>OZ023262.1:120301978-120924664 GCA_964006375.1 Tillus elongatus | reverse complement strand
GCTTCAGCTATTCTACCTTAGTGTAATAGTGTTTCTACGAAAATAGCTACAAATTATAGATTGTTAAACCATAAACTTAACTAAAACTACCGCTAAAACATCAGAGAAAAAAATTGAAATGAATTTTTTGTAAATATTTTAGTAAAATGAAGGGCAATGACGGTAGAATCTGAAACTTAAGGGTTCGCAGAACACTCTTCTTGCAACATTTTCTTTTCACAATCCGTATTTGTTTCACGTTCTCTGCCTAAACATTGCCAATTTTGACGTTTCAAATCGCGAATTTGGCATTTTGAGGAAAACGCCAATTTGTTTTTTAATGCCCCTAACATTTTTGTTTTTAAACTTGAGACCTAAATTTTTGTACATGATTCAGTCTTTCTTATACAAACACGCGTAACAATTTGGTTGCTCTTACTTCGTTATTTCCGGAGATATAATTTTTTTCCGAAAGAAAACACAATATTTTTTTTGGGAAAACCCGTGCCGATGAATCTAAAGACAAAAGTTGATCAAGTGGGAAGTCTTGGGGACAAATGCAACTGCAGTGGAAGTGAAAATTAAAATATAATTAAAAATTTGACATTCAAAAACACAGTGTGACAGTTAAATGTTTAGAAGAGGACTTGAGTAAAATTATTAAATTTAACCAGCACAAGCTTAGATTGTTTGACACATGATGCATAATTTGATAACTAAATAAGTAATAATAATAAGAATTATGTATGTAAGCCTAGATCTATTTTCACCATAATTACAACTGCAGACCGGTTTCGCTCTAATTTTGAACTGGTCATTACGTTATATTAATTACAGCGAGAACACAAATATAAAGTAACACGGCTATGGTAGACAGCCTCCTAGAACATTGCGAGATGTACGACAGGGTCGTCATCTCGGTGCGAAACCAGGTAGTATTATGTCACGACAGCTCCAAATAATATAAATATAAAATAAATTAAAATGTTATTAAATGGAGACTGAGCGCAACCAACTAAAAATTTTGTAAATTGTCAGCCCTGGCCCATTTCTTCCCTAATATAGGGACAATGTTATGGGACATGGTTTTACACAGTCTCCATTTTCACAATTTTGTCTTATTTGTAGCTGGCGTGACACCATACTACCTAGTTCTCACCGAGATGGCGACCCTGTCGCACATCTCGCAATGTTCTAGGCTACCATAGCCTTATTACGTTGTAGGTGTGTTCTCGCTGTAATGAGTATACCGAACTGATGAGCTCGAATGAGAGCGAAACCGGTCTGCGGTTTTAGTTATGGTGAGAACATATCTATCCTTATTTTCAGTACGTACTGAAAAAGTAAAAGGGGAACCCTTGGAATAGAACCCGATACCCTTCGGTTCACACTTACCACTGAACCACAGAGGGTCTAAAAAAACACAAATAAATCAATTAATAATTTGCTGTAAAACTTTCAGCAATATTATTCTGAAAGAATCGTGACATACTTGTCTAAGTCGTTAAGCAAAGAACTGTTAAAATTAATTTTAAAAAACGTGGAGAGAATCGACAAGCAAAGTATTCGAACAGATGTTGCCACTGAAATTGATAACTTATTAGCAAAAAATCACGAAGTCATATTTGCCCCTAATAGAGAACGGGAATTGTAATTCGAGATGAGTGGACTTACTTTAAAATTTAAATTTCTTTCTAAATTAAAAGCTAGTGAAGTTGGCGAGACGTTTCTTTTCCGCCAATGACAGTTTAATATTCCTGAGACGCAACACCGCTAGCTGCTGATTTCATAACTAATCAAATTCCGGTCGCAAATCTGAATCTGGCACAGACTCTTTTACAAAATGCTAAGATGCCAATCTAATAAAGAAGTACTTTAATGATATTTCACCGGATCCTTCATTAAATACGTTGCACTACCATAGAGACGAAGACGCTCGACACGTATCTTGTTCATCATCTAGAGGTTTAACGGACGCCTACATGAATACATTATAGATGTTAAACATATAAAACATCTGGATGCTGCAATTACTTTTGCCAGTTTTATAACTTTCATTTATGTTATAAATATTTAAGTTATGATAAATATTGGAAGAATGTATGTAAGCTATGTGCAGGGGATTTCCCTAATTAAGTTGAAGAGTGTTAACGGGTCGTCTATTTTAAGAACATTTTCGAAAAAAATCGATAATAATAGAAAATTCCAACTTCTTTTTTTCAATTTTTTTTTTTCAATGAGGGCGAGCTAGCACCCTGAAACCCATAACACAGGTCAGGTGTATTATTTAACCATTTTTTTATTAAATTAAAAACCTGCATCAGCCTCGAGGGCAATTAGCAGGCTGACATGTACATTATAATTCTATAAACTATCCACTTAATAAATATTATGACCACATCTAATATTAAATATTATATAATACTATTAGATTACATCAGGTGTTTATTCATTTATACATCGGCATATATACATCATAGCAAAAAAAGGTAAGATGCTTACTGGCAATTAGGCCATTGCTGACCCTTTTTGCTCATCTAAACTAACCTACCCTCCACCTTGAGCTCGATCTCAACGACGACAGTGATTTTGAAAAATCATCCGCCGCCGGTGAGGATCGAACCGTCGACCCCCGAGTCCGTATTGGAAAGTCTGAATCGACTTTCCCGCACGGCCACGGAGGCGCTTACATCATAGCAAGTTTTATACTGGATTAAATAGGGTTGTTGTCCTTTAGAAAATCGCACAGGTCCTGTATCTTCAGTGTAGGGCCCAGTATATTTATGATACTTCTTGATAGTTTATGTCATCCTCGCAGGTACTGAAATTTTCGACAATCACATAATAGGTGTTTCACCGTCACTATTACATCACAAATATCGCACTTAGGCGGAGTTTCTCTTTTAAATAGATGACTGTGGGTAAGCCTTGTATGACCAAGCCGTAGTCTATTCACTAGCACTTGTTGAGAGCGTGATGGAGGAAGCGGTAAGGGATGTTGAATGGATGGCATCACTAACTTGAGTTCGCTGTTCCTAGAGCTCCATGATTTTTTCCACATGCCACTGATGGTTGCACAGATTGATTTTTTAAGATCTGGTAAAAAGCAGAGGTTAGTTTCTTGAGTAACTGGAAATTCAGTAGCCTCTTTTGCCAGCTTGTTTGCTTGATCATTTTCCTCTATTTCTCATGTGATGGGGTATACATAAAAGTTATTAAGTTCCTCTTTTTTTGAATTCGTGATAAAGTTGATTTAATTTGATCAATGAGAGAGTTCTTTGTGTAGATGTGTTTAATAGCTTCTAGTGCGCTGAGGGAGTCGGAACAAATTACATACCGACAAGCACTGTTATTTTCCACATATTTGGTTGCTCTTAGAATAGCGTATAATTCCCCTGAGTAGACTGATGTTGTTTTTGGTAAGCGATATTGTTCCGATCCGCTCGGTGTAACTATCGCTGATCCAACTCCAGAATTGCATTTTGAAGCATCGCAGTAAATAAAACCATGTTATATTTTTAAACGTTGCATGTATTATAGATTGAGGGGTGTTTCTTTTGTCGTACTGGGCTAAGTCCAAAATAATGTTGGCTTGTGTCAGTGTCCAGGGAAGGTACTCTCGTGGCAAGCTATGTACTTCGTTGGGCCATGTAATGGTGAATTCCTTTAGAATATTTACTACTCTCCTGTAAAAAGGTAGCTTTACATTTGCTTTTTTTTGTCAAACAGGGTTTTAAACCTGGTTGGAGTAACTATGTCACTGTTTGGGTGTGTGGGGTCGCTCACAATCTTGGCAGCATATGTTAAGGTCAGTTGCTTTCTCCTCTGGGTTAAAGATTTTTCTCCGCTCAAGACCCGTAAACTCTCAACTGGTGTAGTTCTAGAAGCCCCCAAAGCTATTCTTAGGGCAGTGGTTTGGATAACATCTAAGGTTTTTAGGCTTTTCTTGCTTGCTGTAGAGTAAGCTATGCACCCGTAATCTAATTTACTGCAAATTAAGCCTTTGTAGATACGAATCAATGATTTCGTATCTGCTCCCCACTGGTGGCTTGCTAAAGTCCTCATCAAGTTGATAGTTCGCACACAAGAATTTTTTAAATTTGTGATATGTGTTTTCCATTTTAGCTTGTGATCGAAGACTATTCTCAGAAATGTATGTTCTTTGCTATACTGCAATTCATTTCCCAAGAACTTTAAACCTGACATTTCTCGGATTTTCTTGTTTGTAAAAAGAATACATTTAGTTTTGGTTGGCGAAAATTTAAATCCACACTTCAGTGGCCAGGTGGATAATCTATTTAAGGTGTTTTGCAACGAAGCTTGGATAGTTTCCAAATTTCTACTTTTACAGAAAATCAGAAAATCATCGGCGTACAGATTTGATTTGACCAGTGGATCTGTTATGTCATTTATGGCGACAAGGAAAAGGGTAACACTTATCACCGACCCCTGCGGTAGTCCATTTTCAAGAGTTCTAGGCCGTGATGAAATTCCATTCTGTTTGGTACAGAAACTTCTTTTGCCCATGAAGTTTTGCAGGAATGCAATCATGTTCCGTTGATTTTTCCACTCTTCCAACTTTTTAAGGATTCTGTGCCTCCAAGCCATATCATACGCTTTTTCAGTATCAAAGAATATCGCTAAGACAAGCTGATTGTTTGCAAAAGCCTCATTTATTTCCGTTTCTAAACGAACAATGTTATCTGTCGTTGATCTGTTCTGACGAAAGCCATTTTGTGCTGCAGCAAGTAGGTTACGTTGTTCTAAAACATGTAGTAATCTTCGATTTATAATCTTTTCCAGTATTTTACACATCGTACAGGTGAGTGAAATCAGTCGATATGAGCTGATTTGGTCTTTAGGTTGATTGGACTTGAGAAAAGAAATTATTATGGCTTCTGTCCATTTTCCTGGAAAGACTTGTTCTATCCATATTGCATTATAGATGTTTAGAAGAGTGAGTTTGGCAATGTCAGGAAGATGACTAAGAAATGAGTATGGTATATTGTCAGGACCTGGTGCTGAATCTTGGCATGATCTTAGTGCTTCATTCAGTTCATTTAATGTAATAATTATTGATGGGGTCAGAGCTGTTCGGTACAGTGTCTATAACGTTTTGTTCTTGTTCTTTTTTATATTTTAGGAAATCCTCGTGATAGTTTATGTCACTTGAATTCGATTAATACTTATCTGCAAGCAGTTCGGCTATTTTTTTGAGGATGTTATAAATTTACCACCATGTTTTAATAACTTAACATTGTAAGTTAAAATACCGCGAACTTTCCGAATTTTTTGCCAGACTTGTGAGGCTGGTGTCAAGTTATTAATGGAGGAGACATATTTTTTCCAGGAAGTTTCTTTACTTTGTTTGATGATATATTTTGCTCGATTTCGGATATGTTTGAAATTTTTGAGGTTTTCAGCATTATTTTGCTTTTTGAGTTTAGTGAGCGCACGTTTGCTTTCCCTTATAGCAGTTTTACAGTCGTTGTTCCACCAAGGTACGACCTTGCGCCTCGCCTGAAATACCTTTTTTTTTCACTGTTTTTTTCTGCAGCTTCTAGAATTATGTTAGTAAACTGTTCTACCTTGTTATCTATATTTCCATCTTCATTATATTTGGCCATTGGAAGCTCAGTCGTAGACTTAAAATTTTCCAAATTAGGATTTTCCAGGTTCCATTTAAAATAGTCCCTTTGTGGTTGTTGATCTTCAGATTGGGGATAATCTATTTTCACTGGAAAGTGATCACTTCCATATAAGCAATCTAATGGATTCCATGATTGGCATGGGGCTAAAACAGGAGAACATAGAGCTATATCTATAGCTGAGAAACTGCCGTTGGCGGAATTAAATCTTGTAGCCTGTCCGGTATTCAGAACCGTTAATCCATGATTGTCAATTATGTTTTCAGTCAGTTTCCCTCGACGATCGGAATAACTCGATCCCCATATAGGACTCTTGCAGTTAAAATCCCCCAGCAGAATAAGGCTTTGGTAGTTGAGCTAAGAGGTTATCCATTTCATTAGATGACAAGGGACGATCAGGTGGTATGTATATATTACAAATTGTTATCTTGATGGGGTGTTTCATGACAACAGCCATTGCTTTGAGATCTGTAACAAGTGCAACTTGTTCTACTGGTATTTGATCTAAAACATAAGTAGCGACTCCCCCGCTGGCAGTTTCTGGCAGTATAATGTTTGTTACTTTTGAAGTGAGTTTCTTGAATACACAGTAGTTTTGGTTGTTGTTTTGCAATAAGTATTTGTAATTCAGCTATGTGGGCGACTAGCCCATTTATATTCCACTGGACAATGAATGTTATAGCTTAAAAGGATGTTTGTGATGCATTTTCGAGATCTATATCAACGTCTGTGGGATCATGGTCTTCTTGGTCTGTTTCAATGGTGATTTGGCGCAAAATCTTCTTCCTGAGTCGAGTGCATCTGGCTTTAATACTTCTGGCTGACAAACGTGGGTATATCTTTTTTAACATATCAAGAAGAGCAATTATATCTGTAGTATATTGTCGAGCAACACTTAGAGGATCAGGGTTTCCTTGAGAATTTTCAAAAAAGTCATATAGTTGGTTATACGTTAATACAAAGTTATTGATTGGATTGGTGATAAAATCTTTGGCTGGATCTAGTACGTCTGGGAGTGAGGTTATGTTTTCCAGCGACTCACTTTTTTTAAACTTTTTGGTTTGCTTTGTTTGGAAAATTTCAGTTTGTGCTGTGGTTACGGGTGCAGGCATAGCATTATCAGCAAAGCTTGGAGCAGTTGATACTTTAGTGGGGGTTGGGGTTGTTAATGGAGTGTGGGCCGTTCTTTTCTTTGTTCTTGGTTCAATAATGTCACTATCTTCTTTTGTTTGTGTGGATTCACCTGCTACATCTTTATTCGTAGTAATTGACATTGGTTTGGAGTTTCCAGTTTGAGATTGGCTTGGACAGTTACTCGCCACGTGTCCTTGCAGTTTTCAAGAAAAGCAAGTCATGTCACCGTAAGTAAGAAATATCCTATAACTAATTTCTTCGTCCTGAATGATTATTGAAGATGGAAGAGGGGTCTGGCTGGATATAAACTTGGCGTCTAAAACTTAGTATGTGAGAAAATTTTTCTGCTTGTATCCCAGCTCGTAAAAATGATACGGGAGAAACAGTTCTAAAGCCAATCTTATTAATAGCATCCTCTAACAAATCATTGCAGATGGAGGGACACACATTTGACAGAATAATCCTTTTTGCAGTGGTTACAAGTCGCGTGACACCTATAAGATGTTAATTTATTTGTATTTCTTTGTAGTTTTCTACAATTATGTCCACATGTTTCACAGTAGTTAGGTACATACAGATGCGATTGTTTGATATCTTTGATGCAAAAGTGATATTATTTGGTCCTACAATTTATCCGATAGCCTCTAAGTAATCATAAAGTTTAAGGGTGTCAACTGCATTCAGAATTATTGCTTGCTCCTTTTTGGGGTATGTAATTGTTGGTAATGTCTTAGCGACTTTTGAGTAGGAATTTTTGCGTTCATTTTGATTTACATTTACGCTTGTATTATTGGTATTTACGTTAGACATTGGTTGAATCTTATGCTGAGAGCTCCTGCATCGAGAGGCTTCCAGCTCAGTTGGCTGTGTTGGATTTTTCATATTACTATCCATTGTCTTTCAAATACAATATACACAGCATTATTCGTATCAAATGTGAAACCAAATTGAAAACAAATAAGACACAACTGGCATGCAACAATTTACCTTATTGACTATCAGCCTCTCGCCTCAAACCATGGACAAACTTCACTTTTCACCAAGTTTCTCACATTTACACTAGATATATGCAGTTATACCGATTACTGTACTTGAAAACTATAGGTATAGCTAATTATTAAGCGTTACCAAGCTACTTATTTTCGAGAATTCCACGGCCAAGTTGTCACCTGTTAGCATCGAAAATCTTGAATCATCTCATTTTTTTCTTTGACCATTTTTGCACCGCGTCCAATCCTCTGTATACAGGATGACCGGTCGTTAGAAGGTTATGGTGTTCTGGCAGGAATAAGAGGATGCAAATTTAGAATTGAGTATGATTGATTAAATTCTCTTTAACTAAAATATTTTCAGATTTCTATCACTTCCCCTTATACCGAAAGTCGCTATCAACATTGTTATTTTAAATAAAATATATTAGTAATATATATATTTAGATATTTACCCTTTACATTTTTGCATTTTTAACGAATTTTAATTAAGAAAAATTCGTTATTACAGAAGTCACGAGGAAAAGTTTTTGAAAATATTTCTTCAGATTAGCGCGACTTTGGGTCCCTAGTAGCCAAAACCAAGGTCGCTATATATATATATATATATATATATATATATATATATATATATATATATATATATATATATATATATATATATTGAGAGCATGTGACTAGAAATAGTGCAAGTATACGTATGTTGTGAATTTTAAGTAATTTGGTACACAATATTTAGAGTTGTTTGTAAATTAAAAATAAAATCTGAAAAACATGCGTTGAAATGACTTAATGGATAAAGTCTAATGAATGACATACAGAGTAGTTACCTGCCACGCGTAGATTAATTCATACAACATGTATAAACAATTCATCAATACTAACCAAACTAAATAAACAACAGGCATAGAGCATACTGCCCGAATCAACAATCGTGAAACCTCGCCCACAAATATGGAAAATGGCAGAAATGAAATTAAAAATTTGCCAAGTGATTGGTATTTAACTGGGGGATTCCATCAATTTTTAGAAAACACTATATTTGTAGCTTGATTTACGACCTCAAATACAGTTTTCGCACAACATAGATATATTATGCTGTGGTTTTGGACCGAAAGTGTAGCACAATATAGTAGAAATCAAGCCAAGTCTCTATAAAAATGATTCTAAAACAGTTTTTTTAATCTTTAAACTTAAACATAAGACGGCACATAGGACCGAAACAGTCGTGGGATGTGTTTCAATGGTAATTATACTAATTCTGTAATTAATTGTTACTTTGAATATAATATCCCGGACATAAAGCCGATCTAAGGTATCATGTAAACAAAACTTTAGTTAACGTGTGCTTAGATGGCGCAGAGACAGCGTAATTGTCTTCAAAGCAGAAAGTTACGCGGTCGGTTCCAGCTCGATGAATGTGTGCTTTTTTTATTTAATTTACACATTTGGAGAAACAATAGTGCACAGATTTCATACGTTTTGAACAATATCTTATCTTTGTTAGAAAAGCCTAAATAACTTTTGTCACCTTTGAATCGGAAATTATAGTTTTCAGCAAATTTTATGAAAAAAAAGTCGAAGACGCAGCAAGTGCGTTATGGTAGTGAATTTTCATAAAAATGATCTGGCACAAAATATTTTATTATAACTTTTTTTTCTTGTAACATCGAAATCTAAATTTTGGTGTATAGTTTACTTTTTATATCGTAAACCTACCTACCAAATTTGGTTATCATAGAATTTTTATTTTTTAAGATAAAAATTTTTTTCAATTGAAAAGTCAAAATTTTTCCGGAAAACCTCGTCCGATTTTTCTGATTAAAGAACTTATCAAAGACATTTACAAAAGGAAGGTACATGCCAAATTTTATCAAAATCGGCCCATTATTCTTTGAGATAAAATTTTTTTTTGAATGAAAACTCAAAATTTTCCCGGAAAACCTCGTCCGATTTTCGTGGCTAACAAACTTATTAAGACCATTTACAAAAGGAAGGTACATGCCAAATTTTATTAAAATCGGCTTATTACTTTTTGAGATAAGAATTTTTTTCGAATGAAAACTCAAAATTTTTCCGGAAAACCTCGTCCGATTTTCCTGACTAACGACCTTATCCAAGCTATTTACAAAAGAAACGTACATGTCAAATTTTATCAAAATCTGCCCATTATTTATTGAGTTATCGGTGTGATACATACATACATATATATATATATATATATATATATATATATATATATATATATATATATATATATATATATATATATATATATATATATATATATATATATATATATATATATATAGAGGTTTTGATGGTGTGACTTTGCACACATTTTTTCAAATGAATGCGAATTTGGGCCCCCAGGACCCGATATATATATATATATATATATATATATATATATATATATATATATATATATATATATATATATATATATATATGTGGGTGTGTGTGTGTATCCAACTGAGAACTCAAAAAGTTACAAAGTTATTAACCTATTTAATGAGGCTCGGCAATAATCTTTATTTTATTAATAGCTTAGATAAGCTCGTTAGCCAACCCTCTCGGACTAGTTTTTCTGAAAAAAATGTTTTTGCCAAAAAAACATTTATATCTCAAAAAATAAGAAAGTTATTTTCATGAAGTTTGGTTGATATAGTGCCCCCGTGAATGCGTTACTACATATCAAACTTTAACTTTCTAGGTTTATAGAAAATTGAGTTATACAAATTTGAAGCATAAAAAAAAATTCGCTACCATAACGCACTTCCTGCCTCCCAAACATTCATAAGTTTTTAACCTTTTAGTAAATTTTCATTAGAAAAACCACTAATAAACAGGTAACGATGGTGACTTTCAAATGAGCGCGTATTAGGGCGCCTAAAATCAATATAAATTGGGATGCTACCTGATTGCGATGGACCGGAGCTCTACCCAGTTGATAACAACAATTTCTTCTGAAGTTCAAAGGCTGGTCGTGAAAAAAATCTACAGGCTCGCTCTGCAATAAATTAAGGTAGCGTTCGGCTGTTAACATGCCTTCATATATGATGTAAGATAACTTGCCACCCATCATCAGTCAATAGACATTGAAGTTAAGCTTAACCCGATGGTTTCTTTCTCTGCTCTCATACGGATTAGGTGAAGCCTAGACATGGTTGTTACGCTTGTTAAAAAACTGTTCGCGCAAAAACGAGCTCGTCCCTCCAGATAGCTTATCGTCCTCTTGACCTCGAAGATGTAGATCTCGCACAAGGTAACTGTGTTGTGGGGGTCTTGAGGATGAAGGGTGTAACATGTCGCATGTATTTAACATAAACGTGACATGTCACACGCGTTAACGCATTTTATTTTTCTACAATAAAGCTTCTAAATCAGTCCCTCTAGTGACGTCAGAGTCTGAGTCCCTCTAGTGACGTCAAACTCGGCGGTCGGTTACTCTACCGCATTACAACTCGGTGGAATACGCCTGCAGACGCGACAGCTCCATGACGTGTCCAGATAAGAAAATCTTTATAAACGCTTGCAATGCGTGACACGCTCTCTTCTGTTTCAAGTCAGCCGGAAATGTTATCGTACAGCTAAATTTTCAATCGGGAAAACAGCATGCCTAAATGAGTAAGTTTTATACTTAAATACCTGCTTATTTCTAGTTGCTCGTACATTTCTTTGGCTGTGATTAATATGAGATTACTTGCTAATGTATACCGTACTAAATCCACTTTCGATAACTGCTCTCTTTGTTATAAACTATATACTGTTTAACGGTGGCTTGTGGTAGCGTTAGTTCAGTAATTACTTGCTATTGTGCTGTCTTAATTGCATTGTAAAAGAGATTGGTTAAGATTTTGTTTCATTTACGTTATTTTATTCCTAATTATTAACGCAGATAAATTTTGTATGTAAACGCAACCTGCCACCAGCCGCCTCATGTAGACCTGAACCAACACTAATACACCAAAAACTTTATAGCACTCCGCTAGGGAGCAGCGCTATTAATAAAACCCTGCTGAATGGGGCCGCTAGAGAGCAGCACTATGAATAACACCCTGCTGAATGGAGCCGCTAGGGAGAAGCCCTTTCAATAACACCTTGCTGAATGGAACTGCTAGGGAGCAGCCTTATCAATAACACCCTGCTGAATGGAACCGCTAAGGAGTAACCCTATGAGTAGCAGCCCTATAAATGGACCCGCTAAGGAGCAGCCCTATGAGTTACAGCCCTATAAACCGAACCGTTAGGGAGCAGCCCCTTTAATGACATCTTGCTAAATGGACCCGCTAGGGAGAAGCTCTTCCAATAACACCATGCTAAATGAAGCCGTTTCCCCACGAAGTCTCTGAGGCACGTCCAGCATCCAAGGCTGGACGAATGTGATCACCACTCCGGAGGCAGCAGTCTGAACCTCGAGTTAAGTACATCATTTATCTGTAATTTTCTTTTTAAAGTAGTGTATGCTCCACAACTCATTTTGACAGTGCTATATGCCAATTAAAAGTAATCAATTTATATTTTTCCTTTAATTAAATTTGCTTTATTAAATCGAGCTGCATTGTATAATTTCAATAATCTTTTAATAAACTGATTTTACTTCTAACTCCTGACTTTTATTTGTGCATCTTAAATCTCACTGACTGCAAGTGCTGAAGACCACGCCCTGCGTTAGTTTATATTATATTTGTGTCCCGACTGAGTAGTTAAACTAATCATTAATTATTTAATAATGTGGGGCATTAGTAAGTTTTTTAGTTAAACTGTCTCCACAACGTATGGTTCAGTTATTATTTTGTTTGTTATGAGGTTTTGTACTAAGGAGAACTTGTAGTCGTGGAACTGATGTATCTTCAAAATCATCTCTACTAAACATATACTGATATTCAGATCTTCTTCAGCAGCTAAAACAAGAGGTTTTTTTTACATTTTACACTCTTGCTGAAAAGTGTTAATATAGCAATCATTCTCAGGCAAAAATTTTTGTTTTAAAGACTACCCTTTATCAGTGGTAGCCTTTAACGTAAAAAAAATTTCAGCAAGAGTTAAAATCTACACAGGTGCATTCAACTTTCTAGCTGATTCCAAACAGGAGTCTTAGGGCCCTAATTCGCGCTTCTTTGAAAAAAAAACTTTCGAAAGTCTCACCATCGTTACCTCTATCTTAGCGAATTTTCTCCATGAAATTTTACTACTATTATGTGTGATTAAAGAAATCTATTTAATTTTAGAGACGCAGATTAAGTTTTAGTTGCAAAAGGGTTAAGAGTTACAAAAATACCCTTAAGCCTGTATGGCTCTTGTTCTAAAAAGACCAAAGTCAAAATTATGTGCGTCAAAACTATTGACTTATATATACAGGCAATAGAGAACTTGTTTCTGCATTAAACTACAGGAGTTATTTTTTTTATACATAGATTCAGAATGACGTACTGAATGCAAAAGCACAAAATCCTTGCATTTCTCATCTTTTTTGTTCAATTTTTTTTTATCACTCACCGTTTACAACTTATACGACTATTAGCATTCATTTATTGCTTTTTTACCTATATCTTTGTTAATAATTGTTTAAAACATAAAATGCTTATAGCTTAACTTTTCAATCGACAAATTTTCTGGAACTGTTACTTAAAACTTTTTTTTCTCAAATTATTATTAGTGAATTTTCTTTAAAAAAATTCACTAATGAGGAGACTCCGACTTTTGAATTTTGAAAAAAATTTCAAATGTGCCCAAATTATTCCCCCTAGAACACATATCCGGGGCCAGTTTCAATTTTTATATGTTTATTATATATATATATATATATATATATATATATATATATATATATATATATATATATATATATATATATATATATATATATATATATCACACCGATAACTGAAAAAATAATGGGCCGATTTTTATTAAATTTGGTGAATACCTTCCTTTTCAAAGTGGCTTGGATAAGTTCGTTATCCAGGAAAATCGGCCCAGGTTTTCCCGGAAAATGTTGTGTTTTCTTTCGAAAAAAATCATATCTCCGGAAATAACAAAGTCAGGGCAACCATATTTGGTAGGCTGGTTTATATCATAATAGGTAAATTATCTACCAAGATCTACTTTTGTAGATTGAGAGATTAAATAGTTAAATTTAAAGAAAAATAAATTGGGGTTTTCCCCAAAACGTCAAAGTAGCGATTTAAAACGTCAAAATTGGCAACATTTAGGCAAAGAACCTAAAACTAATATAAGCTTTAGAAAGAAAATGTGTCAAGAAAAATGTTTTACAAAGCCTGAAGTCTTAGCTTCAACCGTCATTGTCCTTCATTTTACTAAAATATTTCCAGAAAAATGCAACATTTAACGCATTATAACTTTGAAAATATTGATTTGAGAAAAAAGTTTTCAGTAAAAATTGTAGGAAATTTTTCGATTGAAAAATTAAGTTATAAGCATTTAACTTCTTAAACAATTATTAACCAAGATATAGGTAAAAAAGTCAATAAATAAATGCTAATGGTCGTATAAGTTGTAAACGGTGAGTGATACAAAAAAAAAGAGAAATGCAATTATCTACAATAAAGGCCATTACCATTTTTGGCCTAAACTGCACAGTTACGGAGATATAGGCCGAAACGGTTTTTCTCAAAATGTCGGCACTTCCGCCCTCCTAATTTGTAAGGATTTTGTGTTTTTACATTCAGTACGTCATTCTGAACCTATGTATCCAAACAAATAACTCCTGTAGTTTAGTGCATTATGGACAAGAGTTACGGGCTCCTCTATTGCCTGTACTATTATTACCCGAAATTGTGAAGCAAATACGATATATGGCCCACAATTATTGCAGAAAGTCTGCCTACCAAGCTCTTAGCATTCTGTTTCAGCATCTGCTATTCTTCGTTCCATTTATATATTTGCAGATGGCTTATTTGAAATATACTCTTCTATAATTTTTTTCGAAACTACTTTTACCATCACTTTTACTAAACAGCTAAAATATCACTTAATCAAACCCTATTTTAGAAACCGATATTTCTCTTCAAAACGCATTTTTTTCTTGGAAAAGACATAAAAGCCAGTAAACTTGTTAAATAATTAGCGAATCTCTATTACAGTTAGTAGTTGTGGACAAAAGCAAATAGCAGCCAGATGATAGTGGGGTCCAAGGCACATGCGACGCGGCCACAAAGCACGTAATGCTGCGAGTCTGCACACTCCAACGCACGGTTGATCTCCACGTCTCGATCTGCGGTTAATTTACACGAGCGACGTAACTCATCCGACTAATTACATGAAAACTCACATGCACAAACTTCACACCAAGTGTAATACTACTATCTCCAGGGGTGCAACCAACTTGGTAGCAGTTGCATCAACACCTTAAAGCCACCACCTTAAAAAGGGAGAAAAGTCTTAAAGCTCGACTACGCTCACTTGGACGATTTGTAATATTATGTAATAGAACGCTCACAAGGCGCAAACTTTACTAATTAGTTAAACTTGGCCGTTAAATTGTAATGCTTGCTTCATAAATAAAAAAAGTTCGCGACGTAGCAAGTGCGTTATGGTAGTGAATTTTTAATAAATGCTTCAAACTTGGATAACTCAATTTTCAATAAAGCTATAAAGTTGAATTTTGGTATGTAGTAAGGCCTTTCCCAAGGCAACATATTCACCAAGTGTCATTAAAATAAATTTGTAATTTTCGGAGAAAAAAATTTTTTTTCGAAAGAAAACTGAAAATTTGAAAAACTTAATTTTCTACAAACTTAGAAAGTTAAATTTTGGTATGTAGTAAATTCTAAAGGCAATATATCCACTAAATTTCATTAAAATAGCTTTGTAATTTTCAGAGAAAAAATTTTTTTTCGAAAGAAAACTCAAAATTTTCCTGGAAAACCTGGTTAGCTTTTCCTGGCTAACAAACTCATCCACGCCATTTATAAAATAAAGGCACTTGCCGAGTTTCATCGAAATCGGGTAATTATTTTTTGAGTTATCGGTTGGATACCTATATATATATATATATATATATATATATATATATATATATATATATATATATATATATATATATATATATATATATATATATATATATATATATATATATATATATATATATATAGTATTAAATTATGTGTCTGTGTAATATATCTATCTATTGTTGTGTTTCTTTTCGCCCCAGCTGTTTCTCCTATCTCAAAGCATCGGTTCAAACCCCTACAACGATTTAATAACAATGTTCAACAATCATATTTCCCAATTAAATATATGCCCTTTTTATAATTAGTGATATTCTTTTAATTTTTCCACCTTAAGTATTCAACTAAGTCATTGATATGTCATTTTTTACTCTATTATTTACATAATTTATTGAATAATTATTTATATATTAAGTTACATAAAACTTCTCCCCACAGAATATTAAAAAAATTACCTTATATTACCTATTGGATCCGTCTATACTTATTCGACTAATTAGTCTTTTTATGAACAACCTAAATTTAATTTTAATTTAATTTTCTTGTTTAACTTTAGGAAAATCAAACAAACCAAACAATATCACGATTCAAATTTAAAATGTCAATTTCACTTTACCTTGATAGCTATGTACATCCAGACTACCCTTGTGTGTTATGCTTGTTCTCATTTACCATAGGTGTATTTCACTGGGTATGTATATATATATATATATATATATATATATATATATATATATATATATATATATATATATATATATATATATATATTTGTATTTAGATCTGCATCTGGATTCTACGTAACCATATCTTGAGTGATGGCGTTTGATTCTTTTAGGTACTTTCGCTGGTCTTACAAACCGCCAAGGACCCCGCTCTCTAAACTTTACTTCAGAACAATACTTTTTCCTGTTTTTATAAACAGCTAATGACCCCTGCTCTCTAACTTTACTTCAGAACAATACTTTTTTCTGTTCTTATAAACAGCTAATGACCACCTCTCTAGACTTCAAAAAAAAACATGTCAGTCCATTTTCTTCTGTCAAACCTCTCATCGCATTTTTTCACAGCAATCTTTTTCTGTCAAAAAAAACTTCAAATTTTCTGTGCTGTCATCGCTTTATTGTCACCTTTGTGGAACTGTCATTTTTCACAAAAATTTCAAATTCTTGTGGAACTCTCACTTTGTGCACACCTCCTTAATGCTAATTACAACAGTCATTCTAAATATTCCAATTTTGTTCTAGTTCGATTGTTTACATACACTATCGATACTTAATCTAACTTTGACAATCACTACATTTTTTTGTTAATGTAAATACGGGCTTAGCTAGTTTAGTCTTTTAAGTCCTCTGAAACCCTCTTATATTAACTTAATCTAATTATCTTACACCTCATATCAATGACTGATTTGAATTATATATGCTCCATTCATTTATTTACTACTTTCCCACTAAATTCTTTGCATTCCTGTTTGAACTTTAATGCTTTGTTGGTAAAATAGCTGTTGTGATTATCTCATGGTACTTTTTTATGTCTCTAACATATATATATATATATATATATATATATATATATATATATATATATATATATATATATATATATATAAACATATAAAAATTGAAACTGACCCCGGATATGGGTTCTAGGGGTCCTAAATCGCGCTTATTTGAAAAATTTTTTGCAAAGTCTCACCTTTGATACTTCTCTATTGGTGATTTTGTTTTAAATAAAAATTCACAAAAAATTAAATAGGCAGCTAATACAATTAGTAATAATAAACAATAATCAATTTAAAGGTTAAAGTCGCAATGAAATTCTACCAACAGCAAATTCTCTATACAGGCTGTTTAATGCTAAGTCTGCACTATTTCTAACTTTGTTATTATAGAAGCCAGGTGATCAGTTGAATCACCAAACGTGTGTATTGTTTGCGCTGATTACCATGATCTAAGCTAAAAAACAATCTAAAATCGCGTTTTTAAGATATTGAGAGAAACATGATTTTTTCTCACGAAGCACCCAGTATGTATGATCAGTGTGCGGTACAGAATCTAGTTTTAAACAATCACATTATTATGCCGTAGGGTCTTAGCTCGAAAATGAAAGAGGTATCTTCAGAATTTCAATTAGGTAACCATAAATTGAAACAAAACATTTACACTTTTTAGCCGAACAACAATAAAGTCTAAAACGTGCTAACATTTCTGTTTATCGAGTAGTATAATAGTTTTTAAATGATCTCTACTCATTTCCAAAAATGTGATACCTTGACTGCTACATAGTATGCAGAAAGAAAGTTAGAGCTTTAGAGGGTGATGAGAATAAATTTGCTGGACGAGATCTGCCAGAGAGAAGATTCTTTTTGCAACTGTATAGAAAACCTTGATCCAACAAAAATACATTTGCCAAAAAGAGGATACCTGCAAAATTTATTGTGAGCGAAAAGACTGAAATCGACGTACTGGCATATTTTGAAGCCCATAGCCTCTTTTGAAGCCCTCTTACAATAGACGTATATTCCCTAGTAACTGGAAAACTGCTCGAGTACAACCCGTCCCCAAGAAAGGATCCAAAGCGCTTCCTAGCAACACCATGCCTATTTCTCTTCTTTCAGTCGTTTCTAAAGTGATGGAAAAGTATATAAACACTGAATTACTAAAATTTCTTGAAAAACACAGTCTAATCCACGACAGGCAGTATGGATTACGTCAGCGCAGATCAACTGCCGACCTCCTTTCCTTTGTCACCCATTCTTGGAACAAGTCTATGGAACTACACGGTGAATCCCAGATTGTCGCTCTAGACATATCCAAAGCATTCGACCAGGTCTGGCACGCATCGCTGCTTAATAAACTTCCGGCCTATGGCCTACCACTAAAACTCTGTACCTGGACAGAAAATTTCCTCTCCAACCGGAGCATTTATGTTGTCGTGGGCGGCCATTCCTCTAAACTGTATCCAATTAATGCAGGAGTTCCTCAAGGTTCAGCTTTAGCCCCTACTTTGTTTCTTCTCTACATCAATGACCTCCTCTCTAGCACATCCAACCCAGTTCACAGTTACGCGGACGACAGCACCCTCCACTCAAATATACAACATTCTTAGCCTGTCTCTTTAGCCCAATTAAATAAGGATCGCAGACTCATGGAGGGTTCTGTCTCCGTAGGTCTCCAAAAAATATTAGACTGGGGAAGTAGAAATCTTGTACAATTCAACCCCAACAAATCACAGTCTTGCTTTCTTTCTCATAAGAGCTACACAAACTCTAGACCCATAACAATGAACAACCAAGTTATTCAAAGTAATGAGTCCTTTTCACTTGTTGGCATTTCTGTGGATCGGAATCTGAATTGGCATCAACATGTCACATCAATTGCAGAAGCGGCTGCTAAAAAATTAGGTTTTCTCTTCCGGGCTCCCGAATACTTTCCACCAGCTAATCTCTATACCTTGTATACTTCACAAATAAGACCAAACCTCGAATGCTGCTCCCACATCTGGGGTGCTGCTGCCGCTTCTACACTCGCTATCCTAGACTCCATTCAGAAGAGAGCCATACGTCTCATCGGTGACCCTACCCTCACCCAAAGGCTGCTATCCCTTGCCCACCGACGTGCCGTTGGTGACCTCTCTCTCTTTTATAGATATCTGCACGGGCACTGCTCAGAGGAGCTTTCCTCCATAGTTCCCCCACCTGCTGCCCCCAACAGATCTACCAGGGGAACATAGCGAATGCACCCTTTTACTGTTCAGGTCACCAGACATAGAACATCTTCTTATGCCCGCTCTTTTGTCCCGAGGACTTCAAAGTTGTGGAATTCCTTGCCGGCACATGTTTTTCCTTCTCCCCCAAACCTCCAAACCTTCAAGTCCAGAATTAACAAGTTGCCTCTTTCCTCCTTGTCGACACCCACGGTACGATAGTTTTTAGGCTGTTGTTGAAATAAAAAATAGAAAAAATTCTATAAAAGATTTATGGAATGAAAGTGGTTCGTCTTTACATAACATTTGAAGAAAATACACCTTTGTGCCGTATAAATACCAGTTGACACAGACAATTTGTGCCGGCGATAATAAAAAAGTCTGGACGCAGAAAGTGCATTCTGGTAGTGAATTTTCATAAAAATATTTTTTATAATTACATAACGGGTCTCTTTTTTTAATGAAAGCAGGCATCAAATTTGGTTACCAGTATAACCTATATAGTAGAAACAATGTACCATAGGTATTTCATCAAAATAACTATATTGTTTGAAAAAGTACAAAAATTAACAAATAATATAATCGTAAGCACCTCTGAATACGTCAGTTTCATGGGATCCGATATCTATTGGTAAGAACGCCGTATCATAATTTTTGATATGCGCCAAAACTGTAAAAAGTTGCAAAGAAATAAAAATAACTCAATAACGAGAACTCCGTAAATGTTTTTTCCTTACAAGCATGGATTATAATTCGATGGAACATGCAAAAATGCAATCAAATAGAGGGTGTTTCATTTAAAAAAATAAAATTTTTAACACCAATGATTTCTGGGCCACCCTGTGATCGTTCAAATGAGTTTATAAGCTGCAGCTCAAGACACCCTAATTAACGTATACCATTTTTTCTTGTAACTTGTTTAATAACGGATACTAGTGGACCTGTGCATTGGTTAAAATTCGACCATATTTCAATAAATTTTTGTTTGTACGTTATTGATCTTTTAATAAATTTTCTTTAAAAAAAATACACTAATGCGGAGATCCCGACCTTTGAGTTTTGAAAAAATTTCTTCAAACGAACGCGAACGAGGCCCCCTAGAACCCATATCCAGGGTCAGTTTCAAATATATATTTATTTATATATATATATATAAATATATATATATATATATATATATATATATATATATATATATATATATATATATATATATATATATATATATATATGTACTCTGAAGAATGATGTGTATAAATTCGACCCACCACAAATTGTCAATGAATTACGAACCAGAATCACGGAGGCTATAAATCATATTAATCAAAACACCGTCACCAGAGTTTGCAGACATGTTTCAAAAAGGTGTATAAAGTGCATTGAACAAAACGGTGGCCATATTGAACAAGTTTGTATTTTTAAGTTTATATTTTTATATTTTATTATTTGTTGAGTTCCGTTTCTAATTGTGTTGTTTTGTGGAGTTTAAGTTTCTATTTGTTATTGCCGGGTTTCGTTATTAAACTGTTTCACATAATATTACCTAGCATTATTACCTAATTAAATATTGTGAATTAAATCACAATATTTTTTATCATGAATCATTACAGAAAATTATGTTAAATATTAGAAGTCTATTGTTAGACTCTACTGCTTTTTGAACAATTTTTTTTTTGTCATTTGTTTTCTGGTATTGGATTTCATAGCCTACTATCCTCAAAACGGTTTTTCTCAAAATTGTCAGTGCAATTGCAAGATTTCTCAAGCATGTTGTACATCATTGGAAAGCCCTTTTCACAGGCTATGGAAGCAACCACATCAAAACTTATATCATTATAATCAGAAAAAATAGCTTTTGAAAGACGCTACAGCCAATTACGATTGCCATTAAAAAAATCAACTTTGTGTTACGTCATTGGAAAGCTCTTTTCACAGGCTATGAAAGCAACCACATCAAACCTTATATCATTGTAATCAGAAACAAATTAGCTTTTGAAAGACGCTACAGCCAACTACGATTGCCATTAAAAAAAAGCAACTTTGTGTTATCTCTTTCGAACCAAGCATGGCATTTTTATTCTGATACTATTCTATTCCACGAAAAAATACCTACAAAATGTGGTCTTTATCTCTTTTGTACCAGTAACATTGACTGAGATATTTAAGAATGAAGAAAATGTCCTTTTCAGTTTTTTAATATATCTCAGAAAGTAGGAGATGTATGAGAAGTTTGTTCATGTCATTAAACTGCCCTCTAAATTCTGACCAACGTTGCTAATTTAACCGAAGCTACATCTTCAGAAATAACAATGTTACCCATTATACTAGGGTAGATAATGAAATAGTGGGGCAAGAGTGAAAATAAATCTTTGTAATGGCTATAGAAAAGTTTGTGGAAGAAGAAAGAGAAGAAAAAGCAAGATTGATCAAAATTCAGAAAGTGACATTAACTAAAATTGTTTGGACAGTTTGATTATTTGAGGATTTTTACAAAATTTTGTTGATAAAAGCACAAGCACAGCTTCTTTGTAAGACAATGTATAATTTTGACCACTAATAAATGAGTAAATGAGTATGAGATAATGGACACCCTGTGTACATTGGTACATTTAAGATCATAAGGATAAACAGGGACAATCTCTTCCCGACCAGGTGTCCTACAGGGTATTTTTGTAATTGACAAACAAGACCGGACAACTGATTACACGGGTTTTAAACGATAGGGCAAACAGTAGGATTCATTAACTAAAATTACAACAAACTTATTATTATTCTTATAACCATATCTTGAACCTTGATCGACAAATAAAAGTAATCAATACATCGAATAAATTCAAGTCGTTTAGACAAAGAAGGGTTGATAATTTTACAGGAAACTGTATTCCGAGATGTTTTAAACTACGACAGCATTGCTCTTGGCGGTCATAGTGTTGAGACCACTAAAATGGTAAATTATCTATATTTCCTGTGGAGCTGCTGACTCATGAACAGTACTGACTAGTAACTATGCCAATCTTATATAAATCAGATGGAAAGCAGCCATTGTTGAATTTTATTCTAGTAACGATTGTATGATAGTCAATTAAAAGATGATTATAAAATATTTAGAAACAAGTTGACCGATCTCACAAGGAAAGCAAAAAGTGACTATTACAATTCGAAAATTTATGAACATAATGGCAATCCAAAAGGATTGTGGAATGTTGTTAAAGAACTAACTCTGACAAATCCCAGCAAATACGAAATAGAGACGATAAAAAATAAAAGTGGTGACCTTATAAGAGAAAAGATAGATATATGCAAAATACTTTTAAACAACATTTTGCGCAGGTTGGCAAATTACTTGCCGGAAATATACAAAAGAGAAATAACTGTAAGTGCAAACGTCATGTTGGAAATAACTCTATGTTTGTTTCTCCAACAGACCCATACGAGGTAAAGCGTGTCATTGTTCAGCTAAGGAATAATAAGGCACCTCGTGTGGATGGTATAAGAGCTGAAACTATAAAAACAGTAGCTAATAGTGTAGCCGAACCACTGACATTCATAATCAACAGAGCCATGTACATAGGATATTGGCCTAAGGCATTCAAGGTGTCGATAATTATACCAGTGTATAAATCAGGAGATAATTTGGAGTTGAGCAATTATAGACCCATATCATTGATCACTTGCTTCACTAAAGTCTTTGAGACCATAATTAAATTAAGGCTAGTGAATTACTTGAAAAATATAACTTGGTCTCAGAAAAGCAGTTTGGCTTTAAAGATATAGTGTCGACTCAAGATGCTATACGTAGTCTTACAGCTGACGCTTATGCTTCCTTGGCTGCCGGTCCGTCGTCTCTTTGTGTTTTCATAGACCTGGCGAAAACATTGTTGTTACAAGCGCTGGAGGACATTGAAATGAGGGGTAATGTGATAAAATTGTTTGTGAGTTATTTAAATGATAGAAATCAGAGCGTAAAAATAGGAGACGAAATTAGTGGGTATACAAAAGTGGAAAATGGTGTACCGCAGGGCACAATATTGGGGCCGATTCTGTTTAAAATTTTCATAAATGATCTGTTTTACTTAAATAGCTGTCGAAATATAATCAGCTATGCAGATGACACTGCAATATTTTATAAAAGTAACTCATGGAAAAACCTGAAAAGAACTGTTGAAGGAGATCTGATAAATATTAAATAATTTTTCAATTGTAAACTATTAACGATTAACTTTTCCGAGACTACATACCTGCCATTTTCTTGCAACAGGTCAGTATCGCCAAGCTTTTCCAGTATCACAATTAAAGATGACAGCAACGGAATTAAAATTTTACCTAGTGAAAAATACTTATACTTAGGGATTTTGATTGACAAACATCTGAGATGGGATTTACATATTGATTACGTTGTTCAAAAGCTGCGTTGCATTATATCCAGGTTTAAATATCTGAGTCAAATTTTGGATGCTGGTCACCTCAGAATATTGTATCAAGCTCTGGTGGAAACCCATCTTACATACGGAATTAGGGGCTGTGGTGGTGTTGCAAGAATATATCTTACAAGACTAGAAATAGTACAAATGCGGTTTTTGAAAATTATTCTCTACAAGCACCATATGTATCCAAGTGACCTTCTCTATGATGGAGCTGGATTATTGGACCGAAGGCAATTTTTCTACTTTATTGTCAATGTTAGACAGTTAGACAGTCTGCTATGCTACTGGTAGAACACAGTTATGATACACGGAACAGAGGCAGGATGTTTAAGACTCCCTTCGTTACCAAGACAGTTGGCCAAAGAAGCTTTAATTATCTGGCACCGCGATTTTATAATTCCATACCATCTGAGTTTGCTAATGCTGTCAATTTGACAAGATTTAAAAAAGAATTTAAAAAAATTATCTTGAATCAATCAAGAAAATTTGTGAGTGATTTTTTTTGTTGAGTTAGACGTAGTTTGTAAAATTTTTGTGCCTTATATCTACCTGTGTGACACCTATGTGTGAGCTATATCTGATATGTAGTTTTTCTTGTTCTGTTTAATTGATATGTGTATTTTATAGATTTTAAGATTATGACCCGTACCTGATACTTATATTTTGTGCTACTAGATTTTTTTATACACTGTATATATTTATATTTTACTGTTAAGACTTCTGTATATTGGAGTGTTATGTTTTTGCATTGTTGTTTCTAATTTAGAATTATACACTGTGATGCATTGTCCTGTATTTTTACCGATTTTTTTTTAATTCGCTAATTAGGAGATCTGTATATATATATATATATATATATATATATATATATATATATATATATATATATATATATATATATATATCCGACCGATAACTTAAAAAATAATGGACCGATCTTGATCAAATTCGGTGAGTACCTTCCTTTTGCAAGTGGCTTAGATAAGTGCGTTAGCCAGGAAAATCGGACCAGGTTTTCCCGGAAAATTTTGTGTTTTCTTTCTAAAAAAATTCATATATCCGTAAATAACAAAGTAAGGGCAACCAAATTTGATGTGCGTATTTGTATTATAAACCAAAATTAAGGTCCCTAGCTTTAAAGACAAAAAAGTTATGGGCAGTTAAAGAAACAAATTTTGGAGTTTTCCTCAAAACGTCAAACTCGCAATTTTAAACGTCAAAATTGGCAATGTTTAGGCAAAGAATGTGAAACAAATACCGATTGTGAAAAGAAAATGTTGCAAGAAGAGTGTTCTGCAAACCCTTTCAGTTTCAACCGTCATTGCCCTTCATTTTACTAAAATATTTACAGAATATTCATTTCAAATAGACCCTTTCTCTGATGCTTTGGTTGTCAGTTTAGTTAAGTTGATGTTTTTTTGGATGTTTATTTGTAGGTTTAGTGAAGTTTATGGTTTAACCGTCTATAAATTTTTTAGCTTATTTTCGTAGAACAAATTTGTTAATGCATTTTTGCATTTTTTATCGAAATATGATGCGTTTATAAGAAAAAAATCCGGACGGAGTTAGTGCGTTTTGGTAGTGAATTTTCGGTAATTTTGCAGATTATCTCCCGAACGCATTTCAAAAAACTGTTTTCAGTATCCTGCCTAGACCTCCCCTGGATCCACAAACCCCAAGAAAAATTTCTTGTTCACACTCCCCAAGGAAGTTACGGAACCAGGAGTGAATAGGGGTGCTGGGCGGGGTAGGTAGTAAAAAGGAAATATGAGCAGAAAATGCGAATAAAACGGGCTTGGAAGTTGTCTTTTTCACATCTTGAAGCCATATCCCCCTAAACCCTGCCTACACCGCACAGCACCCCTATTTCCCCAGGTGCCGCAACTTCCTTGGCGGGTATGAACAGGAAATTTTTCTTGTGGTTTATGCAACGAGGGTGGTTGTATGCACGCGAGGGGGGAAGAAAAATCCCCACGACGAAGCAGCCACCCCCAACCCTACCGCAAGTCAAATTGGGGGGGTCTGCTTCTTCGTAGGCATTTTCTTTCCCCCCTCCTGTGCATACAACCACCCTCGTTGCATAAACCACAAGAAAAACTTCTTGTTCATACCCCCCAAGGAAGTTACGTGACCTGGGGGCGAATAGGGGTGCTGTGCAAGGTAGGCGGGGTTTAATGGGGATATGGATTTAAATAGACAGCTTTTAAGCAGTTTTCTTTGCTCTTTCTGCTCATATTTCCTTTATACTACCTATCCCGCCTAGCACCCCTATTCACTCCCAGTCCTGTAACTTCCTTGGGGTTGGGAACAAGAAATTGTTCTTGTGGTTTGTGCATCCAGGTGGGGTACTAGTAATATTTCTGAAAACAATTTTTTGAAAAGTGTTCGGGGGCGAATCTGCAAATGTACCGAATTTTCATTAAATCCTTCAAATTTCAATAACTCAATTTGCTATTCACGTAAGCTTTGTTGGTTAGGAAACCAACATTTGAGTTTATTTTCGGAAAATTTTTGTATATTTTCAAACCATAAGTAATTTTGATAAAATATAGTACATTGTTTCTACTACATAGGCTATACCGATAATCAGATTGATACCTGCTCGCATTTGCTATTAAAAACATTTTTATTGAAATTTACTTCCATAACACATTTGCTGCATCCAGACTTGTGAAAAATGTTTATATATTTTCAAATAATAAATTTATTTCGATGAAGTATGGTACATTGTTTCTACTATATAGGCAACCAAGTTTGATGCCTGCTTTCATGAAATTAAGACACTTGCTATTAAAAATATTTTAAAGAAAATTCGCTACCATAACGCACTTGCTGCGTTCAGAGATTTTTTTCCATGTCCCGCATATGAGTTTCGCCCCCTGCAAGTATTTATTTTTTGCTGTTTGTTTACTTAGTGAAAAAATGTATTGTAAATTTCGTGTATTTTATACAGCAAATATATATATATATATATATATATATATATATATATATATATATATATATATATATATATATATATATAACATAATGTAAGTTCTTAGGATGTTATATTCGCCAACATGTGTTATCGTTTTAGGCAATGTTGGATGTATGAGGACATATCGGTTTTATGATCTGGTTGAAAACTAAGCCATTATCTTACACCATAATATATTGTCTCTAGTTTGAGATGTACATTAATATCGTCTATTGTAATATTCTCTGTTATTTTACATAAGTTTTCTGTAGATGCTTTTATGCACGATATTATTTGAATAATTGGTAATCATATAATCTACTAAATTATTATAAGCTAAATACTGATATGACAGTTGCTGAAACTGTGGTCAAGAGCAGAATGATGTTATATGATGAAGGGTTCAAGACACGTGCGTTTTGACCGTGAAGCACGTAATGCCCCGAGTCAGCACATTCCGACGCACGGTTTATTTCCACGTCTTCACCTCTGCCCGTAATTTACACGAGGAAAGCACATTTTCCAAATAATTAACATTCACGTGTATCACATTCACAACACTAATGTCTAATTATATTTTAGCGAATTTTTCGTAACACGAAAAATTCACTAATGAGGAGATCTTTGTTTATATATATATATATATATATATATATATATATATATATATATATATATATATATATATATATATATATATATATATATATATTTATATATATATATATATATATATATATATATATATATATATATATATATATATATATATATATATATATATATATATATATATATATATATGTGTATCACACCGATAACTCAAAAAATAATGGGCCGATTTTGATTAAATTTGGTGAAAAAATTCCTTTTGCAAATGGCTTGGATGAGTTCGTTGCGCAGGAAAATCTGCCTAGGTTTTCCCGGAAAATTTTGTATTTTCTTTCGAAAAAAATTTATATCTCCGGAACTAACAAAGTAAGGGCAACAAAATTTAGTACTCTGGTTTATATCCTTATAAGTAAGCTACCTACCAAAATTTAGCTATATAGGTAAAAAGACAAAAAAGTTATAGGCATTTTAAGAAAAATAAATTGGGGTTTTCCTCAAAACGTCAAAGTGGCGATTTAAAATGTCAAAATTGGCAACATTTAGGCAAATAACTTGAATCTAATACGGGCTATAGAAATAAAATGTCTCAAGAAGAATGTTTTACAAACCCTAAAGTCTTAATTTCAACCGTCATTGTCCTTCATTTTACTAAAATATTTGCAGAAAATTCATTTTAAATAGACCCTTTCTCTGATGCTTGGCAGTAGCCTTAGCTATAGAGTTTATCGTTTAATGGTATATAATTTTTGTCGAATTTTCGTAAAAAATCAATAAAGTTCAATATATCCGTTATTATATAAGATATGAAAAAATTTGTATATATTAATTATAGGGTGTCTTGAGCTACATCTTAAAATAATATTTCTACAATCACAGGGTGGCCCATAAGTCATTGGTGATACAAATTTCTTTTTTTTTTTAATCAAACACGCCTTATGTTATTGCATTTTTGCATTTTCCATCGAGATATAATGCATGTTTGTAAGAAAAGATATTCTAGACGCAGCAAGTGCGTTATGGTAGCGAATTTTGATCAAATGTTTCATATTTGAACAGCTCAATTTGCTATTAACCTATAAGGTTGACCAAGAAACGTGTTTTTTCGGGAACACTTTAAGTTTACTTTTGGAAAATTTTGTACATTTTCACACAATAAAGTTATTTTGATGAAACATGGCACTTTGTTTCTAATATATAGAATATACTGGTAACCAAATTTGATGCCTGCTTTCTTAACAAAACACACATATTTGTTATTAAAAACATTTTTATGAAAATTCACTACCATAACGCACTTGCTGCGTCCAGAATTTTTGATACTGATCTTTCTAATTAAAATATTTGCAATTAACCTACACTTCCGGTCATACCGGAAGTCGACACAAACTTTGTTTTTTTAAATGGAACAGCCTGTATATTATTAGCTTTTTAAATTACACGTTCAATTTAAGGGTCACTCTGATCAGAACATATTCGGGCTAGTTCGTACCGATTCGGATTTATTCGCCATTTTGTAGAAAAAACTACGATTGGACCGCTTTAGAAAAATTGCGATATCTTTAAAGACGTGCAAGATAGAAACATGAGGTTTTCACTATCCCATAGAGCGTAAAAATTCCTACACACTTTTATAAACACAATACGATTCCAAGATAACTGTTATTTATAACATACATTTGAATTTGAACATTTTAAATCAGCGATAACTTCATTTTTTTAATAGAACGGTACCCATATGTCCCCAGCATCTGATTCGGCGTTAAATTCCCTATATTTAAGTATACATTACCTTATACCTATCTTACACAGTTTTCTTTGAAAATTGATTTGAAAATAGTATTTGTTTGCGGTGTGGCGCCAACCTTTGACTACTTCTACCTTCAATGAGTGTCTTATTTTAAAAGAGACACACAGTACCTTGCAGTTTCAACCGATTCATTTTTTGATAACTTTCCGACCTATATTTGGTATTTCCTATAGCTTAAAAGGACAGTTTTTGAGGTTTTTAGAGACATTCAAAAACATAACACAGCATAATTTTTCCTTATCCTGTGGTTGGACGTCAACATCAAGGCAACTGTGCCATAATGAACAATTTATATTACATACTTGTCATTCTAAATTATTCGAAAAATGTCGATGTACTAATGTTCACAGTTAACATCATAAATGATTATTTCAATACAGATTATTTAAATTTATTTTACATCCATTGAGAATGTAACCGAGTTATTAGTAGAACATGCAGAAAGTTTAATGAGTTAAATCCTAATCTGCCACCCATGAGTGAAAAAAAGTTTAGAAGTATTGAGTTACATTTCCTAGAATTTGTAACTTTTAAAACACCCAAAGTTAATCCAAGTCCAATGACTAGAGATTAAGATAACGAAAAAACTCTCCTGGCTTATTTCGAAGCATGTCCACATGCAAAGGCATGCAGTGTAAATAAAGATTTACACTGCAGTGAACGACATATGTATTCCTTACTCCTCTGTAAAAAGAATCTTGTGGAAGCACAAAATGCACAACTATAAGATTACTTTAGTGCAAGCTCTGCATCCAGAAGATGCTAGTTTTGTGAAACGATGTTAATTCATATTCAAGGAGATGGGCTGATGAATCGAAATTTTCTCATGAAGGAGTTTTCAGTAGACATAACAGTCATGTATGGGCAAATCAAAACGCTCACGCTATTAGGGAAAGGGGATTTCAAGTAAAATTTAGTTTCAATGTGTTTTGTTTATTGAAAGTTAATAACTTTTATTATCATATTTATGATGAAACCTTAATTTCTAATCGTTACCTGGAAATGTTAAGAACAATAGTTACAGACTTTTTAGACAATTTACCATTATCAGAATATAGAACTTGTTGATATCAACATGACGGAGCTCCTGCTTACTCTACACGAGAAATATCACATTCAACTATTTATTTGAAGATAGATGGATTGGAAAGTGCGGTCCCTGGATATGGCCCGCAAGAAGTCCAGATATTACCCCACTTGATTTCCATCTTTGAGGAAAGATAAAAACCAAAGTATATGAAAAGCCCGTCAATTCACGCGAAGAACTAGAGATCAGAGTAAGAAGGGCGTTTGAAGAGTTAGATAGGAACGAGATTCTGTCAGCAACCACTAGAGGCATTACGACACGAATATTAAAATGTTTAAGTGTTAATGCACAATATTTTAAGCAGTTACTAGTTTAGGAGGTGTGAGTTGTTTTGTTACTCGTCTTGTAATAATACTTCGAGGATTTATAAGATTGTGTAAGGTAATATCATTGTTGTTATCCTTAGAAATTTTTTTTAAATTTTTTAAATATATTTTAAATACATAATTTTCAAACACAGTAACAATATTTATTTATTATAGTTTTTAGCTTGAACATGAAATATTTTTGTTTCTTTGGTATATTTTTGTTACGTACAAAAAAAATGACATCTCTCCGCTAACAATTCCTATTTTCAAATCAATTTTCAAAGAAAACTATATGAGATAGGTATAGGATAATGTATACTGAAAAGATAGGGAATTTAACGATGAATCAGATCCTGGGGACATATGGGTACCGTTCTATTAAAAAAAATCAAGTTATCTCTGATTGAAAATTTTCAAATTCAAATGTATGTTATAAATAACAGTTATTTTAAAATCTTATTGTGTTTATAACATTATGTAGGAATTTTTACGCTCTATGGGATAGTGAAAACCGCATGTTTCTATCTTGCATGTCTTTAAAGAAGTCGGAATTTTTCTAAAGCGCTCTAATTTCTTCTACAAAATGGCGAATAAATCCGAAACGGTACAAACTAGCCTGAATATGTTGTGACCAAAGTGGAACTTAAATTGGACGTGTAATTTAAAAAGCTAATTATATGCAGGGTGTTCCATTTAAAAAAACAAAGTTTGTGTCGACTTCCGGTATAACCGGAAGTTCAGGGTAATTGAAAATATTTTATTTAGAAGGATCAGTATCAAAAACGTGCGGATACTAATTTTCAGAATTTAAATAGAAGTAGTTCTCCAGAAACGTCTAATAGGCCACCCACCTGTATATATCGTACCTTTCTTTTGTAAGTGGGTTGGATAAGTTCGTCAGCCAGGGAAAATAGACCAGTTTTTCTAAGAGAATTGTAGGTTTTCTTCCCGAAAATTTTTGTATCTCTAAAAATAACGCAGCTATGACAACCAGATTTGGAATATACGTTTCCACTATCATCTCCCTACCTACTGAAATTCAGAACTCTAACTTAAAAGTAAAAAAGTTATAAGCATTTAAAGAAAAAAAAATCGGTACCACTGGTGATGAGATGAAAGCACAAGAACAAGCTATTTTGTGTGATTAACAAAACCAATTGAATTTTACATACAACGGTTAAGTTTTCTTGACGCAAAAAAGGTCAAGAAGTGTAAGAAAAAATCTTTTAAAAATTTCATAATTTTTCTTCTTAAAACGTCAAAGTCGCGATTTAAAACGTCACAATTTGCAAATTTCAGACAACAGATCTGAAACAAATACGGATTTTGCAGAAGAAATTTCGTAATAAGGGCGTTTTACAAATCCTTGAGTTTCAGCTTCAACCATCATTCTCCTTCGTTTTGCTAAAATATTTTCTAAAAATCCATTTCAAGTATACCCTCTTTCAGGTGCTTTAGCAGTAGTTTCAGCTATAGAGTTTATAGTTTAATAGTCTATATTTGAGCAAATTTTCATAGTAAAAATTCGTTATTTAGAAGACCGCGACTTAGGAATTTTAAAAAGATTTGAGCGCGAACTAGAACCCCTAAAACCCATATACGGGGGTCACTTTCAGTTTTTGTCTGTTTAGACATATACAAGGTGACGCATTTCTACGGTAAAGCTCAATATATCCGTTATTCTACAAGATGTGAGAAAAATTATATACGTTAATTATAGGGTGTCTCGAGTTGCATGTTATAAACCTATTTTGGCAATCACATGCTGGCCCATACGTCGTTGGTGATACATAATTTCTTTTTTTAATAGGACAGCCCTTATGTTATTTCAATTGTCTATCTTCCATCCAATATAATGCATTTTGGTACGGAAAAAATTGATATCGTTCATAGTTTTTGAGTTATTTCAATCACATATCACAAATTGTGATACTGAGTTTTACCATCCCATGGAAATGCCGCATTCAGGGAGCTTTTTGTTTGTATTACTCGTCGAAAAAATCGAGCTGCCGTATACAGGTATTCTCAAATAGTGGCAGAATTTGATAAGTTTTCGCAGAAATGTTTTTCGTGTTTCCATAGAACTTAGTGGAACATTACTGAAGGCAATTTCTGTAAAAAAAAATGCAGATTTTTTTTAAATTTTGGTCGTAAAGTTGTTTTTGAATAATTATTTCTTGGTAGGTGTGTAAATAGCTCGAAGAGGCCAAGAAAATCGGACCAGTTTTTTTTTAGAACTTTTAAAGTTGATTTTCGGAAAATGTTTGTACTTTTTGAAACAACAAAGCTGTTTTAGTGAAATATGGCGCATTGTTACTACTATATATTTTAAAAACAAAACATATTTTGCATTAAAAACATGTTTACGAAAATTCGTTACCATAACGCACCTGCTGCGTCCAGACTTTTTATAGCAAATACCGTGGATTTTTTGGTTGTTATTATTTCTTTAACCTCAGTCTGTCCTATGCGGTTGGAAATTTCTCTGACCTGACCTGACCTGACCGTGGATTTTTTGGTTGTTATTATTTCTTTAACCTCAGTCTGTCCTATGCGGTTGGAAATTTCTCTGACTGAAAACCCGCCTTCCCGTGTACCAACAATGCGCCCCCTTTCAAATTCATTTGACTGGCCTCAACCTATTAAGTTGAGTACAAATCGCTACGAAAAATTGCTTCCATCTGAGGGAAACGTAAAACTAAAAATCATTTCTTGATCAAACAAAAAAAAAAAACTTAAAAAAGTGTACGCCTATTAATCTTTTTTGCCCATATGTTATCATTTTTTACCAGAGACAAAACAAAGTCGTATAAAATATTTCATTGAAATTAGCCGACTCTTACTAGGTGTTCGGAATTTTTGAAAATGTATAAATACACACACACACACACACATATATATATATATATATATATATATATATATATATATATATATATATATATATATATATATATATATATATATATATATATATATATAGTATTAAGTTTTTGTGACGGTAATAGGGTTATTTACTCAAAAAATTGTGGGAAAGCCGTCAGTTGCAAAATAAAACTCCGTGTTAAATGCCGAGCTTTCGGAAAAGTTTATCCCATTCTCAAGGCTACAACATGGAAAGAAAAAAGTTAACAATTTGCATAGGAAAATATAAAAGTTTAAAATACTTACATATAACGTGAGTTTTACTATAACTAATTATGCAATACCAAACATGAATAAAACCTTTTTGTAAATTTGGGAAAAGTCTAAAAGTGCAAAACTTACATATGAAGCAACTATTATTGTATTTGAATTTGTTTTTTTCTAGGAAATATAAATAGGGGTAGTGATTTCTAAAATTATTATCTTTCTTTAAGTTTATTAAATTGTCGTTAAAAGTAATTTCAAATTGTTGTAAACACATTCTTTTCTTACTTAAGGTTTCACAGTGTAAAATAGAAACATTACTAAAATTTGTATTGTGGCCAGTGTCGAGATTATGTTCAGACAGAGCGCAAGTTCTGCTTGTTTGGCCAATGTATCTTAAACTACAATTATTACATGGAATACAATATACCACTCGAGACACCTTGGAAATGTCATCCTTACTTTTGACTTTACTGAAAATGTTACTAATTGTTTTTGAATATAAAACGTTATTTTAAAATTGGTTTCATCTTTAGATATAAACTTTAACCTATTGGAAATACCTTTAATGTATGATATTGATATGTAAAAAAGTTATATGTTTCCGAACTCGAAATTATCTGGGTGTTATGTCTGTCAGATAAATATATAATCAGACGTGTCCAAAATACTATGGTCTTCCTAAAATTCATAACCGAGTTTTATCTTTAAGGCCAATTATTTCTTTCATAAATTCACCTAATAGTAAATTAGCTATACTAATCACTGAAATTTTAACAAAAGCTTACAGTATAAACAATGATTGTTACATAAGAGACTATTTTCACTTTTCAAATTTTATAAAGGATGTTACAATTCCAGATAATTATGTAATTGTTAGCGTTGATATTGTTTCACTTTTTACTACTTTCAACTCTTTAAAGATAGCATTGACAAAAGATGGGTTTCTATTTCTCTAGAAACATCCATTCCAAAAAATACATTTCTGAAATAGTTGATTTTACTTTTAACTCAAGCCATTTTGTTTTTAAAAACACATATTATAAACCCATTTTTGGAAATCCAATGGGTGCTTGTATCTCTAATTATTGCACAATATGTAATAGATGATCTACTTGAAACATGTATACCAAAATTAAATTTCCATATTCCCTTTTCATAAAAATATGTTGACGATATTATTTGTAGTATTCATCTAAATTCAACAACAGACATTTTACATGTTTTTAATTCTTACGACTAATTTATTAAATTTACATTAGAAGAGGAAACAGATAACAGTGTACTATTTCTAGATACAAAATTAATTAGAACAAACATAATTTTAGATTGGTATATAAAGCCAAATAATTCTCAAAGATATATTAATTTTCAATCAGATCATTTATTTAAAACTAAAATTAACATTTTATTAGGTTTAAATAATATATTATTAAAGATATGCCATCCTTCTTTCCACGAAAAAAATTTAAGAAAGCTTTTTAATATTTTTGTTAACCACTCGTATTCTCCCAAAATACTTTACAATTATACAATTGTTCAAATAATCATCATTACCATACAAGACACTATCTACAAACAGTGTCAAATTTATCTGACAGGCACAACACCCATATAATTTCTAGTTCGGAAACATCTAACTTTTTTTACATATCAATCCCATACTTTAAAAGTATTTGCAATAGGTTAAATTTTATATTTATAGATGAAACCAATTTTAAAATAACGTTTCGATATTCAAAAACAATTAATAACATTTTCAGTAAACTCAAAAGTAAGGATGACATATCCAAAGTGTCTCGAGTGGTATATTGTATTCCATGTATTAATTATTGTAGTTTAAGATACATTGGCCAAACAAGCAGAGTCCTTAAAGATAGATTAACACAGCACAAAAGTGATATACGTTAACAAAAAAGAACTTGTCTGAACATAATCTCGACACTGGCCACAATACAAATTTTAGTAATGTTTTACACTGTGAAACCTTAAGTAATAAAAGAATGTGTTTAGAAGAATTTGAAATTACTTTTAACGAGAATTTAATAAACTTAAAGAAAGATAATAATTTTAGAAATCACTACCCCTATTTATATTTCTTAGACAAAAACAAAAAACAAATTCAAATACACAATAGTTAGCTTCATATGTCAGTTTGGCACTTTTAGACTTCACTCAAATTTACAAAAAGGTTTTTTCATGTTTGTTATTACATAATTAGTTATAGTAAAACTCACGTTATATGTAAGTATTTTAAACTCTTATATTTTTCCTATGTAAATTGTAAACTTCTTTCTTTCCATGTTGTAGCCTTGAGAATGGAATAAACTTTTCCGAAAGCTCGGCATTTAATAAAGAGTTTTATGTTGCAACTGACGGCTTTCCAAAATTTTGTGAGTATATATATATATATATATATATATATATATATATATATATATATATATATATATATATATATATATATATATATATATATATATATATTGTGTGTGTGTGTGTAAAGTAGCAAGCAGTAAATTTTCGTAGAAATGTTCTACATCTGTATTTAAACATTTCTATGAAAATTTGCTGCTTGCTACTTTGCACTTGCATTTGCTGCGTCCAAACTTTTTTATTTAACCGCTATACAGCGTACACCTACTACTTCACATTTTTGTGCTTTCCTGCACATTTGCAAACAAATGTTCTTGTTATACGCTTCCAAATCCAAATAAGCGTAAATAATGCCACTACTAAAATATTATAGCATAACATTCTGGTGCTCATTATGTTTATATAACAGAGCGTCCAGAATTCAGTAAATTAGGGTCAAAACCCTAACACACAAGTGAACTGTCAGTGGGCAACCACCATGAAATTGAGTTGAGAGGACATTTCTCAACGATTCTAAACAACCCCCTAACTTCCGCACTATACGACATGTCACAGGATTCGTCAAAAACTTTAAATTGTTTATACATAATTCATGGACAAAGTTTGCGTAGATGTTCTTTCCTACGTTAGCGGACATATTTTAGGCTGAACGGAATCTGAATCAATATTTCAACGCGAACTTTTAAAGAGATGAGATTCATACAAATATTTTTTTCTCGTGTCGTGAATTTCATTTATACATTTAGTAAGATGCTTTCCATATTCGCGCAAAGAATATTTTGGTTCAAACAACAAAAATAAACAATCGTTAAGCATTATACCCTTATATGCTTGTTAGTTTGACATATATATTTATAATCCTTCTACGCACCCACGTGACGCGTTTTCAAAGACGTTTGAAATGCCTGGTTCCCACGTTAAAATATACTGGCTTTCAAAAATATTCCAGCAGTGAGTGTTGAACAAGTTCAATAAAATTTTATATGATGTGTGTTTAATCAAACTTAAAAAATGAATCCATTTTCAAACTAAAATATTGAAAAATAACAAAGCTATTTAATAATGAATGAGTCCGCCACGGTTTTTATGCTTGAAAGCTCTGCAAGACATGCCTGAAATTCAATGATTTATGGTATCCTTAAAAATGTCATCCCATGCTTCTTTAATTCGGCGACGAAAGTCAACTAAGTTATTTGGCGGTTGGGGTAAATTACGCAGTCGATTGCCATCATATCCGACGCATTCTCTATGGGTGACAAGTCTGGGGGACCAGAAGGCCATGATAGTGGGGTCACGTCATTTTCTTGTAAGACCCTCGTAGTAACACTTGCTGTATAGGGAAGTGAGCTGTCTTGTTGAAAAGGGGTCAAATTAACCCTCGTGGTTATGCAAGTGCAACAGGCTGGAGTACCTTTCACATGTAATCATTGGCATCAAATTGCTGTCACCAAAAACCAGAGGTGACTTGCTACCTATGTTATCGTACACTATCCCATCACCGTAAACCGTTCGACAGCAATTTTAAATCGGGCACTCCTGCAAAAAGAGGAAAAGGGACACATCGTCGGGTTAAACTTACCAAGAAAGTGCCAAAAAAACTGGACAAACTTTTTAAAGGAGAGCCAGAATAAAAAGAACGTTTCCTTATATTGGCCATGCAAATTGTATCAGTATCTTACAAGGGAGACGTCGTAGTAACATCCGGTGAAAAAGTTCTGCGTTCTTCATCAACCTCTTTACCGTCTTCCAGTTTGGATGGACTAGCGCCCTGCAAGCAAGAGAAGGCTGACTCTCGAATTTTCCTGCATGCATCTCATAGAGTCAGCCAAGGTTACAGGAATATTTTCATTAGAAGTGTGGATACGGATGTTGTAGCACTAGCAGTTCACTACTCCGCTATCCTGGACTGAAATTTTTGGGTCGCTTTCGGTAGAGGGGTAAAGTCGAAATTCGCTGGAAGAAGCAACGTCACCTGCTGGGCAACATTGACCAGCTATACGGAAGTAACTGCAGCTCTGTGTGTTCTTTCCCGTTCCCCAACTCCCGAAGATGTCGACTCTGTGATGCCTCTGATCGAAAGATTTGTTGTACTTTTGTACGACAGATGCAGTGATGAAACTGAGGTAAATAAGTCGAGGCTTGCGTTGTTTGCACAAAGAACCGCGAATAGAACAATATTCCACCTACTCAATATGCCTTAAAACAGCATGTCCTTAGAGCCGGGTACCAAGCCGGCCACGTTTGGGGTCGAGCTCTTGAAGCATCACCTCAACTTCCTGATTTGCGAATGTTTGGATGGACGTGGCGTTCGGATTCTGATTCATGGAACCGTAAGACTTACGAGTAACATGCTTAGAATATATTTTATTTGTTTTAAAAAGAACTTTCAAACAAAGAAAAGAAAACTCAAATCGGACTGTTGCTTCAAAAGTTACATGCGGTGAAAGTGTACCCGTAAGTTATTCCGGTCGACATCCAATATGGCGGCTCCTAGGGACTTCCGGCGATGCCTACAATGCTCAAAGGGACACTTGTCGTCTATATAAGAAGACTGGAAAGTTTCATGCTTTTACCTGTAAAATGCACGTTTTTAACATTAGCCTCATGACTATACCCTTACCTTGTAAAACAATGACCAGGAATCAATTTGAATTGATATTGAAGTTTTGCATATTGCATTTTGCAGAAAACGCTACTATTAACCAAACAGGCAGATTTTACAAAATTTGAAGCCTTATCGATAGGTTTGTTGCAAACTGTCAAAAAGTCTACACTCCAAAAGACAAAATCTGTGTCGATGAATCTTTCATACCATGGAAGAGAAGGCTAACATTCCGACAATATATCCCAAACAACACAGCCAAATCTTGAATAAAGATTTTCAAATTGTGCATAGCAGAAGGATATACTTGGAATCTAGTCATATGTAGAAAGGGCAAGGAAGATGAAACTGCGGTTCCAGGAAAGATTGTTATGTGGTTGGCAGGAGGATTACTTGATGAGAACCGGAGAGCGTATACTGCAAGCTATTACAAAAGCATTCTTCTGGCTTACCGATTGAGACAGAGAAAAATTCATTCAGTAGGAACTCTAAGATCAAACAGAAAATATTTACCTAAAGAAGTTACTGGAGCCAAACGGAAAAGAGGCACAACCAATTAACGATGGTATTGTTGTCCACCAGCAGCAAGATAAGCGTGATGTAAAAATGCTTTTCGCTAAAGCATCAGCCTTGAAAAGAGTGTCAAGGAGCAGAACTGGCCAACCTATTCAGAAACCAAAATGCATTGATGACTACAACAATCGCAAACATCAATTTATTTATGGCGACCACATGAAAACTTATGGCACTGCTCTCAGATGATGCACGAAGTGGTATTGCGAATTGATTACCGGAATCATATGGAGCACTAGTTTGGTGAAAGCACACGTTTTATATAATGAGAATACAAGAGGAAAGAACATCATCAATATCTCGATGCTGAAACAAGCTACCAAAAGCCATTTAGGAACTCCAAGACAATCTAGGGGGTGATCCTTACAAAGAAAGAGCGGGATAGATGTGTGGAATCTTACAAGAAGTATGGAAGAACAGGCAAGAACATTGGTGGTAAAATAGCAAAAGCGTCAGATGTATACTCTAATTGTTCAATTTGTAACATTGTAGTGAAGTCCGAATTTATTATGGTTATTTGAATAGCGAATAACTCATTTAGGCGGTTTAAATAACTAATATTTGCTAGGTAATGAATCCGACTTATTTTAGAAACACTTCAGAGTATGAAAAGTCTCCACAAGTGGAACGTGGCTTGTGTATGATGAAGCACATAGCGCCTGTCTGTCACGCGCAATGAAATCCATTTTTTGGTGCGTCGCGGAGCGCATGGCAAATAGACGACTGAGAAATGAAACGCCAACGGGAGATGCCTTCAGCACGCGGCCGAGTCAAGAGGTTTCTGGTGGTTGTACGTTAATTTCAAGATTCGTGTGAGCTTCAGTTAGGTATATTAACTGGAAAGTTTCTTTCGCTGTGATACGTAGTAGTGAAAAGCAGCCTGTTATTTGTTGGATAGCAAAGAACGAGAGTCTATAACGGCTGTGTTCTACTATCGTGGTTTTCAAGGCTAGTTATGCTTCGGAAACTTGGGGAAGTATAATTGCAAACTGAAATAGATAATTGGGCATTTTATTAATGCTGTTCTATTTGTAATATTAACAGCGTGTTAGGATTTAAAGTGTATACAGGGTGTACTGTATGTATGAGTGACAAAACTGGTCACGAGTTTACCCATTTAAGGGAAGTCGAAATCAGGTAAATGATTATACCGTATTATAGTGGAACTGGGGTGTTTAGAGAATTATAGCGTGCTATATAGGGTGGACCACGTTTGTCTCGAAGGACGTATGTCCTTGAGATATGCATGGAGCTGCTCTGAAAGGTATGTGATCGCTAGACAAGGTGGTTGATTAGCTAGGGTGTCGTTTATTACCCATATAAGGGGAACTGGAGCACGGACAGTGCTGATTAAAGTGGTAGTATTTAGTGTGTCCGGCATCCTGTGCTGTACTGGGTCGCCCACGTTTGTTCCGAGGGACGTATGTCCTTGTAATAAGCATGGAGCTGCTCAGAGTGGTACGTAACCGCTGGATGGGACTGTTCGTTTTACAGGATGTTCGGCAGAAATAGGGGACAAGTTACCCGGTTGTATTAGTTAGCAGGATAGAGTCATATGAGAGTGGGAACCGTTTGTTTACCCACATAGCAGAGTAGGACTAAAGGAAATCTCTGGAAGATAGATCGCCCAGGAGAAGATAGAACCTCCGACTGAGGCGGAATTTATAGCGGGGCCATTTCCCATTTGATGCATGTATATGTCGCTTTCCGCTTGCCGTTGCTTTAATATGACTTGTTGATTGCTGTGATAATGCTAATATCACGCTTTATTTGTTATAAATAGCACAAATATTATTCTAGTCGAATATTATTGTATTTTTAAATATTAACGTATTTGTATCGTTTCCACTATGAAAGAATGTCTTATCAGCGATACTGTTATCTGACCTGATATATGTTTCCTCTTTAATCGCATGAGCTGTAGCGACCTTTTAATTTTCATAAATTATGGATTTTTATTGTTGTAATTTTCATTTGTAGATATTATAAATATTATTAGAAGCTTTTATAAAATTAGTTGCGTTTCACTGCACTCACTGCCTGTAGATAGTTGCACTAGTGTATGTGTGTTTAAGCTAGAATCGTGCGTCGGATTGTAACTAGCGGAGGTATATCGTAATTGATATTTACCTGTTTATATGTCTGCTTCAAACTTTGTAAGCTAGGAAAACAGCCATTATTTGGGAGCAAGGAATTAAAGCCTACTTAACTCTCGAGAACTCTATGGGATATAATAACTTTCGACCCCTGGCTATACTTTTCTTCTTCACTCGAGCTACCCTAGGACAAGGCTTTTATGAAACAGTAACTTTGTGGTCTTCTACGAGGGCCTTAGCAGAAGTCCTCACGGGGATCTGACCTCGTCTTATTTAATAGAGTATAAAGATGGCGCCCGAGGATATGTAACTTAGAATATTTAGGTCGCGCCCGAATGACGGATTGGCAACTTATCCGTCGGGCCTCTGCTTAGCCGGGGCATGACAACATCATTCTTTGCGGAAAATGTTTCAATGACACACATTAGTTACTCTGTCAGCGAAAAGTGCTTCGATTTCAGTTCCAGTTCATTCATTGTGCCCTGATTACTGAATCATTGTTTTATTTTACAGATTTTAATATTATTATCTGCAGAGAATGTTTCTGAATTGCTAATTTCATTATATTGTAACAATATTATTTAGATTTCTTGTTCGTGTCTATATTTTTCAATAAAACGGCATAACGTAAAATTATGGTTCACTACATAAACACATACCTTATGTTTTGTCCCGAGCCATTCATCCTGTAAACTTCAGCTAAATGATCAACTGCACCCAGAAACTCTTCTAGGCCAGGACATCGCTTATTCCGTACTAAATAAAGGGTGTGTTTTTTTAGAGGGGTAGAACTTTAAATAGAAATAAAAACACACAAAATGTTTTAAATGTCCATGAAATTGACTTTATTTGAAAGATTTTTTTTTGGAATTGATGCTTGAAGATGATTTCGGAAATGTGGCCGCTGCGACTGGCGCGTACATGACGTAATCCGGAGGTCCAATTTTCACACACTCTTCGCAGTAAATTAGGTTATATTTCGCCAATAACGCGTCGAATGTTGCCTTCAAAGTGATCAATTGTTTTTGGTTTATCGGCGTACGCACTGATTAGCTCAAATAAGAGCGATACTTGTATGTCTTTCCAGTAATAATCTAAATATATCTCTTTTTATGTTATGTAACTCAGCAAGTACGTTTGTTTTATTAATAGCTTAGATGAGTTCGTTAGCCAGCCAAATCGGACTGTTTTTTCTACAAAAATAAATAAATTAAAAATAATCGTATCTCAAAAAATAACAAATATGATCCGATAAAATTAGGTAGGTATGTTGGCCTGATAAAGACCTTATTATGTACCAAAACTAAACTTTCTAGGTTTATATAAAATTGAGTTATTTAAATTTAAAACATTTAATAAAAATTTGCTATCATAACGCACTTGCTGCGTCCCGAACTTTTTTATAATAGAATAAGCTGAATTTAGTATGGGCCAGTTTTAGGGGCAACAACAATCAATGAGTAAGCCATATTATTAAAACTAATTATTTATATTTAAATGGATCTTGGTGGTTAGTTTTAGAGGTCCCAATAAGCGATTACTTCACGAAATTTCCATTTTCTATGGAGTTAGAAAATTAGGATTTGGTACATATATGTAAAACCTGCAAGCCGCTTTTAAAAAATTGTGTTATAAATTTCATTAAAGCCACAAAAGTTTTCCGGAAAAAAATTAATTATTTACAAACGGAATGTACCTACCAAATTATCGATATGGCAGGTATTTTTCCTTTATTAATTGCTTGGATGGTTTTGTTTTAGTCAACCCAATCTAACTAGCTTTTTTAAACAAAACAACCAAAATGGTTTTTTACATAGGTTTTACTATGGTACATACAGACTTGGAGACTACTTCTCTGGCTTCACTGTTGGTTTTTGTTTTTGTAGGTGAAGGACGTAGCCAGCGCGTAAGCTAACTGGTGCAAGTGGCCCTTATGAATTTTGGATGTTCTAGGATGTTCTTCAACGTTTCTGTGACTAGTTTCGCTGCTTGACAGCATTCTCAGACAGATAAAAATTAAATTAGTACGAAATGATTACAACTACAAATAAATATCTGTTGCTATGTTATGATATGATGTTTTGATCAAAAAATTTATCAAATTGGAAATAAAATGAAATACAGATGAGGCTTTCGAAATGTCTACGTGATGTATGTCAATATTTAACATAAAAATAGAACTAGCCTATAATAATTATGATAACAGTTACAACAATAAAATAACTAAACAATAACATTATAGAAACAGTCTATATACAACTAAATTATTGACATAAATCAACTCATTATCTTATTAAAAGTTTTTTGAAAGAATAGTTAAATTAATTTTCTTTGACAAAATTGAAGATTATAGCTGCATGGGAAATTAAGTTATCGGATTTGATATCTTTTTACGAAAACTTCTACCTACAACGCACTTGTTGCACCCAGACCCTCTTCATCGCTTATTTACTGTTGCTGCATCCAAACTTTTTTATATGATAAAATATTGTAACTCTCTATGTGAGACTGATAAACCACAAATTTATTTTTGGAAAAATATTTTAAGCAAATGGAATGGGGTAACAATTTAAACACAAATTGAAAATACTGGTTCGCGGCTTCATCACGTGGGTTCTCCTCTCCCTTCTACATGCCTACAACCACCCCCAATACATAAACAATAACAATATAAACAAGAAAATGTTCTTCGGATCAACCCCCAAGAAAGTTATGGGACCTGCGGTGAATAAGGGTTCTGGGCGAAGTAAACAGGATTTTAAGGAAATATAGCTGAAAAATGGGTAAAAGGTAGCTTATAAAGGTCCAACTAGGCTGATTTTTGCAAACTTCCCGTTCACCAGCCCAGCACCCATATTCACTCCTGGTCCTGTAACTTTCTTAGGGGCCATTTTCAAGGATTTTTTTGTGGTTTGTGCATCCAAAAAGGGTTCTAAGCATGTTTGTGGATTTTTTTTTCTAAACATGCGAGGCAGATTTAGAACAATTTTGCTAAACCGCAAATTTTCCAAAAATTTAATTTTTATTTCCAAAAGGAATGTACCTGAAAATTTATAAGCGGGGTACGTATTTTTCCTCATTAATCGCTTGGATGATCCATTTCAGTCAAGTCAAATGAACCCGTTTGGCGCGTACATAGCGCAATCCGGAGGTCCAATTATCACACAATATTCGCAGTAAGTCAGGTTGTATTTCGGCAATAACGCGTCGAATGTTGCCTTCCAAGTGACCAATTGTTTTTGGTTTATAGGCGTAAACATGTGACTTTACATATCCCAAAAAATCATCTAATGGTTTAAAATCGCGCGAACGAGGTGGCCAGTTAACATGACCATTTCGTGAAACTAATCGTTGGTCAAATGTTTTTTTTCAGTAAATTAATTGTATCGTACGCTGTGTGGCATGTGGCGTCGTCCTGCTGAAACAAGATGTTTCCAACATTAATGCCTTCCAATTAAGGCACGAAGAAGTTACTAATCATGTCTCTGTACCGCTCACCGTTGACTGTAGCGTTCTCACCATTATCATTTTTGAAGACATATGGGCCAATGTTTACACTGGCCCATAAAGCGCACCTAACAGTGACCTTTTCTAGATGTAATGGTGTTTCAACAGTGACCTGTGGATTATCATCGCTCCAAATGTGCCAATTCTGTTTGTTGACATAGCCCTTTAACCAAGAGTTTGTTTCATCACTGAACGAAGTTTTCAAATGCGATTGTGGATCAATGTTAATGTTTCCGTCGGCCCATGTACCAAACGTACAGCGCGAACGATGATCGTGTGGCTTCAATTCCTGCACAAGTTGAATCTTGTAAGCACGTTAATCAAGATCTTTACGCAAAATTTTCCATACAGTGGATGGATACAAGTTAAATTATTGAGCACGCTGACGAATTGGGATCATCAACACTGCTGCACACCAGTAATCGCTTGTTGTGTGAGCACTGTTAGACGTCTTACGGGATGTGTATTATCGTTTAGAGTAAACGTATCGCGAAAGCGATCCATAGTTTCTTGAATTAATCACTCTGATGGACAATTATGAGCACCATAAAACGCACGTAATGCCCAATGAGTCTCTTGAATTGAACCCTGTTTTTTAAAATAAATTTAAACAATTTGCAAACGTTTATCCGGCGTGAGTCTACTCACGATAAATTGCAAAACCAAACTAACCTCAAAACAACTGAGAACTGTCAAATCGGCTGTCACAGAAAACAGTTTTGCCAATTTAAAGTTATCTACCTCTAAAGAAAACACCCGTTACTGGAAAGCGTGTGCATTAATGATACACTTGGTTCGGACAGCAACACGTCGTGAGTCTCATTTTGACCGTGTTATAACACTGTGTATCAAATTAATACACATGGCGCTAAGCGTGAATCCATAAACCAAATCGCATAAAAAGAAATTCTATTAATACTGAAGTACTAATAATAACATAAGTAGTAAAATAAACTTCTCAGCAAATTTATATTGTCCATGAGAAAAAGACAATTATCAAGCTTTATTATATCAATATACACTTGATTTCGAGTTTGCGACTTCCCTCAGCGCCGACGTATTATTATGATTGATAACATTAAAAGATTCCAGAATCCAATTTTATTACTTAGGAAATATCTAACAAAGAGTGTTTTCATTTCGCTTTCTCGTGGATTATTTCGCAGCTAAACTAAACATTTGCTCAAATGATAAAGTCTACTCTCAGCGAAGCCCTTCTCAATTATAAAAGATTTCAGACGTAATATTAAAAACTTTTAGGGTGGTGGCAACGGTCCTAACAAAACCAGCAATGTTTTTGGACAAACCTCTTGAGGATTGTTAAGAAATCAACTTCTGTAAAACGCTTTCTAACTGCATTTGGTAATAAATTCATATTTCTCGCTAAGTCAGTGTAAACTTTGATAAGGACTGGAGCTTATTATGATTTTAACTTGAATTCACGCCCCATTTAATTACTACTAAACTAATTTCCAATAAATATTTAAATGGAAAGTGCCATTTGCTATTTTAAGCGCTTAAGTTTGTATTTGCATTTTGATTGATTAATATTGGGCTATTTCTGCAACTATGGCCAGTCAGCGACGCTAGTGAGTAGTTTCACTTTAGCATCCCAGAAAATTTGCCAAACTCTTTCCTTTCTGTAAGGAGGGTGTGAATCTCCAACGATTTGAACATATTGTGTTACACAGGACCGACAGAATTATGCGCCCTCTGAACGGCGAGACGTTTAGACATGCAACTTGCTCAAACACAAGGTCACAACCTTACATAACCAGTTGATAATAAATTAACATTATATACCTACTTAAAAGGAAGTGACGCTTCTACTGAAAGTCATACCAAGAACCTCTCGCTTCAGACACGTGTCATTACTACTTCGTTTCTAAACCTTCGACAGACACAGCCCCGGTAGGACTGATTGTGAATAGTGGCGAAGAATTTGACAGCAAAAATAACCGTGGCTTGTGATCTGAGTAAGGCCTCTGATACAGTTTAAAAATGTATTTTGTTGGAGAAGCTGGAACATTATTGTTTCTCCCTTTGAGTCTTATCTAGAGGATAGCAGGTAGGTTATTTATTAAGATGAACAGTTATCCGGGGAGGTGACAGCAGACATGGTTTCGCAATTTGGATGTAGATATACAGTTTGTCATAATAGTTATGTTTGTTTTTATATATTTGAAATTTCTCTGTTTATATGTGTTTTGTATTTTGTGTATTTTGTATGCTTCTATCACGTGTATCGTACTGTAACCCCATACGTTAAATACATAAAATAAACCTGATCGAGGATTCCTAACTAACTTACTCACCTAAGACCGCGTTAAATAGAAAAAAACCTTTAACCTTTAGACATATTAACAATAAAAACAAGATACGACATTTTGGTCGCAACACCCGTCGTATATGGTTTTTATGTCTAATAAACTGATAAATAATATCCGGACAACGCCGGATAATCAGTTCTAAAAATATAATTTACCGACCAAGTGCTAATGGTAATTCATACATTGAGGGTTTAATCAAGTTTGTTCTTGTTAAATTATTCATTACGCTCTGCCACTTAATAACCATTAACTGTAAAAGATAAACCTTAATTTAAGCATTTAACGCAAATCACCGGTGGTCTTACTCATATTCACACATTTTCGAATCGACTGCCAGCTTTCATAATTCACCCAAACGTTGTCAGATTAAAGACTTTTATACAAGGCTGGCTGTATTCGTGATCACGCACTAATCAAACTCAATTTAATCAGAGTTCAAACAGATTGTTTACTCTACAAATGCTATATTATTAACTCTATATGTCCAGTGTTTGATTGCTTCCCATCAGAGACCGACTGAAAGCCCCGCGTTCTACCCTAACCAATACAACCCTTCCTTCTAAACGAGAAATCACGCACACTTGATCAAATAATCAGTGCGTGAGCAAATAACCGTATTCGTTCCTTTGTGTTATCCTCCTGCTGTTTTGGCAAATAAGAGTGTCCGGTATTATGCCGTAAATTCAACATTATTCCATCATTTTTACCATGCAAACATTTACGACGATTTTCATCGCAGAAAATCAAATACTGAAAATTATCTGTAGGAAGTCGATGAGATTATAACTACTGTGATGATTTTGTTGCTCGAGGTTTTTCTTTCATTAAAAATACTGTTTCAGGAAATTGAAAAAGGAAACCTAATTTCTCACTAGTTAGTGTTTCAGGCACACAATACATTTCTTATAACATAAACCCACCAAATTTAGCTTATTTTCGAAGATATCAAAATTTTCCGATAAAAAAGCCAAAGTTTAAAAACCAGTTTGATTTTGCTGGTTAACAAACTTATTCAAACCACTTACAAAAAATCGGTATTTCTCCAGTTTCATCAGAACCGGTCCATTATTTTTTGAGTTATCCGTGTGAGGCACCGCCCCCCCCCCCCCCCCCGCCACACACACACACACACAAATATATATATATATATATATATATATATATATATATATATATATATATATATATATATATATATATATATATATATATATATATATATATATATATATATATATATATATATATATATATATATAGGGTGGCGCACTGAAAACGAAACAGACCGATTTGCATCCAGAGAATTTTTTTTAAGAAACCCTGAAACATTCCAATTTTAATATTGAGGGGGACATGTTTTGACATAAACCTCAACTTTGTCACATCAACCCCTTAAGGGTGGTGATAACAAACCTTATATTTTAAATAGGGAACATGGGTCGAATGTTACATCATTTGAAAGCTCTTCCTTTTCTGAATTCAGCACACAATTTTTTTTGGAAGTTTTATTAACTCGTTTAAATATTATTCACAGTTGGAGTTGCGAGAACGTATTTCATTCATTGTGATAATAAATGTACTAATTAGTAATTTTTTCGTTAAAAATAAATAAAAAACAAAACCAAACGTTAAAAAATGTTTATTCAGTTAAGTAAGTGTTCAAATTGTTGACCACCAGCTTCCATACAAAAGTACAAATTTTGTTCAAAACGAGCTCTGACATTCTGGAGCATTTGTGGAGTTATTAGACGGCATTCTTTAACAATGCGTCGTCGTAATTCTTCCAGAGAGTCCTGCTCTGTTGCGTAAATTCTACTCTTTAAATGACCCCACAGAAAGAAGTCTAAAGGAGTTAAATCCGGTGATCTAGGGGGCCACTCAATAGCACCTCTACGTCCAATCCATTGCTCTGGAAACTCTCTGTTCAAAAACTACCTAGCACGTTGTAAAAAATGCGGAGGAGCTGTATCTTGTTGAAACACTAATTGATTTTCTTGAGAGCGATCATCATTTTCAACAATGTCAATTAGTAGAGGGTAAACGATGTCTTCTAGTAACTCCAAATACGTTTCGTCACTCAAATTGCCATCAAGAAAAATTGGTCAGATTAAACGGTCTCCAAAAATGCCAGTCCAGACATTCAATTTCTGTGGAGTTTGAGTGTGGACTTCGTGAAAATTTCTTGGAGTATCTGCCCAATAAGGACAATTATGACGATTGACTGTAGAGTTTAATAAAAACGTACACTCGTATGAAAAACAGATATTGAACAGAAAGTTCCCGTTGTCAGCTATTCGTGCAGTCATAACTTCACAAAACTCCAGCCGCCGATCAAAATCATCTTCATTCAGTTGTTGTCAAGATGAATTTTATACAGGTGAAATTTATGATGCTTCAATATTCGCTGAATAGTTCTTCTTTTGATGTTTGAAATAGTGGTCAATTTTCATGCTCAAAGTTGGGTCTGCAGCAATTTGTCCTAAGACTTCAATCTCAGTAGTCTCATTTCTAACTGGAAATTCGCGTTCAGGATCCCGTTTTTTGTTGGCTACTGAACCACTTTGTCGAAACTTTGCAACTTATTCCAAAATGTATTTGCTGTTAACATGTCTGTTCGGATGTCGTTCATTAAACAAATTTGCGGTACGGTTGGCACAGTCATCGTTTTTGAAAAAAAAAGAGTAATTATTTCAACTCTTTCTGATACAGAACACACCATTGTAAAATTAATTTTCGGTAGTACTATCAAGTATCAAACCGACCGATAAACTGAAATATTAAACCGCAACTGTGAATAATTTTTAAAAAAGTTGATAAAACTTCCAAAAAAATTATAATATATATAGTGTGCTGAATTCAAAAAAGAAAGAGCTTTCAAATAATGAAACACTCGACCCATCTTCCCTATTTAAAATATAAGGGTTGTTATTACCATCCTTAAGGGGTTGATGTGACAAAGTTGAGATTTATTTCAAAACATGTCCCCCTCAATATTCAAATTGAATATATATATATATATATATATATATATATATATATATATATATATATATATATATATATATATATATATATATATATATATATATATATATATATATATATATATATATATATATATATATATATATATATATATATATATATATATATATATATATATTGTGTGTGTTTGTGTTTTTATTTCTTTAACGTCGACCTATTTTCGCGACTTTGGCCAATCACCGACGCCAGGGAGCAGTTTCACCTCACTCTCCTGGAAATTTTGCGGAACCCCTGCCTTTCTGTAAGGAGGGTAGTGTTCTTTAACGTGCTCAACATCGCATGGACCGGGTATTTACGCCCCCTCCGAAAGGCGGAACGTGCATACATTCAACATGCCCAAATACAATGCCACAACCTTGGTTGATGTTAATTGTACAGTATGTACTGAAAAAGTGGAAGGAGTACCCTGGTATCGAACCCAATACCCTTAGGTTCAGAGGCACATGTACTTACCACTGAACCACAGAGACTCACATATACATATGAAAATTGAAACTGGCCCCGGCAATGGGGAATCTTGCGGGCGCAGGATCTCGTCAACAGCGGATTTTTTTTACGAAAAATCGCTAAAAATACTAAACTATTCAATAAAAAACTTTATAACTTAAACTACTACCAAAAAAATCAGAGAAAGGGTTGATTTGAAATAAATTTTCTGCAAATATTTTAATAAAAATGAGGACAGTGACGGTTGAAGCAGAAATTTAAGGCTTTGTAAACAAACTTCTTACGACATCTCTCCTACATAAACTGCATTTGCTTCAGAATATTTGCTTTAATATCGCCAAATTTTGACGTTTAAAATCGCGACTTTAAGGTTTTATGAAGAAAAAATATAAAAATTTCGAAGTAACTTTTCTTTTATCTCTTGGTTGAGACTGACCCGGATATGTGTACTCATTTTAAGAAATCATTTAAAAATTTAATAAGTCTGGACGCAGCCACTGCGTCATGGTAGGGAATTTTCCTTAAAATGTTTTTAATAGGAAATGTCTTTAAAGAAAGGAGTCATCAAGTTTGGTTACCAGTATAACCTATATATTGGAAACAATGTACCATGTTTCATCAACATAACTTAATTTTCGAAAACGTACAAACATTCTCCGAAAATAAACTTAAAATATTCCCGGAAAAAACTGGTTATCTGGCCAACCAACCTTAGGTTAATAGGAAATTGATCTATGGACATTTGAAGCATTTAATGAAAGTTCGCTACCAAAACATACTTACTGCATCCAGAATTTCTTTTCTTACACACATGCATTATATTTCGATGGAAAATGCAAAAATTCAATAACGTATGGCGTGTTCGATAAAAAAAAAGAAAATCTGTATCACCAGCCAATTATGGGCCATCCTGTGATCGTAAAATTAATTTTATAAGATATGGCTTAAGATACCCTCTAATTATCGTATACATTTTGTTTTCGTATCTTGTTTAATTAAAATAAAAGCTTCCAACGAGAAGACACAGAAGGAAGAGATAGAAACATTTATGACAGAAAAATTAGAAACGGAAGTGAAGTTAAGAGATGTAATAGACATAAATGAAAAAAAAAATGCATCGTCGAAACAAATAGCATGACTGATAAAATAGATATGTTGAAGAATAAAAGCAAGTTAAAGGCCTTAGAAGAACTCATTTACATCTAGTCTGATCTTACAAAGCAAGAACAAGAAATACAGAGGGAAATTGGGGACATACACATACAAGAGTAGAAAGGAACAAAGGAAACAGTCTAATATATAATTATTCACAAATTTTTGACAAAAATTCAAAAAAGCTATTGCAGGAAAATTGGCAAACAATCCCTTTCACGCAATTAGCCATTTTTATTTGCATAAATTGGTTTAAGTAATGTTTTACGAAATTTATATAGGTACGTCTTTTTATAAAAATTAGCTAACAGCTTTCACGCAGTTCGCTTAACAGATATCTTTCAAGAAAATTCGAAAACAAATTGTTCATACGAATTCGCAAACATTTTTTTTACAGCAAGTTATTAAACATTATTTATTAATCACAACATTTAACATCAATTCACAACAATTTGACAAATAATTATTTCCACAAAAAACAAAACAAAAAATTCTGAAAAAGCTGATTAAGTAAAATGTTTTACAAGAAAATTTTTTGATAAAATACATAGTATTCAAATTGTATAATCTGTAATTTATAATAAAATAAAATACAGCGTAGTCCATTTGAAAAAACTGAGTTACGACAGTTTGAATTTTTTCACATTCAGCCATTATTTGAGAGTGCCCTTTATATGTAATTTCCATTATTCGACAAATAATATAAACTACAACCTCCCTGAATGTGCTGTTTTCGTGGGACTCTGATATCTATAAAAACGCGTTTCACAATTTTTAATATATGCTAAGAACGTAAAAAGTTGCAAAACAGTTAACGATATACAAAAATTTCCTGACAAATATGCATATGTGTCGTGTGTATCGGTCTCCTGTCTTGATCACTGTCGTTTGATAATTTGTCTATTTGTATGGCCTTTATTAAGTTTTGTTTAAATGTTTGTATTTGAATTTGTTCTGACACTAAGTGTTTCTTATTGTTTGTTTGTTGAATGTAATATTGTTCCCAGATTTCAATTTTTTGTGGTCTTTAATATGGTTCATTAGTTGTAATTGGGTGATGTCTGGTTTTTGGTGTTTTGTGTTGTGAATGTGTGTAGCTACGTTCGATTTGTAGCTAGGTATGTGGATTTTATCTAATGCTGTTATATGTTCCTTGAATCTTGTTTCTATTGATTTTTTTGTCATTCCCATATATTTTTTATTGCATGTGTCACATTCTATTTGATATATTCCGTTTAATTCATGTGGGTTGTGTTCTTGTTTTTTTTTTTATTATTATTTTGCTATTGGTTTTGTAGCTCATTTTTAAGTCATATTGTTTGAGTGTTTGTGTTATTTTTTTTGATGTGGTGGTTATAAGTGAATGTTGTGTATTTTGTGTTTGTTTCTGGTGTTTTGTTTTCGGTTTTGTTGTTTTGTTTGTTTTTGATTTGTTTTACTAGCTTTTCTATTGTTTCTTGTTGTATATACTTCTTGTTGCTATTTGTATCATGATGTTGTACCCCTTTTCTCGTTTGTCATTATGGAGTGGTACATTTAGCATTCTGTTTATTAAGTATCTATATGCGGCCATTTTGTGTGTGTGTGTGTGTGTGTGTGTGTGTGTACGCGTGTATTGAGTGTTTAGGTATAGTGATGTCTGTTTGTGTAGGTTTTCTGTATATTTTGTATTCAATCTGGTTTTTTTCTGATTGGTGTTAAGTCTAGGAAGTTTATGGTATTGTTTGATTCTTTTTCTATTGTAAATTTTATGTTGTTGTTGATTTGGTTTATTTTTTCGAGGATATTGTCTATGTTGGTGATTGTCGTATATTATTAATATATCATAGACGTATCTTATCCATTTGATGTTTGGGTCTATTTCTTTTATGATGGTGTTGATTTTATCTTCTAACTGTTATATGTATATTTCTGCCATGATTCTTGTTAGTGGAGATATCATTGGTAGTCCGTCTTCTTGGATGTAGTATTCTCCGTTGAACTCAAAGTAATTTTGTTTTAATATGATGTTTAATATTTCGCTGATTTGCTGTTTTTTGTTGTTATTTGCATAGAAAATAAATTTAACATAAAAACTCCATAGAACTAGTGCATAAACTAGAAAACATAAACATAAACAAAAACACAAGACTCACCTCATTCGACATAACAAATATGTACACGAATATACCAATTAACGAAACCACAAATATAATCAAAAATACAATGCATAGACCACACAAGAGCGATCACTGTCAGTAGCGTGCTGATGATGAACCGGGGCGGTTCGAAACTGTAGTCCACGTAAACCAATAAAGAATCACAAAGAGTACAGCAAGCAAAGAGTGTATATATATATATATATATATATATATATATATATATATATATATATATATATATGTATATATATATATATATATATATATATATATATATATATATATATATATATATATATATATGTATATATATATATATATATATATATATATATATATATATATATATATATATATATATATATATATATTTAGCCTTACCATAGAAATCTTAAAATGCACAACACTGTATGTGTACAAACGTATAAAAACTGAAACTTTCCCCGGATATAGGTTCTGGGCGGCCTAGGTTAAAAGTCTCAATCTCCTCAATAGCAAAGTTTTTCTACGAAATATGTCCAAAAATTAGGACAATTAAACTACAAAATCTGCAACTAAAACTACTGCCAAAGCATCAGAGAAAGGGTTTGCTTGAAATGAATTTTCTGAGAATATTTAGTAAAATGAAACATAAGGACGGTTGAAGCAGAAACTTAACGCCGTTCCATTTAAAAAAACTTGAAGGCATCATTACTCTAAAGCCAATGATGGTATAAAATCGACTTAAATGAAAAAAATGTACTTTTATTAAATAAAATCCGCGTGTCTGAATATCTTTCGACAAAAAAAAATTACTTAGCTTTTACTGAATTTTCTCCATACTTAAGGCGCACACTGTATATAGTACTTAATACCACTTAAATTATGACTTTGTTATCGTTGTGTAAAATTTAGTAATTAAATTAGCTAGATATATCACCTTTAATTAACAAGATTGACGTACACGAAATACGGTGCAGTGCAATTTAAAGCAAAGTCTCCCAGTATTTTGACAGAGACTTTAATTAAAGTCTAGTTGATTGTTTGTGATACTGCATGAGAGATATTATTACAGAGTGTGGTCAACCTGAAAGACCGAATGTAATTTGTCGTTGCCCTCAGTCGTTTCATAACATTGTCGCAAACTCGGTTTGGTTACAATGTGTCGTGTGGTAGGATTTTATTAGATTGCCTCTTCACGCTTACATAGTGATCGTTTGTGCTTTATTTACAGAGCGTCACTACCAGACATATACAGGGTATAAGGCATAATAATTATAAAGTAGGGAATAAATTTATTTATTCCCGAACAGGGAATATGGATAAATTTGTTGTTGGAAACAAATGTGATCTTAACTAAGTGAAGATTGGAACCTGCGATGAGGACTGATAAGTAGGGGAGGCCGGGGCAAAGGGAACCCTTTAAGAGATTTAGCCAAATATTTTCTTTAATTATAAGCATTTAAGTAAAACAAATACATATGGTTACACAACATTTATTTGCCTTCATTAATCGAAACGTGGAATACAAAAAGAAATATTTATTCACTTTCATTTTAACAAAATGAAAAATAGTGTTCCGTTTCTATAGGCCCTATACTTCGGGGCAAAAGGGACCGCTCTTCACTCTAAGCACTGTCCGCATAAAAATTCGCCATCATTTTCCTCTACGCCTGCACATCCATCATGAGCCCATTAGCCACATCCCTGACATCTAATCCACCCCTTCCTTTCTCTACTGTCACCATAGACTTCGCCACAGTATAGGCATTCTTCTGATTTGCTGTCATCACCTGTGTTGTTCTTAGTTCTTGTCTTCTGTTTTGCTTGTTCAGTTTTCAGCGGTTCGAGATCTGAGTCACTGTCACTTCTCTCAACTGGCATCTTCTTAAGTTTCTTTTTCTTCGCCACAGAATTGAGGTTACCTTTCTCGACGTTTGTCCCTGTTTCTTCTTTTATGGCTTTCAGTTCCGTGAGTGATACTATCATGTTTACTTTCTTACTTTGTTATTGCCTCTCCAAATCCTCTTTCACAGGTGTGTTAGTTAGAACTTTGGATTATTTTCTTCTTCTGGTGTTGGTCTTCTTTTTTTTCAAGTTTTGAGGGTCTTGGAGAACATCTCTGTAGGACATTTGCGAAACAACAACTTGGGTAAGAGGAACAGTGAATATCCTCTCTCAGATGTTCAATACGAGAATTATAAATTTCCACAGTGATTGCTATTTCCTCTTGACGAGTAGGAATGGGATTTTGTGTATGGACAGGTTCACGTTCGAGTGTGTTATTGAAAACTTCTGAAGGCATAAAATCTGTTTTGTCAAATATATCTCGATTGTACGGATGAATCCCACTTATCTCAAAACCCTTGATTCCCTTTACAATGGTAGCTAGCTTCTGGAATGCCTTTCAAAGAAGTTCAGCAGTTTCATACAAAGTTATGGCAACACTGGGATGAGAGCTTATGTAAAAATCACATGCACGGGAATACTGCTTCTTCAGGGGACCAAAAAAACATAAATCAAGGGGCTGCATGCGATGGCTGCAATGAGGAGGTAATATATAAGAAGTGTGGTATGATTCTCTCTAGCTTTATTGACTCCATTCAGTCGTCTATGGCTGATGTGACCATCAAAAATTAGTACAACAGGATTCTGTTCAGAAGGCTTGGTGTACCTTATGAAATGGCCCAAATAAAGTAGGAAATGCTCACAATCCATCCATCCGGACTAATTGGCATACCTTGCAGCACCTGGACTTGTCCCTTTGTGCAATAGGGGTGACATTCTCTTCCTGGGAAACAAAAAGATATAATTTGGCGTAAAATTGAATTTTTTCTTAACTTCTTCAAGTAGATCAATAAATTGATCTACTGCAGTTCTATTAAAACCACTGGCCCTGCTTAAGCTTGTAGCTTCAGGTTTTCGAATGGAAAGTTCTTGATGTCTCTGTAGGAATCCAGCTAAATAATCTTGTCTAGCCAATTTATTATCCTTGTTGAATGGATGCGAAATTCCTAAGTTGGTTGCCACTTCAAAAGCAATTCGCCGAACGTCAAGTGATTTTAGTCCATAAAACCTCTTTTGCATATCCAAAAGATCTTCCACTAACAAATTTTCATCTCGGATCGTAGAAACTGGTTTGAAACTACCCGGAGAGGGACCCAGCAATATCTGCATTTGATCTAACTAACTTCAACCGTCTTATTGGGCAAGTTTTAGGAATATTATACTTTATCGAAGCCGACCTTATACTTATGCCACTCTGCACAGCATTAACTGCAGCTGCAGCTTCGGTTTCTCCCCATAATAGTATCGGCCTCTTCCTTTTATAGTTCCTCATCTAAAACAATAAATGTAAGCATAAGTAATCACAGATATTGTGGTTTAATAGCGGCAAGGGGCATATATGACCAAGGTTCCCCATGCCCCGTAACGCTTGGTCCTATTTACCCCGAGTGTATGCATACTTCACAACTAATTATAACCACACTTTACACTAATGTTTCACATGTGAAAGGAGCAGTTAGCGCCATCAAAGGATGAAAAATGCACACTACTTTAAAAACTAACATCACCTGATATACCGGATCTTAGGCAAAGAAACAGAACCGTGAGGGGAACTAGTCGCATGCAAATTCTGCAGTGTATTGTATTTTTATCACCGAAAAAGTTATTTGAGCTGTCTTTAATAACTTATCTAGAGCCTCGGTGGTTCAGGGTCAAGAACGTGTGCCTCTGAACCGAAGGGTACTGGGTTCGATCCCAGCGTACTCCTTTCACTTTTTCAGCACAAACTGTAACAGTAACATCAACCGAGGTTCTGGCATTGTATTTGAGCAAGTTAAATGTCTGCACGTTACGCCCTTCGGATGGGGCGTAAAGCCGTCGGTCCCGTGTCCATGCGATGTTGGGCACGTTAAATATCCCTACCATCCTTACAGAAAGGCAGGGGTTCGACAAAATTTCCAGGATAGTGAGAAACTGCTCCCCGGCGTCGGTGATTGGCCATAGTCGCGGAAATAGGCCGACGTTAAAGAAACAATATCACACACATCACAATAACTTATCTAAAAGGTGTTGATCACTAATATATTTTGGAAGGTTCAACGACAACTAAGTTAACATAGTTTCGTTTGGCGGAAATATTCGTATCCTTATGTTCTCTCTAGGACGTGTTGAAACGTGGGAATTTATTTTGCAAAGCAATCGATCAGGTGACTAGTAATCGGGGGTGGAGAAACGTTGATACACTTTTTGTTGTAACTATATTTCGCAATATATATATATATATATATATATATATATATATATATATATATATATATATATATATATATATATATATACTTTTGAAGGCGTTTAGCTGGCCTGGTTGTCTAACATTTTTTTTTAATTTTAGATTATCTTCATTAACATGATGATTATTATCTGAAATATGTCGGGCGACGGATGATATATCTATAGTACCGTATCGTAATTGGGCTAAGTGTTCTTTGAATCTAATTTCAATCATTTTTGTTTGTTTGTTCGATGTACCTATGTTTACAATCTTTACAACTCATTTCATAAATTCCCGACATTCTAGCCGTGCTATCCTTGTTTTTTGGGTTACCTAGTAAGTTTTTAAGGTATTTTTTGTCAAAAATGTTAAGCGCAAGTTGGCTTTTTTTAAAATGTTATCTAGACACTTCGTTATTCGAAGTTCAAATGGTAAGCAAAGTTTTTTTCGTATATCTCTCTTCTAAGCGTCGTTGATTCCGTAAACATTTTCTTTGTTTTCTCTTTGTTGGTTATTTTTTTCACTAGGCAAGCAGTGTATCGGTTATATTCGGACACGCTCTTATTATAATTTAATTGTTTGTTTAAAGGAAAATTAATTGAGCGGTTTACTAAAAAATTCAGACTGGCCATTTTTTGTCCGTACGTATGATGTGAGTCGTTCGGAATGTAGCTTAGAGTGGTGGTTTCCTTTCTATAGACATCAAATTCTAAAGTGTCTTTATTGTTCATAACTATTAGATATATAAAGGGTAATTTATTATTAATTCTAAATTCGTGGGTAAGTTTTGATAGAATCAAATTTATTGTTTAATTTGGCAATAAAATCTTCTATTCTCCAAATGTTAGTGTTGAGCAGTGCGAAAATATTATCTACGTAACGAAAGCACACTCAAGAAAATAACCACTCTCACTTTAAAGACATGTTTCAAAAAAGTAAAGGTAAAATTAAAAAAAAAGTGAAAGAAAATAACTCCACAAAAAACAAAATTGTAATCAAATGAAAATAGTTAAACGATTTCGAGAGAAATAGTGTTTCTATGTAAAAGCAGATAAAAGCAATAAGGTTGTGATTTTGGAGAAAAACGAGTATAAAGATAGAGTTTATAAAGCCATAAAGCCCTTTAATTAATGATCCTTTAAACAAAAGTAGGTATACCAAAGAATTAAATTATATTAAGAACGTGGCCGAATATAACGGATACACTGCTTGCCTATGTTGACGGAATCAACGATGTTTAGAAGAGAGAAATCCGAAAAAAACTTTGTACGCTTACGATTTGAACCTCGAATCACGAGGGGTCTACATAGCATTTTAAAAAAAGCCTACTTGCAGCTAACATTTCCGACAAAAATACCTTAAACAATTTGCTAGGTAACCCAAAAGACAAGGATATCACGGCCAAAATGTCGGGAATTTATGAATTTATGAAATAAGTTGTAAAGATTGTAATCGAATTGTCGGACAAACAAAAGGATCGATTGAAATTAGATTAAAAGAACACTTAGCCCAATTACGATACGGTACTATAGATAGATCATCCGTCGCCCGACATATTTGGGTTAATAATAATCACGTTAATCAAGATAATCTAAAATTAATAAAAAATGTTAGACAATCAGGACAGCTAAACGCGTTCGGGGGTATATATATATATATATATATATATATATATATATATATATATATATATATATATATATATATATATATATACATTATGAAATATAGTTACAACAAAAAATATAGGAACGTTTCTCCACCCTCGATCACTAGTCACCTGATCTTTTGCTTTGTAAAATAAATTCCCACGTTTCAACATGTTCTAGAGATAACACAAGAATACAGATATTTCCGCCAAGCAAAACTATGTTAATTTAGTTGTCGTTGAACCTTCCCAAAATTATTAGAGATCGACACCTTTTAAATAAGTTAATAAAGACAATTCAAATACCTTGTCCGGCGATAAAAATACAATACACTACAACACGACAGTTCCCCTGTCGATTCCGTTTCCTTACCTAAGATCCGGTATATAAGGTGATGTTAGTTTTCAAGTAGTTTGAAGTTTTCATCCTCTGATGACGCTAACTTGGTTAGTGAAACGATCGTCAGGTCTTTTTAAAATGTGTTGCGGTTATTTGGGTTCTCTAAGTGTACTTAACTCTTTAATTTAAATGCACTTATTTTTGCGCACTTGCCGCCTATGTAGTGACCAGTGTGACAGAGTCGATCAGGCTGTCTTGATTGAGAATATAGAGCAGTTTCACCTCACTATCCTTCCTTTCCGTAAGAAGGGTAGGGATCTTTAACGTGCCCAAAATCGCATGGACACGGGACCGACGGATTTACGACCCCTCCGAAGGGCGGAACGTGCAGACATTCAACTTACTCAAATACAATGCAAGAACCTAGGTTGATGTTAATATTACAGTTTGTACTGAAAAAGGGAAAGGAGTACCCTGGGATCGAACCCAGTACCCTTCGGTCCAGAGGCACACGTTCTTACCCCTGAACCACCGAGTTTCTGACCTCTCTTTGAACTGGCATGACTACTATGCGTATCTGGTTGGCAGACTCATTTCAGTTATAGATCAATTTAAAAACGTAGGGATAATATGGAGAACAATCAGTTGTTAATGTTCTGCCACGCGCAGGTGGACTCTCGGTTTTGTTATATCATAGTGTTCTACAATGTTTAGAAGGAGTTCCAACATGTCAAGCATGCAAAGATATTTTTCACAAAATGAAGTGCTTACATTATTTTTTATTACTATAATCGAATTTTATTTACTAGTTTTTAAAAATAGGGATGGAAGTTTTGTATTAGATGAAGTCATACATGAACTCAAACTCACATACAAATGGTAAAACAATAACCGACAAAGTTGAGATAGAAAACGTATTTAATGACAACTTTACAAATATAGGCAATATTTTGAAAATAAAATACAGAAACAGAAACCAATGTGTTGGTAAATGTACAAACGTGGGAGAATCTCTTTTTCTGGACCCTGTCAGTGTGGAGGAGATAGTAACACATATTGGTGGATTAAAGACAGCTTGGTAATCCCAATTTTTAAATCTAGGGATCCGCTTGACCCTGAAAGCTACCGTTTTAGTGCATTTTCATTAAGAAAATTCACTAATAGAGAGGTATCGATGGTGAGACTTTCGGAAATTTTCTTCAAATAAGCACGAATTAGGCCCTTTGGAACCCATTTCCATGGTCAGTTAAAATGTTTATATATATATATATATATATATATATATATATATATATATATATATATATATATATATATATATATATATATATATATATATGTGTGTGTGTGTGTGTGTGTGTGTGTGTGTGTGTGTGTGTGTGTGTGTGTGTGTGTTTCAATATCCTTATGGCACTTTGTGTGTGCATAAAGCTGTGGTCTGGCACCGTCCAGAATTACGGCACCATACACACGATGCCATAAGGAAATTGGCTACAAATGTCGACCAGATAGAGTTTTGTGTTCGATTTTCAAATTTTTTTACTTCACACAATACTCTGTCTCTTCCAAGAGGCCAAACGTGACGTTAATGCCAATTACTTCAGAATAAATTCAGTCGTGTGTATGTTGCCATAATACTTGTCTTTGATGTGTGTTCACACAGTCATATTTGTGGCATCTAAATTGTGTCTGTGTGGTGGCGCCCTCTACAAATAATGTTAACTAAGGTTGCTGCGTTGCGATATCTCAGTATTTGTATGCTGCACGCTATTATACTGATATAGGCGAAGAACTATTGACAAACCTCGCTCGCTCATTTCGACTTGTGTATTACGTCATTCTAACCTTGAGCGCGTCTAGAGCAGGTATGGAGATAGGGCTACTCGGGTTTTTATTTATTGTTTCTTACAAGAGCGTGAATATTAGAAGTGTCTGCATATGTAAAGACAAACGGCCACATAATAATATCGGTTTAGGAAAATATGAGTAGTCAGGCCAATAAACCGAAATAATAAATCTTATTCAGTAAAAACACGAGTGTCTATTTCTGGCAAATGTTTGATTTTTATTATCCAGGTGTATAGTTATTATCAAATTTATATAATGTGTGCGTTAAAATGTAAAACAATTAAAATTAAATTAAAAGAAATATAGTTGTTTGGAAAAATCCTCAAACGGATTAATTTTATTTAAAAAAAATGCATAATATTCTGCTAAATGATTTTCCGTTATTTAGTTGTTCTAAAATGATGATGTCAAGGGATTTTCTTTTATATATAAAAACCCGCAATTTTCTTCGCTTTTTAGAAAGATCATTGGATTATCTAAATGACAACATTAAAAAATGGCGCAGCAAGTGCCTTATGGTAGCGATTTTTTAAAGAAATAATCCAAATTACGAAAAATAACAAAGTAACTTTTGTCGGAAATACAAATTTGTTTTGAGAAAAACTTGTTTGTCAGAAAACCGCTTTGACTGGGTCGGCTAATGAACTTATCCAAGTGATTACCGAAATGTATAAATTTGGCAGGTAAATAGCTTATAGTTAATTAAAAAAACCGATACAAAAAGCAAAATCACTCCAAATGACCACAAAAATAATAACAAAAAGTTATGCGCTAGATGCGTCTTTCGACAACGAAGTTCTCTTCATCAGTAGTTGTCGCTAAGTTAAAATTAATTTAGCGACGGTAGTTTAACGACAGCTACTGATGAAGACAACTTCGGTCTCGAAATACGTATCTAGCCCACAACTCTTTGTTATTATTTTTGTGGTCTTTTTGGGGTCAGAATCACCCCAAAAGACCACAAAAATAAGTTACGCGCTAGATATCTACGTATTTCGACATTCGACAACGAAGTTGTCTTCATTAGTAGTTGTCGCTAAACTAGTTTAGCGACAGTAGTTTAGCGACAGCTACTAATGAAGACAACTTCGTTGTCGAAATACGTATCTAGCGCATAACTCTTTGTTATCAATTCTGTGATCTTTTGGGGTTAGAATCACCATAAAAGACCACAAAAATAATAACAAAGTTATGTGCTAGATACGTATTTCGACAGCGAAGTTGTTTCATCAGTAACTGTCGCTAGTAGTTTAGCGACAGCTACTAATGAAGACAACTTCGTTGTCGAAATACGTATCTAGCGCATAACTCTTCGTTATTATTTTTGTGGTCTTTTGGGGTGATTCTGCTTTTTGTTTCAGTTTCCAGCCACAGTGTCCACGCTCAATCTTTAAAAAAACCGATGTTGAATAATAACTCACTGTTATATTATTTCCGTTGTTTTGAGGTGATTCTGACTTCTGCTAAGTAAGTTTCTTTGCCAGCCCATTAGAACCAGTTTTTATAGGATTTTTTTTTACATCTTCCGGAAAATTGTTGTATTGTCGAAAATAAAAAAATGTTAACTAAAATTCTACACACAAGTTGCTTATGTAGAGACTAGTAGGTACATACCAAATGTGAAGTTTTTAGCTTCATAAAAAATTTAGTTATTTGCATACATTTTTTGCCTTCTGGATTCGAAAATAACACAAGAATACATATTTTTAATGATGAAAACAGCTTATTCAATTTCACTGAACAAAAAAAAAACCTATGTTCCTAGACAAATACATTAAAATTATTCTTTCCTTGGAAAGGTGCATAACGTCTTTTTTTTACAAAAATTCGCAAAGAGGTCTCCTACATATGCTAAAACAATAGACTATATATGTTTATACAATATGTTTATACTAAAATTGCCAGAAAAATGTTTGCCTTGAAAATTGTCGACAGTTCTTTTTCTTCAGAATAACTCATGAAAAATATTTGTTTATTCCAAATCGCCATAAAAATGCGAAAAAACATTTTCAGAAAAAATCACTAAAATTTGCCTAAAAATGTTTCTCACAAAAATTCACTAAAAAAAAGTTGTCTGCAAACACCAGATCCGGGATCACAAATCGGTCACCCACTACCAGTCTCATCAAAAACATCCGTATGTAACATATCGTGAATTCAATGATCTGTATTCAAAAAAGCCGCTCTTTCCAATTGTACCGACAAAAGTAGGGGTTACCATTTGAAAAAAAAATGACAATAACGCCATATCTGCGAGAGAGATGACGTTACAAAAAATTTTCGATGTGCACATTTAAACTTATGTTCTACATATGTCTCAGAGAATTTTTTTTGCCCCGTTAGGATTTTATGGAATTTGTTCCATTCTATGCGGACTCACTGGATATATATTATTGACATTTATATATGTTAAACAATGTTTGAAAATTTCCTCAGAATTGGTAGTACATATATTTTCGAAAATGAAGAACATAAAAAAGATTGATTGAGTGCAGAAAGTGTTAATAACTTAGTTTGAGTTTGAGAAATAAATGCATTGGGTAGAGTTAAGGACATACAGATATATTAATGAAGCAAATTGACCATGTTTACAAGTGTCAATTATACCACCTACTTTGGATAAACCTATAGTAGATGTGATTTGGACAAGTTGTTACCTTTTTTTAACGTCGGCCTATTTCCGCGACTATGGCTAACCACCGACTCCAGGTAGCAGTTTCACCTCACTATCCTGGAAATGTTGCCAAACCCCTGCCTTTCTGTAAGGAGGGTAGGGATCTTTAACGTGCCCAGCATCGCATGGACACGGGACCGACGCTCTCCGAAGGGCGGAACGTGCAGGCATCCGGCTTGCTCAAATTCAATGCCACAACCTGATGTTAATTGTACAGTATCTATTGAAAAAGTGAAAGGGTAACCCTGGGAATCGAACCCGGTACCCTTTGATTCAGAGGCACACGTGCTTATCACTGAACCACCGAGGCTCAAAGTTGTTACCTTATTCGTCAAAATGTTATAATGTACAATTATTTCAATTTCAAAAAATTATCAATCCATTTTGATGAAACTCGGCACGTGGGTTCCTTTCCTTAATAGCTTGGATGATTTCGTTAGCCAGCGCAATCAGAACAGTTCAAAAAATTAAAACTAAAAAAGTTGTATCTTGAAAAATAACAACGTTATTTAGATCAAATTTGGTATACATATTGCCCTGGTAGAGGGCAGTATACACCAAAATTAGAGATTCTAGACTGGTGGCAAATTGAGATTCAAATATAATGAAGCATTTAATAAAAATCTTTTAGAATTCGACCTGACCTCAGGCTTTTCTGAAATATGCGTTTCCTTAATATTAATTCATTTTATTCAAAATCTATGCTTGTTTGAGTAAATCACCAGATTTTTTCTCAATAGTACCTACAGTAAATCGTAGACATAATGAATGTGATAAAAACATATCCTCTACTTTAGACCTAAATCTCTCGACCCATAAGTTAATCGAAATTTTTTCAGATTCAAATTTTATTTACTAAAATGTATTACAGAGCTAATGGATTACCTGAAAAATGTGTACACAATGAGAATCTAGTGATAGATTCTATACAAAATAATTGTATTTAGTAAAAAATAAAAAAATAATTGTCTCAAAAAATAATCACACAGAAAGAGACATCTTCTCTGGCTTCACGAATCCTTGTTTTCTCATATGCAACCGGTTTCGTCCTTTACGGCATCATAAAATACAAAACTGGTTGCAGAGAAGAAAACGAGCATTTGTGAAGCCAGAGAAAAAGTTTCTACGACTGTATTTAGTATAAAACGGTTTCAATAAGTAAGGGGAAACAACATTCAATTAATCGAAAAATAAATTCTAATGAGATGAGTCAAACATACAGAAACACTACTGTTTGGACTAATTTTTAACGAGAATCTTGATAGAAAGGGTGTTTTAGATTTGATCTGGCCAAAGTATGACATATAACGTCTGTTAAACTAAGACAAAACTGACTTGTACGTTTGGGCAGCTGCTTTTTGCATTTCTGTGTAATGATACTTGTTAGTCTGAAGTCTTTGGACGTGAAGGCAAAGTCTTCGGCCCCAAAATAGTAAACTAACGATACTCGTCAACCCATTTTACCAATAAATACTGCTACGATTTTTATAACTAACATGTGTTATACTATAGAAAATAAATATATGCTCACTGAAACAACTAAAACAATGAAATAATTGTTATATTTAGCATCAGAACAGTAAAAAGTCTGGACGCAGCAGGTGCTTTAGGGTAGTGAATTTTTATGGAAATGATCTGGCACCAAACATCTTTTAAAATTAAATGCATATAACCTTTTTTCCTTTTAACCTAGAAATATAATAATTTTAGCGTATACTTTACCTTTTATAACGTTAACTTACTTACAAAATCAGGTTACCATAGTTACCATTTGTTTTCGCAGATAAAAAAAATTCCGAAAGAAAACCCAACATTTTCCCGAAAAACCTGGTTCGATTTTCCTGGTTAACGAACTTATCCAAGCCATTAATAAAAGGAAGGTGCCTGTCAAATTTTTTGAGTTATCGATGTGATACACACACACACAGATATATATATATATATATATATATATATATATATATATATATATATATATATATATATATATATATATATATATATATATATATATATATATATATATGCATTATGTCTTATACGCCTCCAAAATAGATACTCGTTCAAAGAACTCGCCTCCAAAACCGGAGGCGACTACGAAAAATCGGAGGCCAATACGTATCCATGAGTATAACGTCTAAATCATGATCTATTCATCATTAAAAGGTGAAATCCAAATTTTTGATCGGAGGCCATTTGACAAGTTATACATATACAGTTACACAAACCAGTTCACGGTACGTTTAACAGGTGGCGTCACCGTTTAATACACATATACACTTCATGCGATGGCCCAGTAGGCTTTTCCTCCGAGTATTTTGCATACCAATACGCCTCAGAAATGTTGCAACAGTGTACGGAGGTCTGTTGCGTGTGCTTGCGTGAGAGAGTTGGCCTCGAAACAGGTCCTTTGTCACAAAAAACGGAGGTCTGTTGGTACGATGGGTTTCGCTAAAATCGATAAACGTATATATCTGTTATCTCTTCAATATTTACTTTACTACTCTATATTAGTGACTAGCTTTTGCTTAAGGCTTTGTCCCTTGGCGTTTTGTTTACTGTTACATACAGTTTGCACTATATTCCCGTTAAACAGAAAAACTGTAAAGTATTTTTTGCACACTACGCATTGAATAACTATATATAAATAAAAATTATTGAAACGAAGACTTCGGAATCGTACATTTAGTTAACTGCCAATTTTTGTCAAAATAACTTTATTCGCTGTAGAAATTTACTATTGTATTATATGTGGGTATTAATAATGTGAGCCTCGGTGGTTCAGAGTTAAGAACGTGTGCCTCTGAACCGAAGGGTACTGGGTTCGATCCCAGGGTTCTCCTTTCACTTTTTCAGTACAAACTGTAACATTGACATCAACCGAGGGTCTGGCATTGTATTTCAGCAAGGGGGCTTAAAGCCGTCGGTCCCGTGTCCATGCGATGTTGGGCACGTTAAAGATCCCTACCTTCCTTACAGAAAGGCAGGGGTTCGGCAACATTTCCAGGATGATGAGGTGAAACTGCTTCTTGGCGTCGGTGATTGGCCATAGTCGCGGAATTAGGCCGACGTTAAAGAAACAAAACACACACGTTGTAAATGTGATAATTGTGATTAAAGTGTGTGTGGTAGTACTGTAACTTGACATTATGATAATGCAATTAAAACTTGAACTATTACGCAAAATAACAGTTAACTTATTGACATCAAATTCAAAAACATGAGCTTACTAATAATTTTAAAAGTTAGAGCATTTAAAAAAAACGTTAAAAAGCATCAAATAAATTTAAGGCTTTTAAATATATGAGTATCAAAATTGTTTATTACCGACAGCGATATAATGCTAAAACTTCTACTTACATATCTACGAGTACACATACAAAGATTCGAAGTGTGTAATATAAAATTAAGTCAGTTGCTAAAGTTGATGCTTAGAGCAAGTAAACTGTTTCATTACTAATTTACTAGTACATATTGTTAACAGAGTTTTTATCAATTTGGGGGCAACTTAAAATATTCTTCATAATCGTGTATTTAACGGCCAAGAAACTGTTATTATTATTTTACCTTTTTTAAGGCTGTTTACCTACCTGTTTTAAAATATTGATTAAAATATTTTTTGTTTTATCCTCACACGCTGTTTCAATCACCACGCCATTAAAATAAGATAATAAGCACGATAATTTTCGAATGAATTAACAAATAGTCTTCAATTTTTATCTGTCTGAGAATGCCGTCAAGCAGCGAAAGTAGTCGCAGAAACGTTGAAGAACATCCGAGAACATCTAGAATTCATAAGGGGCTCTTGCTCCAGTTAGCTTACGCGCTGGCTACACGCTTCACCTACAGACACGAAAGCCAACAAGCCAGAGAAGTAGTCTCCAAGTCTGTATGTAGTATGGACCAGTTTAACCAAGTAAGGGCAACAACAATCAATCAATTGTATTTATTACTATTTAGGCAATTAACACTTTTCTAACAAAAAAAAAAGACAAACATCGTCTTGGCGACTTTTTTAGTCATAATACTTTACTGTTATTATGGCATTATCAATATGTGTGAAAGTATGTTAGCGGTGACAGAAATTTGTTTTTTTTACTGCAACGGCGTAAAAAGTGTCAAAATATATAGAAAATCTGATTTGGAAACGAAGATTTTTTGTGTCTGTCTGGCTGTTAATAGGCACGATAATTTTCGAATGAATTGACGAATAGTCTTCAAATTAGGTATACAGTTAGAACCTGACAAACGAACGGTTGGTATTGTTTTTTGGGTAAAATGGCTCCAGGACGTAGGGGATGAATGAGGGCTGATGTGATGGAAATTGAGTTATTTTTTTCGTTAAAACTCGAGTTCTATAACGTTTTAGGTTTTTTTATAACAAAACTTTCAATTTCATCACTCATATTGTATTCTGTGATGAAATTGAAGTAGGGGTTGAATGTGAAGGGGTGGAATATGAATTTAGTTTGGAAACAGTACTGACATTAGATTATTAAATGTACGTAGAATTTAGTTCCTCCTTTCATTCTTTTCATCGAGAAATCCACATTTTACCATAAAATTGTAATGGGGTTGTGGTTTATAGTGTGAATTCGGCACTTGTGTGGTGACACGAAAGTATAACAGAACAGTAGAATAACTAGGAAAGTTCAAGTCGCAAAGAAAAAAGTTCCAGACCAGAGCTCGATGTTTTTTCCTGGCTATCTGATGATTACCTTGAATTTGATATTGACTTTCTAGGCCGAATCAAGGTCCACTTCATATTTCAGATAGGGGTTGATCATGTAGAGGTGGGAAATTAAATTATGTTATAATTTAGCAATCGACTTTAAATTTGATACACCTAATAATCTGAATTATTTGTGAATAAAATTGCTTCAGAAAAATGGGAAGAAATGGGGGGTTGATAAAATTTTGAGTAATATATCGTTTTAGAAGTTAATAAAAGCCTTTCTGAGGAGAGTAGACTTTGACGGCGATGTGGAAGTTATGACTTAATTTGCATCACTATTTTATTTATGTATTAAAAGGAATAAAAAAATATGATAAAAGTTGTTATACTTTTCCAACCCTTCAGCTGGTTTTGTAAATGTGTTCCTTTATATAGGTTTTGGTGCTTTAGGTTTTTAAACACAAATTTAGATTGATTAGTTAGTTAAATTAAGCAGGTAGAATTGTGGTTTTACCACCAAGGGTTACGAAGTGTATGTGGAAACAAAAACAATAATTATTTGGGTTACAATTTATTGATATTCAGGTAGCAAAACAAAAATAATTGCATACTAAGTAACTAAAAAAAGAAATTCTATATATTGTGCACACATAACTATTTTTTTCGGAAGGTATTATATACGAAGGCTTTGATGCGAACCCAGTCTTTATTATAAAATATAGTGGGGTATTTTGTAATTATTTCCAGGCATTCACCCTTTTTTGGAACCGTTTTTGAGGTTATATTACTTTTAAAATACCTTTTAACCAGATTGGATTGCTCCTGGGTCCAGTGGGTTCTGCCCTTAATATTTTTTGATAATTTTCTTTTTTCCAGAACCTCCTCTTGTACACCATCTAAAAATAAATAAATAGTAAGGGTTAAAAAAACTTTTAAATTAGGTCTGTTATACTAAAATCTATAGAAACTTCAACTTGGGCAAGTTGAATATCTATACGTTCCGCTCTTCGGAGGGGCATCCCGTGGACCATGTAATGTTGTTCACGTTAAGGATATCTACTCTTTTTACCGAAAGGCAGGGGTTCGGCAAAAATTCGAGGACAGTGAGGTGAAACTGCTCCAGTGTCGGTGATTGCCCATAGTCGCGGAAATAATCCGAAGTTAAAAGGAAAAACTCACCTGTAACGTAAATCTGCTTTTATATTTTGTTAGTAGGGCTACAAATTTTAGTTTATTTGCAAGTGTACGTTTCCATTAAATGTAAGTTTGATTTATCAGCGTTTACATTACATTTTTCTTTAAATTTTACAAAAAAATTATATAATAATTGTCGACTACCTAAATATATCTCCAATAAATAATTTATGCAATTATAATATGCAATTAAAATATGCAATATTTAGGCTTGAAGATGACGACTATTTTTGCAATCCTCTCCCACTACTACCACCGCTACCATCACGACTGTTTTTAATGGATTGCCTGTACACTATTAATTTTTTATATTCTTAAATAAATCTTAAATCTTAAACAATTTGTGTAAAATTAAACATTTAAATGTAATGATTTAAAGATCTTTGTATTGAAAGGTTATGTAGCTAATCATAGTTCTTTAAAAAAAATTATTAAAAAAAATAAAACTTATAAACATATAAGAATTTTAACGGACTCTAACGCACACACTTAAATTTTTTTTTTGAAAGTCTTATTGCCAATATTGGCGAATTCTCTCAATAAAAATGCCATAAAACAGAAATTTAAAAATGCTATATCTACCTTCTTTGTTCTTGTTGGAAAACTTCACTGACATCAAATCAAAAACAAAGTCACTTTCCTCGTCATCTAACTCTTCTTCTGCAGCTTCCTCTTGGGGGTCAATATCAATTTCACTTAAGGATTTACCCTTATATGCATCCACACCTTTTTCCATAAGTAGTAAAAGCTTGGATATTTTAGCAGTTTGGTAAATATCTTGTGGTAATCTGTTTTCAATAACTTAATTATTCATAATGTATAAATTTTTTATAAAAGAGCAGAAGATCAAAACACATGGAAAGAAAAATCACTTTTATTATGAGCCAAGTAATTTAGAATTATTTGGTAGGTACTTGAGTCACCACACGTTGATTTAGTTAAATTGTAAAATCGACAAGACGCAAAAATGAAAAGCTCAAATAATACTAGCATATGAATTTTTTTCATGCAAGATATCTTCAGTTGTTAAAAATATTACCAATGATATTAAAAGAATTATTTTTGTGATCACTTTGCCAATTACCACAAGTTAAATGCTTGATCTAGAGCAATTTTGTATGGTTATTACAACAAATTAGAAACTAAAAACTTACTTATAATATTCGTTGTGCGTTTTTTCAGTATGTCCCATGAATTGCGCAAATTGTTCTGTTTCCTCCTTGTTAAGATTTAGAATTTGCATTACTGTTGCTATCTGCTTTCTGAGTTTATTAGATGAAATTTGTCCAGGAAATTCTAGGTTGGCATTTTCAGCAAATTTTCGAATTACAACATCTGCTCTGGTCCATTTCTTTGTTCCAGGGCATCCAAACAGGTAAGGATTGTTTTCAGTAACTATGTGTGTTTCTGATCTAATTTTAATGAAAAAATCTATATATGTCTGTAAGTTTGTTGGAAACAAAATTGCTATGGGTCGACTTCCTTTTCCTCCCGTCACAATCCGTTTGTAATGTTTGGTTAGAGCTCTTTCTGACTCCGACAATGCTTTTTCGCACTCTTCCTGATTAACTGAACTTATAGTTTGAATGTAGGTGTCAAGTTTGGTGTATTGGACATCGCCAATTCTTTTTCTATTGAACAATATGGTCAGCGTCAATGAAGCATGAACTAAATTTTTAAATTCTTTTTTATTGTTGCAGTCAGTTTTAAGGGTAGTCATTGCCTTGTCAGCTACATTTGTAACATATTCCTTGAATCGTGTAACATCACGAGTTAAAGGTAAAATCATTGGCTTTTGCCATTGTTTTTCCTGCAGATCTTTAAATGCTAAGCTGCTTATTTCTGTGGTCCATTGTGAATCTATAAGCTCTTTAAAGCGTTTTGTATCTTTTAATGTCTCTGCTTTATTAATAGAACCTGATACTGAACTATCCTCTTTTAAAATTAGCCGCATATACAGTTCACAGACTTGTTTTAACGATGTACCTATATGGGCAGATAAACTTGGTGATCGATATGTTTTGTTTTCTGGATTATATCCCCCAAGTCTTTTAGCACACTCAATAGCCATATCAAAGAATTTGGGTTTTAAAATATCTTGTAAACTATATTTTGAATTATTGGCTATTTTCCTGAATTCTCCTAAAAATCGAGCCAGCTCCCTCATTTTATTTGAGCAAACAGTTGCAAGTTGTTCCCTTTTATGCTTTTTTAAATAATTTTCCCCAAAATTACAAATCAGACTATCTGTCTTTACAGTAAACGATGTTTCATCGGCTTTCATTCTGCAAAAAACTTCATCTTTTACCCTTAATTTATGTGTCGTATTATTTTCATCTATTGCACAAGCAATGAGGGTCTGTGACGCTGCTAGTTGATTAATCCTACCTTCCGTCTTGTTCACATCTTTGAGAATACAAGTCTTCATGTGTCGTGATAAATAGCTTCTTTTTAATAATGCCTTGCATCGAGAACATGGATATAAATCTTCACTATTACCTAAAGTGGCATATTTTGGTAATACATTTCCTTTAAGATATTCTGAAAAATGGCCGGAGTTTCTAATGAGTCCGATAATTTTTTTTCTTTCAGTATGTCCTTTGGGATACGACAGCATTTCAGTTACTTCTTTGCATTCAGTGTGATTTCGTTCTAAGTGTCGTTCAAAGTTGGTCACTAATGTTAAACAAAATTTACATGTGGTCCTTTTTTTTGCCGTTTTGTGGATAGCAGACTGCTAAAAAAATTAATTTCAAATGAAGCAAGTAACAGAAAAATAAAATAATAATTCAACTTACGACGTTATTTGGTTGCGGTGTACTTTTTAAAAAATTTTCGTTTGCAATATTTATCTTTTGTTGTTCTCCACTTTTCCCGTCTGTTTCCTGTAATTTAATTTACTTTAAACAGGCATTTTAATAGAGTAAGAAAAAATACGTTTGCCGGTTACCTAATTGAGTGTCAATACTAGATACCGACATATAGACTATTTCTCTGGCTTCACAAATGTTTGTTTTCTTTTCTGCATGTTCAGTATTGACGTACATCACATAGACATTTTGTATGTCTATGTCATTTTTATTTTACTTTTAGTTTTTAAAGAATTTTTTGATCAGATCGTCATAACGTAACAGATTTTTCATTGTACTTGTCATGAACTAGTATAAATCAATTTAATTTTCTCCGGTCTGATGATGCTGTCATACAGCGAAACCACGAAAATAATCTCCGTGTCTATATTTAGTATGAAACGGTCTCACAAAGTAAGGGCAACAACCATTGATAGTGTAAACAGTTACTATGCAACTGCACTTTTTATATTTTACAAATACATAAATGGGTATTAGCTAAACAAATTAGATTGCTGCAGGTAAATATGTTTAACGGTGCTAGCAATCCATATAACAAAATAAATGAGCCATGCTAGCAACACATGACAAAAAAATGCTAAAAAATGCCCAACAATTCTATTTTTTTCCATTTTAAAGACTGCCATTCAATTAGTAAATTGTATATTGATTCAGGTGTTCCTAAAGTGTTATGACAGTGGCTTGGTACCGATTCCTGATGTAAAAATATATCAATTTAGAAAAGCTTATCTATGAATGTTATATAGATTGCAATAGAACAGGTTATTAAAAACACCATAAGGATTATTAAAACTTCATAAACACTTAAAAATATTTAATATTTGTAGCGCTCGCATAAACCGTTAATTTTGAAATATGTATTTTTTATTTGGTAGTATTTATAGCAGCAATACTTTTGCAAAATTTAATATTTGGTGACAAACTATGTTCAAGTTATGTGCGATCCACCTCTTGGGCAATGTGCCTTTTTCGTTATAAGTAAGATTTTACCGTCTTATTTACGCTTTAGGAATATGTGTAAGCCCACTGTCCCAACATTTTCGGGACACCTCTATGATCATGAAATGTTAGCATTATAGTCTCTGTAAAGAAATAATTATTGAAAGATGGTTCTATAGGCATATGGTTAACTAAGTCGTGGGTTCTCTGTAGACGTTACCTATTATCTAATAAATAAGAACATAAAAATATGTGATTAGCACTCACAATATTGTCAGGCAGCCAGGTACTTTGTTGGTTCATATTATCTACTATATTTACTTTATGCGGTTTTCGACTAATATCCAATATTTCCTAAAACAAAAGGTATATACTTAAAAACTAAAAGTCATAGAAACATTTTGCGTCCTCAAATGGCGCGTTTTGTTAACATTGGTAAAATTTTCACGTAACTTAACAGATCGGCGTTATATTTAATTTTGCCGAATGCAGAATACCGAATACCTGTTTAACGTCTTTGAGCAATGTTTACATATTAGTCAAGCCAAGTTCCCAACAACTTTTACTCTTGTGATTTAACCAACTTTTTAGTTATTTAGACTTTTAAACATTCCGATAGCTAATTTTCTAATTATAACTTTACTTCAAATTACAGGGATTGTACGTATGTACTAAAAAGGTTGTGGTTAGCTCCTGTTTTCTACAATGATTTTTTTTTCATGAATTTCGTTAAAAAATTGTTTCATCAAAACTTTGCCAAACATTCTTTCACACTAAAATTCAAAACGAATTTTTTTTGCAAGAAAATTTAGAAATTTTTAAAAACGTTTTGTCAGAAAATTCCAAAGTACAAGAACATTTTGTATATAAACATTTGCTAATGAAATAAGTTAAAATTAATACAGCCGTAGACTATAACTTCTGTTGATCAACAAAAAATATTCCTTTGCCTGACGATGCCTTTAATAGCGAAATCGGTTGCACAAAAGAACACAAGCGCTCGTAAAGCCACAAAAAGTTTCTACGGCTGTATTAAATATGTAAATTTGTCAGAATTCTCTGGATTGATGAGAAAGGCAGTCCTAAATCAACAACGGCACTATTTATTCATGTTTGTTTATGAGCCTTGAAATAGGATATAACTGTTATCTCATTGTCTTCATTGGACGATTATGGAAAGTATTTTTTTCGAGAAATTCAATTCAATTTTTTTTGAATTTCTCCTCACTCATTGGAGGCAAATCTGGATACATTTCGTTGAAAAATTTGCAAGTTCCACTTACAATTCTACTGCATTCACCATGAATATAAAATAATTGCATTATATTGGCGTTGGTAAAATTTTCTTGCATTTTAAATTTCAATAGGTAATATTGACGAGTACGTTATCAACCATTGGTGAAAAACAAATGTCAGAACTGACATTAGTTTTCGTTTCTGACATTTATTATTGTCACAGAACACTACACAAATGAAAATGGATTAAATGTCTTTGAAAGGCAATAATTACAAATTGGATTCATTTAAGGCATAATACGAAGAGTGTTCTATTCGAAATAAGCGAGTAATCACACTCTGAACTTCTCGAAATATGGAAGCCGTTTTCAGAACACCTGTATATGAAACTCACTTTTGCATATATGCTATACAAACTTGTATTTCTCTGATGTATATTGTGCAATTTTTTCTAAAATCATCCACACGGCGAGTTATTATCTTCAAAACAGATACGATTTTTTTCGGAAATTTTCCAAAAAATTTAAATATTTGAAACTATTAAATTTAGGTTGAGCAAATATAATCAAATTAGCTTAACGACAAATTCAAAAATGCAATAAAATACAGGCTATTCCATTTGAAATAACAAAGTTCTTAGCAATATCCGGTATAACCGAAAGTGAGCCATTTTGGAAACTATCACCGTGTGATATAGTATCTTCTATAACCGAGATGCACAAATTTTCAGTCCTCAATTTCATATAGTTTGCGAAATAATCTAATAGGAGAACCGTGAATAGTCCTGTATACACAGGCTGGTGCACTTTTTTGTGGCCTAACTTTAACAGTCGACGTAAAAACTTATTCTAGGGCGCAAATATCATATTAACATAAACCCAAAAACGCTTCGTTTCAAAGAAAAAAGACGTTGAAGTTTTCGAAAAAGTAGCAAGTATTTGAACAGTTCAAACTAGCGGAGATAATTAAACCAAATTTGACGAATATTATCACCATATAGGCTGCCATATTCGGTCCTTATATAAAGTTTAACGAGCAACCAGAGACGGTGTTGTGGGGTTTCACTAATATTAAATTAGTAAAATTATTAAGACGGCTCTGTCAAAAATTAAATTTATTATTTTTTTATAAAGAAGAGGTTTATCGTCCACAAAAAGTGTTTGCTTACATGTTTCCGTATCTGCCACAGTTACGTGCTAAATAAGCTGTTTAATTACTAAATCTCGAATATTCCCCGTAATTTTTTTCCATGTTTAATACAAAAAAATAAGTGGCAAATAGAATATCGCTCTTGGCCTAATGAATGCTTATGGCTGTACCATTTACTGTGAATTCGAGAAATATTTCTCTGGCAGCCTATACGCTGATAATGTTTACAAACTTGGCAATTTTAGTTACTTTTGGATGCAAAGATGGCTATATCTCAGTTAGTTTTGGATTCAGATATACTATCATTGAATTCAGGAACTTGGCGGCTATTCACTATTGTCGAAATATTCAGCATGTTAAATTTTAATCAATGCAGGTTTGAATTGTAACTTATGAAAAACACAGTTAAATAGGTATACTAATGATGACTTTGGGCTTTCACAGCTGATGTTGTTAGAATAGTAACTTAATTCCGGGCTGTCTTGCCGTGGTCGAACTCACCATGGCAAAACCACCCTTTGCATTCCAAGGTAATGTAATAATAACCATAATGAATAATAAGTGAAATAATGAGTTCATAATAATATATATTGATTATGGTTATTATTACTATACCTTGCAATACTAACTGTTTTATAACTTAAAAAATTTAAAGTATTATTTGCCTACTTTGTTGTTACACTTGCTTAATTTAATACAAGACATAATAAATAAACACAATTTTACTATACCTACCTTCGTCGTTTGCAAACAGAACATATCATTTGTATCATTTAAATCTGATAGCGGATAGCTAGTAGTGCTACTACTTTCTAATCTGTTAGATTCTATAGTGTTCATATCTAGAAGATAAGACGGGTCGTTTCTCGAATCATCCGAGTATATATCAATAGACACGCTTAGCGATGGGGGAGGAGGGCTACTATCGTATCCATTACCTGTACAAAATTTAATTTAAGCAGTTATACGTATAAACATTATAATGTAAAAAAAAAATGTCTTAGGCTTCGCATTAGTAGTGTAATAGTGTACAACAAAACTCTAACGATCATTATTCATAAAAAAAATCACTTGAAACTTTACTTTTTACATGAACAAGATTTGGAAAAGACGTAAAATTTATGTAAAAAAAGTTATTCTGATCGTTTTTTCAAAACACGTAATCAATTTGGAGACCTATGATTTTCTACATATTTTTTATATCAAGGCAATGTAGAAATAAAAGTATGTTAATTCAAAAAAGTAACGCTAAGTTTAATATAAGCATGAAGGTGGAACACATTTTATATTGTTGACAATAAACTAAAATTTATAATTACAGATTTTTTTCAACCTTAAGACTTGACAATATAACGTCGGACGTAGGTCCAAAAAAAAATCACAAACAGAAATTTCTTTCTATAATAATGTATAACAGATAAACAATTAGTTACTAATACTATTACAACTAATATTACTGATTTAGTTTTGCTTTATAGAAAATAATTTAAGCATGTTGCTATACATGTATTAAAGTACTTCGTTGAATAAAAAAAATCAAATTTTAAAAATCAAATACCAATCGGGTCAAACTGTGAAAAAATAGGGATGCAAATATAATATTATTACATACTATTTACTGTTTCCGGTTGTTCTGTTAGGGATGGTAACGTTCGGGCCAAATGTACGAGATATTGTCCCCTAGAAAATAAATAATTACCGTGTGTACAATAAGCTTACTAATTAAATATCTGAGTAAAGGTTTACGTACCTGTTCATTGTTGGTTCACTATTACGCGTAAAGGAATTTCACCGCTCACCGTGCGCTACACGATACAAGAAAAGAATAAATATAAATAAATAGACTTCAATATTAGGGAGTCTATTTTAAGGCGATATTTACCGGTTCCAGACAAATAATAGGGCCTGAAATATAAAAAACAAATAAGACGCTCAAGGGCAAGATACCTTAGCAGTAAGCATAAACTCAGTATGTAGATTTGTCAACACTGTTGGTGCCGTATACGTATGATACGTGCACCGAAGTAAACACAAAAGGAGTTGTTTTCAACGATCTATATATGGAGGCGTGTTACATTTAAAAATGTGTCAAAAAAAAGTATAAAATAAATCTAATTAATTCTTACCCCTCTCCTGTTGCCTTTAAAGATACTTATTATTACAAGCTTAATCTGCAAAATATACATAAAAAACATAATGATATATCATGGAGGCCTGGGTGCCTTTTCGGTGGGTGGAGGTGACAAAGATAGCTGTGCACGTATATATATATATATATATATATATATATATATATATATATATATATATATATATATATATATATATATATATATATATCTGTGTGTGTGTATCACATCAGTTTCAATTTATATGTTTATATATAAAAGTTATATACATATATATATATATATATATATATATATATATATATATATATATATATATATATATATATATATATATATATATATATATATATATATATATATATATATATGTATATAACTTTTATATATAAACATATAAATTGAAACTGACCCCGGATATAGGTTCTAGGGGTCCTAGTTCGCGGTCATTAAAAAAAAAATATTCAAAATTAAAAAATCGAGATCTCTCCATTACTGAATTTCTTCTACGAAAATTCACTAAAAGTAAGCAAATTTTAATATTTATATACGGGCATAAGGTGTGCTTTAAAGTAGTGCTGAGGACAAAACACTTTTATATGGAGGCCGGCGTAACCGTTATTCGTTATACATAATAAATACATATTACAAAATTTTCTACTATCGATTCTACTATCTGCATTGGTAATAACAATAATAAATGGCACTGCATAAATAACACCCTGCCACCCAAGAACTCTGAGCAGCTTGTGCGTGGGGAGGCTACATAGAAAAGGCACACACCTAACACAGTGGCAGAAACTAGGTCTACCGACAATCGAACCCGGGTACTCCATGTAGCAGCCAAACACTCATTCCACTACACCACGGATGTTCATACGATATTTTGTGAATTTGAACTTCAGATAACTCAATTCATTGCATTCTTCCTAAACATTAATAATTTATTGACGGGACAAATATATGTACCTAGCCGTTTATATAGAACAATTACAAGGCAATACATGGTACATAACTGAAAACTACCTAATGTTAGGAACGCTAAGATGCCATAATTGATAACACACGCTAGTTTACACAAAATGCCAACTCTGACAACGTCGCAAAGCTAGTTCTGGCACCTTTGTGTAAAACTACACTTGGTCCCACATACTTGTGGCATTTTGTGTTTTTATTCACGAAACTATATATTTGTGACAGACATGCCATAATCATGTTTCAATTCATAACTAAAGAACTACGGTGTGTAACGCAACCAGAATTACACCAGTGCTTTCAGGTTGCCGTCCTCTATAAGCTCAGTATTCCAAATGCGATGGTACCGTAAATTAGGAAATAGATTGCGGTGCCGCAAGGATTTCCAAACATGTATGTGTGTGTGTGTGTGTGTGTGTGTGTATGTGTATGTATCCAACCGATAACTCAAAAAATACTTCCCTGATTTAGACCAAATTTGGTAATAACCCTTATTTTGATAATGGCTTGGATAAGTTCGTTCATCAAATCTTCACGGCCATTTTTTTTTTAATAGAAAACTAAAAAATATTTTTTAAACGCAATATCGCTCAAATTTTCTAAGTGATTGAAACAAAAATTTACAACTTAAAAGAACATAGGCAGACGTGGTTGTGCACCAATTTTTAAGTCGTGACAACATACTACCTGGTCCTGCTCTGAGATGGCGTCCTTGTCGTATCTCACAATGTCTGAGCTTTCACAATAACTTCTATTGTTTAGATTTTTATTTACGATTTATTTAAGTAGCATGGCTGTACTGCAGGTAACGTCATCTGTCTTTGTCCAGCATTGTAGATATTGGATTACCGAATCTGAAGCGATATCGAGGATAATTGTATTATTAATTTCTAATAACTTTATTTTCCTTTGATTAAACGACTTAAAAATTATATATATATATATATATATATATATATATATATATATATATATATATATATATATATATATATATATATATATATATATATATATATATATATATATATATATATAATCGAGCACCTCTTATGTTCTATGTTCTCTTACATTTTTGAATTTTCCATCGAATTGTAATACAAGTGAGCAAAAAAATTAAAGCCTTTATAGTTTTGAGTTATTTCAATTGTTTTGCAGTTACTAGTACATATTAAAAATTATGATACGGCGTTTTTACTAATAGTCTGGAGTCTCATGAAAATGACGCGTTGAGAGAAGTTTTCATTTATATTGTCATTCGGAAAAATCGAGATGCCGTATACTCTCAAATAGTGACCGAATTTGGAAAAATTGAAACCGCAGTAACTCAATTTTATTCGCGTCGAATCACCTGTATTTTGTGTTTCTGAAGTAAAGGACATGCCCTTTTATACAGACTTTAGTTTTGGATATTTTTATATTTATAATCGCATACCATAAATTATGTAGGGATCACTTCTAAATTTTCTTTGTTTTTTTGTTTGGAAATTTTAATGCAAACTTATATCTTAGCAGGTGAGCCAATGGCTTGCAGAGGTTTGTTGGCCAGGAAAATCGAACCAGTTTTTGTACTTTTTCAAAAATAACGAGATTTTGATGAAATATGGTACACTATTGTTTCTACTATATAGGTTATATTGGTAACCAAATTTGGCGCGTGTGCTCAGTGCAAAAAGACATATTAATATACTATTAGAAACGTTTTTATGAAAATTCACTGCAATAACGCACTTGCTGCATCCAGAATTTTTTTAAATACTAATATTACCATCACGAAAACTAAACATTATATATATATATATATATATATATATATATATATATATATATATATATATATATATATATATATATATATATATATATATATATATATATATATATATATATAATTTTAAACTGTCATCGAATATGGTTTCCAAACTACTTTGTTCGCTGTCGTTACCTCACTATAAGCAAAATTTCCTTTATGAAAATTTGCTAAAATTTAGGTTTACTTACTGGAGTTTCTTGGTTAAGTCTCTTGTAAAACAAGTTTAGTTAAAAACACTTTAAAACCTAAAAGTTTGACGAGTGTAGTTTTATATTACATTTATTTCCCTAATACTTTAGCTTTGGATAAAATTAAATTGCACATTCCTGTTGACCACTATGAAGATATGCCTTTGCAGACAGGAAAAGTTATATACAGAAAACGCGTAGACGTCTGATGATAATAAGCACCCAGACCAGTGAGTCTGTTAGAGATACGAGTATGAATATACAGAAATTTCCCCTGCACTAGCAGTTAACCCCATATAACCATGTTCAGGCATCTCTCATTTCCACATATTGAATTTAAGGGTACATTTCTTAAGTTGAACGAGCATGTATCGGCATTGCACATTTATTATCTCAGCGGGTATTCCAATAGGGTTGTCGCCAGTGTATCGGATACGACTCCCCAGCGATCTTGAGAGGGCACGACAAAGAGGGAAATGGTGATATTAAATGTTTGGCTGTGGAACAGGCGGTTGAGTGCGAAAGGGTAGAGATAAGGGAAAAGTGACGCTGATGCAATAAAGCCGAGACGCCTTTCGGGGCTCCTGAATTCTCCTTCCATTCTACTTTCCGACGCGAATTATGTTTTTGCTAAGTGAACACGAACTTATACAAAAAAGGAACTCCTGTGAGAAATATTGCAAATTGATATCGCGAAGTAGATAACACAACATTCTTTTGAAATTTTTTAGAAAAGAGACTAAATTGTTCCACCAAACTTGGTAAGTTTAACATTTTATGTAACTGTAAATCACATACAACGTGTTTCTTAAACTTGGACCATTAGTATATCATGAACTACTCTCATATGAAATCTGAAAAGTCCCAGAGGTACGGTTTGTATTGTAATATATTTAATGAAAATATTTACAGCTCCAGATCATTTCCGGTTATACTAGCTATTGTGAGGCTTTATTCTCCAGTCTTCCAGCCTAAGTGAGAGCTGAATACTACCAGTTTGTTGGGGGATCACCACAGAGTACTTGGAGTGTTAAAGACTACTTTTTTTTACTTTAACGTCGGCCTATTTCCACCACTATGGCCAATCACCGACGTCAGGGAGCAGTTTCACCTCACCATCCTGGAAACTTTGCAAACCCCTGCCTTTCTGTAAGGTGGGGATTTTTAACGTGCTCAATATCGCATGGATACGAGACCAAAGGCTTTACTATCCCTCCGAAGGGCGGAACTTGCACACATTCGACTTGCACAAATACAATGCCAGAACCTCGGTTGATGTTAATTTATTGCAGTTTGTACTGAAAAAGTAAAAGGAAAACCCTGGGAATCGAACCGAGTATCCTTCGGTTCAGAGGCACGCGTTCTTACCCCTGGACTACCGAGGCTCCTTAAAGACTACTTAGAGAATAATATAGGTGGTAAACAAATAATGTACCCTTTAACTCACCAAAAAGGTTACCTGTTATTTTGCCCGGAGTTGCATCAAGAAAAAGATCTGGATCAGCTAGTCCGTGATGGTAGTCAATTTTCATAAAAATGTTTTTAATGGCAAATATGTATTTTTTAAATTAAAGCAGGCATCAACTTTAGTTATTAGTATAACCTGTATAGTAAAAACAATGGATCATATTTCTGTAAGGCTAGATGTATTCTCACCATAATTAGAAACGCAGACCGGTTTCGCTCTAATTAGAGTTCGTCAGGGCACTATAATAATTACAGCGAGAACACGCGTAACCTCTATAGTAAAAATAATGTATCACATTTTATCAAAATAACTTTATTGTTTGAAAAAGTTCAAAAAATATTCCGAAAATAAACTTCAAATGTTCCCGAAAAAACTGGTTCCATTTTCCTGGACAACGAATCTCTTCAAGCTATTTACTCACATACCAAGTTATAATTATTCAAAAAAGCTTTCTGACGAAAAAAAATGCATGAAAATTTGCAATTTGTTCTTGGAAATTTGAAAACACTTTTTTACAATAACTTGTAAAAGATGTATTATTAATTGCCAAAATTTCACAACAATCTTACAAGAAAATGATTTCTACGGAAAACCCGAAAAAAATGTCTGTGAAAAATAAACAAAACCTTGCTAAAGGGATATATGAAATTTAAATTATATATTCAGTGTTGTTGCCCTCACCTGGTGAAACTGGTCTATGCTACATACAGACTTTAAGACTATTTCTCTGGCCTCGCTGTTGGGTTTCGTTTCTGTAGGTGAACGGCGTATCCAGCGCCAAAGCTAACTGGGGAAAGAAGCCCTTATGAATTCTAGATGTTCTCGGATGTTCTCGGAGATTAGTACGAAATCATGACAACTACAAATAAAGATCTGTTGTTATGTTATGATGTTTTGATCACAAAATTCATCAAATTGAAAATAAAATGAAACACAGATGACAAATGAGGCTTTCAAAATGTCTGCGTGATGTATGTCAATATTTAGCATAAAAATAGAACTCGCCTATAATAATTATAATAACAGTTACAACAATGAAATAGCTAAACAACAACAGTAATAAGCAGTCTCTATACAAACGAAATTATCGACATACATCAACTCATTATCATATTACAAGTTTTTTGAAAGAATAGGTAAATTTATTTTCTTTGACTTATTATTTAATTAGGAAGAAGAATATCCAAGAAAGGGGAATTCATTAAATCAGTTTGCTCATTTAAAACAAGGCAGCTGTTGTCGTGTGTGTGCTTTTTGACTTCTAAAGATTAAAAAGTCTAGTTTAGGTTTGTCATTACGAAAATGTTGTGGTTGTATGCGCTATTTACCGTGGGTCTATCTTTGGTACAATAATATGTTTTGCAAATGTAGAATTATCAGCGTGGTTATTTATGAATGCAGAAATATGTTCTCTGTATCCGGTGTTAGCATTTCTATAAGTTTGACCTATGTAGATTGCGTTACAATGTGTACAAGCTAATCTTTAACTCCAGCTTTTGTCCAGAAAAAAGATTTTTCTTTCGCGTTAAATAGCAAATGACGCATCATCTTGGAAGATTTAAACGCTACCTTTGTATTTGTACAGGTATATAAATTTTTTAAATTTTTTCTAAAATGATTCCAAAATAAGTTATCTAAACATACCTGTTGTCTTTTTTGTCTCTGATATTAGGATAATAAACGCTAATTTGTGGTCTCCTCTCTCAATCATTTTATCTATTATTTTAACAGAGTAGCTTTTATTAAATGCTGTTTGCTTAATTACTGAAATTTCTTTTTAAAAATTGTTTTATAACATAGATATTGAAAATGCACGATGTATCATAGAATGGTAGGCTGACAGCTTTTGTGAAAAAGGGTGACATGAATCGTATGGTATAGTTTCAGTGTTAGTTGGTTTCCTATATGCTGAAAAGTCAAATGAATTATTTTCTAACTTCCTAATTGTTAAGTCTAAAAAATCTATACAAATGTTAGCTTCTTCTTCTAAAGTTAACTTAATATTTGTGTGAAAGTTATTAATAAAATTTAAAAATTCATTTAATTCTGTATGGCTACCTTGAAAATATGCTAAAATATCATCTACGTATCTCTACCAAAAGACAATATTATCCGAAAATTCTGATGCTAAAATTTGGTTTTCTAAGTTTTCCATAAATATGTTGGCTAATAAAGGTATCAACGGACTACCCATAGGTAGCCTTCATTTTGCATATAAATTTTATCATTGAATTTAAAATAGTTTGTTTTATACATTCGTTAAAAAGATTCATTATTTCTTGTATTTTTATGACTTTTACGTTATTTTCTAGTAAAACGTAAAAATAGAGGTAAACATTCTCTGAGAGATATCTTAGAATACATGCTACAACCATCATACGAGACTAATTTACTATTTGTAGGAATAATTAAGTTATTTAATTTTTGTGTTAGTTTATAAGAATTCTTAACTGAATATTCTGGAATGTAATTGTATTCTCTAATAAGTGAAACCAGTTTGCTCGCTATCTTATGATTATGTGTATTAACATAGCTAACTACTGCCTCACCGGAATATTTGGCTTATGAGTTTTCAGGTAGCCACACGTTTTTAGTGGTTGTGGGCTTTTATATAAAATATAGTTCTTTTCTTGTTTACTAAACACAGATATATTTTTAAGTTCATTTTGGTGAATTTTCGTAGAAAAAATTCACTAATGGGGAGACCCAGACTTTTGATTTTTGAAAAAAAATTTGCAAATGAGCGCGAACTTGGGGTCCAAGTAGAACCCATATCTGGGGTCAGTTTCAATATTTATATGTTTATATATATATATATATATATATATATATATATATATATATATATATATATATATATACAGGGTGATTCATAAGTGGTGACCACAAATGAGACTCCATGTTCTTTGAACAATTTATATATATATATATATATATATATATATATATATATATATATATATATATATATATATATTTATATGTGTGTGTGTGTGTATCACACCGATAACTCAAAAAATAATGGGCCGATTTTGATAAAATTTGGCATGTGCCTTCCTTTTGTAAGGGTTTCCAAAAAAATTTTGAGTTTCCATTCGAAAAAAAAAATATGTCAAAAAATAAAAAAGCTATGATAACCAAATTTGGTAGATAGGTTTGCGATATAAAAAGTAAACTATACCCCAAAATTTAGATTTTTCTGTTACAAGAAAAAAGTTATAATAAGATATTTTGTGCCAGATCATTTCTATGAAAGTTTTGTCTGAAATGTTTTATTACTGTTATTGTTTAGCTATTTTATTGTTGTAACTCTTATTATAGTTATTATAGGCTAGTTCTAGTTTTGTGTTAAATATTGACATACATCACCTAGACATTTTGAACGCCTCATCCGTCATCTGTGTTTCGTTTTATTTTCAATTTGATGAATTTTTTGATCAAAACATCATAACATAGCAACAGATCTTTATTTTCAGTTGTCATGATTTCGTACTAATTGAAATCTTTATCTGTCTGAGAATGCTGTCAACTAACGAAACTAGTCACAGAAACGTTGAAGAACATCCGAGAACAGCTAGAATTCATAAGGTCCTCTTGCCCCAGTTAGCTTACGCGCTGGCTACGCTATTCACCACCAGAAACGCAACCCAACAGTGAAGCCAGAGAAGTAGTCTCCAAGTATCTGTGTTAAATTGTATACATAGTCCCTAATTAAAATTGAAAAAAAGAAAATGCACATTTTTTTTAACTTCACAGAAATTCGAACCAGTGGCAGTAGATAAAAAGATAAGCAGCAAAATAATCATATTTCCATGTCAGAAGCTGTTAGTAATAACAACGTTGTAGTTAGTCTGAAGCTTCATTTGACATTTGTCAAAACAATTTATCAACTACTCATATATTATGAAAGTGTAAACATCGATAATCCTATCAAATTAATTATTTCTTACTTTTGTGTATTAAAGTTAATTTAGGTATTTAAAAAAAAATTCAAAAATTCTGATCGGTTATTAGAATTGAATGAGAAACTAAAAAAATATATAAAACTGATCGCTTCATGAATCACGATATGCGAATATAAATGTAAATATTTCCGAAAACTAGAGTTTGTAGATATAGAGAGTGTTACACACAACTTGAGGCAGAGGGATGCCCTTCCTTTCAGAAACACCAAATACACCCGGTGCCATGTAACAAAATTGAGTTACGGCAGTTTGAATTTGTTAAAATTCAGTCACTGATTGGGAGCGCATATGCAGCCTCCCTATTTTTTGATGAATAGTATAAATGAAAACCTCTCCGAATGCATCATTTTAATGGTAAAAACGCCGTATCATAATTTTTGATATGTGCCAACAATGTGAAAAGTTACAAGACGATTTAAATAATTCGAAACGGTGAACGCCAAAATTTATTTTTCTTACGAGCATGCATTATAATTCGATCGAAAATGCAAAAATGCAATAATATAAGTAGTGTTCGGTTAAACAAAAAAACAAAAAAATGTATCACCAACGACTTATAAGTCAACCTGTGATTGTTAAAATAGATTAATAAGATGAAGTTCAAGACAGCCTATAATTAACGTTTTTTCTCGTATCTCAATAACGAATTTATTGAGCTTTACCGTAGAAATCCGTCACCCTGTATATATATATATAAACAGATAAAAATTGAAACTAACTTTGGATGGAGGCCTAGTTCGCGCTCATTGGAAAAAATCATTTCAAAACCGAAAAGTCGCGGTCTCCTCAATAGCAAATTTATGTACGAAAATTTGCAAAACATTTTTGGCTATTAAACCATAAACTCTAAAACGAAAACGAAAACGACGGCCAAAGCATCAGAGAAAGTGTCTGTTTGAAATTTATTTTTTGCAAATATTTTAGTAAAATGAAGGACAATGATGGTTCTAGCTGAAATTTAAGATTTTGTAAGACACACTTTTTCAACATTATCTTTACATAACCCGTATTGTATTATATTTCCAAAAACCTTGGTGGTCCAGTGGTGAGAAGATGTTCTTCTGAACCGCAGGGTACTGAGTTCGATTCCTGGGTTTCCCTTTTACTTTTTCAGTACATACTGTAAAATTAACATCAAAGGTCGTTGTAGCATTGTATTGGAACAATTTGAAAGTTGGAACGTTCGGACCTTTGGAGGGGGCGAAAAATCGTCGGTACCGTGTCCATGCAATGTTGGGAACGTTAAAGATCCCTACCCTCCTTACAAAAAGGCAAGGGTTCAGCAAAATTTCCAGCATAGTGAGATGAAACTGCTCTTTGGCGTCGGTGATTGGTCATAGTGACGGAAATAGGCCGAGGTTAAAGTAAAAAAAACAGGTATTTCTAATTGAATTATTATACTACAAATTGTAAGAGTCATTGTTATAGTATACTATGTCAACCAAGCTAAAAATATGGTAAAAGTCGCACGAAAAAGAAGCGATATATCAGAAATTCGTATTTAGATTTTTAGTTTGATATTTTATTTTGGTTATAAGATCGTGGGTGTGGTAATTTTATGACGAATGACTAAAACGTTATCAAATGTAATTCTCAAAAAGCATACTTAGTTTCAAATTAAATACAGTCAACAATCAAAAGCACAATCTGGGTCATACAATGCAAGCGACAAGGAAGTTATAACCAAAATAAGTTATCAAACTAATAATCTAAAATGTGAATCCCTGTTATAACACTACTTTATGGTGTTTAATAGCTAGAGTACCATTAAAATCAATCAAGGAATCTAAAAATGCGATAATATCTAGAATGTCCCACTTGAAATAATAGAGTGAAATGATACCAGGCAAAATCGGCCTACCCTGTATAGATGGTGGCATCTTTGGGTAATGGCGGTTATCGATAGGATTGGATGTGCCTGAATTTTTTTAGTTAGCCATAACTCACCGACGTGGGTGGAGAAACTCACCCAGTATATTCCGTATTATACAATATCTGTTTTATACTTTTTTGCGTTTAAATAATATGATCCCTTATTAAAAATTTATAAATGACAAGTATTTTTCTAAACAAATTTACCTTCATATCGCTGCAATTGTGGTCAATCACTGAACCATACAGTTTACAGAAATGTGCTGCTTACGACGCACTATAACATACATATACCTCCTTCACAATTATAGGAGATATTTTTTGTAATAATCTTAAAATAGTGCTGCAAATTGAACCATAACTTCCATATAGCTACGCTAATTTATTCTCCTCGGAAACATATTTTCATGAACTGAATTTAGGGTCCATGACTTGACCACAAAGAAAATCTTAGTATTACTGTACCCGTAAACTTCTGAAACGATATATAACTCGATTTTTAATAGTAAAGTATCAGTTTCACCAATAAACCCACTATTTCTTTCCTATTTTTCTGAAGCGATCTTACTCACAAATAATCTAGACAATCAGGTTGGGAACAGCTACTTGTGCACCAAATTCGACGATTGCTTAATTACAAAACAATTTAATATTTTTCTTCTTCATGATTAACCCCTACTTGAATATTATGAAAAATATGAAGGTGACCTTGAAGGTGAACTCCAGGGCCACCTTCAGATAGCCAGAAAAAAATCCCTGTCTGGAACTTTTTTCTTTGCGACATAAACATTCAAAGTTATTCTGCTATTCTGTCACTTTTGTGACACCACACAAGTGCAAAATTCAGGCCATCACCCCAACTAATTTTATGATGAAATGTAAATCTCTTGATGCAAAATAAGAGGAAGAACTAAACTATACGTACACCTAATAACTAATGTAATACTCTTTCAAACTAAATTCATATTACTACCCCCCCCCCCCCCCTCACATTCAACTCCTACTTTAATTTCATCACATAATATTAGAACAGTGATGAGATTGAACGTTTTCTAAGCATAAACCCTGAAATATTTATATTACTCGAGTCTTACCGAAAAAAGATTCATTTTCACCAAATAGCCTCTCACAATTTTCACCAAATAGCCTCTCATGTATTCCTTACCCCCTGGAGCGGTTTTACCCAAAAGCAACCCGGGACCTTCGTTGGTCAGGTGGCCATTGATTAGAAAGTTATTATGATTACTAGCAGACAGATGTATAGATCGACATACCGACAGACTGACAGTCCGACAGACCGACAGACAAACAGACTGACAGACCGACAGACCGACAGGCCGACCAAGCGACAGACAAAAAAATTCGTTCCGAAATAATGTTTTTTATAGGTTTTGAGACTTTTACGCTGTTTTGGCAAAAGAAATTTGCTTCGACGTTTATGTTGCCGATATGCTACCACCTTCCACCGCTAATTTAATTTCAGCACAGTTAACTACATGTTTGATCAAATTGAATGTTTTCTGATAAACAAGACTTAAAACGTTATATTACTGTAGTTTTACATTTAAATTTTCACAAAATCGCTCCTCATTCGTCCCCACCCCCGGAGGGATTTTACTCAAAAACAATCCGAACCGTTGGTTTGTCGGATGCTAACTGTATACTAGAGTTGTAAAGTTATCGTGGCTATTAAAAGACCGACAGACAAGAAAATGTTCGTTCCAAAACCATGTTTTTAGTAAATTTTCGTATAAAAACTCACTAGTGTGGAGATCGCGACTTTTGATTTGGTGAATACCTTCCTTTTGCAAGTTGATTGGATTTCCAGGAAAATCGGCCGAGGTTTTCCCGGAAAATTTTGTTTTCTTTCGAGAAAAATGTATATCTCCGGAAATAACAAAATAAGGGCAAACAAATTTGGTAGACGGATTTAGATCGCTATAGGTAAATTATCTACCAAAATTTAGCTCTGCAGGTCAAAAGACAAAAAAGTCGCGATTTAAAACGTCAATATTGGCAACATTTAGGCAAATAACTTGACTTTAATACGGGCTATGGAAAGAAAGTATCTCAAGAAGAATGTTTTAAAAACCCTGAACTGTTATTTTCAACTGTCACTGTCATTCATTTTAGTAAAATGTTTCCAGAAAATTCATTTTAAATAGACCCTTTCTCTGATGCTTGGCAGTAGTCTTAGCTATAGAGTTTATCGTTTAATGGTATATAATTGTTGTCGAATATTCGTAAAAAATCAATAAAGCTCAATATATATATATATATATATATATATATATATATATATATATATATATATATATATATATATATATATATATATATATATATATATACGTTATTATACAAGATATGAAAAAAATTGTATACATTAATTATAGGGTGCCTTGAGCTACATCTTAAAAAATTATTTCTACAATCACAGGGTGGCCCATAAGTCGTTGGTGATACAAATTTTCTTTTTTTTTAATCGAACACGCCTTATGTTATTGCATTTTTGCATTTTCCATTGAAATATAATGCATGTTTGTAAGGAAAGAACTTCTGGGCGCAGCAAGTGGGTTATGGTAGCCAATTTTGATTAAATGCTTCATATTTGAAAAATGGTACGTTGTTTTTACAATATAGGTTATACTGGTAACCAAAATTCCTGCTTTCTTTAAAAAAAACACACATTTTTGCTATTAAAAAGATTTTAATGAAAATTTACCACCATAACGCGCTTGCTGCATCCAGACTTTTACATTTTTAGGGTTTTCCTTCGGAAAAAATTTGTATCTCCAAAAATAACAATGCTATTTTAATTAAACTGGGCACGTAGGTTGCCGCTGTAAAGGGTAAACTCTGTGACAAAATCTAGATCTCTACCTTACAAGAAAAAATCACTTTATCGAAAAATTGTTTGGGCCAGATCATTCCTATGAAATTTCATTACCATAACGCACTTGCTGCGTCCAGACCTTTCTATATATTTTGACACTTTCTACGACGTTTAAGCGACATTTTTCCTGAAATTTCTGTCACCGATACCATAACACACGTATTGACGCTGTGGAAGTAAAACTAATGATATAATACTTATAGTTCGTGCCCTAGCCATTCAAAAACATGTTGCTGTAACATTTCCTTTCTAGAAGAGATATTCGGGACAAATGTCTGTTGGCAAGGCCATTATGGAGAGATTCTGTGCTAAGTATAAAAATGAATTAGAAAATTGGTGTGGGTACTGAAGAATCCACAAGGAGGACGAAACCGGTCTGTGTCTCTGAGTGATGTAATCCAATGATTGTCGTGGTATTAGACAAGGTAATAGTTGTTTTCACTTGTTAGTTTTCTTCCCACAGCTATCTTATTGCTGTACTGTGTGTGCGGTGGAAGGCCGCAATCGTCCCAGTACCAAATATGTTCGCCATTATATATATATATATATATATATATATATATATATATATATATATATATATATATATATATATATATATATATATATATATATATATATATATATACATATATATATATATATATATATATATATATATATATATATATATATATATATATATATATATATATATATATATATCTTTAACGTGCCCAGCATTGCACGGACCGGGACCGACGGCTTTACGCCTCCTCCGAAGCGCGGAACTTTCAGACATTCAACTTGCTTAAATACAATGCCACAACCTCGGTTGATGTTAATTGTACAATATGTACTGAAAAAGTGAAAGGAGAAACCTAGGATCGACCCCGTACCCTTCGGTTCTTCGGTTCAGAGGCACGCGTTCTCACCACTGAACCAGCGTGGCTCTTTTCATACGTTCTTAAAAGTAAGAATTACTAAGCGCTAGCTGTGTTAGGATTATTTAAAGTTCACTAGGAATTAAATATGCACAAAAGAATGTTGTTTTAATTGTAACAGGAAAACCCAGCCTACTTATCATTTCACTTATTTTTAGTTAATTTTTGTAGACAAAAATTCAGTAATGAGGAGATCGCGAATTTCGATTTTTGAGAATATTTTCACAAATAAGCGTGAACTAGGACCCCTACAACCCGTATTTGGGGTCATTTTCAATTCTTATATATATATATATATATATATATATATATATATATATATATATATATATATATATATATATATCAAAATTTCCAAGATCATTTAGCAATGGATATAAATTTGTTAAAAAACTAAATGCTATTACAAGCTTTAATCAATCTTTTGCGGGTTGAAATTTTGATTTGTTTTTATTTTGAGAAAAAAAAAAGAAACCTTCTACAAATCTTATAGCTTAATAAACAAACAAGAAACATGTTTTTTAGCTGATTTGTATGAATTGAAATATATTTTATTTGTACGATTCTGAAACGTGAGTGTTAAATGCCAAGTCCCTTGCGAATAATCGAACACTTCCAAATACACTGATGGATATCTTAAGAAGTTTCAACATAGTTAAGTCTGAAGTACGTAAAGATGGCGAAAGATATATAAAAAGTAACGCCGTAACAAACGATCGGCGTTTTCAGGGTCCCAAATCAATCACGACTGCTCCTTTTTCCATTTTTCTATTCTTATTATTTCCCCAGTGACGTTGTCGCCAAGTCCTACATTCCCTGACTCGAAGGGCCACTCCTGTGTTTGATAGATTGACATTCTTTACAGCATTGATTCACAATATTTCATAAAATATGCTGTTTCCAGGAATAAATGAATCGCGTGATTTGCAGATTCCTTTCAAAAACTGATCTTGATTTATTTAGATGCAAAATATCTTGCACATACCAAATATGTTTCTGTATTCATGCAGTGATTTCAACTTTTCTTACATTTCTAGATTTCTATCAAAAAGTTTATACGCATATAAATAACAAATTTATAAGATGCAACTGTTTTCCACTGCATGTATTTCATATGAGAGAACTTTAGTAATACGTAGCAACAAGACAGCAAAAAGAAAAGCAACAGACATTTCTACCTCTGGTAATAACTTTAATTTAGGTTGTCAAGGCTCTTTCTAGTAAAAGGTAAAACAGTCAAGATGTCTCAATGCAGAGCCAATTTTACTGAAACTAATCCGTTTATTTTTCCCTAACTTTCATAGATTTGCTTTTTCATATTAAAATTTATCTACTTAACTAGAAAATTTGTAATTTTTTAGTATCTTGATTAGATTCGCTTTTAGTGAATTTTAATTAAAAATGTGTTCTCGATTTTTGAATTTTGGAAAAGTATAAATAATGTATAACTCATACAACAATAAGCCGATTGCGATTAAATTTGGTGAGTGCGTTCCTTTTTCAAGTGGCATTAAGAGGTTTGTTAGCCAGGAAAATCACACCAGTTTTTCCTGGAAAGTTTTGGGTTTTCTTTCGGAAATTTTTTTATCTCCAGAAATACAAAGCTATGGCAGCCAATATGTGAGAACTGGAACCTGTGATGAGCACTGATAAGTACACTTGGAGAACCCAAATCACCACAACACAAAATTTTTTAAAGACCTTACGATCGTTTCACTAACCAAACGATCGTAAGGTCTTTAAAAAATATGTGTTGTGGTGATTTGAGTTCTCCAAGTGTACTTATATGGCAGCCAAATTTGGTGCACAGATTTACATTATTCTATATACCAAAGTTTAGAGCTCTCGGTTAAAAGAAAAAAACGCATGGGCATTTAAAATAACATTTTGGGTGCCACTGATGACTAGAGAAATGCATAAAACCAAAATGTTGTGTGGATAACAAAATCTTTTCTATATTGCAGACGAAGACTAAGTTTTTTTGGCACAAATGAGTCAAGAAATACCAGAAAATTACTTTGAAAATTTTATAGTTTTTCTTCCTAAAACCTCAAAGTCGTGATTTAAAACGTCAAAATTTGCAGCAATTAGACAAAAAATAACGTTGCGGGTTATGTAAATGTCGCAAGAAACGTGTTTTACAAAGGCTTCAGTCTTAGCTTCAACCGTCATTGTCCATCATTTTACTAAAATGTTTCCAGAAAATTCATTTCAAATAGACGCTTTCTCTGATACTTTAACAGTAGTTGTAGTTATAGAGTTTATGGTTTAATTGCCTATAATTTTGAGCAAATTTTCGTAGAAGAAACTCGCTAGTGAGGAGACCGCGACTTTTGGACTTTAAAAAGATGAGTGCTTATTAGGACCGCTAAAACCCATATGCGGTGTTAGTTTCAGTACGTACAGTCCTGTTTATCGACCATTTTTATTTCACTCAGGTAAGACCTGAGACGCCCATCACCTGACAGGAACTGGGTAAAATAATTACCCACCTCCCCATCCTGTCTCGATATGCATGCCTGTATGTATGGAATGAGCCTCTTTGTCCACTGGAATGTTGATATTTTTTTTACCATAAGTACACTTGGAGAACCCAAATTACCACTACACATTTTAAAAAAGACCCGACGATCGTTTCACTAACCAAGTTAGCGTCATCAGAGGATATTTTTTAAAGACCTTACGATCGTTTGGTTAGTGAAACGATCGTAAGGTCTTAAAAAATATGTTTTGTGGTGATCTGGGTTCTCCAAGTGTACTTATTAGTGCTCATCGCAGGTTCCAATCTTCACTTAGTTCTCTTACCATATTTGAGACCACTCCAACATCGTTTCGGCTCTTGCCTTTCCTTTTTCTTCGATTCTATTTTCGTGTCTTTCATAAGTTACCCCTCTTGCCAATAAGTGTATGGGGATCGTTTCTGCAATCACCTGTATTGCTTTTGTTGCCACTGTTCTATATGCACTTGCTATCCTGATGTATACCTCCCTGTGCGCCCCCTTAACCTTTTTTCTACACCTTGTCATTTAAAACACGGCCACCCATGTTGGTGCGTCATACAGTATGATTGAGTTTACCACACTATTCAACACTTTCCTTCTTCTTGGTTTTGGTTCACCGATATTCGGCGTCTTTGCAACAATCACGTTTGCTTTTGGCACTAATCTCTCTATGTGCACACCCATTCTACCGGTTTATCTTCAACCACCGTTACAAGTTTGTATTTTAAATCTATGAATCCTGAGCAGATTTGTTCACTTGCATTTTAACCACTAGAGCGTACTTTTATACAACCATAAACACTCTTAGTAGTATAGCGTGTTATCTATCTTCACACATTCAGTCTTTCTCTGAACGTTGTGTGGCTTGATTTCATCAATCTACCTCTGGTGGACAATGGTGTTCTCTGTCCGTGGGTTTTGTTTTGCGCTTCTAAGAGCGTGTGATTCACGTTGGTAATTGCAACTTCTTAATCGGCGCGCCTATGGCAAATTTATAAATTATAAGACCCCAGAATAATTTTTCATCGATATTTTATTTTTTTAAACTTGAGCGAAATTCTGACTTTTGCTATGCAAATTATCTATAAGAAAGGAAAAAAGGAAGGGTTTTTCTTTCTTTTGTGTGGATAGTGGGAAACATTAAGAATAAGGGGAGAATTAAATTAACTCCGAAAGTGGCTGGTCATCGTGTGAATATCGTTTTTCCTGAGCTGGAATTTTAATAAATTCATCCACGTAGTTGGACATATCAGAAATGGTATATGGAATGGTGTTCATTCTGGTGAATTTGTTATTTGAGAACACATTCCGTCGATCATAGTATCTGATTAGGATCGGCGCAAGTTGCTTTTGCTGGGTTAAACGAGGAAAGATCGTGGCACCATGTTAATGTTATGACGTACTTGTATGCCGAGGTAGTTCAGGCTTGTCTGCGACTTAATTTCTGCATTTTCCACCATGACGGTTACTGTTCTCAGTGTTCCTCGTCCCACTAGCACCATACTCCCAGTTTTGTGACACGCGAGTTTTGAATATATATTGAATATATATACTTTTAGTTTGCGTATTTTTAAGGTAAAATCTTACATTAGTACAACATAGGCCTAGATAGACAAAGATGGGTTATTTCACAATGTAGTGGGTTGTCTATGTCACTTTCTACCAGTTCAGCCGCACTTCTAGTTACACATTTGGTCATGTATAAAAAAATATATTATGCCTTAGCTTCGTTTCGTAAATACGTTTTATAGTCTTCTTATTTCAGTTACGAATCCACACATTTTTAAAGATAAACAAACTTATCCTCTTATTTATATTCCAGCCCAGTATAATATTCAGTTTCTTTTTCTGTGTTGACGGTCGCACACGTACGTTCCGCTCTTTCCATACTTCCAAGGTATTATGTTCTTTATATTATGCGTTCTAAGGTTTAAATAGACCCACTTAAGTGTGTTTATCTTACTACTAGTAGTGTGTTCTAGGTCTCGAGGATTTGCGTATGCTCATATGTGTGCTCGTTGAAATGAAATATTAATAAGAATAACAAAGCTGAAATGCTAATGAGTTGTAATTTGACATTAATGTGCTAAAATATTTAGCAAACATAATACCACATAATCATGGGGTCATGCTTAATTATTTTCTTTGCCAGTAATCTTGTAGTAACCAGTTCATTTCCATGGTAGACTCAAACACTGAATAAATGATTTTTAAGTTACACTTTTTTGTAACTTTTTGGAGAAAGTGGGGTATTACTGTTAGGAGAAGATTGTTAAATTTTACATAAACATTTATTATAAAAGTATTTTAGATTCTTTCTATAACCGACTATAAAACAGTTATAATGCATTTTTAAAATGAAAGAAGTTTTAATTTAACCCTGCATCTTTGAAACAAACAAATAATAGAATTATATATAAACCACATGATGAACATCTCTCAAATCGAGCTTATGGCTGCTCCAGTTATTTTCACTAAATTTTTATTTGATAAAGGTTAGTATATTTTATTAAATAACTGAGGTCTTCAGTGAATTTTCATTAAGATAATTTTCATTAAGATATTTCACTAATAGAGAGGTATCGACGGTGAGACTTTCGGAAAATTTCTTCAAATGAGCACGAATTAGAGCCCCTGGAACCCATTTCCGTGTATCTTTGCTTCTTCATCCAGAGTGTTCCCATCATCACCTGGCTATACCGTACTGATGATAGCTATTAAGCTTGAAACACGTGTATGCGGATCTCTCCTTGTGGCGTTGCCCTTAACCTTTCTCCTTGTATAGTATACAGAAACGCCGTGTTAAAAATCCTATTATAAATTATATATATATATATATATATATATATATATATATATATATATATATATATATATATATATATATATATATCTAACCAATAACTAAAAAAAAAATCACTGATTTGGACCAAATTTGTGAATTACCTTTATTTTGTTAATGGCTTGGATGAGTTCGTTCATCAGATCTTGACACCAAATTTTTCCTAACAAAAAATTAAAAAATATATTTTAAACGCAATATATCTGAAATTATTTAAGTGATTGAAACCAAAATTTACAGCTTAAAAGAACATAGACATGCGCGACCATGTACCAATTTTCAAGTCTTTTGATTAAAGAAAAATAAAGTTATTCTAAATTAATATTAAAATAATCCTCGACATCACTTCAGATTATGTAATGCTATATCTATAATGTTAGAGAAAGACGACAGATGACGTTACCTGTACTGCAATGCTATTTAAATAATATGTAGATAGAAAACAATGGAAGTTGCATTATTGGAACATGTCCGCATGTAGAACATTGAGAGATTTACGACAGGGACGCCATCTCGCTGTGGGACCAGGTAGTATGGTGTCACGACTGCTCTAGTTAACATAAAATGTTATAGATGGAGACGTGTACAACGTTTGATATTTTACAACTGACTTTTAATTAACTTTACATATTTAAAACATTAATAAAAATATTGAAAATAAATACTGGACGATGGTTATAAATGAAAATTGTGAGGTAATGACTTAAAACAATAAAACTTTGCGTAAAATAGAGAAGCTGTATATAAGTAAATCATATTCTAAGAGCAGTGTTAATACTTGGTTTTTAATGTTTGTTAATTGAGCCACGACAGGACCCCTTAGACATTATTATTGTTGTATAACCTGGGAAAATAACTAATGCATTATATATTAATAGCAACAGAATCGGCATTTTAGTGAATTCTCGTTAAAAAAATTCACTTATAGAGAGATATTGACAGTGAGACGTTTTATAGTTTGTCTCTGTGCGAAAGACAATATTTGTTCGGTGTTAGATTTAGTATCACGGGCGTCAATGTTCTTTGCAAGTATCAAGACCTGGTATTCCAGTGTAGTCTTGGACAAAAGCTAGGTTCATACACTCGCGAATTGCGAAATCGCCGCGAAACGTATGACTATTGGTTTATTTAAAATAATATCGTAGAACTGTTGTTTTTTTTTTAAATTAGATTTCATAAATGTGCTTAACTGATTTTTGTGTTTATACAGTTAGAAGTGATTTTTAATCAAACTTATGGCTCTTTACACGCGATCTAAATGTCTTCTCTACTTTTAAGTTTCTGTAGCCCTGATGTTAATTAAGGGCCACACTTTATTATATTTACTTATATTGTGCTAATATATGTAATATAAACATTTAAAAAGGAGTGAAACAGCAAGTGGATTTTATTACTTTAGTGCTGTATTCGATATTATCTAAAAAAGGCATTATAGGCGACGTTGTGAAATGTAATTTCGATAAATTTATAGTTTACTGCATGGGGGGTTTTTAAATATTTTTTTCAGAAACAGTCTTAGAACCCTCCTCGGATGCGCTAGCCACAAGGCAAATTTGCTGCAAAAAAGTCCCAAGAAATGAGACCAAGAATGAATAGGGGTACTGGGAGGGAAGGAAATATGGGCGGAAAATGCTAAAAATTATTTAGTCGTACTTTGAAAAAATACGTTGTTCAAATTTTGCAGCAATACCTCCTTTAAACCCTGCCTACCCCGCGCCGCATCCATATCTAGGTCCAGTAACTTTCTTGAGTGCACAAGGGGAAGGAAAACCCCTGTGTTTTTGGGTGAGGGGGCAGAAACTCTCTCCGACTTGGGAGTTTGTCTTCCCCTTCTTCATGCATACAATCACCCTCAATGCATGAACCACGGATTTTTTTTTAATGTTTCGCTTTCTAGCGTATTTTTTTGGGTATATTTTCACTTTATCAACTATCTTGTTTGAGTTTTGTATCCAAATTACTGTATAAATATTTATGATAGATATCATGTTTTTGCTTGCCTTTTTTACCTTACTTTTTACTGTTCCTAAGTAAATAAAGTAATGTTTTATAACTTTTAGTTAATTTTCTTTAAAAAATTCACTAATGAGGAGATCCCGACTTTGAATTTTGAAAAATTTCTTCAAATGAGCGCTAATTAGGCACCGTAGAACAAATATCCGGGGTCAGTTTCGAATTTTATATGTTTATATATATATATATATATATATATATATATGTATATGTATATATATATATATATATATATATATATATATATATATATATATATATATATATATATATATATATATATATATATATCACACCGATAACTCAAAAAATAATAGGCCGATTTTGAGTAAATTTGGTGAATACCTTCCTTTTGCAAGTGGCTTGGAAAAAGTTTGTTAGCCAGCAAAATCGGCCCAGGTTTACCGGGAACATTTTGTTTTTTCTTTCAAAAAAAATTATATCTCCGGAAATGACAAAGTAAGGGCAACGTTGGTTTACACAGTTATAGGTAAATTACCTACCAAAATTTAGCTTTATAGGTCAAAAGACAAAAGAGTTATAGGCGTTTAAAGAAAAATAAATTGGGGTTTTCCTCAAAACGTCAAAGTGAGGATTAAAAACGTCAAGATTGGCAACACTTAGGTAAAGAACTTGAATCTAATACGGGACCTGGAAAGAAAATGTCGCAAGAAGAATGTTTTACAAACCCTGTAGTCTCAGCTTCAACCGTCATTTTCCTTCATTTTACTAAAATGTTTCCAGAAAATTGATTTTAAATAGACCCTTTCCCTGATGCTTGACAGTAGCCTTAGCTATATATATATATATATATATATATATATATATATATATATATATATATATATATATATATATATATATATATATATAGTTTATCGTTTAACGGTATATAATTTTTGTCGAATTTTCGTTAAAAATCAGTAAAGGTCAATTAGAATAAAAATTATTTCTACAATCACAGGGTGGCCCATAAGTCGTTGGTGATACAAATTTTGGGAAAATTTTGAGTTTTCATTCGAAAAAATTTTATCTCAAAATATAAAAAAGCTATGATAACCAAATTTGGTAGGTAGGTTTACTATATCAAATATAAACTATACACCAAAATTTAAATTTCTATGTTACAAGAAAAAAAGTTATAATAAATTATTTGGTGCCAGATCATTTCTATGAAAATTCACTACCATAACGCACTTGCTGCGTCCAGGCTTTTTTTTAGTCGAACACGCCTTATGTTATTGCATTTTTGCGTTTTCCATCGAAATATATTGCATGTTTGTAAGAAAAGAAATTATGGACGCAGCAAGTGCGTTATGGTAGCGAATTTTGATCAAATACTTAATATTTGAATAGCTCAATTTGCTACTAACCTATAAGGTTGACCAAGAAACGAGTTTTTTTCGGGAACATTTTAAGTTTACTTTCGGAAATTTTTGTACATTGTCAAACAATAAAGTTACTTTGATGAAACATGGTACATTATTTCTACTCTATGGGTTATACTGGTAACCAAATTTGGTGCCGGCTTCCTTAAAAAAAACACACATATATGCTATTAAAAATATTTTTATGAAAATTCACTACTATAACGCACTTGCTGCGTCCCGAACATTTTTTATATTAGTAAAGTTGGTTACTGTAATAAAAAGGCCACAGAATTAAATACATGACCAAACCAGTTGGGTCTGGTCGTGGGTATAGTTTAAGTTGAACTAAGTTCGGAATAAGCGTCATAATTATATATGTAACAATTTCAAGCATGGTATGTGTGATTTTAATGATAGATTAAATTAGGTGCAGTACTTTAAACTGATAAAATTTTATACAACTCAGTTATTAAAAATGATTGTGTCATATACGCATTTTAATTTTCAGTGTATTTTTGTTAACTATATTTCCTGTTTATCACCTGTTTTGTTTGACTTATTTATACAACTGACTGTGTAAGTTATTAGTAGAGATTTATGTAGAGATCTTACATTTTATTTGTCCTTTCTGTAGTATCTTCTTTTATTTTACTAAATCAAAAATCTTTATCTTATGAAAAATCACTACTATAACGTACTTGCTGGGTCTCAAAGTTCTATTTACCACATAGCGATTGTAATTTTTTTGATTTAAAATAAAGTGATCATTCGATTTTTTTCTAGACAATATAAGTTTGTTGCAATAGTTTTTTTTTTGAAGCCAAACAAAACAACTTTTCTTATTAAACTGACTTACTTGTCAAAGTGTGTTGTTCAGTTTTCTATTTCTCAGTTTCCATAAACGGGCACTCAAATAATAAGTTGTCACAAAAATTACATCGCCGAGGTAGACGTCTCGTAATTAGATCATCTAATTCAGCCAACCAGGATTGAGGAGTAAATGAAATTCATGAGTTCCCCATGTATAACGTTAGTATAATTGAGTGAATATAATTAAACTTCGTGACTGTAACTAGCGGATTAAAAGTAACTTCAAGAAATGTAATTAATTACAACTTACATTGAACTTGGCAAAGTTACCGCCAAAAACAAAGAATGTAGAGGGGGTCCCAGTAGTGTCTTTTAAGAGTAGACGACGATGTCAAAGAAAACTCAGCAGCAAATGAAATTAGAAATTGTGCAGCGTTAGTACGACAGCGAACAAAAAGCTCTTGTAACATGTATTAGCTTATCAGGAGATGTTTTGAACCATTGGAAACTCGTAGTTGCGGAACCGCTAACATAATAATCTCACCCCTGTTATAATGTGGGTTAATTAAAACACCAAGTACACACCTGGGAGTCTGATCCACAATTCCAGTTGGCTCCCGATTATATCCTGTTTCTAATTTCAGCCACTTAATTTTTACCGCTAATGAGCTAGACGGAGATTATTATTATTTATATGCTGTTTGCTTCCTGAGAATTTCTAATTGTTATTTCAGCACAATTCTCTATTATTCATTCGCTTTTATGTGGCTTTTATGTTGATTTTTTAATTAAAAATCTAGTAATTGTGCAATTAATAAAGGAAGTAATTACTTTATGGCACATAAATACTATATAAATAATGTTTTTGTATAATGCAGTGTTAATCCTGAGTCAGTGAATTATTCTGTTCTTAAAACATATGGGAATGCAGCAAATGCAAATTACTCGTTGGTTCGCAAAAGTATTATATTGAGGTATCGCTTGACTATGCTAATATAATGGGCGATTCTTGGCGCATTTTGCTTTAGTTTACCGTAGAATATGCTTGCTTTTTAGTGTTACACACAGCGTTGTAAACTAAAAGATCCAGATGGCATTTAATATTGCCAAATGCTGAATACCTGTTTGACTCAGGTTTTGTTTTACGTAACTTTTATTATCTATTTTTCGTAGAAAACAATCGCTATTGAGGAGATCTCGACTTTTGAATTGAAATGAAAAGGTCTTCAAGTGAGTGTAAACTAGTGCGCCTTGAACCCATATTCGGGGTCAGTTACAATGTGTATATGTTTATATATTGCTATGGTACTTTTATTTAGCAATTTTAATTGTAGAGCAAGATAATTCAATACTTTGCGTCTTTATTTAAAAACGCCACCATTGCTGAACCTGAAATTATGCCAAAGATTGTTTACTTACCGCCGTATTTTAAATTTTTTCTCTCATCTCATGGGTAGGGTTCTGTGATTGGACTAGCATTTCTGTTTGATATATACTATTTAAAAATTTTAGGACTTCAGAGTGTTTGGAAATTTCAAAAAAAAATATTTTATTGGGTTCTTTTGATTTTACTTTTAATAGACAGTGAAAAATAGCCTTACTTTATGATATTACTATTATTTGTTTGATTTGGGTCAAAATTAAATAGACTATATAAGTACAAGCTAGTATCTTTTATTACTGGTTGATTAAATTCAAAATTTCCATTAAAACATAGCTATATCAAAATTATCATCACTGATTGTCGATAAATCATACAAATCAAACTTATTTGAAACTATAAATTAACTAACTATGATCTAGTGATTCGACCTTTAACTAATATCCCCCTTACTGAGCTAAAGATATATAAAAAATCTCTGGACGCAGCAAGTGCGTTATGGTAGTGAATTTTCATAGAAATGATCTGGCATAAAATATTTTATTATAACTTTTTTTTCTTGTAACATAGAAATCTAAATTTTGGTGTATAGTTTACTTTTTATATCGTAAACCTACCTACCAAATTTGGTTATCATAGATTTTTTGCTTTTTAAGATAATTTTTTTTTTCAAATGACAACTCAAAATTTTCTCGGAAAACCTTGTCCGATTTTTCTGATTAACGAACTTATCAAAGCGATATACAAAAGGAAGGTACATGCCAAACTTTATCAAAATCGGCCCATTATTCTCTGAGAAAAATTTTTTTTTCGAATGAAAACTTAAAATTTTCCCGCAAAACCTCGTCCGATTTTCCTGACTAACAAACTTGTCAAAGCCATTTACAAAAGGAAGATACATGCCAAATTTTATCAAAATCGGCCTATTATTTTTTGAGTTATCGGTGTGACACACACATATATATATATATATATATATATATATATATATATATATATATATATATATATATATATATATATATATAAATAAATAAATATATATATATATATATATATATATATATATATATATATATATATATATATATATAAATATATATATATATATATATATATATATATATATATATATATATATATATATATATATATATATATATATATATATATATATATATATATATATATATATATATATATATATATATATATAAACATATAAAAATTGAAACTGACCTCGGATATGGGTTCTAGGGGTCCTAGTTCGCGCTCATTTGCAAAATTTTTTTCAAAATTCAAACGTCGAGATCTCCCCATTAGTGAATTTTTTCTACGAAAATTCACTAAAATCCTCAATGGGACTTAAAATTCTTAAAAACTAAACACAATATAAAAAAAAGTCTACACATTCATAACGTTAAAGTTCCCAAAACGACTTACTGATTGATGTCTAATTGGTTCTTCTATTGGATGTGTACTAATCGTTTTCCATTGGATCTACTGTTTGGATTTTAAAGCTTGCCTGTAATTGCTAATTATTTTGCATTTTATATTGAAACGGTCTTAACAAACCGCGTGCCAGATACTCATGTATAATTTTCCCATTTCAACACTGCATATTATTTTAGTGAATTTTCGTAGAAAAAATTTACTAATGGGGAGATCCCGACTTTTGAATTTTGAAAAAATTTTTGCAAATGAGCGCGAACTAGGACCCCTAGAACCCATATCCGGGGTTAGTTTCAATTTTTATATGTTTATATATATATATATATATATATATATATATATATATATATATATATATATATATATATATATATATATATATATATATATATATATATGTATCACACCGATAACTCAAAAAATAATGGGCCGATTTTGATAAAATTTGGCACGTACGTTTCTTTTGTAAATAGCTTGGATAAGTTCGTTAGTCAGGAAAATCGGACGAGGTTTTCCGGAAAAATTTTGATTTTTCATTCAAAAAAAATTCTTATCTCAAAAAGTAATAAGCCGATTTTAATAAAATTTGGCATGCACCTTCCTTTTGTAAATGGCCTTGATAAGTTTGTTAGCCAGGAAAATGAGACGAGGTTTTCCGGGAAAATTTTGAGTTTTCATTCAAAAAAAATTTTTATCTCAAAGAATAATGGGCCGATTTTGATAAAATTTGGCATGTACCTTCCTTTTGTAAATGTCTTTGATAAGTTCGTTAATCAGAAAAATCGGACGAGGTTTTCTGGAAAAATTTTGAGTTTTTATTTGAAAAAAAAATTTTATCTTAAAAAATAAAAACTCTATGATAACCAAATTTGGTGGGTAGGTTTACGATATAAAAAGTAAACTATACACCAAACTTTAGATTTCTATGTTACAAGAAAAAAAAGTTATAATAAAATATTTTGTGCCAGATCATTTTTATGAAAATTCACTACCATAACGCACTCGCTGCGTCTTCGACTTTTATAATTATTATGATGCACTTGTTCGGAGATTATATCGAGCCTTGACTGCCGTCACCCTCAATTCTCAATTCCCATATTTACACTGTCGCCGTACGTCATCGAATGACGATTCACATGCAGCAGTTCATTTACGACTCGTCCTGGCGTCCTGCCGCCGTTTTCTTAAATATCTACACCTGTGTTACAAAAAATCTCTTCTCGCCGTACCTGGGTAAAACAAAGTTCATAGATCCTGCGTTTTCCCATTGTCCAACTTCTTGCTAGTTGCACTTATTGAAAAAAAAAACATCCCCGCGTTTCACTATTAACGAGCACTGTGTGTGTCTCTCTTATAATTGGTAACTGACAAAAAAACTAGTTTTAACTTATCTACTACACATTTATTTAATGTCTAAGGATAAAATAAAATCATTATCTTCTATTAAAACTCTATAAATAAAAACAAGGCTATTGCTCTGTGTTCTATTGTATTCCAACGACTTTTGCTAAGTGAAATTAAACGTACTACAAGTAAAAAAGAAAGCATTGTTCTGTGTTCTTTTAATTGTTGAGCTATTCCTTATTTAACCCTAAATATTCTGAACTCTCAATTATACAGGGCATTTAAATATTAGAACGCATAAATTTAATGTACATGGCCCGTTTTTCTCCACAATAAAATGTATATAATTTTCTGGCATATTTGCTATCTATAGCAATATATATATATATATATATATATATATATATATATATATATATATATATATATATATATATATGTGTGTGTGTATATATATATATATATATATATATATATATATATATATATATATATATATATATATATATATATATATATATATATACAGTGAGTGGCAAAATTATGGAATAAATTCATTAAAATTTGAGCGATTTGTGTTTTGACAAAATGTTTAGTCACATCAACTCTACTTTTCAAAAATACACATTTCTGCATAAAATCTACGTTTCTCCCAACCCTTCTTTCCAAATGTGACGTCATAGACATTTCTTAGCTTTTTATTTTGATAGATTATTGAATTGTTTACACGGTACCATAAAAATGTTGATACCTTTCGTTGTTAAATTTTGAAATGAAAGTTATTTAAAAAGTAGAAAACATAAACTATTCAAAACAACGATCAAAAGATTACGAATAAGGTAATATTATTTCCTGTAGATAAAATGTTGAAAATTGTATCCTCAAGTAGATACTAATCAATGATGAAGAGAATAACCTAAAAAATTGGAAAAATCGAATTACTTATGAAATAAGTCGAATTAGCTCTGACGTCAGTAGATAGTAATAGTGAGTTCTGCAGCACCCTACTCCTCCTCCTCCAAATGTCAGCACTCCTCTCAGTGCCTCCCCCTTCTCCTCCCCCTCATCCTCCTCTGAATGCATCGTGCTGTTAGTTTAGACACCCGTTTATAAATTTAATTAACCTGCCTTTTGAAAGCAGTAAATAATAACTATCTCGCACTCGAACCTAGATACGTTGTGTGAAAAGTCGGACACACTGGTTACTGCGTTATACGAGCTTATTAATATTATATGCTAGGATGTGTATATATTCGCATCCAATCTGAGGGCGTTGTTTAGTTTAATAAAATTTACTATTAAGTCTTGCGAGTATAACTTTTTTTTTAAGAATCAGTCACTGGTACGTATTTGTGTGTCAAAACAGCCATATTATATGTAATTAAAATGAAAATTTAACTTTAATCGGCCTAAATTAGGCATTGCCACAGATAATCGAAAATCTCTTGCAGCACGCGTCGAAAACAGGTTATGTTTCTGCACCGGTTGCAGTCATCGCCATCCTTGTACGTGGAGCCGTGGAAGTTATAAACGACTTATGCTGGAAAGGGAAAAGACAGGGAGCAAATATATACAATTAATAGAACGAATTGACTACCAAAAGTTATATAACTCTCTCAGAAACGTCCGCTGGGATGCTCTTTATGATACTGATGATCTGGAATCCGCAACGGAAAAGTTCGTTGCTTTAATTAAAACTGAAGTAACGAACTGCACTACTTATATAAGGATAAAAAATAATATAGTGAAAAGAAGTGTGTGGATAACGACAAGAATAATAAAAATCGGTCACAACAAAGATTAAAATGTACCTAAGGCTGCGAAATGATCCAGAAAATGACCAACTAACAGCCGAGCGGACAATATGCATACAGAGCAGGATTCTCAACAGAAACAGCACTGCACCAACTGGTGCTGAAACTGGAGAATACGCTGGAGAACAAGGAGGTGGCGCTGGGGGCCTTCCTAGACATAAAGGGGGGCCTTTAGCAACACCTCGTTCGGATCGGTTCTGGCAGCTGCCCGGGAGCGTGGAATAGAGGAGACCTGCTGCAGGTGGATCGGTTCCAAGCTCAGGGACAGGGCGGTGTTCACCTCACTCGCGGAAGGGACTCTGCTGGCGGGGGTCGCTACAGGGTGTCCGCAGGGGAGCGTTCTGTCTCCCTTGCTCTGGTGTCTAGTCGTGGACGGCCTGCTGGGGAGGCTCTCGGGAGGGGGGTATGAGGTACAGGGCTATGCGGACCACATTGTCATCATAGTCCGAGGAAAGGTCACACAGGCAGTGTGGGAGCGTATGCAGACTGCACTGAAAGTGGTGGAAGGGTAGACGGTTGATCAAGGGCTCGGGGTGAGCCCCGAGAAAGCAACCGTCGTGCCGTTTACGAGGAGGAGGAAGTGTGAAAGCCACAGAACTCTCACTCTATACGGTAGGAGCGTTCCAATGGCCAGGGAGGTAAAATATCTTGGGGTCGTATTGGACTCTAAGCTAACCTGGAATGGTCACATTGGAAAAATACTGCGTAAGGCAGTCATGACCTTAGCCGTCACTAGGCGGCTATATGGAAAAACGTGGGGACTAAGACCTAGTATGGCCCACTGGCTGTACACAAGGGTGGTCAGACCATCGTTAACATATGCGGCACTGGTCTGGTGGCCTAAGGTGACACAATCCAGTGCCAAACAAAATCTAGGCAAGATTCAAAGGATGGCTTGCCTAGGCATCACAGGGGCCATGTCTTCAACCCAAACAGCCGCCATGGAGGTGTTGCTGGATCTACCCCCCCCCCCCCCTACACTTAGTTATTATGGGAGAGGCCAGGCTAGGACTATACAGACTAACCTGCAATGGTAGACTGAAGATCAACCCAGGCTTCAGGGGCCACTGCAAAATTCAGGAGATCGTGAAGGAGCCCATGCTTGAAATGAGGTCAGACTTCGCGAGCTTGCGAATGTGCAGGGAAAACAACTTTACATTGGAAATCCCTGATCGCGAGGCATGGCGGGAGGAGACGCCGGGCATACCACGGGACGCGCTCGTCTGGTTCACGGACGGATCTGGCGGGGAGCGTGGGACGGGGGCAGGTGTTTACTCGGAAGGACCGAGGGTAAGTCATAGTATTTCCCTCGGAGCCCATGCAACGGTGTTTCAAGCCGAGATGTACGTCATTCTGCACTGTGTGCGGGAGAACAAGAGGAGGGGCTACACCAACAAGCGGATCCTCATAGCCACAGACAGCCAGGCAGCCCTTAAGGCACTAAGTAGCCCACGGGTAAATTCCTGGCTGGTGAGTGAGTGCCGAGACGAGACGAGCGACCTGGCTGGGCAGAATGAGGTAACCCTCATCTGGGTGCCGGGTCACTCGGGGGTCAAAAGCAATGAAGAAGCTGACAGTCTCGCGAAGAGAGGGTCAGCAGAACCATTTATGGGACCAGAACCGGCTCTGGGCGTGTCAAAGAGCACTGCCAGGGGAGCCATTAAGTCCTGGGTCAGAAACCAACACAAGGTGTACTGGGCGGACTGTCCAGGGCTCAGACATGGGAAGTCAATAATTGACGGACCCAGTTCAAAGAGAGCTGTGGACCTGCTGAACCTTAGCAGAGGACAGCTCAGAAACACAACAGGTCTCTTGACGGGACACATGGCCGTCAAGAAACACCTGCATAAAATGGGGCGGTTCGAAGGGGACCTCGCATGCAGACTCTGCGGCGAGGGGGAGGAATCAGCCCAGCACATCTTGTGTGAGTGTATAGCTCTGGACCGGAAAAGACAACTGATCTACGGTCACTCTAGACCGGAGACAGAGCAATATAAAACTTCACCCTACCAATCGCTGTGCAGACTAGTTCAAGGCACAGTGATTTTGGAATGGGTGGAGTAAGACTAAGGGTATGCACAATCAACCAAGGGTTGCGGTGCTATCGGGGCGGCAAGGCCGCGGACGAGCCCTGAGGGAACAAAAAAAAAACTAACAACCGAATATGCTTCCTGTAGGAACAGATTGACAGCAATAATAAATAATGCCAAAATTAACTGCTTTAGACATAGGATAAATAATAGCGGTGGTAAAACAAAAGAACTATGGGAAACCGTTACAGAAATGGCGCAAACAAGCGGTAAGAGAACCATAGGCTTAATAAGAGATGAATTTGGTAACCTAATTACGGATAGGGGTAAAATGGTGGAAACCTTTAAAAGACATAATGCAGAAGTGGGCTAATTACCAATGGAGAAGATTAGAAACCAGGCGAACTACAGCATAAAGCGTATTGTCAAGAACTCTTTGTTTTTGTGTCCAGCCGAACAGCATACATCATGCTGTTTATTTTCGATTTAAAAAATAAAAAAAAACGCGTGGTATGGATGGCCTAAACGCCGATATGTTAAAAATAATAGCAGACTTTATAACAGAACCACTGACTTATATAATAAATAAAGCAATTGAAATTGGTTACTGACCAGCGGCCTTTGGAGCATCTATAATAATACTTATTTATAAATGACCACACAGAAGTAAGTAATTATGGACCAATTTCATTGATAACCGGCTTTGCAAAAAAAGCTAAAGCGATCACATAACAGAGTACAGTTTGTTATCATAGGGACAATACGGGTTTCAGCAGAAAGTATCAACACACGATGCAATTCTAAACCTGACGTCAAACGCCTATCATTATTTTAAATATCTTTGATGGTAATAGAGATATATAGATTGTAACACTTTGGAACAGTTTCTTTAAATGAGAGCATATTTGGATCTCTAGGAACGATCTCCAAGGCATGTTTAAAATTAAGGTATTAATTTTAGTAATATGCCTTAATAATAGTGTAAAATTCTGATGAGAATTCACTAGTATAACGCACTTGCTGCGTTTTGAATTTTAATTTTCGTAAAGCACGGCTTACGCACCAATTTAAATAACCTTCAAAACAACCAAACCTATTCCAGATTTTAAAAAAACACATTTTTTAGATAAATCTTTTTTTTCTCAAGCTTCCTTATTGTAAGACCTCGTCATCTGTGACTATCACATCTATATCTTAGTTTCGAGATGAAATCTAATAAAGGTTGCATAGGCTAAAGTAGCTCTTTCAGGGGAATTTCTATTTCTTTTTTTTTTTTGTAGACTCTTTCCAAAGTAATAGGAATTTTCTACAAATCTGATAAAATCCAGTGCTCTCTGCAGTTACTTAATCAGGTGTGAATACAAGGAAATAGCAAAGTAATCTCAAAGTAATAAGAAACTTCTTATTCCTTATTTACTGATTCTTGATCCATCTGTTATAGTTCCGAACCAAGTCCGCAGCTCAACACAGCCAAACAAAGAATGCATGCTAAGACATTTTATTAGAATTTATAGCAAATGGAAGAGCGGGACAGGTCTAGGGATCAAGCCGGGCTCGGAAAGTAAACAGCCACATGAATGAAGACATTGCTGCGTGAATCTTACACAGAAGATAGAGGTGATGCACCCTACGTATTTCAAGGAGAAAGCTGAAAGCTTAATTTATGATCTCATGTTTGGAATTAGAGTGCATCCAAGCCTGAAAATGTATTAATGTCATTTGAAGAATCATATAAATTGCTCGTTTTCAAGTACATTTGCCTTGGACCAATCTACGTTGATTAATAATGTAAAACGCTGGAAAATATTTTGATGTCGAAGAGACAATAGCTTTTGTTAAAATCTCTTATTCAAATCTTTTCACGAAGTAGCTGACGCACAATCTTAACAAAAACTCAAATTTTTCCAGCAAAATAAAGTATTCATTAATTGTTTGAATGACTAGAGGCTTATCGTAAAAACATAATTTTAACAGTAATTTGTGTGGGGATGTATGTTTGATTCTTTAATGTCGCCCTATTTTTTTATAAATAGAAACGCATCAACCCATTGGGTTATTAGCGTTGATACCATAATACCAAACATACAATATAACATAAGACCTTAAATGCTACCATAAAACTTTTCAAATAGGTTACTATAGATATAAAATTACAGTCTTGAGATAAGGTTACATTAATGCCCTCAGAAATATTATTTTCCATTCGTTTTTGGCTATACAAGGGGCACTCACAAATGTGTTACTGAAAAGTCTGAGTCACATATGTCGCACCGTGGTTTTTCACTTGTTTTAATGAGATAGTCATAAGTAAATCTGCTGTGTCCTATTTGAAGCAGTGCTATAATTACCTGTGCTTTTCTATGTCCCACCAAAGGCCATGAATGGATAGTCGTCTTGATTTCTCTTAGCTTTGATGTTGAATGTTGCCACAGTTCCGCCCTTGTATGTGAGATTATTTCTTTAAAATGGTTTTTCACGTCACTTTTAAGAAGTATTGTTGTTCTAATTGATGACTATTGTTAACAGCTACAGCTGCCTATCTGCCTTTTCAATTCATTGTATCTCAATATGTGAAGGTATCCAATGAAGTTAACCGATCAATGTTTCTCCTTTGATTCATTTAGGGCTTCCTTAATGGCTGAAAGTATAGGGTTACTTGGGTAGACATTTCGTATTTAATAAAATAAACAAATTTCGACGGGGTGTTTGGAAATTTTGTCTTGGCTGGAAATTATTCTGATTCTTTTGATTAAAATTTCTATATTGAGGTTGGAAAGGTCTTTGAAACTGAACGTTAGGAAAACTGTTCCTTTGAGAAAATGGTCTCTGTTGTCCATCTGTTTTTTGATTATTATTGAAATTAGGTTCTTGTATGTTTTTGTCTGTGATCGTAGTTTTCTTCAGAAAAAAGAAATTTTAAAGCTTGTTCTATACTTGTCGAGGCAGTAGATCCTAAAACCATTGCAATTGGATTCTAAGTCCCGCTAGGAACGTTTTCAGAGTTTGTTGCTGGTACATATTTTGCTTAAGTACCCGCACTGCTTCGTTATTTTCGTTAGATATTAAATTAGAAATTAATACTTGTTCTATGTGACGGCACCTATTGCTAAAGACCAAAGCGTCTTCATTTTCCATCTGTTTTAGTCTTAAAAGCACACCTAATAAGCTTGTATCGTCTCTCTGATCTGTGAAATTTTTAACTATAGCACATCGTAAATCTGCCCAATTTTGATGATTTTAGTATTAATTATTAGTGTAACTTGTTGTGTTACTTTAGTTTGGATAAAGTTGAGTGAAAAATGCTTTAAATACAGGTTTTCATTTCCATTGTAAAACTGGTTTATTACCAGGTCGCATGAAATTAAAAAGTTCCCTACTTTGGCGAGTTGCTCATCAAATTCAGGTACTGCCTTTAAGTAAAATTCTTGAAATCGGCCAGCCATTCTATTATCAGAAATTAAATTAATCTCTCCAATATGTGTTTTAGAGGTGATATTATCACTAATGCTAATTTGTCTTAAACGGAATTCTAAATGTGATCGATTGGGGAATTCGTCGTCGGAACCAGATATATACCATATAACACAACAAAATACAGGATTATAAATTGAAATATGGAAAAATGTGAAATAAAAGGAAAATGGCAATCAACTTACAATATTATTGTTGTTCTTGACTGCATTTGACTCTGCTTGACTCTATTTGGCCCTGCCTGGCTCTATTTAGCTCTGTTTGGCTCTACTTGGTTCTTTACTTGGTTATTAGGCGTCAATACGCCTTAGTTCTTTAACCGATCCTACCGACTGCGCCAGTTATTCTTTTGGTTTCTCTTTACTCCTCGCAGATTATTATAAGTTTGGTTTCTTCAGGTGCTACAATTATATGCTGGGTATCCCCATATCTTGAAATGGTTGTTTTATTAATTTTGACAAATTCTTGGTTATAATTACTGAGTAGTTTTTGAAATTTGATGAGTTTGATTTCACAACGGTTGGTTTCATTGAATTCTGTTAGGTTGTCATCTTCACAAAAGTATAGCTGGTCTTAAAAATATCTGTATTGGTTGTTTCTATATGCATATTGTTTGCTACTTAGGATAAGGTACTTGGTTCTGGATATAATCATCGTGAACACGTCAGGACTTTTTGGAACACGTAATCTATATATTTGGTAATACGTATAATCTGATTTGTCAATTAAAGATACATCTATTTGAAATATAATTTGGTAATTAATTTGAACTGTTTTGATTTTAAATATTTTTTCATCAAGTGTAATATCATCTCTGGTAACGAGGCGTGATTTTGTGATATGGATTTAACTAATTTATTATGCATTTTGGCCTTAGTATTGATGTATCATTGTATCACGTATTTAATTTTGAAAAGGTAATGGCATTTTCTGTTGTTTATACTATTTCTTGAATCTTACTTAATATGTACCTTATTTGTGCTAAAAGTTCTAATTGTTGTACTCTATGAAAACTTGTTAATTGTTCGCTTTTCAATGTGTCGATTGTGTATTCTAAATCATTTATTCTGTTTACTATAACTTCCCGATTATTCGGTCAGCCATTGTATTATCATGAATTAAATTACTCTCTTCAATATGTGTTTCAGAGGTGATATTATCACCAATGCTAATTTGTCTTAAGCGGTGTTAACCTATATATATATATATATATATATATATATATATATATATATATATATATATATATATATATATATATATATATATATATATATATATATATGGGTTATTAACGTAGGCCGTGCATAGAAGTTTTGCAACTTGCAGTTGAATTAGAAACATGAATTGGGAGCGCTGCGATGATCGCTCTTGTCCGTTCCACCAGAAATATTTTCAGTACTCTAGCTATACAGCTAAAAGTCGTTACCCACTTTCACATTTGAAATAGAAATCTACCTTTTTTTCACAAAATTCGATTTGCCTTCCAATTCCCAGTTTAGACAACCTAAGTTATATCAACTTATCTATTACAGTTTTTGACATATGTCGAATTTTCTAAAAAAGATTACCGCCGCAGTAGTTTACGAAACAAATTTGTATCTCACAATCGGTTTCACACGACAAAACTAAATTTTTGGAGTTCGCTGGATGTGCAGGCTAACTCCTGATCTTCCACTTACGGTCCCATTTTGTACCATGAGGGCGCAGGCAATTTTCAAATGTTGCATTGAAAAATTGTCAAATAGTCAATTTTTCAAATGGCTCTACAATTTTTTTTTCAAAATAAATTTGAATTTTATGGCGAGTTACTTAAGAGTTGTCTATACCTAGCTTCAACTTCTGCTGAGTTATTCAATAAAAATCCCGAAACTCCGAGGTATTCCTTGCTTTTTCAAATAGGCCATGGAAACAAAAAAACAATTGTAATTAAGGTGATCTTCTGTCAAAGTGTAAATGAATTGCGCTAATGGAAAACTATCCAAACGAAGTTGTTTCAGATTTGTTTGTAATCCATGGCATGTGTCAAAAAATTATTCAGCAAACTGTCCGTGAGTTTAATTTTAAATATCCAAAAAGTATAACGCGGGAAAGTCCTTACGCTACTTAACTTTACGGTCTTCCCTCCAGGCGTGGCACTATGTCTCTGGATAACCAAGGAATCTGCTGATGTAGATTCTCACAGTGATATTCCGTTCTACTTGCACTTTGAACCTGCATAGTTCTTAGCTCCTGTATGAAGACGGCTGTCTCAGCGGTTCTTACCGTGGGAAGGCGACATTGTAGCATAACGGGCCATTGTTTGGGCTCCATTTATCTCGCTTGAGAAATAATTTTATAAATTTAGGAACGTGGCTAACCCCATTACGAGAATCAAACCATTAACCGACAATGATCATACTCAAATTATCATTCTGCGATATTTTCAAGCACATCTACAAGCTCCAATACGAACGGCGTCTTTGGAATTATGATTTTCATACTTTACAATACAAACCATTTTACACCGTCTTAAGCTACGTCATTGTTCACTCATAAGTCTTTTGACAGTCTCGATCCCAACGAAATGAGAAGTGCTACGCGATCTATTGAAATTAAAATAATCGAATGGTCGAACAAAAATGGTTGAAGAATATTAGACATTACGTTGGAGTTGCCAACATCGTTCCTGTTCGTTAATAATTTGTAGTGTGTAATTAAATAGGAATCCGTATTTTTCATTAAATTATTACAATTGTATTTTGTTTCCATGGCATATTCGAAAAAGGAAGGAACATCTCGGAATTCCTTGAATAACTTGGTAGAAGTTGTAGCTAGGTACAGGGAATGTTTAAGTAACTTACCACCAAATTCAATTTTCTTTCGAACTGTGTCAAAAAGAAATAGTGCTGCAAATTGAACCATAACTTCCACATATCTGTGATAACCTACTCGCCCCAGAACGACATTTCATGAAACGAATTTAGGGTCCATGGATACACCGTTTTAGCAAAAAAAATGTCGAAATTTCTATCACTCATATTCCACCCCACACATTCAGCCCCTGATTCAATTGAAGCACAGAATATCAGATGTTTGGTGATATTGAAAGTTTTCTAATAAACGAACCCTAAAATGTTATATATATATATATATATATATATATATATATATATATATATATATATATATATATATATATATATATATATATATATATAGTATATTAAATATTACTAGAGTTTTAACGAAAAAAATGTCACTTTTCACCAAATCACCCACCATTCATTCTCTACCCCCTGCAGTGATTTTACCCAAAAATAATCTGAACCGTTAGTTAGTCGGGTGCTTACTGTGTACAAAATTTGAAGGTGATATCTCAATTTGTTCGAAAGTTATTGCGCCTACTAACAGACAGGAATGCAAGCCGAGAGACCGACCGACCGACCGACGGACAGACAAAAAAAATTGTTCCAGAATCAAGTTTTTTATGTTTTCACAATTTTTACCCCGTTTTAGCAAAAAAAAATCTGAAATTACTCTCACCGATATTCGACCCCCACAAATTCAACCCCTCATTTCATTTCAGCACAGAATGCCAGATGTTTTGTTAAATTGAAAGTTTTCTAATAAACAAACCCTAAAACGTTATATTACTCAAGTATTAACCAAAAAATGTAAATTTTTACCAAAACAACCCACATTGATCCCCTACTCTCTGGAGCGATTTCACCCGAAAACAACTAGAACCGTTAGATTGTCGGGTGCTAACTGTGTATCAAATTTGAAGACGATACGTCAATTTGTTCTAAAGTTATCGTGGCTACAAACAGACATACAGACCGACAGACAAAAACATGTTTTTTCTCAAATCATGTTTTCGATACGTTTTGAACTTTCTTGCAACGTTTAAGCAAAAAAAAAAAAATTGAAATTTTTGTCGCCGATGCGATACTTCCACACGTTGAGACGATGTGGAAGTAATAGTAGATGCCATTTGAAAAATTGAGTATTTGACAATTTTTTAATGCGACATTTGAAAACGACCTGCGCCCCGATGGTTCAAAGTGGGACCATTAATAGGACATTAGGCGTTAGCTTGCACTTTCAGCTAACTGTTCCTGATCTTAAATCGTTTGCGAGATACCACTTTGTTCGTAAACTACAACATATGTTAAAAACTGTAATAGATAAGTTAATTCTGAACTCAGAATTACAGGGCCAGTCGAACCATGTGATAAAAAAATTAGGTTTCTACTTAAAATAGGAAAGTTGCAACCGACTTTTGGCATAGCTGGAGAATGGACATGATCGATTATGGACGGGCTACGTAAATGACTCTGTATATATATATATATATATATATATATATATATATATATATATATATATATATATATATATATATATATATATATATATATATATGTGTGTGTGTGTGTGTGTGTGTGTGTGTTTGTGTGTGTGTGTGTATGTGTGTATGTATATATCCTAGGGACCTAGTTCCCACTTATTTTAAGAAATTTCTAGAAAATTTAAAAGTCGCAACATCCTCATTAGTGAATTTTTTCTACAAAAATTTATTAAAAATTTAAATTTGTTGTGCACTATCACCTCTGATAAGGCCATTCCCGTAACGATTTTATTGACCTAGTTCGATATCGATATTGACCGATAATCTTAAAAAAATAAGGATTAAAACTTTACCCAGATACGTGTTTTTCGGGGCTTTGTTTACGCCTATTTTAAGACATTTTTTAATCAAAATCGTAATCTCTTTATGATCGGATTTTTAGGCGGAAAATTCTCTAAAAGAAATCTATTAGCTTAGCGAGATATTGATGGTGGGACTTTGCAATTTTTTTCAAATGAGCGCGAACTAGGCACCCTAGGACCCTTATCCGGTGTCAGTTTCAATTTTCAAATGTTTATATATATATATATATATATATATATATATATATATATATATATATATATATACATATATATATATATATATATATATATATATATATATATATATATATATATATATATATATATATATATATATATATATATATATCCACCCGATAACTCAAAAAATAATCAACTGATTAGAGAATTTTTATTTTAAAAAAAATTACTAATAGAGAAGTATCGATGGTGCAAAAATGTTTTCAAATGAGCGCGAACTAGGACACCTAGAACGCATTGGAAACGAAACAGACCGATTTGCGTCCAGAGAATTTTTTTTAAGAAACGCTGAAACACGTCAGTTTTAGTATTGAGGGGGACATGTTTTGACATAAAACTTAACTTTGTCACATCAACCCCTTAAGGGTGGTGATAACAACCCTTATATTTTACATAGAGAACATGGGCCGAGTGTTACATCATTTAAACGCTCTTTCTTTTCTGAATTCAGCACACTAATTTTTTTGGAAGTTTTATTAACTCGTTTAAAAAGTATTCACAGTTGGAATTGCAAGAACGTATTTCATTCGTTGTGATAAGAAGTGCACTAATTAGTCAATTTTTCGTTAAAAAAAATAAAAAACAAAACCAAACGTTCAAAAATGTTTATTCAGTTAAGTAAGCGTTTAAATTGTTGACCACCAGCTTGCATACAAAAATACAAATTTTGTTCAAAACGAGCTCTGACATTCTGGAGCATTTGTCGAGTTATTAGACGGCATTCCTCAACAATGCGTCGTCGTAATTCTTCCAGAGACTCTGGTTCTGTTGCGTAAATTCTACTCTTTAAATGGCCCCATAGAAAGAAGTCTAAAGGAGTTAAATCCGGTGATGTAGGGGGCCACTCAATAGCACCTCTACGTCCAATCCATTGCTCTGGAAACTCTCTGTTCAAAAACTACCTAACACGTTGTGAAAAATGCGGGGGAACTCCATCTTGTTGAAACACTAATTGATTTTCTTGATAGCGATCATCATTTTCAACAATGTCAATTAGTAGAGGGTAAACGATATATTCTAGTAACTCCAAATACGTTTCGCCACTAAAATTGCCATCAAGAAAAATTGGTCCGATTAAACGGTCTCCAAAGGTGCCACTCCAGACATCAATTTCTGTGGAGTTTGAGTTTGGACTGCCCAATAACGACAATTATGACGATTGACTGTAGAGTTTAATAAAAACGTACACTCGTCTGAAAAACAGATATTGAACAGAAAGTTCCTGTTATCAGCTATTCGTGCAGTCATAACTTCACAAAACTCCAGCCGCCGATCAAAATCATCTTCACTCAGTTGTTGTGCAAGATGAATTTTGTACGGGTGAAATTTATCATGCCTCAATATTTGCTGAATAGTTCTTCTTTTGGTGTTTGAAACAGTGGCCAATTTTCTCGTGCTCAAAGTTGGGTCTGCAGCAATTTGCCCTAAAACTTCAATCTCAGTAGTCTCATTTCTAACCGGAAATTCACGTTCAGGATCCCGTTTTTTGTTGGCTACTGAACCACTTTGTCGAAACTTTGCAACTACTAACTCCAAAATGTATTTTCTGTTAATATGTCTGTTCGGATGTCGTTCATTAAACAAATTTGCGGTACGGTTGGCACAGTCATCGTTTTTTGAAAAAAAAAGGGTAATTATTTCTACTCTTTCTTCTACAGAATACACCATTCTAAAATTAATTTTCGGTAGTACTATCGAGTATCAAACCGACCGATAAATTGAAATAATAAACCGCATTTTTCTCATTCCGATAAGGAATGTTCTGATAGTCAATTTTTTGTTTACAAACCAACAAATTATTGACTATTAGCACATTTCTTATCGGAATGAGTGAAATGCGTTTTTGCATCTTCAACTGTGAATAATTTTTAAACGAGTTAATAAAACTTTCAAGAAATTAGTTTGCTGAATTCAGAAAAGAAAGAGCTTTCAAATGGTGTAACAATCGACCCATGTCCCCTATTTGAAATATATGGGTTGTTATCACCACCATTAAGGGGTTGATGTGACAAAGTTGAGTTTTATGTCAAACATGTCTCCCTCAATATTAAAATTGACGTGTTTCAGCGTTTCTTAAAAAAAAATATTCTCTGGACGCAAACGGTCTGTTTCGTTTTCAATGCGCCACCCTATATATATAAATATATATATATATATATATATATATATATATATATATATATATATATATATATATATATATATATATATATATATGCATCCTACCGATAACTCAAAAAATAATCAACGGATTCGGATGTAACTCGGCGAGTGCCTTTATTTTATGAATGGCTTGGATGAGTTCGTTACTCAGAAATTATCGGACAAGGTTTTCCGAAAAAATGTTGTTTTCTTTCTAAAAAATATTTTTTTCTACGAAAATTACAAAGCGATTTTATTGAAATTCGGTGGATATGTTGCATTGGGAAAGACCTTACTACATACTTAAATTTAACTTTCTAGATTTATAGAAAATTAGGTTATTCAAATTTGAAGCATTTAATGAAAATTTACTACCATAACGCACTTGCTGCGTCCCGAACTTTTCCTTATTACATCTCGCGCAAAGATTATTTAATGAATAATTCGAGCCCTTTGTATTCCATCATATTATTCTTTTCAGTGAGACAGCAAAGCATTATAGATTATACTTAAGGTTGTATTCATATTATGTTCCCCTAGCGATATGGGTATTACTAAAATCTAACAATTTCACACCCTAAGTGGAGTAAATTTTCTTGTCACTTCCTTGTTGTATCCCACACAATCTGACCCTAACTAAAAGAAAGACTCTTGTTGGAAAAGCAAACATAGAGCAATCTAGCTATTGTATGAAATCAAAATCCATTACTACGCGCATCCAGGAGTTGAATCAGCCTCTTCTGAAGAATCCAGTACTAAGCCATGCTCAAATAGAGGGCATTGTTGCGGGACCGCTGTAGAAGCATGTTAGTGAATACCGATAGTGGATAATCCCTTATATTCGCAAGAGGGAGACTGCATCTTACGGCTGCATCTTTCTAACTTTCATAGTAAATCATCTTAGATTGTTCACTTGTCACTTAAGAAGTTTTCCAGATTTTCGCTTTCTCACAAAACATTTACGGTATAACTTTTTCATCCTTTAATACAAGTTATGTTGTATAGTTTGATGAGAAGGATGCAATTTATGAGTTAGCCAACTTAAAACTTGATGAACAAACGCTTCTCGTAAATAAAATTATTTTCGCGTAAAAGTCTTTTAACACGAGGGACTAATTTCGTCGCAAGATCAAATTTACTTCACAAACTATGAAACACTTTCTTTTGGCTTTAGCAGTAGCCACTTGTTTAACAACCTGTATAAGGCAACGTTGTTTGATAAAGAATGCTAATTTCTATAAAGAATACTTTGATAAGTACAATTTGGAGAACCCAATTTATCACAATACTGTTTTAGATCTGACGATCGTTTCGCTAAGAAAGTTAGCGCCATCAGAGGGATGGATAAACAGTTTAGCGAAACGATCGTCAGGTCTAAGAATGTATTGTGATGAATTGGGTTCTCCAAATTGTACTTAACAGTGCTCATCACAGGTTACAATCTGCACTCATTGAAGAATATTTTCCGTATAGAAAGATATCAACTTTTGAATTTTTCAACAATTTTTCCAAATAGACGCGAACTAGAGCCTTTGGAACCCACTATGTGTGAAGAGGTCTGTAAAGAATATATATGTATATATATATATATATATATATATATATATATATATATATATATATATATATATATGTATATATATATATAACAAATATTTACATAAATCAGAATATTTTCCAATTTAATTAATTAATTTTTTGAACAAACCCATTACACAGCAATAGGCAACCCCCTTTTCCCATTCATTGTAGACCTTTCCTAAAGTAGATTCGAAACAGACCTATCAAATGAAAATGACTATTTTCCTAGAGTATGATTTCGTTATGTGGAAGATGATTTTGCAGTACTTATTACAAATGTATGCAAAGTAGATGATTTTATTGCCAAATTAAATAGTAAATTTGAGTCCATTAAATTGACGCATGAAATAGAAATTAAAGACATTACCTGTTACCTAGTCATTAAAAATACAGACACTTTAGAATTTGACATCCACAAAAAAGGAGACCACGACTGCGAGTTACATTTCGATTGACTCACACCATAGTTTTCCACACAAAAAAAAATAGCTGGTTTTAATTTTGGGTTCATAGACTAAGACAGTTTCCCTTAAATAGACAAAGATACAAAGAGCACTTTAATCTATCAAAAATGTACCTAAGGATAACTGTTACTCTTTTTGCTTAGTGGAAAAATGAGTCAATAAACATAAAATTCTCGGGACGCAGAAAGTGCGTTATGGTAGTGAATTTTCATAAAAATGTTTTTATTGCAAATATGTGTGTTTTCTTTTTAAGAAAGCAGACATCAATTTTGGTTACCAGTATAACCTATACAGAAAAAGCAGGCATCAAATTTGATTACCAGTATAACATATATAGTAAAAACAATGTGCCATGTTTCATCAAAATAACTTGATTGTTTGAAAACGTACAGAAATTTCCAAAAGTAAACCAAAAGTGTTACTGAAAAAATCCGTTTCTTGGTCAACCTTATAGGTTAATAGCAAATTGAGCTTTTCAAATATGAAGAATTTAATCAAAATTCGCAACCACAACGCACTTGCTGCCTCCAGAAGTTCTTAACTTACAAACATGCATTATATTTCGATGGAAAATGCAAAAAAATAAGGCGTTTTCGACAAAAAAATTATTTGTATCACCAACGACTTATGGGCCACCTGTGATTGTCGCAATAATTTTTTAAGATGTAGCTCAAAACACCGTATAATTAATGTATACAATATTTTTTCATATCTTGTATAATAACGAATATATTGAGCTTTATTGATTTTTTACGAAAATTCGACAAAAATTATATACCATTAAACAATAAACTCTATAGCTAAGGCTACTGCCAAGCATCAGAGAAAGGGTCTATTAGAAATGAATTTTCTGGAAATATTTTAGTAAAATGAAGGACAATGACGGTTGAAACTAAGAGTTCGGTGTATGTAAAACATTCTTCTTGAGACATTTTCTTTCCATAGCCCGTATTAGATTCAAGTTATTTGCCTAACTGTTGCGAATTTTGACGTTTTCAATTGTCACTTTGACGTTTTGAGGAAACCCCCAATTTATTTTTCTTTAAATGCCCATAACTTTTTTGTCTTTTGACCTACAGAGCTAAATTGGTAGGTGGCACACCTATAACGATATAAACCAGCTTACCAAATTTGGTTGCCCTTACTTTGTTAATTTTGGAGATATAAATATTTTGCGAAAGAAAACACAAATTTTTCCGGGAAAACCTCGGCGGATTTTCCTGGCTAACAAAATTATCCAAGCGACTTGCGAAAGGAATGTACTCACCAATTTTGACGTTTAAAATCGCAATTTTGACGTTTTGAGGAAAATCCAAATTTATTTTTCTATGAATGCCTGTAACTTTTTTATCCTTTAACCTACGGAGCTAAATTTTGTAGGTAACTTGCCTATAATGATATAAATCCGCATATGAAATTTGGTTGCCCTTACTTTTAATTCCGGAGATATAATTTTTTTTCGAAAGAAAACACAAAATTTTCCGGGAAAACCTGGACCGATTTTCCTGGCTAACGAACTTGTCCAAGCCATTTGCAAAAGGAATTTATTCACCAAATTTAATCAAAATCGGCCCATTATTTTTTGAGTTATCGGTGTGATACATATATATATATATATATATATATATATATAAATATATATATATATATATATATATATATATATATATATATATATATATATATATATATATATATATATATATAAAAATTTAAACTGACCCCGGATATGTGTTCTGGGGGGCCTAATTAGCGCTCATTTGAAGAAATTTTTTCAAAATTCAAAAGTCGGGATCTCCTCATTAGTGAATTTTTTTAAAGAAAATTCACTAAAAAAAAGAAAATTTGTAGCACCAACGACTTATGGGCCATTCTGTGATTGTAGAAATATTTTTTTAAGATGTAGCTCAAGACACCCTATAATTAATATATACACATTTTTTTCATATCTTATAATAACGGATATATTGAGCTTTATTGATTTTTTACGAAAACTCGACAAAAATTATATACCAAATTATATACTGCCAAGCATCAGAGAAAGGGTTTATTTGAAATGAATTTTCTGGAAACATTTTAGTAAAATGAAGGACAATGACCGTTGAAACTAAGACTTCAGGGTTTGTAAAACATCCTTCTTGAGACATTTGATTTCCATAGCCCGTATTAGATTCAAATTATTTGCCTAAATGTTGCCGATTTTGACGTTTTAAATCGCAACTTTGACGTTTTGAGGAAAACCCCAATTTATTTTTCTTTAAATGCCTATAACTTTTTTGTCTTTTGACCTACATAGATAAATTTTGGTAGGTAACTTACTTATAAGGATATAAACCAGCGCATCAAATTTGGTTGCCCTTACTTTGTTAATTCCGGAGATATAAATTTTTTTCGAAAGAAAATACAAAATTTTCCGCGAAAACCTAAGCAGATTTTTCTGGCTAACGAACTTATCCAAGCCATTTGCAAAAGGAATTTATTCACCAAATTTAATCAAAATCGGCTCATTATTTTTTGAGTTATCGGTGTGACACATAGATACATATACATATATATATATATATATATATATATATATATATATATATATATATATATATATATATATATATATATATATATATATATATATATATATATATAACATATAAAAATTGAAACTGACCCCGGATATGTGTTCTGGGGGGCCTAATTAGCGCTCATTTGAAGAAATTTTTTCAAAATTCAAAAGTCGGGATCTTCTCATTAGTTAATTTTTTTTAAGAAAATTCACTAAAACAAAGAAAATTTTAGCGAAGTCTACGACTTTTAGAAAATATATTCCAAACAAAACAGTTGTCTGTTTACTATTTGAACCACAAATCACGTGCGGCTTTAATGGCATTTTTTAAAAAGCCAACTTACAGCTAATAGTTTCTGAAAAAAAATAAATTCAAAAGTTGATAGGTAACCCAAAGCATAAAGAAAAAACCACAGAAGGGTTGGGGATCTATGAAACAGGTTGTAAGCATTGTGAATTTAAATATGTTGGCCAAACTATAAGAACTATGAAAACTAGATTTAAAGAACATTTAGCGCAACTAAGATATACCACTGTTGATAAATCATTGCTCAGCATATTTGGGATAATAACCACCATGTAGATAAAGAAAATGTCACTGTAATCAGAAATGTCAGGCAGTCGTATCAGCTAGATGCTTACGATAATATATATATATATATATATATATATATATATATATATATATATATATATATATATATATATATATATATATATATATATATATATATATATATATATATATGTCACACCGATAACTCAGCAAGCCAATTTTAATAAAATTTGAGTACCTTCTTCTTGTAAGTGGCTTGGATAAGTTAGTTAGCCAGGAAAAAATGCCCAGGCTTTCGCGGATAATTTTCTGTTTTCTTTCGGGAAAAATTTAGATCTCCGGAAATAACAAAATAAGGGTAACCATATTTGGTACGCGTGTTTGTATTATAAGCCGTAAACGAACTACCAACATTTAGGTAGGTAAGCTTAAAAACAAAAAAGTTATGGGCATTTAAAGAAAAGGGGGGTTTTCCTCAAAACGTTAAAGCGGCGATTTGAAACGCCAAAATTGGCAACATTTAGGGAAAGAACTTGAAAAAATTACGGATTATGTAAAGAGTGTTCTGCAAACAATTAAGTTTCAGCGTCAAGCATCATTGCCCTTCATTTTACTAAACTATTTTCAGAAAATTCATTTCACATAGATCCTATCTCTGATGCTTTGGCAGTAGTTTTAGTTAAGTTTATGCTTTAACGCTTTATAATTTTTAGCTAATTTTCGTAGAAGAATTTGTTAATAGGGAAACCGCGGCTTTTGAGTTCTAATAAGATTTCTTCAAATGAGCAGAAACTAGGCGCCCTAGATCCATAAAGCTCACCATAATTGTTATTATGCAAGATACGAGAAAATATTGTATACGTTACTTATAGGGTGTCTTGAGCTGCATCTTATATTGATGATACCTAAAAAAAAAATTTGAACATTCCTTATTGCATTTTCGCATTTTTCATCAAAATATGATGCCTGTTTGTAAAAAAAAGAAAGGCAGTAAGTGCATTTTGGTAGCGAATTTTCATGAAGTGCTTCTAAATCCAATAACTCAATTTGCTACTAATCTAAGGTTCGTCGGCTAGGAAACGAGTTTTCTCGGAAATATCTTAAATTTATTTGCGGACTTTTTTTACGTTTTCAAACGATAAGTTATTCTGGTAAAATATAGTACATTGTTTCCACTATATTGGTTATACCGCCAAATTGATGCCTGTTCACATTAAATTGACATATTAGCTATTAAAAACATTTTAATGAAAATTCGCCTTCATAACGCATTTGATGCGTCTATACTTTTTAAAATCGTTTTGTTACATACATTTATTGAAAATATGTCTTGTCTTTTTACGAAATTTTAATTTATATATGAAGTTGAAAATGTGTGCGGATAGATCAGATAATAGTCAAGGTTTAAAGCATTTGGTTTGCTAAGAATCTGAACAAAGAAATCATCAGCATTAGCAAAGTAATTTTAATGAAATTTGGCGAGTATGTTGCTCTGGTAAAGACCTTACCATACACCAAAACTCAACTTTCTATATTCATAACAAATTGAGTTATTCAAATTTGAAGCATTTAATGAAAATTCGCTACCATAACGCACTTGCTGCGTCCCGACATTTTTTTTATTTCCAATTAGGAATTGACAAAATACGCATATTTACTACCTGTGTGTTTTTTTTGTTTCTTTAAAGTCGGTCTATTTCCACGACTATGGCCAATCACATTCGGACCAGATTATACACTAGTTTAAAATGGTTAATTAGTTAAGTATAATGTTACAAAGCACATCAAGATATGTGGGTCCGGTGCTGCCTCATGTCCAAAACTTCCCCAGCACCTAGGAATTCTTGCACAATCTCGCAACACCACCTTCCCCTGGGGGTGCCTTGGGTGACCCCCCAGATGCAAAGTCTCAACCCTCTAAGACCAAAAATAACGAAGTTACCAACTTGTACCCCGTAAGAACGGATAACTGAGATCTGCGCCTTCGGAACACCCGGTGTATACACCCTGTATAGGCAGAGAACCCTTACACCCTGTATACGCAGAGAGCCCTTTTAGTACGAGAAACACCACTTGTGTAACATAGAAGGATGGCCCTATTTGGATCCCTGTATATACACCCCCGTGTATACACACGGAAGTCCTGGAACATTCTGGAATGGAACACTCCCGAAGCGAATTGGAAGGGACGACGGGTATATAAAGACGGAAGTAAGCCAGCTCAGGGAAGTTCAGTTGGAGAATGTTGAAGTGACTCTAAGAAGCAGTAACTAGTGGAAAGTGTTAGAGAGTAGCGATTGTAGTTTCAGGTAGCGATTTTTGTCTAGACTAGTGATTGTAATTCCAGTTAAACTAAGTATTTTGTAAGAGATACATTCTAGAACTTTTATTGTACCCATATTTAGAGAGTAAATAAAGTTGTTTTGTCAAAATTTAAAGTCTCACTTATCCAGAACTGGCGAAACTAACTGAGAAATTCTTCACATATCTTTATCACGGTTATAGTTTTAAGCCAACTATTACAGAGTTGTACCACTCATCATTAAAACTAGTAATGCACGCGAGTTAAAAGCCTTTTTAGTAAATATAAAACTCTGGACGCAGCAAGTGCGTTATGGTAGTGAATTTTCATAAAACTATTTTTTAATAGCAATAATGTGTGTTTTTTTAAGAAAGCAGGCATCAAATTTGGTTACCATTATAACCTATATAGTAAAAAACAATGTGCCATGTTTCATCAAAATAACTTTATTGCTTGAAAATGTACAAAAATTTCCGAAAGTAAACTTAAAGTGTTCCCGAAAAAACTCGTTACTTGGTCAACCTTATAGGTTAATAGCAAATTGAGCTATTCAAATATTAAGCATTTGATCAAAATTCGCTACCATAACGCACTTACTGCGTCCAGAAATTTTTTTCTTACAAACATGCATTATATTTCGATGGAAAATGCAAAAATGCAATAACATAAGGCGTGTTTGATTAAAAAAAAAAAAGAAAATTTGTATCACCAACGACTTATGGGCCACGCTGTGATTGTAGAACTATTTTTTTAAGATCAAGCTCAAGACACCTTATAATTAATATATACATTTCTTTTTCATATCTTGTATAATAACAGATATATTGAGCTTTATTGATTTTTTTACGAAAATTCTACAAAAATTATATACCATTAAACGATAAACTCTGTAGCTAAGGCTACTGCCAAGCGTCAGAGAAAGGGTCTATTTGAAATGAATTTTCTGGAAATATTTTATTAAAATTAAGGACAATGACGGTTGAAACTAAGACTTCAGGGTTTGTAAAACATCCTTCTTGAGACATTTTATTTCCATAGACCGTATTAGATTCAAGTTCTTTTCCTAAATGTTGCCAATTTTGACGTTTAAATCGTAACTTTGACGTTTTGTGGAAAACCCCAATTTATTTTTCTTTAAATGCCTATAACTTTTTTGTCTTTTGACCTACAGAGCTAAATTTTGGTAGGTGGCTTACCTATAAGGACGTAAATCTGTGTGCCCTTACTTTGTTAATTCCGGAGATATAATTTTTTTTCGAAAGAAAACACAAAATTTTCCGTGAAAACCTGGACCGATTTTCCTGGCTAACGATCTTATCCAAGCCATTTGCAAAAGGAATTTTTTCACCAAATTTAATCAAAATCGGCCTATTATTTTTTGAGTTATCGGTGTGATACATATATATATATATATATATATATATATATATATATATATATATATATATATATATATATATATATATATATATATATATATATATATATATATATATATATATATATATATATATATATATATATATATATATATATATATATATATATATATATATATATATATATATATATATATAAACATATAAAAATTTAAACTGACCCCGGATATGTGTTCTGGGGGGCCTAATTAGCGCTCATTTGAAGAAATTTTTTCAAAATTCAAAAGTCGGGATCTCCTCATTAGTGAATTTTTTTTAAGAAAATTCACTAAAAGTGCGGGCCGAAGCGAAAAGTTTACGTAAATGTTGTTATGTAAAGTCGGTTTAATAATTGCCTTTTAAGCTCAAATATTATGTAAGCGCAACCGATAATTTAAACGATAAATGATTTCACTTTGCAACTTATTTTCAAGTGGGCATAAATTTTGCGATAAGTGGAAAACTTATATCGCCTTAAAAAGTTTTTCGAAAGCTGCAAAATATGCTTTATGCTACTCGTATTCTGTATATTTATATATTATCGGAAAATTTTATACAAAGCGTATTTGGTATGAATCTGCAGAAGTAGCAGATTTTCTCGAGAGACTATATAAAAGTATCAAGCGATTCAACGAGAGAAAGTTCACTTTCTTTATACCTCTTTGTTTAAAGTTTTTCTCCAAATACAATTTGGTTCATATAAAGCTTATATCCAGCTTATTCTTTCTCAGAAGTATATATTGTTTACCTTGCATGAAACTGAGATGGAATAAGCACACTTTGATAGATATAAAGCAGTCTAATCTTTTAAAATAGTTTCTACTCAAATTTTTATTATCTGCTTTATGTACTGCAGAGAATCCTAATACGACAGTGCGTCCTTGTCAAAGAATGGTTATGAAAGGGTTAGTAAAATTTAAAAGTATAGAAGCAGAAACTGTGGTATGGTAGCACATTTTCTTAAAAATGTTCCAAATCACGGAAGGTAATAAAATAATAAAATTAGCTTCAGAATGATTTTTATTTTTATTTCAACAACACACCACGTGGGCTCGCACCGTGGGTGTCGACAAGGAGGAAAAAGGCAAGTTGATAATTCTGGACTTGAAGGATTGGAGGTTCGGAGGAGAAGGAAAAACATGTTCGGGCAAGGAATTCCACAACTTTGAAGTCCTCAGGACAAAAGAGCGGGCATAACAAGATGGTCTATGTCTGGTGACCTGTACAGTAAAAGGGTGCATTCGCTCTGTTCCCCTGGTAGATCTGTTGGGGGCAATGGAAGAAAGCTCCTCTGAGCAGTGCCCGCGAAGATATCTATAAAAAAGAGAGATAGGTCACCAACGGCACGTCAGTGGGTAAGGGATGGCAGCCTTTGGGTGAGGGTAGGGTCACCGTTGAGACGTATAGCTCTCTTCTGAATGGAGTCTAGGATAACGAGTGTCGAAGCGGCAGCGGCACCCCAGATGTGGGAGCAGTATTCGTGGTTTGGCCTTATTTGTGAAGTGTATAAGGTATAGAGATTAGCTGGTGAAAAGCATTTGCGAGCCAGGAAGAGGAAACCTAATTTCTTAGCAGCCGCTTCTGCAATTGATGTGACATGTTGGTGCCAATTGAGATTTCAATCCACAGAAATGCCAACAAGTGAAAAGGACTCATTACTTTGAATAACTTGGTTGTTCATTGCGATGGGTCTAGGGTTGGCATATCTCTTCTGAGATAGAAGGCAAGACAGATTTGGTGGAGTTGAATTGTACAAGATTTTTACTTCCTCAGTCTAACATTTTTTCGAAATCCACAGAGACAGGACCCTCCACGAGTCTGCGATCCTTATCTAATTGGGCTAAAGAGACAGGCTAAGAATATTGTATATTTGAGTGGAAGGTGTTGTCATCCGCGTAACTGTGAACCGGGTTGGATGTGCTAGAGAGGAGGTCACTGATGTGGTGGAGAAACAAAGTAGGGGCTAAAGCTAAACCTTGAGGGACTCCTGCATTAATTGGATACAGTTTATAGGAATGGCCATCCACGACAACAGACAGGAGAGGAAATTTGCTGTCCAGGTACAGAATTTTGGTGGTAGGCCATAGGCCGGAAATTTATTAAGCAGCGCTGTGTGCCAGACCTGGTCGAATGCTTTGGATATGTCTAGAGCGACAATCTGGGAATCACCGTGTAGTTTCATAGACTTGCTCCAAGAATGGGTGACAAAGAAAAGGAGGTCGAAAGTTGATCTGCGTTGACGGAATCCATACTGCCTGTCGTGGATTAGACTGTATTTTTCAAGTAATTTTAGTAATTCGGTGTTTATATACTTTTCCATCACTTTAGAGCCGACTGAAAGCAGAGAAGTAGGCCTGTAATTGCTAGGAAGCGCTTTGGATCCTTTCTTGGGGACGGGTTGTACTTGAGCAGTTTTCCAATTAATAGGGAATATGCCTCTACTGTAAATTATCTGAAACAGACGAGTTAGGACAGAACCAAGTTCTGGTGCGCATTTTTTGAAAACAATTGCTGGGATCTCGTCGAGGCCAGAGGCTTTCCTGGTATTAAGAGAAGAGAGAATTTTTTGTACCTTTTTAGTTTTGAAAATAATATTCATCATTTTATGCGCGACATTGGGGACTGTTGGTGGTTGAACATTTGGAGGTGGGTTGAGAGTAGATTTGCCGGAGAACAACGAGGCAAAAAGTTCAGCCTTTCCCAGGGTAAAAACAATTTCAACCCCTGGAACAAGAGGTGGGAACGTGCTCTTGCAGAAATTATTCCTAATAGATTTATCAAAAGTCCAGAAGGATTTGCTGTCGTTGGAGCTTGAGAGAACTTTGTGATGTGGTTATTAAACGAGTTTTAGCCTCAGAAAGAATGCGGACATAGCGGTTTCTTGCGTCGTTAAATGCTTGACGGTTCTCTTGACTGGGATTGTGTAGAAGCGTTTTGTGAACTTTGACCATTTCAAGTCTGGCCTTGTCACAGGATTTAGAAAACCAGGGCTTTTAAATGGCTGAGGAGGTTTTCTGTGTACGTAAAATAAATAATTCCATGCCATCTTGGATGATTTCGGTGGCGTTTTGTGAGATATCAGAGGAGTCAGGATGAGAGAAGCAGACAGACTCCCATGGAAATAAGGAAAAATAATCCCGCATTTCATCCAAGTTCGCGGAGTGATAGTGCCAAAAGATACGTGGGTGTGATGACTGTATGACCACGGGTTGTATTGCGCAGGATGCAGGGACCATGCCGTGGTCTTAGCGACCAAGGAGGGCGGTGACTGATGTCTTATAGCTTTTAGGTTTTGTAGTAAGAAGGAGATCCAAGGGATTTGAGCTGTGTGTTGGGATGCAAGGGAAGTAAGTAGGTTGCTGAACAATATTGGCTAAAGAATTGCTGCCTGCGAGGGCCTCCGCTGGTCTCCCTTGTGGATCGGTTTTTGAAGATCCTAGCAATTCCTTATTATGGACATTGAAGTCACCAAGAATAGTGACCTCGGAGGAAGGATATTCAGAAATCAGATGGTCAGTTTTTTTAGAAAGGTGGTCGAAGAGCTGGACAAAGTTGTTGTCAAAAGGTGACCGGTAAATGCAACAGATGAATTTAGTTGCAGCTCTGGGAGAGATTTTCATCCAAAGTATGTCTTTTCTTCCAGCTTTTAAAGTGGGGAGTCTGGTGCATAGTAGCTTGCTACGGACGTATGCGCATACACCTCCATACAATCTAAAGGAAGTAAGGAGCTCATACCCCGGGAAATTAAGGTGATTAGTAGCTGTTTTGGCACTGATTTGGGTTTCGGTGAGAAAGGGGAGTTGGGGCCTATTAACCTGGAGTAAATGGTGGACGGAGCTCAGGTTAGAATTTAGGTCACATATATTCGAAAAGGATGTGTTAAATCTTGATGCCCGCGCCCCCTGCACACCTCTCTCCCAGAGATCCGAATGGAGAAATATTTTATCTCCGAAATCTTTTGTACAAGTAGAAGCAATCATCATTTTTGTTAATAAGGAAAACCGACTCATACACGATAACGGGAAACGTCCGTTGGGACTTCACCGGCGCCTTGATGTAAGGGGTGGTATCTCCTCGGGCGTGAAAAAAATCATTTACTATCACGTAAAGGAAAAGTCCACTACCAGCTACCTACTCCCATTAGTCGCCTCTTACGACATGCAGGAGTTTTCTTTTAGTGAGTCCCTGGACCCACAGGGGACAAAACTATGTTTGCTTGACTAAAACTATCCTTTCGGAAAAACAGGTTTAACCAGATTAACATTGAACTCATCCAAACGATTAATGGTGGAAAAATAATAAATGTGGCATATATTTTTGATTTTGTTAAGAGCTTAAAATGCGACTATGTGATCTTTTTATATATTTTTTTCTTAAAATTTGATTAGCAATCAGAACATAGCAGTGTGTAATAATACAGGATACTATACATAATGTTCTGTGGGCTAACGTAATGGACACTAACAGGAAGGAAACATACCCAGTGGTGTTATCCATAGCTCTGATAAGATATGATATGATTGTGTGAGGTCTTTGGGCCACTTCTTTTTCAGTCTTATTTTGGCACAATCTTCTGTTAGGATTTTTGCAGTGCTATTTCGATGTACTTATAGCTTTGTTTATTGTTTTGAAGCTTTTTCTGAGATTCTATCGTTGACCCAATGACGTTCAGGTCAGTATGTAAAATACGATTTGTGATATACCACGGAGCGTCTGCTATAATTCTCAGTGTTTTTTATTGGAACCTTTGTATAATATTTATATTGGACTCGCTTGAGCGTCCCCAAAGTTCAGTTATATAGGTCCAGATTGGTTTAGTCATTGATTTATACATCATTAATTTGTTTTGGATACTCAATGGTGACTATCTCCATATCGGCCAATACAAGTTCCTTACTTTTATCTTCATCTCTGATTCCTTTTTTATGATGTGTGTCTCCTATGTTAGTCTGGTCAAGATGCAGCACTAGGTATCTTGCTTCTTCTGCTCGTGGTATTGGTTGGTCGTTCAATTTCATTGATGGACAACTCTTAAGCTACTACCCTTAAGCGTGAAATTCGCTTGAATAGATTTTGATTCATTTACCTTGATATTCTGCCCTTTGCGCCAGTCTTGCATTAGGTTTATATTATTTTGTAGGACATCACAAAGTCTTTGTGGATTTTTATGTACGGCAACTATGGTGGTGTTATCTGCAAATGTGCCAGTCCTCGTGCCTGGTATTGTCGGCGATCCGTTGTATATAGTAAGTATAAAGTATGCTGCCTTAAGGGACACAAGATTTGATAGAATTAATATCAGAGAGTTTGCAAAGAGCGGTTACTTAGGTAAGATTTAAGTAGTAGAAAATAATGGTGTCGCAATAATCTTTCAGTTTTGTAGAGCAGGCGTTCGTGCCAAACTTTGTCGAACGCTGGCTAATTTCCACAAATACTCCTAAACAGCACTGGCCTGCATCGATTGCCTTATGAATTTTGTGAACAACTTGGAGACACTGGGTGGTGAAGTGTTAGTCATTCGTTTTTAAAATAAGTATCTTTATAAGTAGTTTGGATATTACTAGAATCAAACTTATGGGCCTATAAGACCTTGACTTCATTGACTGGTTTTCCGGTATTTCGCGTCATGATTATGTGAGCAAATTCCAGATCATTTGGCCAGTATGTCAGCCGTAATATAAAATTGAATAATATTGTAAGCTGGGTTAGGTTAAGTTGTGGCATAACGGTCCCTTCACTGAGACCTTGAAGTCTACTGTGGCTCACGATTAATTGTTTTATAGTTTGCCCAACAAATCCAGCCTTACACAGAGACCTATCATGGATTGATCAGACGACAAGGAGCTGCAGAAACTCGAATACCTGCATCGATCACATGTTTATAAAATCAAATATTCATGAGTTGGAATATGTGGCGGTTGTATTAAAATCAGGTATAACGGACCATTTCTCAACGATATTCCAAACATAATTTCCTGTGTGTGACTCGGATGGTGGCGAAATGAATTATAAGTATCACTTGGATATTGAGAGATTGAAGAGAAGTTGCAATATCAAAGCTGGACACAAGTTTATAACTGTGGGGATATCGAGGAAGCAGCCGAGATTTTCATGAAAAGTTTTCAAAATATCATCGCTGAGTCCACAAGACGGTATATACCCAAGAAAAAAGGGAAAACAGAGTGGATTACCAGTGGTATAGTACGATCGGTACAAACAAAGCATAGATTGTATAGGGAAGTGCAAAAGGATCCTGGCAATGCTGATTTGTTTGATAAGTATAAAAGATTCCGAAATAAACTGAATAATTTAATTAGGACAACCGAAAAGAAATTCTATGGAGATTTGATAAGCAAGGCAAGAGACAGCTCCAAATGTCTATGGACAACAATTAACTGGATGAATAATGGACACAGAAACAAGAACGTAGAGAGCATAAAAACCAAGGAAGGCAGTCTCCTGCAAGATCATCTTAGTATAGCAGATTATTTTAATGATTACTTTTCCTTAATTGGTAAAAACCTTGCTGAAAGCATAAAGAGTTCTAGACATTTTAAAGTCACACGGTTTTCACATTCGATAGCTCTATTTCCCATAGATGAATATAAGGTTAAAAGGATGATACTGCGCCTAAAGAACAAGAGAGCTCCTGGGCATGATGGTATACGTTTAGAGGTCCTTAAACAGGTTGTGGATCTACTCCTGACCCCACTTGTTTTTATATATTTATTTATTTATTTATTTATTTATTTATTTATTTATTTAAATTACAACAGCATCCTACAGACAAAATCCAATTATTGGATGCTGGAATACACATAATATTATGATAGAAATTAACAATTATAAAGCTAGTCAGCAGAACTAAGAATGAAAGAACAATTTAGCGTAACATCAGTTGCTTGACCTCAGCAGCCGTGCAGTGAAAAATGTCAATACTACCACTCAGCTGATTATATAAACTACACATTGTATACAGTGGTGAGGACTGTACCACATTGAGCGTTGCAGTGGGTAAGTAGAAAGTCAAAGTGTTTCTAGCATTAAACGTCGGCACTAGAAAATTTAACCTACCCAGGATATCAGAGCAATCAATCACATTCGAAATTATTTTATAAAAAAACATAATGAAAGTATAATTACGTCTCTGTTGCAAGCTTTTGGCAGAAAATCTTGAGAGTAGGCTTGAATGAGAGACATGTTGTGCAGGGTAGATGCCATCTTCCTTAAATACAAGAAATTTTAGGAATCGCCTCTGTACTCGCTCTAAACAATCAATGTACACGGAATAGTTTGGGCACCATATGACACAAGCGTATTCTAGTTTCGACCGGACAAATGCATTAAATATAATTACCATGGTTTTGATTGACACAAAGTCTTTTGAAGTTCTTATAACAAATCCTAACATTCTATAAGCATCCGATGTTATACTCAAAATATGTGGAGCAAACGACAATTTATATTTATATATAATAGATGTATTGAGGATGCAACGTTATAGGGTACGCGGATGATACTGCAATTTTCTATACGGCCGACAGTTGGTGGTCCGTAAAAAAACTAGTTGAGAAGGACCTTGAGGTGATTATGACATGATTTTCTGATAGATGGTTGACCGTGAACCTTTCAAAAACCGTGTTTGTCTCTTTCTCATCGTGCGTCCACTATTTGCCCTCTTATGATGCAATCAGTGTTGGTAGTGATTTGGCAATACGAAAGGTGAGCAAAGTATACTATCTGGGGCTTGATATAGATTGCTGTATGAGATGGGATTTCCATATTCAAAAATTGGTTAAGAAACTTAGGGTATTGCTGTATAAATTGAGATTCATTAAAGATATGTTGGATAATATACATCTGCGAATTGTATATCATGCAATGCTTGAGAGTGTTCTACGTTACGGCATATTAGCCTGCGTCCCATCTCAGATTCCTGCAAGGTACTCAAAACCGTATTGTTAAGGTGATACATGGTAACGATTATGCTTATCCTAGTGATCGTCTATATAAGGACACATATCGTAGACAATAGGCATGGATACATAATGATAATTTTTTGTATCGCCCTACTATGTCGAAAAGCATAACTATTGGACAATTGATAGTCCATTTATTAATCTTATTTTTAAAGGGGTAGACATTGATCCAATTCAATACATAGCAGGTGGTAGTTGAATTTTCCTTTACGTAATAGTAAAGGATTATTTTCACGCCCGAGGAGGTACCACCCCATACATCAACGGACGTTTCCGGTTCTGGTGTATGAGTCGATTTCCCTTATAAACAAAAATGATGATGGCTCCTCCTTGTACAAAATATTCCGGAGGCAAAATACTCCTCCATTCAGATCTCCGGGAGAGGGGTGTACAGGGGGCGCCAACATCAAGATTTAACATATCCTTTTCGAATATATGTGGCCTAAATTCTAACCTGAACTCCGTCCACCATTTTCTCCAGGCTAACAGGCCCCAACTCCTCTTCCTCACTGAAACCCAAATCAGTGCCAAAACAGCCTCTAATCACCTTAATTTCCCGGGGTATGAGCTCATTACTTCCTTTAGATTGCATGGAGGCGTGTGCGCATACGTCCGTAGCAATCTACCCTGCACCAGACTCCCCGAATTAGAAGCTGGAAGAAAATACATACTATGGATAAAACTCTCTCTCAGGGCTGCAACTAAATTCATCTGTTGCATTTATCGGTCACCTTCTGACAACAACTTTGTCCAGCTCTTTGACTACCTTTCTGAAAAAACCGACTATCTGATTTCGGAATATCCTTCCTCCGAGGTCACTATTCTTGGTGACTTCAATGTTCATAATAAGGAATGGCTAGGATCTTCAAAAACCGATCCACAAGGGAGAGCAGCGGAGGCCTTTGCAATCAGCAATTCTTTAGCCAATATGGTTCAGCAACCTACTTACTTTCCTTGTATCCCAACACACAGCTCAAATCCCTTGGATCTCCTTCTTACTACAAAACCTGAATGCTATAACATATCAGTCACCCCCCCCCCCCACCCTTGGTCGCTCAGACCACGGCATGGTCACTGCTTCCTGCACAATGCAACCCGAGGTCACACAGTCATCACACCCACGTATCGTTTGGCACTACAACTCCGCAAACTGGGACGAAATGCGGGATTACTTTTCCTCATTTCCATGGGCGTCTGTCTGCTTCTTTCATCCTGGCCCCTCTGATATGTCACAAAACGTCACCGAAATTATCCAATCCGGCATTGAATTATTTATTCCACGTACACAGAGAACCTCTTCAGCTACTCAAAAGCCCTGGTTCTCTAAATCCTGTGACAAGGCCAGACTTGAAAAGACCAAAGCTCACAAAACGCTTCTACACAACCCCAGTCAAGAAAATCGTCAAGCATTTAACGACGCAAGAAACCGCTATGTCCGCGTTCTTTCTGAGGCAAAAAACTCGTTTAATAATCACATCAAAAACAAAGTCCTCTCAAGCTCCAACGGCAGTAAACCCTTCTGGACTCTTGCTAAATCTATTGGGAATAATTTCTGCAAAAGCACGTTCCCACCTCTTGTCTCAGGGGATGAAATTGTTTCTACCGCCCTGGGCAAGGCTGAACTTTTTGCTTCGTTGTTCGCCGGCAATTCTACTCTCAACTTACCTCCAAATGTTCAACCACCAACAGTCCCCAATGTCGCACATAAAATGACGGATATCATTTTCAAAACTAAAAAGGTACGAAAGATGCTCTCTTCTCGTAATACCAGGAAAGCCTCTGGCCTCGACGAGATCCCAGCAATTGTTCTCAAAAATTGCGCACCAGAACTTGCTCCTGTCCTGACTCGTCTGTTTTAGATATCTTACAATAAAGGAATATTCCCTAGTAACTGGAAAACTGCTCGAGTACAACCTATCCCCAAGAAAGGATCCAAAGAGCTTCCTAGCAACTACAGGCCTATTTGTCTCCTTTCAGTCGTCTCTAAAGTGATGGAAAAGTATATAAACACCGAATTACTAAAATTTCTTGAAAAACACAGTCTAATCCACGACAGGCAGTATGGATTCCGTCAGCGCAGATCGACTACCGACCTCCTTTCCTTTGTCACCCATTCTTGGAACAAGTCTATGGAACTACACGGTCAATCTCAGATTGTTGCTCTAGACATATCCAAAGCATTCCACCAGGTCTGGCACGCAGCGCTGCCTAATAAACTTTCGGCATATGGCCTACCACCAAAACTTTGTACCTGGACAGCAAATTTCCTCTCCAACAGGAGAATTTCTGTTGTTGTGGATGGCCATTCCTCTAAACTGTATCCAATTAATGCAGCAGTTCCTCAAGGTTCAGCTTTAGCCCCTACTTTGTTTCTTCTCCACATCAATGACCTCCTCTCTAGCACCTCTAACCCCGTTCACAGTTACGCGGACGACAGCACCCTCCACTCAAATATACAATTCTTAGCCTGGCTCTTAAGCCCAATTAGATAAGGATCGCAAACTTGTGGAGGGTTCTGTCTCTGTGGATTTCGAAAAAATGTTAGACTGGGGAAGTAAAAATCTTGTACAATTCAACTCCACCAAATCTCAGTCTTGCCTTCTATCTCAGAAGAGATATACCAACCCTAGACCCATCACAATGAACAACCAAGTTATTCAAAGTAATGAGTCCTTTTCTCTTGTTGGCATTTCTGTGCATCGAAATCTTAATTGGCACCAACATGTCACATCAATTGCAGAAGCGGCTTCTAAGAAATTAGGTTTCCTCTTCCAGGCTCGCAAATACTTTTCACCAGCTAATCTCTATACCTTATATACTTCACAAGTAAGGCCAAACCTCGAATACTGCTTCCATATCTGGGGTGCAGCTGCCGGTTCTACACTCGATATCCTGGACTCCATTCAAAAGAGAGCTATACGTCTCATCGGTGACCTTACCCTCACCCAAAGGCTGCCGTCCCTTGCCCACCGACGTGCCGTTGGTGACCTCTCTCTCTTTAATAGATATCTGCACGGGCACTGCTCAGAGGAGCTTACCTCCATAGTTCCCCCACCTGCTGCCCCCAACAGATATACTAGGGGAACAGAGCAAATGCACCCTTTTACTGTCCAGGTCACCAGACATATAACATCTTGTTATGCCCGCTCTTTTGTCCCGAGGACTTCCAAGTTGTGGAATTCCTTGCCGGCACATGTTTTTCCTTCTCCTCCGACTCCAAACCTTCAAGTCCAAAATTAACAAGTTGCCTCTTTCCTCCTTGTCAACGGTACGATAGTATTTAGGCTGTGAGCCCTCCTGGTGTGTTGTTAAAATTTAAAAAAAAACTTGCTTGATGAATATTAGAAAACTATTTTATGCTCAGCGGGAAAATCTTACAATAATAGAGCATTCCCATTTTACTAGACATAGCACACACTCGTTTCAAACGCAAAAGGTGAGAAAGGCAGTTACGCAGAGATCGTTTTCTTACCTATGTGTAAGTGTTTATAAGTCAGTGCTTCCTGAAATAAGAGAATACACTTTTTTGAATTTATTTAAGAAACGATTAAACAGCTGGTTTTTTCATACCCCTAGAAATGTCACCCATTCTGTGTTTAGAAGAAACTACAACAAACGAACACGCGCGCGGGGGTTCCTGCATGCTCCGGTAGTTTTGCGTGTGTGCGGGCGTGTGGGCGCGAGAGGGTGTGTGTGTTTGGTCACGTAAGTATCGGTGTTTTTTTGTTATTTTTTTTTTGGGTGGAGAAGGTGGAGCGCAGTGTGTTTAGACTTAAGACGGGCAGATCGGAGTGGATATCGGTATGAGGCATGTATGCTCTGACTGGAGACTCGAAACTGAGTTTTTTTAGATGCTAGTAGTTTAAAATGCATGTATGCTCTTTTGTTTTGAAATTTTGTGTAACATATGTGTTACGATCTTTAGATCAGTGACTTGTCTGGAAGGAAGCATATGATTAAAGTGATAGAAATTTGTTTGTTGTTTCTGTAGTTTTTTTTTGCTATACTGCCAACAAGTCTGACTTATTCAGTTTTTTATCTCTCCATTTATTGGGGAAGATTTTTTTTTCCTTTACGTAATAGTAAAGGATTATTTTCACGCCCGAGGAGGTACCACCCCATACATCAACGGACGTTTCCGGTTCTGGTGTATGAGTCGATTTCCCTTATAAACAAAAATGATGATGGCTCCTCCTTGTACAAAATATTCCGGAGGCAAAATACTCCTCCATTCGGATCTCCGGAAGAGGGGTGTACAGGGGGCGCCAACATCAAGATTTAACATATCCTTTTCGAATATATGTGGCCTAAATTCTAACCTGAACTCCGTCCACAATTTTCTCCAGGCTAACAGGCCCCAACTCCTCTTCCTCACTGAAACCCAAATCAGTGCCAAAACAGCCTCTAATCACCTTAATTTCCCGGGGTATGAGCTCATTACTTCCTTTAGATTGCATGGAGGCGTGTGCGCATACGTCCGTAGCAATCTACCCTGCACCAGACTCCCCGAATTAGAAGCTGGAAGAAAAGACATACTATGGATAAAACTCTCTCTCAGGGCTGCAACTAAATTCATCTGTTGCATTTATCGGTCACCTTCTGACAACAACTTTGTCCAGCTCTTTGACTACCTTTCTGAAAAAACCGACTATCTGATTTCTGAATATCCTTCCTCCGAGGTCACTATTCTTGGTGACTTCAATGTTCATAATAAGGAATGGCTAGGATCTTCAAAAACCGATCCACAAGGGAGAGCAGCGGAGGCCTTTGCAATCAGCAATTCTTTAGCCAATATGGTTCAGCAACCTACTTACTTTCCTTGTATCCCAACACACAGCTCAAATCCCTTGGATCTCCTTCTTACTACAAAACCTGAATGCTATAACATATCAGTCACCCCCCCACCCCACCCCCCACCCTTGGTCGCTCAGACCACGGCATGGTCACTGCTTCCTGCACAATGCAACCCGAGGTCACACAGTCATCACACCCACGTATCGTTTGGCACTACAACTCCGCAAACTGGGACGAAATGCGGGATTACTTTTCCTCATTTCCATGGGCGTCTGTCTGCTTCTCTCATCCTGGCCCCTCTGATATGTCACAAAACGTCACCGAAATTATCCAATCCGGCATTGAATTATTTATTCCACGTACACAGAGAACCTCTTCAGCTACTCAAAAGCCCTGGTTCTCTAAATCCTGTGACAAGGCCAGACTTGAAAAGACCAAAGCTCACAAAACGCTTCTACACAACCCCAGTCAAGAAAATCGTCAAGCATTTAACGACGCAAGAAACCGCTATGTCCGCATTCTTTCTGAGGCAAAAAACTCGTTTAATAATCACATCAAAAACAAAGTCCTCTCAAGCTCCAACGGCAGCAAACCCTTCTGGACTCTTGCTAAATCTATTGGGAATAATTTCCGCAAAAGCACGTTCCCACCTCTTGTCTCAGGGGATGAAATTGTTTCTACCGCCCTGGGCAAGGCTGAACTTTTTGCTTCGTTGTTCGCCGGCAATTCTACTCTCAACTTCCTCCAAATGTTCAACCACCAACAGTCCCCAATGTCGCACATAAAATGACGGATATCATTTTCAAAACTAAAAAGGTACGAAAGATGCTCTCTTCTCCTAATACCAGGAAAGCCTCTGGCCTCGACGAGATCCCAGCAATTGTTCTCAAAAATTGCGCACCAGAACTTGCTCCTGTCCTGACTCGTCTGTTTTAGATATCTTACAATAAAGGAATATTCCCTAGTAACTGGAAAACTGCTCGAGTACAACCTATCCCCAAGAAAGGATCCAAAGAGCTTCCTAGCAACTACAGGCCTATTTGTCTCCTTTCAGTCGTCTCTAAAGTGATGGAAAAGTATATAAACACCGAATTACTAAAATTTCTTGAAAAACACAGTCTAATCTACGACAGGCAGTATGGATTCCGTCAGCGCAGATCGACTACCGACCTCCTTTCCTTTGTCACCCATTCTTAGAACAAGTCTATGGAACTACACGGTCAATCTCAGATTGTTGCTCTAGACATATCCAAAGCATTCCACCAGGTCTGGCACGCAGCGCTGCCTAATAAACTTTCGGCATATGGCCTACCACCAAAACTTTGTACCTGGACTGCAAATTTCCTCTCCAACAGGAGAATTTCTGTTGTTGTGGATGGCCATTCCTCTAAACTGTATCCAATTACGGCAGGAGTTCCTCAAGGTTCAGCTTTAGCCCCTACTTTGTTTCTTCTCCACATCAATGACCTCCTCTCTAGCACCTCTAACCCCGTTCACAGTTACGCGGACGACAGCACCCTCCACTCAAATATACAATATTCTAAGCCTGTCTCTTTAGCCCAATTAGATGAGGATCGCAGACTCATGGAGGGTTCTGTCTCCGTGGATCTCCAAAAAATATTAGACTGGGCAAGTAGAAATCTGGTACAATTCAACCCCACCAAATCTCAGTCTGGCTTTTTTTCTCATAAGAGATACACCATCTCTAGACCCATCACAATGAACAACCAAGTTATTCAAAGTAATGAGTCCTTTTCTCTTGTTGGCATTTCTGTGGATCGAAATCTTAATTGGCACCAACATGTCACATCAATTGCAGAAGCGGCTTCTAAGAAATTAGGTTTCCTCTTCCGGGCTCGCAAATACTTTTCACCAGCTAATCTCTATACCTTATATACTTCACAAGTAAGGCCAAACCTTGAATACTGCTTCCACATCTGGGGTGCAGCTGCCGGTTCTACACTCGATATGCTGGACTCCATTCAAAAGAGAGCTATACGTCTCATCGGTGACCTTACCCTCACCCAAAGGCTGCCGTCCCTTGCCCACCGACGTGCCGTTGGTGACCTCTCTCTCTCTTTAATAGATATCTGCACGGGCACTGCTCAGAGGAGCTTACCTCCATAGTTCCCCCACCTGCTGCCCCCAACAGATATACCAGGGGAACAGAGCGAATGCACCCTTTTACTGTCCAGGTCACCAGACATAGAACATCTTTTTATGCCCGCTCTTTTGTCCCGAGGACTTCCAAGTTGTGGAATTCCTTGCCGGCACATGTTTTTCCTTCTCCTCCGACTCCAAACCTTCAAGTCCAAAATTAACAAGTTGCCTCTTTCCTCCTTGTCAACGGTACGATAGTATTTAGGTTGTGAGCCCTCCTGGTGTGTTGTTAAAATTTAAAAAAAAACTTGCTTGATGAATATTAGAAAACTATTTTATGCTCAGCGGGAGAATCTTACAATAATAGTGCATTCCCATTTTACTAGACATAGCACACACTCGTTTCAAACGCAAAAGGTGAGAAAGGCAGTTACGCAGAGATCGTTTTCTTACCTATGTGTAAGTGTTTATAATTCAGTGCTTCCTGAATTTATTTAAGAAACGATTAAACAGCTGGTTTTTTCATACCCCTAGAAGTGTCACCCATTCTGTGTTTAGAAGAAACTACAACAAACGGACACGCGCGCGGGGGTTCCTGCATGCTCCGGTAGTTTTGCGTGTGTGCGGGCGTGCGGGCGCGTGAGGGTGTGTGTGTTTGGTCACGTAAGTATCGCTGTTTTTTTGTTATTTTTTTTTTTTTGGTGGAAAAGGTGGAGCGCAGTGTGTTTAGACTTAAGACGGGCAGATCGGAGTGGATATCGGTATGAGGCATGTATGCTCTGACTGGAGACTCGAAACAGTTTTTTTAGATGCTAGTATTTTAAAATGCATGTATGCTCTTTTGTTTTGAAATTTTGTGTAACAGATGTGTTACGATCTTTAGATCAGTGACTTGTCTGGAAGGAAGCATATGATTAAAGTAATAGAAATTTGTTTGTTGTTTCTGTAGTTTTTTTTGCTATACTGCCAACAAGTCTGACTTATTCAGTTTTTTATCTCTCCATTTATTGGGGAAGATTTTTTTTTTGTAAATTGGGCATTATTGTATATTTATTAGAATTTTTCTGTATGGGGGGAAATCTTATTAATAAATGTGTATCATTATTAATATTATTATTGTAACATACCTAATTCCTGTGTCTAAAAGGTCTTTTAGTATTTTTTCTGTAATCAGATCATATCCATGACACTTATTTTTATTGGGACGTTGTATTTCTCATTTAATTTCTGACTTATTGAATTTTTATACAGGCAGTGACATCTGGCAAGGTGTCTCTAAAAACTTTAACTTCAATATCCACAGTGTTTAGGTCGTTTGGAATAAAAAGATCAGAAAGAAACTTTATCGGATATCACCCATGAACCGTCAGATTTTCTTATTTGTAGAATAGAAACACTACATCTTATTTTGAGATTTTTGGCAGTTCTCCATAGTGTGGTCTATGTACGTTAAGTTCTGCAGGTATTTTCTAGAAGACTCGTTTTAAATGTCCTGTAGTTTTTACGGTTGTAAGCAGTTTTGTCAGAGGGTTGTCTTGTACGTTGCCACAACCTTCTAAGTCTTCTTTTCATTATAACTAATTCCATAATTTCTTTTGGAATATTCTTAAATGCCGACATCTGCTCTAGGGATCGTGTTGCTTGCCACGAAACATCTTGAATAACAGTTATGAAGTTAGTTGTAAAGTCGTCGAACTCTTCATTTCACTTTATATTGACTTCACAATCAAGTTTTGAGATAGTTGATTCTAAAAGGATTTTAGTTAGTATTTCTGTTATATAGTGTTAGCTTTGGGGTTTTATTAACCACTGTTGTATTAACAGCAAGCAAAACAGGTGTATAATCAAATATTAGATCGAGACATGATTCTACCTCAATAAAGTTTGAAGATATGCCATTTACTACAAAATAATCTAGTAGGTCAGGTATTTTGTTGGTACCTGTTGGCCAGGTAATTGAATTATTAATATATTTGCCCTTGGTATTTTGGTATTGGTATTTCCCTACATATTTAGATGTTGGTAGACTGTGAATTCAATAAATTTGGTAGTTTTCAGTTCAGATTTAAACACCTGAAACGAAACTGACATTTTAGATGTAAAATTTTGAGGAACGTCTTTTTCACTTGAAAATACACACAAATATAACATCAGTTTCGCAAATTATTATTAAACTGTATATAAATAATATTAAAAGGTGTTAAATTTTATTTGCTGGTGATTTTAATCCCTACTCTCAACGAATAACCAAAAACTTATAATGCCGTGTGGTTAGTTAAGACAAATGGACGGCTTGCAAACGGAGTTCAGCCGGTGAGTCCAAATTGATTTTTGGTATGAGTTGGACTTTTTAAAAATATTTCTTAGATTATTTAAGTATTACATAGAAATTGTATACTTATATAAAATTACGTGAAATTATTAAATTTATGCAATTTTTTAAAATAAATTATATAATAATAATAATAATAATAATAATAATAATAATAATAATAATAATAATAATAATAATAATAATAATAATAATAATAATAATAATAATAATAATAATAATAATAACACTTTATTAGCCCTTCCGATACAAAAATGTACATAAGGCAAGTCAACCAGTACACATAGTTACACATAACGCATAACAATAGCAAACAAGTCTCTATAACTAAACACAAACAAAACAGAAATATCACAATTCATGATCACACAAATACACGTTAATACTGTAGTAACACCAGGATGCTAGGATTGCCTTCAAATTATTTTGAAATGTCCTGAACTCAGTATGTTCCCTACACCTATTTGGTAATTTATTATAAAATCTAATACCATTAAATATAAAAGATATTTCATATTTCGCTGTATTATGGGCCACCGAACATAAATCACCACGACCACGAGTATCATAATTGTGATTAAAAGAATTTACATCATGGTGGTGAATATTTTTCTTTATATATAAAATAGTCCTATAAATGTAAATAGTATAGATAGTCATGACCCTCCTTTCCACAAAAACCGGCCGACAAGTGCAACGAGAAGGCACGTCAAATATAAGTCTTAGTATTCTCCCCATAGAATAACGTTATAGGCTTACACCGATCCCACAAGTGCATTGTAAACTGTGATTAGGCTTTCAGTGTTTAGTGTATACTTTAGCTGTAGTAGAACAAAAAATGCTTTGTTCAAGCTCCGACAAACATACTCAACCTGCTCATCCCATCGCAGTTCCTGATCAATCAAGACTCCAAGAAATCGTGTGCACCCAGTGGAACCAACCTCACCGTCATTCGCCGTGAGACTATTTGGAAAGGGCAAACTGGATAGTCCGCCACAGCGCATTAACACCATCTTGGAATTGTTCACAACCAACTTATTTGTCCAACACCAATCCAACAAGTCAGAGTATGCAATGCACAACTTCACTTGAAGAGCCACAACATCATCATCCACTACCACCAGGGTACTATCATCAGCAAACAATACTTTGAAATCACATCTTATAAAAGATGGTAAGTCATTTACGAATAAAGTAAATATTAAGGGACCAAGGACTGATCCCTGCGGTATCTCATACTCCATGCATTGCTCATTGGAATCATGACCAGCAACAGATACATACATATATATTAAAATTATAAGTCCAATTAGTTATTTCAAATTAGAGTCAGCTGTAATAAATATATGTTTCTAAGATTCTCGAGGCATGATAAAATAGTGCTACAAATTGAATTATAACTTCTACATAGCTCTGATAATCTACTCTTCACAGAAAGAAGTTTTCATGAAAATGAATTTAGGGTCCATGACTTGACTACAAGGAAAATATTCATATTCCTGTGCCCATAAACTTCTTAAACGTTATATTACTTGTGTTTTAACGAAAAAATGTCAAATCTCACCAAATCACTCCTCATTTATCCTTTAACCCATGAAGCAATCCTACCCAAAAACAATACGACACGTTCCTTTGTCGGGTGCTACCTGGGTACCAAACTTAAAGATGATATCTCAATTTGTTCGAAAGTTATTGCGCCTACTAACAGATAGGCGTACAGGTCGACAACTCGACATACCGTCATACCGACCGACAGACAAACAGATACAAAAAATTTCGTTCCTGAACCAAGTTTTTTCTATGTTTTAAGACTTTTTGCGCCGTTTTAGCATCAGAAAAATTTCGAAATTTCTCTCACCGATATTCCACCTGCTCACATTCAGCCCTTAATTGAATATCAGCACAGAATACCAGATGTGTGATGAACTTTACAGTTTTTTTTAATAAACAAACCCTAAAACATTATAATGCTCGAGTATTAACGAAAAAATGTCAATTTTCACCAAATCATCTCCCGTTCATCCCTACCCCCTGGAGCGATATTACCCAAAAACAATCAGAACCGTTTGGTTGTCGGGTGCTAACTGTGTATCAAATTTGAAGACGATATCTCAATTCTTGCTAAAGTTATCGTGGCAACAAACAGACATACAGAGAGATCGACAGACCGACAGACATAAACAATTTTTGTTCCCAAATCATGGTTTCTATATGTTTTGACACTTTTTACGACATTTGAGCGAAACATTTTTGTTTAAGTTTTGTCGCCGATGCCATATCCACACGTATCGACGATGTGGAAGTAAAACTATAGTTCTTCTCTGCCAATGTTAGATGGCGTTATATAGCAGACATTCTGACATTGAATTTGCCATTCTAAAAGCGAATACGTTCTGCGGTTGTCAGATTTTTAGTCTCTCAACTAGAAGTTTCATCTTATATTCTCCAAAACAATTAATATACCGCCCTAATAAAGTTTAACACTTTTCTCATGGGTTTTGCGTTACCTGCAGGATCCAAATACCAAAGTAACTTTATAACAAATCTTTATTATGCTCTAGGTATTTATTAAAGAATTAATGAATCACCTTTAGTTTGGATACTCAGTCGGGGCACAAAGGTAATATAAATTAACACACGGCGTGGGTCTTAGCACTTGCAGTCGGTGGGTTTCAAGATGTACAAATAAAAGTCAGGAGTTAGAAGTAAAATCAGTTTATTAAAAGATTATTGAGGTTATTGAATGCAGAGCGATTTAATTAAGCAGATTTAACTAAAGGAAAAACATAAATTAACTACTCTAAATTGGCATATAACACTGTTGAAATGAGTTGTGGAGCATACACTACTTTAAAAAAAATTGCAGATAAATGATGTACTTAGCTCGAGATCCAGACTGCTGCCTCCGGGGTGATGATCGTATCCGTCCAGGCTAGGATGCTGGAGGTGCATCATTGTACAGATGCGACTTCCAGGGGAAATGGCTTCGTTGTTAGGCACACATGGTTGATTTTAGGGGTCACCGAACCTCCTCCATGATGACGGGATCTTAATATGACGGCTCTAGGCGAATGGTGGCAGACCATCGAATTTCTGTCTAGCTGGTCCTTGGTCAGCCAGTTCCCATTTAGCGGTTCCCTGGGGGGTGTCATTTAGCAGGGTGCCATTTAGCGGGATGTCATTTAGGCATTCTGTTTTTCCCGATTTAAAATTTAATTATATGATAACATTTTCAGGTTGACTTATTAATAGAGAAGAGAGCGTGCCACGTATTCCAACCGTTTATAAAGAGAACCATGGTGGTTCAGGGGTAAGAACGTGTGCCTCTGAACCGAAGGGTACTGGGTTCGATCCCAGGGTACTCCTTGCACTTTTTCACTACAAACTGTAACATTAACATCAACCGAGGGTCTGGCATTGTATTTGAGCAAGTTGAATGTCTCCACGTTCCGCTCTTCGGAGGGGGCGGAAATCCGTCGGTCCCGTGTCCATACGATGTTAGGCACGTTAAAGATCCTTACCCTCCTTACAGAAAGGGGTTCGGCAAAATTTATAGGATAGTGAGGTGAAACTGCTCCCTGGCGTCGGTGATTGGCCATGTGTCGCGCAAATAGGCCGACGATAAAGAAACGAAACACACACACACACAACCGCTTATAAAGACTTTTTTATCTTGACATGTCATCGAGCTGTCGCGTCTGCAGGCGTATTCCATTGAGTTGTGATGCGATAGAGTAACTGACCGCCGAGTCTGACGTCACTAGAGGGACTCGGACTCTGACGTCACTACCGGGACCGATTCAGAAGCTTTATTGTAGAAAAATAAAAGGCGTTGACGCGTGTGACATGTCACATATATGTTAAATACATGCGACATGTTACAACTTAAGGAGAGTTTATATCTTTTTGAATACAAATTAGCCTTATTATAGGATAACTCTTTTCAATGTTACTACTGTCAAGTCGATTGTAATTACCTGAGTAATTTTTTCTTCACATGTTCAACAATACCTGTTTATATTAAAATATTGTCAACCAAGTTTCTAAATTAAAGTTCTTGTTAATACCCGTTTCCGCATTCAATACATTTTAAGTAGAAATATTGTCGGATCTATGTTATGTCAAATATATCTTTGAATATAAATATTTTGAAATGCTTGTCTGAAAAATACTTCCAAATGAATCAGTAAAAGGAAAGCTACCACTAGACCGAATAAATCGTTCGATTTCTCCACCCACAAACAACGCTATGCGGATGCTAACAAGTAAAAAACTCTTTTCCCTCGAGTTTTCGGAATCACGGATTTCTTTTTCGTCAAGGGACAGATTTTCTACTTTCTTGAGTTCGAATATTTCACATCATCGACTACAGAACTACCAAAGCTAACTTCATACATAATGCTTGCTAATGCTTTTATAAAAGAGATATTAAAAAACATACAAGACGTGATTACTTATCTCCATTTTACGTTTCAAAGGGTTATTTAAGGATGTCGCCACTTTTGAATTTTGCAAACATGTGTTTGAATTAGCGCGAACTAGACTCCCAGGAACCCATATACGAGGTCAGTTTCATATATATACAGGCTGTTTCAAAAAACATGCACCATCGCTCGTGGGGCAATTCCTTACTAAAAAATAAGAAAAAAAGTTCCTGTGCACATGGGCCCGGAAACGCATAGTTTCCAATATACAGGGAGTTGAATTTTAATTATTTTTTTAATTTTTTATAAATAATTTTAAAACCACTGGATTGATTCTAATGAAACTTGGAACTTGAAAGTGTATTATGAAAGCGCATATTTTCAAGTGAAAATCTACTTACAACTGCGTCAGTGGCGTGCGTACGGGGTAACTAAAAATTCATTTGGGGAAAAAATATGTGCGCCACTGTCTTTTTCCAATTTTTATACATCAGTTATGAAGCTTATTACATAAGCCACAAAAGCTGCCTCTTGGTATTTTTTCGTTCAGGGTATCCCCTAGGAGATATGATAATTTTATAAAAAGGGGCAAAGTACCGATTCGTTGGAGTAATGAAAACAGTAATCGTAAAGTGCCATGAAACTATAATTTTTGACAGTTCTCTAAATTCTACAATTTTGAAGTGCTTTGTAGGCGTCAAAAGAGTTTTCTTGCTATTCTTTAAATTTTGATACGGTGCAGTATTTTCGTTTTTAGTTATTTGTTGATACTGAGCTGCTCATTTATTATTTTTTCCTCCTCTCAAGATGGTTTTCATTAAGTACACTTCAGCAGATTTGACTGATATGTTGTTAATTTATGGACAAACAAATCAAAATGCTAGACAAGCTGTGCGAGTTTATCAGGAAACTTATCCGCAAAGAAGAATTCCTGACAAAAACATTTTCCCACGTATTGTAAGACATTTGAGAGAAACTGGTTCTTTAAAACCTTTAAAAGCTGACTCTGGACGCAGAAGATACCGCCGAACTGTTCGAGTTGAAGAGGCAATATTAAATAGAGTTGAACGTGATCCTAATACAAGTACGAGAATTATTGCCACCGAACTGGGTAATATTTCGGCATCATCAGTTCACAGAACTCTGAAGGATCAAAGTTTATATCCCTATCATTTTACACGTGTCCAGGAACTTCTACCTAGAGACTTTCAACCAAGGGTAATATTTTGACAGTGGTTCTTAAACTTAGGCACGACCAACATTTTTCTAAACGTGTACTATTTACTGATGAGGCATCATTTACGCGAAAATGTATCGTAAATTTTCACAATTTACATACATGGGCCGATGAAAACCCACACTCTCTAAGAGTTGCAAATTCGCAGTATCAATTTTCCATCAATATTTGGGCTGCTATTATTGAAAATCACATAATTGGTCCTGTTGTTCTACCGAATCGTCTTGACCATGAATCATATTTAAACTTTTTACAAAATGATTTGCCGTTGTTACTACCGCTTTTTATGAGAAATGGTACAATGTGGTTCCAGCATGATGGTGCGCCCGCACATTTTGCAGCAGTTGTAAGAACATATTTAGCCAACACATACGGTCACCGATGGATTGGTCGTGGAGGTCCGGTGTCATGGCCACCTCGATCTCCGGACCTGAATCCTCTCGATTTTTATTTGTGGGGTCATTTAAAAGAAATAGTGTATAAAACACCCGTAAATACACGAGAAGAATTGTTGGGAAGAATAGAATATGCATTTGACAGCATTAGAGAAGATCAAAATATTTGCAGAAGAGTAAGAAGATCTTTGCGCAGAAGGTTAAATAATTGTAACGACGCTAATGGTGGTCACTTTCAACATTTTCTTTAGCTTTGTTATTAAAGTCAATTGAGTAATGTACAAAAAACAAGAGTTTGGAAAAATCATGGTGTCTTTACGATTACTTTTTTCATTTTTTATTTTTATTTTTTATTTATCATTTTTTATCAATGTTTGTAATATTCATTTCAATGTTTATCACCAATAAGTTTTACGTAGGTTAGTTATTTGCACGTTTATTGCTGTAATGTTTACTGTATGTTTTGTTTTTCATATTCTTATGGTTGCAGTAAACATATATTATTATTATTATTATTATTACGCCGACTAATCGGTACTTTGCCCCTTTTTATAAAATTAATCATATCTCCTAGGGGATACCCTGAACGAAAAAATACCAAGAGGTAGCTTTTGTGGATTATGTAATAAGCTTCATAACTGATGTATCAAAATTGGAAAAGGACAGTGGCGCACATATTTTTTCCCCAAATGAATTTTTACAGTTACCTCGTACGCACGCCACTGACGCAGTTGTAAGTAGATTTTCACTTTAAAATATGAGCTTTCATAATACACTTTCAAGTTCCAAGTTTCATTAAAATCAATCCAGTGGTTTTGAAATTATTTATAAAAAATTAAAAAATAATTTTAGTAAGGAATTGCCCCACGAGCGATAGTGCATGTTTTTTGAAACAGCCTGTATATATATATATATATATATATATATATATATATATATATATATATATATATATATATATATATATTGTTTTATAAGCCCCACCATTTGTAGATGTAATTGGTATGTATTGGATTATAAGTCTAATTATAGTTTTTATTATTGTTTTATTTTTGATGTTATATTATATATATAAGAACCAAAATAAAGCAAGGGTCTAATATTAACACACAATTTGAACTTTATTAATGCTAAGTCAGATGACAAATGCCTATTATTATCATTAATTCCTTATACCATGCTCATTTATTGAATGTACAGTTTTTAAGTCAATGAAATATCCTCCGATAAAACTGGCCAGTGTTTTTTTATCAAATTTTAAATTAAAGCACTTTGTGGTGGTAAATAATAGATTCACATGAACCTATTCTTTAGCTAGCTAGAAATAACACCCGAACATAGACTAAGTCATTCAATGGAAGTTTTACTCGTTGTCAATGGTGGATTCTTGAGGATGGGCTATGTGTGGTGGTCTGTGGTGTTTAGAGATGGACACACAAACACCTTGTTGTGAATATCAATTTAAATATGGATGCTGTATCACTTAAGTCTGTTTTTCTTTCAGACTTTCTTATTAGTGTTGATATTTCAACTTGTAAATGTGTTTCTGCTGCAGTGCAAGGGCATATAAAACGTAAGTGTTATTGTTTTTATGCAAACTTACTATTTTATCGTCGGTAGCTTCTTTACTTGACTTCTTCGGCTGCTTGTTTTCTTTCTAGAACTTTCACTTTGATTTTACTGCTTCACAAATCTTTTTACTTCTTGTTTCTCAATTTTATCCAAAAAATCATTCTGCTTTTCAAAAAAGTTTTAAAAAAAAATCTGCTAATAATAATTTTTATTATCGTCCGTTTATTCTTTTCTCATGACGACGGTCTGCAAGTAAATTTTTCTTGTTGGCCGCCTTCCAAATTCCTTTTAAGATTTTCTGTTTGTATTTCCGGGGTAACTTTGTTACATCTTTCAATGCCTTACTCTATACTTTATATTTATATGCACTATTTTTGACAGCATTCCTTTACCTATCAAATATATTGGCATTGTCATTTTGACATTTTAAATTGAATTAAATCATCTGTTCCATAGTTTCTAGGTTATACATCTTAATATTCTTATTCTAATAACATCAACATTTTAAACTTCCAAAAACGATTTATACAGTTCGTTCTGTCCATATATTCACATCTTACTTTATTTTCTAGTCTTTTGAGGTCGTCCCATTTATTTATTTTTTCCACACTAAGTCCAAACACATTTATAGTCTATTTTGACCTGGATCTTATTTTACTTTCCATAGACCCATCACTACTAATAATCTAATTTACAATTATTGGGCATTAATTCCTATATACATTTTGGAAATTTACATCATGTCTTATTATTTGCCTCTTAAGTGATTATTTTTAATTTTCCCCCTGTCAGGACAACTCATACATATATATTTTTTTCCCATCCTAGATTGACTAGCTGTTCATATAGTTTAACTATTTACTCCATAAACATTGTATACACCAGAGCGTAGGTTTTTATTTGTTTATCCTATACCGTTCGGTTTCACATGGGTTGTTTTGTATATTTGGTTTGCTTGTAAAGTGTGTCACTTTTATGTACGTGTTCATACCTGTGAATGATTTCTCTGCTACCCCCCATTGTAAATACCATATCAATATATATATATATATATATATATATATATATATATATATATATATATATATATATATATATATATATATATATATATATATATATACCGGGTGATTTTCAAAAGTGGCTCATTCCAATAACTTTTTTTATTTTTGAGATAAAAAATGAAATTTGGTGTGTTAGTATACGACATAAATCCAGATTGACTGACGTATTCGATTGTTTTCCGTCACTCCGGTTCCACCGGAAATGTTTTTGACTTTCGGTTTTTAAATTGAACCTCCAGTATTTTTTTGGTTTATTTGATAAGAGAATGACATTCTGAATACAATGATAACTCCTCTGTCAACTTTTGACCTGTTCGCTCAAAAAATAATAATCTTGTAAATTTCAATCTAGAGTGTGATTACAACATTGGAATTTGCCATAAGTGTTATGGCATTTGTAATAAGTAGGCATGGAAATAGCTATTGCCAAATATTAACAAATTGTTATTTCCAGGCCTACTTGTTACGAATAACATTACGCTTATCAATCATCTGAAATTAAAATAGACGGTTTATAACGGCAATTTAACTCGAAATACCATGTGTGTAGTACCAAATCATTCGTAAAAAATGTTTTTGTCAAATATGCTAAGGATCCACCCTCATTCCTCTTGAAAAAAATTGAGTTATGATTAAAAATACGATTTTGGGATATTTTACCTACCAGAAAAATATACAAAAAACATTAAATGATGATATCTATTTTTCCATGACTCCTTAATTCAAAAAAAATGGTATTAACATAGTCATGATACTTTAGATTTAAATTTAAAATATTATTTTTTAAGCGAAAATTTGAAACGTCAACTGTGCAGGTCATTCCACTAATTACAGAAACCATTTTGATTAAAGTTCATCCTGCAAGACTAAATTGGTGCCATATGTTTTTTTGTTGGAATTAAGGTCAATGGTGAATAAGAATTCCTAATATCAAACCAATTATTTACTAGCTGGAAGAAATCGCCAGCTGAAGCACTTGCTTTTGGTCTTCTTCTGGGATGTTGCTTCAATAGTGTAGCAGTTGTGTTTGAAAACAATTGTGCTGCCAATTTAACATTTTGCCTTTGAGATTTTTCTCATTCTTAATGTAATAGGGTTAGTTTTTAGCAAGCGCTAATTTCTGATCTTATGTTTTCTAGCAAGCATTTCACATGATTTTTATTAATTACTGTATCATCCTGCAGCAGAAAACCAGTACCAAGGAACCAGTTTCTTAAGAGCTTTAGAACATGAGGAACATCAGCAAAAACAAAGAGGCTTTTTCTAACTGGATGCTCAACAAATAGCTTTGTTCATTAATGCCCATGGTTTTCCACAATCCTTGATTCCCACCACCACAATCCGAAACATAAGCAACAACGTTATACTTTACGTTATGTAAAGAGGAAATGACTTTTTCGAGTAACTCTTTAGTCATTTTTCTATCAATCCCCATATATCTCGCTTGCTTTTAACAAAAAATCCTCGTGCCATACTCACCTATGAAAAAATTTAGTAACAATAACAGCTTGTAGAAAAAAGTACCTACCAAACGAAAATGATTATTAAACACTTACTTGCATATAAGAATGTGGTCCCATAATTTCATCATATTTTGGTAGTACTCATACAGTGACGACACTTTAACTTAATCATAGGACAATTTGGTAGCTTTAAAGCGATGATGTTTTATCTTTCCTGCGGTCTCCAGAACATTTAAAACATCTTCAAGAATTAGTAAAGTTAATAATTGCCGCCCAATGCTGCAGTGTGGATAATCCAGGTAAAGAAAATTTTAGAGTGCTCCTTCAATAAATATATGCTCGCTTGCTAAAATATTTTTTAAGTAAGATTTAAACTAATTTAAAATTCTATCTACTTAACTACCTTACAGAAAATGCCCTAGATAATTCTCCTTGGGTCCACGGTGCCTTGCTTCTCCTTTTTAATATAATTTCAATTTGATTAGAAGTTGAAAGATCTATTTTCACTCTATCTTCAAACTTAATGCCAGATTCTTTTTGCCCTTTTTTTAGTTAAGAAATATGTTGCTGCAGTACATTTTGGTGATTTTCATAGTAATATTTTTTTTTCAATTTGCAATTTTTAATATTTTTCTTTTAAGATATCATACTCTGTTTCTTTACTAAGGGGTGGTCTTTCTAACAAGTCTATGCTCAAAGTTTCCTCTTGATGCTTAATTTCATCAGCTGTTTCTGTGATGTTCAATGATGGTTCTTCATTCTCGCTAATTAAACTTTCCATAATAGCTTTCCTTTTTTTGTGCATCATTCTCTTGGACCTTTCACTCTCATTATGTTTTTCTTGTCTGTTCAACAGATATAATGAAGGAACAGCTTAAAATATAAATTTATTACTACAAGTAGGTATAATGGGTACCCTTATAGGTCTCAGGTACACATCAAATGATAGGTAGGTACTACACACTCTTACACAAAATAAATAGATAACCAAAATAAACAAACACAAACTTTGTACCTGATTTTTAGATGCGTCGGTTGTGTATTCATTCTCCTAGCCCGAAACCCATCTTCAAAATCCTCAGGTTTAAAATGCTTACTCCAAATTCTCTTATCTGCAACATGCCAGACACCTTTGCGATAACATTTTCTTACCCATTTTTTTAGTGAATTTTCGTAGAAAAAATTCACTAATGGGGAGATCCTGACTTTTGAATTTTGAAAAAAGTTTTGCAAATGAGCACGAACTAGGACTCCTAGAACCCATATCCGGGGTCAGTTGTTTCAGTTTTTGTCTGTTTATTTTTTTTTGCCAACAACAATTAATACAAATTTATACTCAAAATTTACAACAAAAAAGTTAAATCACATAAGTATACTCATACTTGTGCGTGCTTCGCCTTATAATTAGCTATCCTATCAAAGCATACACTACAACAAATCCTACATTAGACATCTGACCGTCCTTCAATATTTAAATTATTTAAATTCTCAAGCATCCCTCCATCCACCACACACACCCTCTCACCTCTATTCCAGTGTGAATAAATGAGGTATATCCGTCAACAACAATCTCTCAAAGCATTTCATCCCTCTAACGTCTCTCTGTTCAAACCCATCCTGTCTTCCATCCAATATACTCCTGGCACAAGCAGAGGACAACCCTGTCTCCAATCAATACACAGCCAAAAGCAACCACTCTCGCTTATACACGCATTTATACTTACCCACAGCCATTCACTAGCTCCTGCCCTCGCACACCATCCCATAAGTCGCTTATACACACCTTTATACTTACTTACAGACACTCACTAGCTCCCGCCTTCGCACATCATCCCATAAGTCACAAGCATACACTCACACAGATCCGACATACTCTCACGCTAACGCTACGCCCACACTTTCACACCCACGTATGCAGCACTCCTCCATTGCTATTCATTCGTAACCACAATTATAAGCTGTCTTAACGTACCATGGTTTTTTCAAAAATGCTGTATTAAGATTTCTAATCTTTCGTAATTTTGCAATATGTATTCTCTTATTTTTTTCCGAAATTTATAATTCTTTTCTATAGTCTTAAGTTTGGCTGGAACAAGATTATATAATCTTGATCCAAGAAAGTCAATAGTTTTCCGTGAAATAGTTTTTTTACATCTTGATGTTAGTACATTTCTATTTGTTACCTGCCTTGTTAGATATTGATGCTGTGTCTGTTTTTGTAATAAGGCCTCCCCGTGGGTATACTGTACGAGCGCAAGAATATACAACCCCTTAATATTCATAACACCCGTATTTGAGTTGTATAACAATTTTGTGGGATAATCAACTGCTTTGTTTAGTATAGTTCTTAATATGAAATTCTGTGTTATGCAAAGCGGTTTTAATGTCGATTTATAAGCCGATCCCCAACAGGATATTCCGTATCGTAATATGGACGCTACCAGACCATCATAAACGTCAAGCAAAGTATTCAGAGACATAAAACATAGATAAGTTTACGTAGCCTATTATTCAGATATTCTATGTGCGTTTGTCATTTTAAGTTCTTATCTACCATAATACCGAGGTACTTTAGACTATATACACTGTTGATAGGTTCAGTGTGTCCAGGGATAACTATATCTGGCATTGTTTCAAGTCCAGCGGATGTTGGCGAGAACGCAATATACTTTGTTTTCTTGACGTTAAGATACAAACTGTCATGGTTCAGCCTACGGTTGAGTTCCCCAATCAGTAACGTCGCACTTCGGATTGTCTCGGGCCAGTTAATCCCATCACAGAGCAAAACTGTATCGTCTGCGTATGAAATCAACGATACATTATCGCCGTCAAAAGCTGCCAGAGCATCATTGATGTATATCAAGAACAAAACTGGACCCAAAATTGTTCCTTGTGGGACTCCTCTTTTTATTGTCAATGTTTCGCTTGTGTTGCTATCTAATCTCACAACTTGTTGCCTGTGTTTCAAATAGTTTTCAAACAAACTCAACGCAACTCCTCTAAAACCAATGTTTTCTAACTTATTCAAAAGGGTTTCATGAGAGACCGTATTAAAAGCTTTCTGAAGATCAAGAAAGACTCCGATGACTTTCCTATTGTTTTCAAAATTGCCCACAATAGTTGTCTTCAGTTTATGAAGAGCATTTTCTGTGGATAAACCTGTTCTAAAACCATACTGGTTGTGGGAGAGAATACTATATTTGTCAAGAAAGCTAATCACTCTTTTTTTAGACAGTTTTCAAAAATCTTTGCGAACGTATTTATTAGACTAATGGGTCTATAGTTTTCTATTAGTAGTTGGTCACCTGTTTTATGTATTGGCATAACAACACCTTTTTTAAATTGCAGTGGGATTTTTCCTGTCTCAAATATTTTGTTTATTATAATCACCAATGCCCCTACCACAAACTGGTGTGCTATTTTAACGTAGTAAGATGTTATCCCATCCTCTCCAGGTGCAGAATTATTTTTTAAGGAGTTAATAACTTCTATGACTTCATTGTTTGTAACCGGGTTTAAATAAAAAGTGCTTGAAAAAACATTGTCTCTTTTATAGCTTTTCCCACTGTAATTCTTGTTTCCTGCCCCGTCCTGCCCTTGCCCGAAAGCAATAAAAAATTCGTTAAAGGCGTTAGCAGTCTGTGAACCGATTTTAGTGGTCGAACCATTCGCTAATTTTACTGAGGTAATTCTCTGTACCTCCTTCTTTCGCCTGTTTGTTATTTCATTAATCGTATTCCAAACCTTGCTTTTATTTTTTTCTGACAATCTGATTCGGTTTCTATAGTAGTTGTTCTTTGTCTCCCTAATCAGGTTTGTTAACTTATTCTTATAGACTTTATACTGAGTTTCTAAAGCCTGGTTATTTTTATCTTTAAGCCACTTTAATCTCAATTTGTCTCTCACTCTAAGCGAGGTGATTAACCCATGTGTTATCCAAGGTTGCTTATTTCTTTTAACGATGGTGGTAATATTTGTCGCTCCGTTAATAGCGCCAGTAAATATATCCGTGAGGTGGTCAGTCATTACCTGTACATCCTCCATGTCCCGGAAAACACTCCAGTCTTCTGATTCTAAGTGCTGAAAAAAAAATTCCCTGTCCACAACTTTTTTTGTTTTAACTTGTGTGTGAACTTCAGCAGACTTCAGGGTACCATCTGCATTATTTTGGACCATAAAATCTACAAAGCAGCTGTAGTGATCCGTGACACTGGTCTGCAGGACACAAGGCCTGACTGATATTTCCGACCCCCTGTATTGCTTTGCAATACTCTTGCCCAGCCTAACAAACATATGATCTATACATGTCTCAGAATCCTTGGCTACTCTAGTAGGCAAATTTATTTGCGACACATATCCATACTTCTCAAAGATATTTACGTACTTGATATTAGTAAGGATTTTCAAGTTTAATATGTCATTATTAATATCTCCAGCCATTATGTCAATGTCAAAATTTCTTTTCTTGTCCAAAAATGCACTCAAATTATCTAGGAAAATATCTGCGCCTGATGATGGTGACCTATACATACCGATAATACTAATAGACTTTTGATGGAATTTTACAACTGAGCTAACACATGTAACTTCACCAAACTTTACTTTACTCATTTCTGCGTTGTAGCAACTCTCTACGTACATAATAACGCCATCATTTTGATTGCATTTACCCTCACTATAAATCACATCAAAACCCTCAATCATAAAAACATTCATATCAGATACAGACCAGGTCTCACTCAAAATTATACAGTCAAATTTATTTTTTGGACATCCCTTTAACAGAACTAAAAACTCATCAAAATGTTTTCTTATACTCCTCACGTTAATGTGCATTACTGAGAAACCCAATCCATTAGCAGTAGTACTTTTGTTACCAAAACTTTCCAAAGTTACATATCTTGTTTGTTCATTAAATTCGCATGCATTCAAAACATCCAAAAATTCATCAACCTCATTCATATCTTATTTATTTATTTATATTTGCGGTATAGGTGTTCCAAAAGATATAAGACAATAAGAAACCCGAAAAATATACCAATATTCGTAGCCAGCAACAGACGATCAGATATCCTCACAGACAAAATTAACAAAAATAATCTGTTATAATAATTAACCGAAATATTATAAAAACTGAATAAAACAATCCTGTATATTACTTTAAGTCGATGGTTTTGAGAGACCAAAAGCTTATTAACAAACCAAAACAAGTTACTTCTGCATTATAATATATCTCCTTTCCAGTTATCTAGAGCGAAATAAACAAGTATTATTTTCCCTATTAGTATATTTCAAAATGTTATCCTTTTTTATTCTCAGATAAGATATCAAAGGCAGTGATAATTATTCCAATAATTTCAACCCACCTATAGTGGTAATATATATCTTGATATTTACTTACAATTATAGCTCTACCCAACAAATAAACCTATACGATATATCACAATAACTTTCTTAAAATTAGCACCACTCAAAAACAAAAGAAATGTATACAATATACCCAACTTACTTGCGTTCTAAAAATCACCTTTTTGTGTGCTAACGTTCCAACATCACTCACATATATTTTGCAAATCCAAAACCGTTTTTATCTTAATTTTTTTGCCATCCATCTTTGTGTATATATTTCCCTTCCATATCCATACATTTTTTTTTCCAATTTTTTCTTTGGCTTCCTGGAAGAGTCCTAACCTTCTCTTTGTTAATTCCTCTGTAATATATACATTTGTATTCCTAAGTAGGCCCTTGTTTATCATCAGATCATTAAACTTCTTTTCATTGGCAAACTTTACAACAATCTGCCTTGGTTTATTGCCTACTCTGTTTTTTCCTATCCTGTAACACTTGGTGACATCATCCTCTTCCATTTGTAGATTTAATTTTTCTTTAAAAAACGTCTTCATTTTATCGTTTGTATCTTCGTTATCGACTTCTTCCAGACCTTGTATTCTGACTGTATTAGCACATAGCAGCCTTTGTTCTAGTTCATCAACTTTGTCTTTAAGTTCTTCGTTTTCTTGTTTCAAACCCGTAACCTGACTCTCAGTTCTGCTTTGTTTATTAATTATCTCAGCCAACTTGGACTCTAGGCTATCCAACATAATTGTCGCCATTTTCTTAACAAGTTTGTCCAATATATTTGCATCTTGTAAACACCTGGTTACTTCTCTTGAAACAATATTACCTAGTTCTTCTTCCTGTGCTCTGGTGAGACTCATTTTATTAGTATGGTAGAACTATAAATTTTCTAGTGAATCTCCTGTATTGCAGTTTGACGTTTTGTTTCAAAGATTTCTTGTTAACTAGATCTCTTCAAGGCGTGTAAACACTTGTGCACTTAGATAACTGGCCGACAATATTGTCAGCCACGAACTTTCAATTTTTATCGGGATTTAACTCACTTTTATTCACTACAATCTGTTGGAGCGAAACACAAAACGACTTACTCGTTGCAGCGCATGACCAATATATATATATATATATATATATATATATATATATATATATATATATATATATATATATATATATATATATATCACACCGATAACTCAAAAAAATATCTATTGGCTTCTTTTCTTAGGTAAGTATAATTATTTTTTTTTGAATTAAACACATATCTACCTATATGATGAATTACCGATTTATTTCTTAACGTCCAATTCGTCCTAAGGTTGATTAACTGTACACTTGTGTGTCCAACATTACAACACAACACCGTGATAAATAAGATAATTTTTAAGAGAATAGTTTCGATTCAACTGCTATTTCGTACAAAATAAACATTAAAATATACCTGTAACTGATCGTATTTGAATTTTTTTTAGCAAACACATAAAAAGTTACCTCAATTTCTAATAAATATTATTTAAAACACCAAAACCAAACTGAAACTTTTGGCATTTCGAATACACATGACGTATTACCCTCATCTCGCGTCTCTATCCTCTCGGACTTACCAGGCAAGCTATATAATCTATAAACCTTGATCTCAACTTAAATAAAGGTGGAGTAACGATACATTGTGTGCTGAAAGACAAATACGAGTGGATACTATCAAGCAAATTAAATTTTTATTTTAACTTTCACGTTTTTACGACCAAGTAATATGCAGATAACCGAGTGGTGCTCAAATGTTTATGTTATTGTAAATGTCAATTGTGGCATTTCGTTTTAGGTCAAAGCATTGTTTGCCGCTGAAGCATATAAATGCGCATGGTGCAATTGGGAGCTTTTAGAATGTACTGTTGCAATTGCATCTTGTTTCTGGCATATAAATTCTAATTATTGGAATATACGACACAGGCAAATGGAGTTGTAGAGTGTTAAATGTGTACATATCTGTGGAGCGACATTTCCCTCTGCATGTATTTCCCCAAAGGATTCCCCTGGGAATCTGGACGCGACTCTGTCCTGCTGATTTAAATGTTATGCGTCAATGAACCTAACGTTGGAAGTGGATCTACCAGCGTTGCCATCCTTATGCAAAGTTGCTAACCAAAATAATTTACAGGAAAAAATCAATGAGCGTTAAGAAAATTAACATTATCCTAAATAAAGGATCTGGTACTTCTATAATAATAATGTTACGTTCTACGGGGTTCTGGATTTGTTAATTAACAAAACACAGCTTTTCAAACTACTAATTTATTATTACTAACTATTTTCCAATATCAGTGTCAACTAAAATATTTCTCTTCTCTATTATTAAATGTCCATAGAACTATATTCCACTATCGCCTTCTATGATCACTTCTTATACACCAACACTGTTGACTGGCTTAATACTCTATGATCACTTTTCTACACCACCTTATTCAATACTGAACTAACTTACTCTGCGTGCCGCTCGTCTATTTATACTGTCTATAGAGATTCTAGACGTTCTACACTATTATACACTATTCTGCACCTGTCACTTCTGGTCTATTCTAGAAATATCATTCCAGAGTGTTCGCTGTGACACTGCCCCCCTCTTCTGACATTTCTTGGTATGGCGCAAGTCTGTGCATATATGGACCACCTTCATCTTGCTCTTTGGGCTCCTCTGAATGTGACAGACAACACTATTTATCCTTTTGATCACCTTATTAAGACCTTCCCATAATTTCTGTAGTTTAGGTGACCGTCGCTTGCGTTGTACTGGCTGGTAGAACAACGACCGATCTTCTTCTTTAAAACCAGCTGCATTAGTTGGCACGTCATAACGGGTCTTCATGCGGTCGCTTTCTATTCGTATGTGCATTCCGACAGCAGACGACAGCAGACTGGATGGTTTTTCTTCTCGTTAATATGTCGGGGCTTCCTTCAAGTAAAGTTCTTAGGTGGTGCTGGTTCTTTCGTCTAGTTGCTGTTGTTCTGATGTTTCTACTTGCACAAATATCTCGGCGGGCCCTATTCATCCTTTCGACATCAGCTCAGTTCCAACAAATGTGTTTACTGTGCTTTTTCTGGGTTGGATTCACATTTACGTGGTCTTTACACCTTTCGTCTTGTATTTCTCTCATATTTTCTTCTCCACTTGCTTCTGGCTGAGTAACTGGGTCGTCTCTTCCTCTCACAGCTCTCTTCACTGGAATGGCACTTTCGCGGCAGGCGTTGCTCTTTTCCTCTATGGTGATATTCTGCACTACCAGGTTACTGCCAGGTGACATTATTATTTCTTCACCGCCGATAGTCAGGATGTTAGTGCCAAGATCAAGTTTAGCGCACTGACCTTGAATTATGTCCAAGACAATTATAATCGGGTCTGATATGGCGGCGAGTATGGCCCTCTGCTTTGCCTTCCATGTGCCAATTTGCAGCTCGACGTCAGTTTCGCCAAATACCTGGATCCGATAACCACCGGCTGCATTTACTCTGTACACTCTGTCTGGCTCTCTTACTCGCCATCTTGGAACCATGTCGAGGCGAATAATCGTCCTAGGTGCGCCTGTGTCGACGATCATCTGGGTCTTATTGCCGCCTACGCATTCCTCTACGATGAGAATGTTGCCAGAATCGCTAACCTGAGAAATGGTTACCCGCCTTAGGTTCACTTTCTCTCTTGCGCGTGATCTTAGAGCCCAACATTCGCCCCTTATATGTCCCACCTTGCCGCAGTTCCAGCAGCGCAGGGAATTTGCATGGTGAGCTCTTATTGTGTGTCCATGAGACGTCGGCCTTATTTGTTCTGCTATTTTCTCTAGTAGCTGCATGATCTTGGATGGATCTGTTTTATTTTCTTCTTGGACTTGAAGACTGCGAACTTTCACATGACTTTCTAATGCTTGCTTTACCGCTTCAAACTCGAAGGAATGTTCCAAAGCATCGTTCAAGTTTTTGTGTCTCGCCATCCTCAGCGCCGGTTGCGTGTCGGTATCTCTGATGCCGTCAATGAAGGTTTGCAGCGACAGCTGGTTTTAAACTTCTATAGGAGCTATGGGGTAGGCCAATCGTGTCAGTCTGACAACGTCGGAGTGGAGATGTTGGAGACTTTCGCCCGATTTCTGATAACGATTTTTCAACTGCAATCGATACAGCTGCTGTAAATGCTGGTCGTCAAACCTCATCTCTAATTGATGTTTAATGCTGTCAAAACTCAACGGTTCTTCTCTGGGATAACCTTGGAGAACAACTAGGGCATCTTCTCTGAGATCTACTATTAACAAGGTCGCTTTCTCTCTCTCGTCCCAACCACCTGATGTAGCAGCGGCTTCGAACTGACGTAGATAAATACCCCATGGGACTGAGCCATCAAAGGTGGGGACCTTAATTCTTGCGACAAGGCTACCTTCGAGCCTGATGTTTCCTTTGGCTAAGGTTTCGCACGTATTTTCTAGTGATTATATTTTCTGATGCACTTTTTCTTGTATACACCTTGTCATGTACATCGTCGCTGATACCCCTTACTCTGATGTTTACTTGTTGGAAGATGTCTTTTACCTGCTTCATACGTTCGTCCACACACGAAGTAATATTCTTAATTCTGCTGGCTTGTTCTTACAGAATTTTCTTTGTTTCTTCGTCTCTTCTTCTGGCTTCTTCGTCTCTTTTTCGGGCCTCTTCATTTCTTTTTCTCATTTCTTCTTTGACTTCTTCGTCTCTTTTTCTCAGTTCCTCTCTTATCTCTTCGTCTCTTTTTCTGGCCTCTTTATCTCTTTTTCTCATTTCTTCTTTGCCTTCTTCGTCTCTTCTTCTGACCTCTTCATCTCTTTTTCTCATTTCTTCTTTCGCTTCTTCGTCTCTTTTTCTTGCTTTTTTATATCTTTTCCTGGCTTCTTCTCGTGCTAATTTAGCTTCTTCGTCCATTTTTCTCATTTTCTCTCTTGTCTCTTTGTCTATTTTTCTCATTTCTTCTTTGGCTTCTTCGTCTCTTTTTCTGGCCTCTTCATCTTTTTTTCTCATTTCTTCTTTGGCTCCTTCATCTGTTTTTCTGGCCTCTTCTTTCATTTTTTTAATCAATTCCAATAGCTGGGCGTCCATTTTGGCTGTTGCGCTAAGTGTCTTAGGCATAGATGTACTTAAAACTGGTAAACAGTTTATTTTGTTTCAAGAACACACCCAGTTCTGACTTACCGCTGACACTGATCTTCCAGAGATTCTAGAAATTTTCACGTTGTTCAACGAATATTCTGGAAAACATTTCTGCTAGCAGCTTGAAAATCCCACTTCTGACACCAGGTGTTACGTTCTACGGGGTTCTGGATTTGTTGATTAACAAAACACAGCTTTTCAAAATACTAATTTATTATTACCAACTATTTTCCAACCTCAGTGTCAACTAAAATATTTCTCTTCTCTATTATTAAATGTCCATAGAACTATATTCCACTATCGCCTTCTATGATCGCTTCTTATACACCAACACTTACTGTTGACTTGCTTAATACTCTATGATTACTTTTCTACACCACCTTATTCAATACTGAACCAACTTACTCTGCGCACCGCTCGTCTATTTATACTGTCTATAGAGATTCTAGACATTGTACACTATTCTACACTATTATATACTTGTCATTTCTGGTCTATTCTATAAATGTCATTCCAGAGTGTTCGCTGTGACAATAATATAAATAACTACTATTATTGACGCCCTCGTGGCGCAGGTGGCTAGGTGCCAGCCTGCTAAGCGAGAGGTCCCGGGTTCGATTCCCGGGCGAGCCAAGTTGACTCTGTCTGGAAAATTTAAAAAATACATTGAATGGTGGGAAAGAATGTGCTAATGGCCTGAGATGCCGCAGCCAATAATATTAAAATAAAAAAAAAAAAAAAAAAAAAAAACTACTATTATTGGTGGTATTATTATTACACACAAATACGGACGAATGATGCATCCTATAAAGTCTGTTTCTTGTATAAAAACATAGCATAGCTTACAAAAATACAGGCAAAGTCAAACAAAACTTAGTAAATATTATTGTCAAATCGAATTATATTGTCTCCTAACGCTATTCACAGGATATAGTACAGATACACTGCAACTGATTTTATTTGGATTCTATACACAACTCTAATTCTGTCAGATAAACCTTGAAGATTTGGTTAAACGTTAAAGAGTCTTGGAAGAAATATATGTGAAATATCATAAGGAGGATAATTAGGGAATAACTTTTCGAACTAGGCTAATTTTTACATAGTAACGATGTAATAAACTTTAATAAATAAAATAAACTTCAACAATTCTTACAACTAATTTAACCGAATGAATTTAAAACCGATGTATTTACATAATGAAATCTTGATTAAAAGTCTCTACTTATCTCTACATAATTAAAATCAAAAGTCTCGCTAATGTTTATCAAAAACATTACTTTTAACCTTGCTTGGTCTCCATAATTCAAAAATTGCAACCTCATCAGTCAGCATTCCTTGTACTGTACGCTGCAATTCCAACTTGTTTATTATTTATCTAAACATGTAATGTAATATTTCATTGCCAATAATTATGATACTTACGTGACCTACTTAAGATATATATATATATATATATATATATATATATATATATATATATATATATATATATATATATATATATATATATATATATATAAATTATTTTAATTTATGGTAGCGAATTTTCGTAGAAATATTATCATATAAAAATAATACTAAAATATATTTTCACGATTAGGAATGCCCTCTTGGATAGTTTTCTGTTCTACGAACATACTGCCGAGTCGAAAGAAATGATGTCTCTTTGGATAGCTCTAACCTGAATGCTTAATTTACCTTGACCTAAGTTTGGCACTAACTATAATAATTAAAAGAATATTAATATGTATACAACCCTAGGATGCTAATAAAAGTAATAATAATTTAAATGACCTAATAATATATGTCCATTTTGTCTCGAGGATACAGTTTTGGGAGATGGATATTCTGCCATGCTGCTTCACCATAACTTCTTTCATCTGACCTTTACATGTGATTGCAACTCTAGATTCTCGTGGGTTGATTAACATCCATGAGTTTCTAGTGTAAAGTTGCTTCCAGATTGTCGACTTGACTTTCTGGTGATAGATTGGACACGTAATTTTGCCTTCTCTTTGATATATCTCCTCCATTATGCAGTTGTGGTTGCTTTCCATGCTTCTTACCATGGTTGCTTGTGAGTTCCTTGTCTGTCATCTCTGTCATTGTGAAGTAACTGTACAGATGATTTGAAGAATTGTCTCTGCTTTGCTTGCAGAGGTCTTCCAACTCTACAAAATCCAGCCTTGCCGACCCTGGGCCCTTTTGAATTGTTTTTTCATTTAAACTTGACTTCATTCGACTACGCAGCCGCCATTGTTTGGTTGATACCCTGTGCCCTGCGTGTACTCTCTCCTTCTTAAATTTCCATTTAAACATATGCTTTCATTGGCAAAATTTCAAACTTAACTTGACCTGACTGCGCAGCGGCCATTATTTGGTTAATACCCTGTGCCCTGCGTATATTCTCTTCTTCTTGACTTTCCATTTAAACCTATGCTTCCATTGGCGAACATGTACCTTATACCTAGCGTCCCAATAATCTTGCTAAGTTTGTTTTGTTGGTGCGCTTCCGATTATTGTCGGAGGGCACTTGTATAATATGTGGCCTCTGCCCATTTTAGCTCGTACCTAAATCTGACCTGCATACTTCACTCCAGTGTGTGTAAATACCTGGGTGGTTGTACTTCATGCTGTTCTCAATTTACCCATCAACTGTTTTGCTATTTCCTCTTGGAAAGCATCGGTCAACCCATGAGTTCTTACTTTTGATGTTGTTGCTGTTTCTTCCCACCTTGGTATTATTATTCCATTAATTATCGGACTAAACCTGAAATAAAAATACCTGAATAACTGTTTTCAGCCTGATTGCGGGTACTACTTCGTCCCACCTTGATATTGCTATTCCATTGATTATCGGACTAACCTGAATATCTCTTTTCTGCCTGGTAGTGGGTACCACCTCGTCCCACCTGGTTTGTTTCTTCCATTGTTTGTGGAATTTTCAGCTTGGCTTCGATTACCACCGGCGAGAGCCGCCCTAATGGGTCAAATAACTTGGCTACTGGCGATAATATTTCCCTTATTGTTACCATTTCTGCATATTTTAAGTATAGTTTCCATTTGACTTTATATTCCCTTGGTGCCCCGTAGGTACCAAGCGATTTGTCTGCCCCCTTGGCTGGCAGCTGCAACACCTTTTCTTTCTGCACTTCTTTCGGCAATTTTGCAATACTCTGGGTTTTGTTGCTGGACAATTTACTTAAATTGAACCCACCTGATCTGAGTGTTTCGTTGAGTTCTGTCTGTATTAATGCTTGTTCTACCTCTTGAACCTACTTACTTACTTTTGTCATTGATGTCTCAAAAATTGATAAATTGTTTTGTCCACTTACATTTGTTTTAATTTCTGCGGCTGATTCGACTCTAGATATAAAATTATCTGGATAAATTTTTAAATTAAATTTTTCCTGCTCGTCTCTGGCTTCTTTTACCTCTGATACCTCTTTACTTAAATTTAAATTAAATCTTTCTTGCTCGACTGTGGATTCTTCTACCTCCGGTACATCGTTTTCGAATGGAACTTCAACTTTTAAATTAAATTTTTCATGATTGCTTCTTGACGCTATTTTTGTGTAGAATTCGTCAACTGTTGAGTCTATTGCCTTCTTGACTCGCTCTTGGAATGTTGTCCGTTCCTTGTACTTGCATGTGAAGATTGGTATTTTTATTTTTGGCAGTTTGAATGATGGAAACCTAACCCTTGAATAGCGGTGTGTTTGTTTGTTAATTGCTCTTTTCAGCTTAACCATGGCGTTATCGTACCATTGGCTTAGCGTAAAATGAGCTTCATCTAGATTTTCTGATTCTGTTATTCTATTTATTTCCATCATGTTGTCTTCTAGTTTTTACATTGCATATCTAATGCTTCTATCATGACTTCATATCTGACCAGTATATCGTTATCGTCCATCATTTCTGCTTCTTTTAATTTTTTTGGTAAAATATTTTACCCGTAATTTTAGTTGTCTCGAACGTCTTGTGACTGTTATTTTTAGTTCCTCCATTACTTCCTTTATTTGATTTGATTTAATAAATATTTGTAGTTATTTGTTACCTTGTCTGATGCCTAGTTCGTTTTGATTTGGTTTATTTGTCTCTTGTGACCTATTTTTTGCCTTTAACCCTGTATTGGCGCTTTTTGTGGACGCCTGTGTCCTTGATTCTTTTGAATTTGACCCTGTATAGGTGCTTGATTTGGAACTGACCTTATTTTGGAACTTTCCTGGACGCTTGTGTCCTGATTTGGCCCTGTATATGTGCTTTATTTGGAACTGACCTTATTTTGGTACTTTCCTGGACGCTTGTGTCCTGATTTGACCCTATATAGATGCTTTATTTGGAACTGACCTTATTTTGGTGCTTTCCTGTCCTATATTTGCTTTTACCTAAAATAAAAAAGGTATTTGGAGACTTGGGTTAAAGGATGTTTGATAAGGATAATTGATTTTAGTGGGCACGGTATTTCCAATGGCACTTGTAACTTTTTGGTCGAAGGACCATGTTCTTCAACTGTTGGATTCGAAGGACCATGTTCTTCAACTGTTGGCTTCGAAGGAGACCATGTTCCTCAACTGTTGGCTTTGAATGACCATGGTAAGGGAGCGGAGGATAATTAGGTAAACTTTTAGAACTAGGATAATTTTGACACAGTAGCGATGTAATAAACTTTAATAAATAAAATAAACTTCAACAATTCTTACAACTACTTTAACCGAATGAATTTAAAACCGAAATATTTACATAATGTAATCTTAATTAAAAGTCTCTACTTATCTCTACATAATTAAAATCAAAAGTCTCGCTAATGTTTATCAACAACATTACTTATAACCTTGCTTGGTCTACATAATTCAAAAATTGCAACCTCATCAGTCAGCATTCCTTATACTGTACTCTGCAATTCCGACTTGTTTATTATTTATCTAAACATGTAATGTAATATTTCATTGCCAATAATTGTGATACTTATGTGACCTACTTAATATATATGAATTATTTTAATTTATGGTAGCGAATTTTCGTAGAAATATTATCATATAAAAATCATACTAAAATATATTTTTACGATTAGGAATGCCCTCTTGGATAGTTTTCTGTTCTATGAACACTTACCTTATTTTCTTAAAAAATATATTTTTAGCCGATATACGAAAAGCATAGTTGTTGGCCACACACCATTATTATTGGCTAGTCAAGGATACAGTTGTGGGCCAAATACTTTGCAGTTGCTGACAATGTTAAATATAACAATTTTTTGAAATAACTTAACACCTAGTTTCCTAGGCAATTATAAATTACACTGTAGGTATATCTTGTCAGCAATGATCATATTCCACTTAATAAATTTATCAGATGTTATTAAATTAATTTTCTGTAGACAGGTTCTTTATGCGGTTCAGAAAAATTAAATGACTCATTTGTTTTATAATAAGTCACCCCACACAAAACTCAACATGTAGTGAATTAAATTCTGCAACACCTGCTGGTTGCAGGATTCTTGTGGAGTTCGGGTAGAGGGATATCAAAATGATGTCTAATCTACTACACAAATTACTAATGCTGTATGTCAAATTAGTTCTATGACCGTCAACAAACAAGATTATGGATTTTTTTAAATGTGGGTACAAGACATTTTCAACCGATTCATTGAACACCTCTTTAGTCATCCAGCTGTTTTCACTACAGCCAACACCACATCTAGGCGGAAGAGAGGTTATCATTTCTTTTGGTTGTCTTTTATATGGCTATATCGCCATGTTACATTACCGTTAGCAGAAAATGTAAACATAACTGTAAGGTTTACTTTTGAATTATGCTCCACTTCATATATGTTTCGATTACATTTTAGCGCTCCATTTTATTTATTTTTTTGTCATAAATAAAAACAGGGCTCATCTCCATTATCGACACTTGAAGGATCTGTCAATATATCGAAAACATTTCTTTTCATCGATTAATCTTCAATTGTGTCATTTCCTGATATCCTTCCCACTAACAACAGTACGGGCAGCCGTCACTGCTTCTGCAGGACGTGAACTTATCTTAGGGTGTCTCCTCAGGAATGCCGTATACCATCCTTTGCCCGGTCTATTGCCATTAAATGTTTTTCTCTCGGAACTCTGTCCAATAATTCCTTTACAGATATTTGGATATCCTTCTGCCGTCTTGGAAAAACTTTCATACACGATGTTTTTATCCAACTTTCCAGGAGAGTGTCCTCTTCTGGGGTCAAGATTGGATCGGGCCCCGACACTTTTTTTTGTTGTTGTAAAATCTGTTGCTAGATCGAAATTGTAATGTAGACCGTGGCACTCAACAGTTAGCTGCAGCCTTCCGTTGCCCTAAACCATTTTCTATATCCAAAAGAGCATGCTGAAGACCTTCTTTAGTTTTTGATGTAAAGATTTCGATATCATTTTGGGGATTCTGCAAAGTGAAATATTTGTGTATTGGTCGCTTAAATGGAGTCAATTTTTACCGACCAACAACTGTCTTAATAAAATAACCTGCGCTTACTCTATGTCCTAATAGTTATGACTATATATATATATATATATATATATATATATATATATATATATATATATATATATATATATATATATATATATATATATATATACAGATAGTAATTGAAACTTAAACTGGACCCAGATATGGGTTTTACGGGGCCTAGATTTCAAAAGTCGCAGTTATCTCAATAGCAACTTTTTTCCACAAAAATTCCCTAAAAATTATATACTATTAAACCATAAAGAGTATAACTGAAAATACTGCGAAAGCATCACAGAAAGCGTCTAATTAAAATGAATTTTCAGCAAATATTTGATTGAAATACAGCACAATGACAGTTGAAGCTAAAACTTGAGACTTTGTAAAACTCACTTCTTACAACATTCTTTTACATAACCCGTATTCGTTTCAGGCCCTTTGTCTGAAATTTTGACGACTCGCGGCTTCGACGTTTAAGCATAAAAATTATAAATTTTTAAAGTAATTTCATGGTATTTCTTGACCTTTCCGCGCTAAAAAAACTCAATATTGTAACAGAGCATAGATTTTGTTGTCCATCTAAAATGTTTTGGTTTTGTGCGTTTCGCTGATCACCAGTGGCACACGATGCTTTGTCTTAAACTTTAACGTTTTTTTTTTCACTTAGAGATCTAAATCTTGGCTAGTTTTATTATTTTCAGATACGAAACTTTTCAGGAAGAAAATCCAACATTTTTTAGGAAAAAATTGTCTAACAACCTTATCCATGGCACTGACAAAATAAAAGGTACTCGCTTAGTTCCGGCAAAATCGGCCCATTATTTTTTGTGTTATCGGTGTGATACATATATATATATATATATATATATATATATATATATATATATATATATATATATATTGGAATGTTACACTACACTGTAATCACTTTTAAATATACACTCTATTTGCTTGCTGTACTCTTTGTGATTCTTTATTGGTTTACGTGTACCGCAGTTTCGAACCGTCCTGGTTCATCATCAGCACGCTACTGACTGTCAGTAGCGTGATGATGATGAACCGGGACGGTTCGAAACTGCAGTCCACGTAAACCAATAAAGAATCACAAAGAGTACAGCAAGCAAATAGAGTATATATATATATATATATATATATATATATATATATATATATATATATATATATATATATATATATATATATATATATATATATATATATATATTTGTGTGTGTGTGTGTGTGTGTAAATAGTTTCTCACTGAGGCTATATTTTAAAATGCTGTGTTCTTTAGGCGATAGATGTTCCACTAGAGCACATTTTAAAATTATTTAATTTTTTTGGTGGAACATCCTATATATTATGACATTTTTGAAAACCACGTTGATGCTGATTAAACTGATACCATATGGTTTTGGGTTATTATCTCCAACTACAGGGAGTTAAATGTACTTTAGATGTTTGTATCCATCGACATGTTCCAGATATTTATATCGGGTTTTGTCAAAATAATTGTTTTTTAGTGTAGATTGCGTTTATGTACGTTAATAGTGACTATTTATTTTTTAATATACAGGGTAGTTCACTTTTGCGAAAGTGAAAAAAAAAAATTTCAAATGCAACACCCTGTTATTTTGACTTTGGTATATGCAGAATTTCATAAGCTCTTATATGATACCACATTTGGATAAGTTAAATTAAATACGTAAGGAGGTGCAGCTGTTCAATATTCTTATGGAATGTGTTTAATATCATTACACATTATTACCAAATCACGGTAGCCCTGGAGATAAGTTGAAACATAGACAACATAATAAAATATATATTTGACACGACGTGCCGTTGACGATTGGCAAATAATACTTTTATTAGCTAAGTTTTAGATTATTTTGTTGTTAATCGTTAATAGTTTATTGTTGTTTGTTTGTTATTAGTTTTTTATTGTTCGTTGTTTATTATTCTCTGTTTATTTACTTAAGGGTACGTTCTAAAATTAATTTTACTGTTAAAGAGTTAGTAAACATAGTGTACGCTTTGTGAGGGACTGATGGAGACTATATACTGCCGCCCAGAATTTACAGTAAAAAATATTATTTTGCCGGACATCCCAAACCAGCGGCGGTTGAGAACGTAAGGACACGCCTTGACGAAAGTTGTAGCCAAAATACAAACCATAATCTTATGAAAACCGTGATACAATGAATGAAGATGCAGAATTCCAGGTTTTGATAGCGACTGAAGAGGTTCTGCAGATAAGTACAAGAGAAATTGAATGTATTGGGGGTATAAACATATCCTCAGTTAATAGGATAATTGAAAAAACACAAATCTCATCCCTATAATCTATGTCTTCATCGATCACTTACTGGCCAAGATCAAGAAAAGGGAATTAAGTTTTCATTGATTGTTGTTGCCCTTACTTGGTGAAACTGGTCCGTACTACATACAGACTTGGAGACTACTTCTCTGGCTTAACTTTTGTGTTTCGTTTCTGTATGTGAAGAACGTAGCCAGCACGTTAGCTAGCTGGAGCAAGAGGCCCTTATGAATTCCAGATGTTCTCGGATGTTCTTCAACGTTTCTGTGACTAGTTTCGCTGTTTGACAGCATCCGCAGATAGATAAAAATTGAATTAGTACGAAATCATGACAAATACAAATACAGATGTGTGGCTATGTAATGATGTTTTAATCAAAAAAATTCATCAAATTGAAAATAAAATGAAACAACGATGACGGATGAGGCTTTCAAAATGTCTTCGTGATATTTAACATAAAAATATGACTAGCCTATAATAACTATAATAACAGTTACAACAATAAAATAACTAACCAATAACAGTAATAAAGCAGACTCTATACAATGAAAGTATCGACATATATCAACTCGTTATGTTAGTACAAGTTTTTTGACAGAATAGTTTAATTTATTTTATTTGACATACTTAATTAGGAAGAAGCATATCCAGGAAAGGGGAATTCATTAAATCAGTTTGTTCATTTAAAACAAGGCTGATATTATCGTGTGTGTGCTTTTTGACTTCTAAAGCTTCTAAAAAGTCTAGTTTACGTTTGTCATTACAAAAATATAGTGGCTGGATATGGTTATTTACTGTAGATTTGTCAGCGTGGTTATTTGTAATGCCGAAATATGTTCTTTTCATCTGGTGTTAAAATTTCTAGAAGGCTTACCTATGTAGATTGCGTTACAGTGTGTACAAGCTAATTTATAAACGCCAGCTTTTGTCAAGAAACAAATTTTAACACCCGATACAAAGAATATATTTCTGCATTTAGAAATAGCCACGCTGACAAATCAAAATTTGCAAAACATATTATTGATAGGGAACATGGATCTACAGTAAATAACCGCAATATTTTTGTAAAGACAAATCTAAACTAGTCTTTTTTGAAGCTTTAGAAGTCAAAAAGCACACACACGACAATAGCTGCCTTGTTTAAAATGAGCAAACTGATTTAACGTATTTCTCTTTCTTGGATATTCTTCTTCCTAATTAAATAAGTCAAAGAAAATAGATTTAACTATTCTTTCAGAAAAGTTGTAATACGATAATGAGTTGATGTATGTCGATACTTTCATTGTGTAGAGTCTGCTTTATTACTGTTATTCTTTTTCTATTCATTTTATTATTGTAACTGTTATTATAGGCTAGTCATATTTTTATGTTAAATATTGACATATATCACGAAGACATTTTGAAAGCCTCATCCGTCATCTGTATTTCATTTTATTTTCAATTTAATGAATTCTTTAATCAAAACATCATAACATAACAACAGATCTTTATTTGTAGTTTTCATGATTTCGTACTAAATCAATTTTATCTGTTTGAGAATGCTGTCAAGCAGCGAAACTAGTCACAGAAACGTTGAAGAACATCCGAGAAGATCTAGAATTCATAAGGGCCTCTTGCTCCAGTTAGATTACGCCCTTCACTTACAGAAACGAAACCCAACAGTGAAGCCAGAGAAGTAGTTTCCAAGTCTGTATGTTGAATGAATTTTTATAATATTTTTTTCAATATGATTGAAATATTTTCAACTTTAATAATATTGTTCTGATTAGTGACGGAGCAACTTTGAATAATATCGGTGTAGTTAGCAGGTGGTAGTGGAATTTTCCTTTATGTAATAGTAAAGGATTTTTTCACGCCCGAGGAGGTACCACCCCATACATCAAGGGGCCGGTGAAGTCCCAACGGACGTTTCCGGTTCTGGTGTATGAGTCGGTTTCCCTTATAAGCAAAAATGATGATGGCTCCTCCTTGTATAAAATATTCCGGAGGCAAAATACCCCTCCATTCGGATCTCCGGGAGAGGGGTGTACAGGGGGCGCCAACATCAAGATTTAACATATCCTTTTCGAATATATGTGGCCTAAATTCTAACCTGAACTCCGTCCACCATTTCCTCCAGGCTAACAGGCCCCAACTCCTCTTCCTCACCGAAACCCAAATCAGTGCCAAAACAGCCACTAATCACCTTAATTTCCCGGAGTATGAGCTCCTTATTGCCTTTAGATTGCATGGAGGCGTGTGCGCATACGTCCGTAGCAATCTACCCTGCACCAGACTTCCCAATTTAGAAGCTGGAAGAAAAGACATACTATGGATAAAACTCTCGCTCAGGGCTGCAACTAAATTCATCTGTTGCATTTACCGGTCACCTTCTGACAACAACTTTGTCCAGCTCTTTGACTACCTTTCTGAAAAAACCGACTACCTGATTTCTGAATATCCTTCCTCCGAGGTCACTATTCTTGGCGACTTCAATGTCCATAATAAGGAATGGCTAGGATCTTCAAAAACCGATCCACAAGGGAGAGCAGCGGAGGCCTTTGCAGTCAGCAATTCTTTGGCAAATATGGTTCAGCAACCTACTTACTTTCCTCGTATCCCAACACACAGCTCAAATCCCTTGGATCTCCTTCTTACTACAAATCCTGAATGCTATAAGATATCAGTCACCGCCCCCCTTGGTCGCTCAGACCACGGCATCGTCACTGCTTCCTGTGCAATGCAACCCGAGGTCACACAGTCATCACACCCACGTATCGTTTGGCACTACAACTCCGCAAACTGGGACGAAATGCGGGATTACTTTTCCTCATTTCCATGGGCGTCTGTCTGCTTCTCTCATCCTGACCCCTCTGATATCTCACAAAACGTCACCGAAATTATCCAAGCTGGCATGGAATTATTTATTCCACGTACACAGAAAACCTCTTCAGCCACTCAAAAGCCCTGGTTCTCTAAATCCTGTGACAAGGCCAGACTTGAAAAGGTCAAAGCTCACAAAACGCTTCTACACAATCCCAGTCAAGAAAATCGTCAAGCATTCAACGACGCGAGAAACCGCTATGTCCGCATTCTTTCTGAGGCAAAAAACTCGTTTAATAACCACATCAAAAACAAAGTCCTCTCAAGCTCCAACGGCGGCAAACCCTTCTGGACTCTTGCTAAGTCTATTGGGAATAATTTCTGCAAGAGCACGTTCCCACCTCTTGTCTCAGGTGATGAAATTGTTTCTACCGCCCTGGGCAAGGCTGAACTTTTTGCTTCGTTGTTCGCCGGAAATTCTACTCTCAACCCACCTCCAAATGTTCAACCACCAACAGTCCCCAATGTCGCGCATAAAATGACTGATATCATTTTCAAAACTAAAAAGGTACGAAAGATGCCCTCTTCTCTTAATACCAGGAAAGCCTCTGGCCTTGACGAGATCCCAGCAATTGTTCTCAAAAAATGCGCACCAGAACTTGCTCCTGTCCTGACTCGTCTGTTTCAGATATCTTACAATAAAGGCATATTCCCTAGTAACTGGAAAACTGCTCGAGTACAACCCATCCCCAAGAAAGGATCCAAAGCGCTTCCTAGCAACTACAGGCCTATTTCTCTCATTTCATTCATCTCTAAAGTGATGGAAAAGTATATAAACACCGAACTACTAAAATTCCTTGAAAAACACAGTCTAATCCACGACAGGCATTATGGATTCCGTCAGCGCAGATCGACTGCCGACCTCCTTTCCTTTGTCACCCATTCTTGGAACAAGTCTATGGAACAACACGGTGAATCCCAGATTGTTGCTCTAGACATATCTAAAGCATTCGACCAGGTCTGGCACGCAGCGCTGCTTAATAAACTTCCGGCCTATGGCCTACCACCAAAACTTTGTACCTGGACAGCAAATTTCCTCTCCAACAGGAGCATATCTGTTGTTGTGAATGGCCATTCCTCTAAACTGTATCCAATTAATGCAGGAGTTCCTCAAGGTTCAGCTTTAGCCCCTACTTTGTTTCTTCTCCACATCAATGACCTCCTCTCTAGCACATCCAACCCAGTTCACAGTTACGCGGACGACAGCACCCTCCACTCAAACATACAATATTCTAAGCCTGTCTCTTTAGCCCAATTAGATGAGGATCGCAGACTCATGGAGGGTTCTGTCTCCGTGGACCCCCAAAAAATATTAGACTGGGGAAGTAGAAATCTTGTACAATTCAACCCCACCAAAACTAAGTCTTGCTTTCTCTCTCACAAGAGATACAGCAGCCCTAGACCCATCACAATGAACAACCAAGTTATTCAAAGTAATCAGTCCTTTTCTCTTGTTGGCATTTCTGTGGATCGAAATCCTAATTGGCACCAACATGTTACATCAATTGCAGAAGCGGCTGCTAAGAAATTGGGTTTCCTCTTCCGGGCTCGCAAGTACTTTTCACCAACTAATCTCTATACCTTATACATTTCACAAATAAGGACAAACCTCGAATACTGCTCCCACATCTGGGGTGCAGCTGCCGCTTCTACACTCGCTATCCTGGACTCCATTCAAAAGAGAGCTATACGTCTCATCGGTGACCCTACCCTCACCCAAAGGCTTCCATCCCTTGCCCACCGACGTGCCGTTTGTGACCTCTCTCTCTTTTATAGATATCTGCACGGGCACTGCTCAGAGGAGCTTTCCTCCATAATTCCCCCACCTGCTGCCCCCAGCAGATCTACCAGGGGAACAGAGCGAATGCACCCTTTTAATGTCCAGGTCACCAGACATAGAACATCTTGTTATGCCCGCTCTTTTGTCCCGAGGACTTCCAAGTTGTGGAATTCCTTGCCGGCACATGTTTTTCCTTCTCCTCCGAACCTCCAAACCTTCAAGTCCAGAATTAACAAGCTGCCTCTTTCCTCCTTGTCAACACCCACGGTACGATAGGATTTAGGCTGTAAGCCCTCGTGGTGTGTTGTTGACATAAAAAAAAAGTTAGCAATCATAATATGCATTGTTACGCTCCAAAAAATAGACTTTGGTTACATCAAGTGGATTTTTAGCATCAATGGTCCTTGAATGTGTGGAGAGAAATTATAGGTGACAAAGTTATCGAACCACTATTTTTTGAAGATCGACTTGAAAATGATGAACGCTACGGCAGATTTCTAGAGAATGATTTACCCAATTTAATGAAATATATTGATCATGAAACACGTCGATTAATGTATTTTCAACAATATGGTGCTCAGGCCCTTTTTTACCAAAATTCAAGGCAATCTTTAAACCATTGGCTAGAAAACCAATGTATTGGTCCCGGATTCAATGCTCAGCAAGCACTGGCGAATTTGCCCCAAGGCCCAGTAGGCCTGGGCCTAAGGCGGCCAGATATTAAGAGCGGCCAATCTTGACAAAAAACACATTATAGCGTATGGCAGGCCGCACTGCACGGTGCAGTCTGCACCGCAACGTATAACAATAATCTTCCTAAACCACTTTCGTACATTTTATGTATAAAATATACATATGATACACAAACATATTATATATATATATATATATATATATATATATATATATATATATATATATATATATATATATATATATATATATATATATATATATATATATATATATAATGTACTGTAATGTATAATAAAATATAATATAAAGGTAATTATTTCGTACATATAAGTGATTTAGGAAGAATACTGTTATACGCAAGAGCCTTTAAAACACTCGCTTCTGCGTTGGTTGACTATACGGACGTACGTGGACGTCGTTGCTCGCCGCAAGGGTCTCGCGCTTAAGTGCAGAGGAGTTTTGTAACACACACTTATTATATCTTGTATGATAATAAACCTGTAGTTAAACAAATAAACCTAAAAGAGTTTTAAATGTGCAATTATCCCTGAAACCTGGGAAAACATTACAAACTAGCAGTTATTATAGTTACCTAAATTTATGAATCGATTTTGATAAAAACATGGCAATAAATTAAATTCATTAAGTATTCTTTATGATGGGTGCTGAGAAAGGGGCGGTTGGTACTTACTACATGGCCTGGTGCCTAGGGCGGCCAAGACTGCAAATCTGCCACTGCCAGCAAGATATATCGATCTAGCCCCATTAGACTTTTTCCTCTAGGGATAGTATATCGAGAGTTCTCAACAACTGCGGAAGGCATGCAAAATCGTATACAAACAGCTTTTAGAAGTATTACCGCGCCAATGTTGAACAGAATCAAAAAACTTTGCAACTTCGAGTTTGCATTCAGGAAGGCAGATACATTTTTGAACATGTTTTATAAATGTTAATAAAATTTTGCATCTAATGTTTGATTTCTTAATGTTTTTATCCATTCAAATAAAATAAAAATGTTAGTATGCACAAATAAAAATTTTGAACAGCTGTACCTCTTTTCGTATTTATTGTAACTTATCCAAATATGGTATCATAAGAAAGCCTATGAAATTATGCATTAACCAAAGTCAATATATGTAGGGCGCTGCATTTGAAAAAGAGGTATTTTTAAATTTCGCTAAGGATAAATTCCCTGTATATTAAAACATAAATTGTCACTATTAACGTGCATAAACGCAATCTACACTAAAAAAGACATTTATCATGAAAAAAACCGGATATTATTATTTCACACATGTCGATGAATACAAACGTCTAAAGCAGACCACCTTTTTATATTTAACTCCCTGTAGCTGGAGAATGGTTGAAAATCACTCAAAACAATATGGTATCAGTTTGATCAGCATCGACGTGCCTTTCCAAAAATGACATAATATATAGGGTGCCATTAAAAGAAAACGAAGTGTGGTGCAACATGCTGTATATTAACCGGCTGTATCAATGGAAATACTTTTAAAATAAGCACTTGTGGAACATCTATCGTCTCGATAAAACTGCATTTTAAGATATAGCCTCAGTGAGGAGTTATCCTCTGTCCTCAAATCTATATATATATATATATATATATATATATATATATATATATATATATATATATATACAGTGTGTCCTAAACTGGATGGGAATGTATTGCTATCTCCGTTATTATTAGAGACAAGGAGACGGTTAAATTGGCAATGTCTTGTAGAATTTCATGCTCGTTCCAAATATGACTTGTATTTTGCCCTGCCGCTTTTCGTTTTCGAGTTATTTAAAAAAAATATCGATTTCTTTTTTCTTCAATATATAAGTAGGCGTTGATCTGACATGTCCAACACTTGCACATTATCAGGACACTTTTTATAGAGTAATCTTTTTGTGCTATTCTCAACTGTGGATTATCATTTTATTTTGAGCTACAGGTATCAACGTTTGTTTTTATTATGACAGCCATATTGGATTTTTAGCTCATGTGATAGCCTGTGAAAAGAGCTTTCCAATAATGTACAACATGCTTGAGAAATTTTCTAATTGCACTGACAATTGAGAAAAACCGTTTTGAGGATAGTAGGCTGTGAAATTCAATACCAGAAAACAAATGACACAAAAAAGTGTTCAAAAAGCAGTGGGCCACTATTAAAATAATTTTCTGTAATGATTCACGACAAAAAAATATTGTAATTTAAATTACAATCCTTAATTTGGTAATAGTGTTAGGTAATATTATGTAAAACAGTTTAATAATGAAACCCGGCAATAACAAATAGAAACCGAAACTCCACAAAACAACACAATTAGAAACGGAACTCAACAAATAATAAAATAGAAACTTCAAAATACACTAAATAGAAAATTGTTCAATATGGCCACCGTTTTGTTCAATGTACTTTATACACCTTTTTGAAATATGCCTAAGAACTCTGGTGAGAGTGTTTTGGTTAATATGATTTATAGCTTCCGTGATTCTGTTTCGTAATTCATTGATATTTTGTGTTGGATCGAATTTATACAAATCATTCTTCAAAGTACCCAAAAAATAAAAATCCATGGGTGTTATATGAGGACTTCGAGCACACAAATGAACTTGCCCATTGTTACAAATGACACGATTATTAAAATTTTGGTACAAAAATTCTTTGACGATCCTAGCATTGTGAGCTGGACAACCGTCTTGTTGGTACCAAATCTCGTCTAAATTACATGAACTCTTCTAATTGTTGGTAAGATATCATTTCTCAATAGATTAAGATACCTTTCCCCAGTTGAATTATTTTCAAAAAATAACGGACTAACAATGAATTTACCTGAAATGTTTTAAAATTAACTGTCTAATCTACAAGTAAAAATAAAAGTTTTGTACCTAATAATCCGCACCAAACATTAATACCAAATCTGTCCTGCAATCGTCGTTCTTCTTTTAGATGGAGATTTTCATTTGCCCAATAATGCCTATTATGGCGATTATATACACCACAATTTGTAAATCTGGATTCATCATTCCATATTATTTTCAAATGAAAAATGTCCTCTTGCTGACATTATCCTTGATACCATCTGCAGAATTGAAGTCGCTTAGGGTAATGGTCAACATTTAAGTCTTGTACGATTGTAGGTTTGTATGGATGGTAATGACTTTGTTTTAACACACGGTGTACCGTACTCTTTGGAACGTCATATTGTTCACCATAAAACCAAACAGATTACGGAGGGTTTTCCTTTGAAACCCGTATGACTGCATTATTTCTTTCTTCATTTCTAGGCATTGGTAGTTTCTTTGCGTGGAAGCTACCGCCGTTCAATAGATTGGTCACTATTCCGCAAAATACTTTGGTGTTTGGTTGTCATCTTTCTGGGTAGTTGTTTTGATATGAATTTGCAGCTGCCTCAGTATTGCGGTTAGAACGAATTCTAAAAGGTCAAAAAATTCTCCATTACTGAACATATTGTTGAATAATATTTAAAATAAACAGGAAACAAACAATTTAGTACAAAATTTTAAGCAACGTGTTAAATACACCTCAAACAGATAATTAAGAATGAGAGAATTCTCAATTGTCGCGACTTAACTTCACGGTTAAGACGTTTGAATTTTTAAAACAATTTATTTAATACTTTGAACACTCAATACTTAATTACTTAGTTACAAAAAAATGAATAATATAATATACTAAAAATAAGACGATCAACCTACATGTGATCTAATGTCTATGCACTCGGTGTGCCAATGACTAACTCGGAACAAGAATGAACGGTTATACCTCTGTGAGCAGCCTCTTTATAGTCTTCCCTCCAGGCGTGGCACTATGTGTCTGGATAAACAAGGAATCTGCTGATGTAGATTCTCACAGTGATATTCCGTTCTACTTGCACTTTGAACCTGCAAAGTTCTTGGCTCCGTTAAGACGACGGCTGACTCAGCGGTTCTTACCGTGGGAAGGCGACATTGTAGTATAACGGGCCATTGTTTGGGCTCCATTTATCTCCTCCCCCTTTTAAAGACGAAGCTATGGTTCGTTCCGGATTTTCAATGGAAATCCGGACTCGGTGGTTCCTGTTTTTGTTCCTTTATCTTCTTTGATGGTTCTTCGTTTCTTCAACCCCATTCGGACTGCTATAGTTGTGATGGTTATTAAGACAGCTATGTACAGTAATATTGTCCATATACTCAGGTGATGAATTGGTATTGTTATAGGTCCTGGTATATTTTGTTTAATTTTTTGAAGTTGGTGTTGGATTTGATTGATGTTGTGTAGCTGTACGTTTTATAATGATATTTCGGGTACTGGTCCTGGATTTGGTTGATCTTCTGGAATGGGGGTTTCTAGTGTAGGCAAGTTGAATAGTTGTTGTGTTTCTGCTGTTGCTGGGCCAGTCTTGTAGATTTTGTTGCCTATGGTTAATTGGCAATTTGGTTGCAGGTTAATTAATTTTGTACCCTTGATGATGTTGGTCCACTCCTGTTCCTTGTAAGTTATTCTGGCGTTAGTTTCTTCGGGTGCTATAACTATATACTGACTGGTTCCATATCTCGAAACTGTGGTTCTTTTAATTTTGACTAATTCTTGATTACAATTGTTAATAGGTTTTTGAAATTTTATTAGCTTTATTTCACATGGGTTTTGATCATTCATGGTTGTTGGATTGTCGTCTTTGCAAAAATATATCTGGTTCTTTAAATTTTTACATTCTTCATTACGATAGGCATATTGTTTACTGCTTAGGATAAGGTATTTGGTTCTAGGAATTATCATGGTAAAAAGGTGTGTCTTTCTAGGGACAGGTAATGTATATAATTGATAATAATCATATTCTGATTCATCTACCAGAGGTATTTCTATTTGAAATATAATTTTGAAATTGTTTTGGACTGCTTTTATTTTAAATACTTTTTCGGATAGATTTAGATCAGTGGTTGTTATTACTTTAGCATTAGTTGCATAATTTTGTATTTTATTGATTTCTTTTATTATAAATGTTGGTTTTAGTATGGATATGTGAAAGATTCCTAATTTTGCAAAAGTGATGGAATTTTCTGTTGTTAGTGCTATTTCTTGAATATTGTTTAATAATTATCCTAGCTGCATGAGTAACTCTAGGATCTTAATGCGATGATAGTGAGTTAATTGCTCACTTCGCAGGCTTTCTACTGTATTACCTAATTCATTTATCCTATTTACTATCGTGCCTTGGTTATGACTCAATCCTACTATCGTTCTATTAAATTCGACGATGGCCTCGAGCATGATTGAATTTTGAGACCTAAAAAGTTGATGAATTTTATTTTGATCTGTGGTTAGGACTTCTAATGCTTGTTGAATGCGTTCCCCCATCTTGTGAATCGAGATTCTCCGTGATTGACTTAAATATAGAACCTAGTCCGTTTATTAGGCCACGTTTTCGTCTATTAATAATATTGTTATTTGGAAAAAATCCTATAAAATATATCGTCTACATTATCTATGGTGAAATTCAATGTCAATATGAAATTATGATATTCAGAATGGCAATCTTTTGTCATGAAGGTAACTGTATTGGCGTAGTGTCTTTTTATTTGGTTGTAGTCTCTATGTAATTGTGTCAAGTCATGTATGTGTATAAGATTCCAGTTGCTAGTCTCAGTGTATGCTGTGCCTAATTTCTTTGGTAACATGCCTGGGTTGTCTGTCAAGTCTTGTATTTGGGCTGTTATTCCCGTGGCAAGGAACCTGCAATGCGTAAATTTCTTAAATGTGCTATCGTCTGTTCGTCATTTTTATGATTTATTAAAATAGCTTTATTATGTTCTAATAGGGATATTATTGAGTACGGTCCTGAAAATGGGTTTTTATGTTTTTTATGAAAGCCTGGTGGTATCTTTTTGTAGACAATATCACCTTCCTTGAACGGTTGGTTCGTGTTTTTATTTGTCCGTTGTAACGTTTTTATTTTTGAATTCTCTATCCTGCTTCTGACTATCTCGTAAATAATTTGCATTAAATCTTTGTGTTGTACGTTGTATTCCTGTGTAATTATGACTTCCGGGTCATAGTAAAACATTTCTGGTATGTAGCCAAATATTAAATCAAAAGGTGGTTTTAGTGTCTGTGAGTGTATTGTCGAGTTGTAAGCGAATATACAATATGGTATTAAGTCTATGGGTTTCATATTTTTAAATTTCATTTTGAATAATCGATAATGTTCAATAATCGTGCTGTGAAATCTTTCGATCCATTGGATGTTGGGTTTTGCGGTGTTGTTATATGTAACTCTATCTGATATGTTTCTAATAGTTCTTTAATTACCTGGTTTGAAAACTCCGTACCTGGGTCTGCGATTATTATTTTACACGCTCCATACTGTGAAAAGTACTTGATCAAGTTTTTTGCAATTTCAGTAGCACTTTCACTTTTTATTGGAAATGCTTGGCCACAATTCTCCATTTTTGTTTATTTGACTTGTCCATTTTCTTTGATATAACCCAAATAGGTGAGCTATATGGGCTGTGGCTTTTCCTAATGATTTTTTGTCTTAACATGTCATTTATTTGTCTGTCTACTTCCGGTTTATGTACGTACGGGTATCTATATAATTTAGAATGGACAGGTATGTCGTCTGTTGTCCTTATTCTATGTTTTATCGCATTTGTGTGCGTCAATGGTTCGTTTTTATTTAAAAAGATGTCCTGATATTCTGATAATAAACTAAATAACAATTGTTTTTCCTCGTCATTTAATTCTCCTGTATCTATTTGTTCAATTAAGACATTCTCATTATTAATTCGTTTTTGATTACGCCCCGTATCGTAAGTGTTTAAATTATTAATATGAGTTGTACTAGAATTGTTATTTTGTATAACTACTGGTGCAAACGGACTTCGCCTTTGGCTGTATCTGGTTTCAGATGCATATTGTTTATTTAATCTGCTGAATGGCCTATCTCTTACATTATAAGCTTGGTTATTATTTAGTACGTGATTAATTGTCTCAAGATCTTCATTACGTACGAAATACTGCTGGGTTATTATATTGTTTAAATTTAAATGAGTCTCGGGTAGCACTAAACCATCTGCTTTGGTTTCTGTCTGTCCCGATTGACTCTCGCTAAGATCTGTGAATTTTATTGGTATAATATTCTTGCCTATATACAGTTTGTGATCCTTAAAATCTATTTTAGCTTCGTTTCGTTTCAGAAATTCCATCCCAATTAATCCCGAAAAAAAATTGTTAAAGTTAAATAGGCAGAACTCTTGTATATCCTCTGAAATCGATTTAAATTTAATACGTGCACGCTTACAGTGCTTAGAAATGCCATGCGCGGTGCGTATGGTAAAATCATGCGTAAATATGTTTTTAGGGAACTTATAATATGCTACAGCAGGATTCAAAAGATTTTTTGAAGATCCTGAGTCTAACAAAAATTTACCTGATATTTCGTTTAATTCTATATACGGTAACTTACATAATGTATTCATATTATTTATATCTATCACGGTTCTCTCGTTGAGGGCCCTGCAGTGGGAAAATTTCGCTGTTGGATATCGTATTCCTCGGCTGGCGAATTTTCGTAATTTAATTCTTCGTTTACATAATTTAAATCGTAATTTGTTTCATTGACTTCGTTCTCATTAAATTCTATATTATTTACATGAGCTGCTCTCCTTGGTAATGACAGTCTAGTGTTAGAACTATCTACTTCCATTGGTTTGTGATAATTTCTGTTAGCATTATGATTTACATTGGGTCGACCCGGTTGATCACTAAAGTTGGGTCGCCTAAATTGACTCGAAAAATTTTGCCTTGGTACAAATTGTTGATTTTGTCTAGGCTGGGAATTTGTGTGATTGTTTTGATTATTATGTTGTTGAAATGGTCTAAAGTTTGTTTGGAAAGGTCTCTGAAATTGTACATTCTGAAAAGGTGGGTTATTTTGTCTCTGAAAGAAAGTACGGTTCTGTCCTTCTAATTTATTATTATTACTGGAATTCTTATTTATTGTTTTATCTCTATAATCGAAATTTTCCTCTGCGAATACGAATTTCAAAGCTTGTTCTATGCTTGCGGGTGCTTGACTACGCAGGACAAGCCCTAGCGGATTGCGTAACCCTCCTAAGAACGCTTTTAATGTTTGATTCTGGTATATGTCTTTCTTAATTAATCTCACGCCTTCATTTTGCTCGTTGGCTATTAAACTCGAGATGAGCAATTGCTCTATATGACGGCATCTGTTCGCGAACGACAGTGCGTCTTCAGCATTACGCTGTTTCAAGGTTAACATCTCAGCTAACAAACTGTGATCATCTCGTTGATCACTGAAATTCTGAACAATGGCCTCTCTCAGGTCTGCCCACATATTAATTATCTTTGTATTTAATATAAGCCGGGCTGTTCCCGTTAGTTTAGTTTGAACATAATTTAGCAAGAAGTGATTCATATACAGATTCTCGTTTGGCACGTAGAACTGATTCATGACTAAGTCACATGCCTTTAAAAAGTTGTCTACGTTGGCTGGTTGCCCGTCGAACTCGGGAATAGCTTTCAGAAAAAATTCTTTGAATTGGTCTGTCATGTTGCTACTATTACTACTCTTATTAATATTTGAATGATTTACTGTTATGTTATTGTCGCTAATGCTGATTGATCTAAATCTATACTCTATGTTACTTAAACTTTGTGATTCTTCCTCTGAATCAGACATATAACGTTTCAATACAACACATATAAAAAATTGGAAATGTAAAATGGGATAGCAGTAAACTTACCATAACACGATGGTTGCTGCTTCCATTTGGCTCTGCTTGGCCACTATTTCTGCTTTAACTTGGCTCTGCTTGGCTCTAATTGGTTATTAGGCGTCGATACGCTTAAAAATCGATATGCTTTCGGTTTTCTAACCAATACTAACGACTGCGCCACTTAACTTCACGGTTAAGACGTTTGAATTTTTAAAACAATTTATTTAATACTTTGAACAATCAATACTTAATTACTTAGTTACAAAAAAATGAATAATATAATATACTAAAAATAAGACGATCAACCTACATGTGATCTAATGTCTATGCACTCGGTGTGCCAATGACTAACTCGGAACAAGAATGAACGGTTCTACCTCTGTGAGCAGCCTCTTTATATTCTTCCCTCCAGGCGTGGCATTATGTCTCTGGATAAACAAGGAATCTGCTGATGTAGATTCTCACAGTGATATTCCGTTTTACTTGCACTTTGAACCTGCAAAGTTCTTGGCTCCGTTAAGACGACGGCTGACTCAGCGGTTCTTGCCGTGAAAAGGCGACATTGTAGTATAACGGGCCATTGTTTGGGCTCCATTTATCTCGCGATAGTGTTATATCCATAGCAACTTTTTTTCTGTTGTTTTTCAGTTGACTTACGTTTAAAAATCAAACAATTTTCAAAGATGTCTTCTTAAATCATTAATCTGCTTTTTATTGAGTTCTGTTAGTAAAATTAGTTATTTACCAGGTTTACTTATTTAATTTATATATCTTTTTTTTTTTTGATAATCTTGTAATGCAAAATATCATTTGTAATAATGGGCCGCTTCATTGGTGCTCTCAAAGTTCCTTTTTTTCGTGAATTATTATGGAAAATCATGTTAAAAGTTGAAGTATATTATTAGACTCCATGGCCTACTGCTTTCTGAACACTTTTTTTTGTCATTTGTTTTTTAGTATTGAATTTCATAGCCTACGATCCTCAAAACGGTTTTTCTCAATTGTCAGTGCAATTAAAAGCTTTCTCAAGCATGTTGTACATCGTTGGAAAGCTCTTTTCACACGCTATTACGTGAGTAAAAAATCCAATATGGCTGCTATAATAAAAACAAACATTGATACCTGTAGCTCAAAAACGAATGACAATCCAAAGTTTAGAATAGCACAAAAATATTATCCTGTAAAAAGTGTCCTGAAAATGTGCAAGTCTTAAACATGTCACATCAACGCCTACTTAGATATTGAAGAAAAAAGAAATCGCCAAATTTTGGTTTTTTGAAAATAACTCGAAAACGAAAAGGGGCAGGGCAAAATAGAAGTCATGTTTCTAACGAGCATGAAATTCTACAAAACATTGCTAATTTAAATGTCTCCCCATCTCTAATAATAACGGAGATAGCAATACATTCCCATCCAGTTTGGGACACACTGTATATATATATATATATATATATATATATATATATATATATATATATATATATATATATATATATATATATATATATATATATATATATATATATATATATATATATATATATATATATATATATATGAATATGTTTTTTGGCAACCTAGTTCGCGCTCAATTAAAGAATTTTTTTTCAAAATTCAAAAGTCGTGAACGCCTTATTAGAACAGTTTTACGACGAAAATTCACTAAAAAAGTGTTATACTGTTATACTTTGAAACCTTGAGAGAAAATGTAAATAAGCGTTTTAGTGTAATTAACTTTATCCTGCAGAAGCATTAGTGAGATGAGCTAACCGAAATACGGTAGACCATTTTCATAAATGTTTTAGAGATACAAGCCTTTGTGTGATGGCAACGTTGCAGTACACGCAGTGTTTCGGGATCATACAAGTTACTGTAAAGGAATTTATCCCTCTGTTGAATAAATTGATGAATACAACATCTGTTGATCTAATTAACTGAAAACCTCACTTTGTTATCATAAACGTTTTAGTTATAATTGAGGTTCACGCGTGATTAACGCATTAAATTGATACACCTACACATAAATAAAGGATTGAAGATGCTGCTAATCAAATAAACAGGACGCCTAGACGCAAAACGAACTAAATACGGTTAGTACAGTCTTGAAGTAAAATCTGAAAGCGTCAGGATGCAGCAAGTGCGTTATGATAGCAAATTTACATAAAATTTTTTGTAATATGTGGAGATTGAAACCTGTAATGAGCATAATAAGTACAATTTGGAGAACACAATTCATCAAAATACAGTTTTAGACCTGTCGATCCTTTCTCTAACGAAATGAATGTAATCAGAGCGACGAATCAACTAAGCGAATAAAGACTACAACTAATATATATATATATATATATATATATATATATATATATATATATATATATATATATATATATATATATATATATATAGGGTGGCGCATTGAAAACTAAACAGACCGATTTGCGTCCAGAGATTTTTTTTAAAGAAACACTGAAACACGTCAGTTTTAATATTGAGGGGGACATGTTTTGACATAAAACGTAACTTTGTCACATCAACCCCTTAAGGGTGGTGATAACAACCCTTATATTTTAAATAGGGAACATGGGTCGAGTGTTACATCATTTGAAAGCTCTTTCTTTTCTGATATCAGCACACTTATTTTTTTGGAAGTTTTATTAACTCGTTTAAAAATTATTCACAGTTGAAGATGCAAAAACGCATTTCACTCATTCCGATAAGAAATGTGCTGATAGTCAATGTTTTGTTGGTTTGTAAACAAAAAAATTGACTATCAAAACATTTCTTATCGAAATGAGAGAAATGCGGTTTATTATTTCAGTTTATCGGTCGGTTTGATATTTGATAGCACTACCGAAAATTAATTTCACAATGGTATTCTGTAGAAGAAAGAGTTGGAATAATTACTCGTTTTTTTCAAAAACGATGACTGTCTCAACCGCACCGCAAATTTGTTTAATAAACATCATCCGAAGAGACATGTTAACAGAAAATACATTTTGGAGTTAGTTGCAAAGTTTCGACAAAGTGGTTCAGTAGCCTACAAAAAACGGAATCCTGAAAGTGAATTTCCTGTTAGAAGTGAGACTACTGAGATTGAAGTTTCAGGACAAATTGCTGCAGACCCAACTTTGAGCACGAGAAAATTGGCCACTGTTTCAAACATCAAAAGAAGAACTATTCAGCGAATATTGAAGCATCATAAATTTCACCCGTATAATATTCATATTGTACAACAACTGAATGAAGATGATTTTGATCGGCGGCTGGAGTTTTGTGAAGTTATGACTGCACGAATAGCTGATAACAGGAACTTTCTGTTCAATATCTGTTTTTCAGACGAGTGTACGTTTTTATTGAACTTTACAGTCAATAGTCATAATTGTCGTTGTTGGGCAGATAATAATCCAAGAAATTTTCACAAAGTCTACACTAAAACTCTACAGAAATTTAATGACTGGACTCGCATTTTTGGAGGCCGTTTAATTGGACCTTGATGGCAATCTGAATGGCGAAACGTATTTGGAGTTACTAAAATATATAGTTTACCCTCTACTAATTGACATTGTTGAAAATGATGATCGCCATGAAGAAAATCAATTAGTGTTTCAACAAGATGAAGCTCCTACGCATTTTTCACAACGTGTTAAGGAGTTTTTGAACAGAGAGTTTCCAGAGCAATGGATTGGGCGTAGAGGTGCTTTTGAGTGGCCCCCTAGATCACCGGATTTAACTCCTTTAGACTTCGTTCTATGGGGCCATTCAAAGAGTAGAATTTTCTCAACAGAACCGGAGTCTCTGGAAGAATTACGACGATGCATTGTTGAAGAATGCAGTCTAATAACTCCACAAATGCTCCAGAATGACAGAGCTCGTTTTGAACAAAATTTGTACTTTTGTATGGAAGCTGGTGGTCAAAAATTTGAACACACTAACAGAATAAACATTTTTGAACGTTCGGTTTTGTTTTTTAATTATTTTTTTAACAAAAAATTGACTTAAGAGTGTATTTCTTATCACAATGAATGAAATACGTTCTTGCAACTCCAACTGTGAATAATTTTTAAATGAGCGCATAAAACTTCAAAAAAAATTTATTTGTGTGCTGAATTTGGAAAATAAAGAGCGTTCAAATGATGTAACACTCGACCCATGTTCCCTACTTAAAATATAAGGATTGTGATCACTACCCTTAAGGGGTTGATGTGACAAAGTTGAGTTTTATGTCAAAACATGTCCCCCTCAATATTAAAATTGACGTGTTTTAGCGTTTCTTAAAAAAATTGTCTGGACGCCAATCTGTCTGTTTCGTTTTCAATGCACCACCCTATATATATATATATATATATATATATATATATATATATATATATATATATATATATATATATATATATATATATATATATGTTAGTTGCCGAGCAGTTGAGAACAGCGTCCTCTAGGAAGGTATGCAGCAGGGCCCCCCACTGTTGAGTCTTAAATCCTGTAATTAAAACTGGATACCTGCTTTTGTAGAACTGTGTGTCGTTATCAAATATTCCCTTGATCAAATTTTCTTAGTACCTTTCTTTTGCAAGTGGCTTGGACAAGTTCGTTAGCCTGGAAAAGCGGCACAGGTTTTCCCGGAAATTTTTATATTAATGCATTTTTGCATTTTCCATCAAATTGTAATGCATGTTTGCTTTCGAGTTATTTCAATTATTTTGCAATTTTTCATATTTTTGGCACATATCAAAAATTGTGATACAGCGTTTTTACCAACAGAAATCGGAATGTAATGCAAATGACGCATTCAAAAAGGTTTTCGTTAGTATTATTTCATGCAAAAATCGAGATGCCGTAAACAGGCCGCTCTCAAATAATAACCTTATTTAAAAAAATCAAAGTGTCGTAACTCAATTGATTCAAATAGAACGGTCTGTAGTTTGTATTTCAGCAGAGAAGAGCATAATAATAAATGCTTAATAAGTTATTTAATTTTTTTTTTGTATTTTCGTGAAAAGATTGTACATTTTCAGGCAATAAACTTTTTTGGGAGTTTTGCCGAAAATCTTATTAGATGAAATATGTTACATTGTTTCTACTATATAGGTTATATTGGTTACCAGATTTGATGCCTGCTTTCATTAAAAAAATATATGTTTGCTATTAAAAACATTTTTATGAAAATTTACCACCATAACTCACTTGGTGCGTCCAGACTTTTATTACAAGTGCCATTACACATGCATATATTAACGGAGAAAACTCACGCCCGATTAGATTGACCTCTCATGCTCAAGTCATGCATATTAGTGAATTTTTATTTAAAAAATTCACTAATAGAGAGGTATCGATGGTGAGACTTTGCAAAAATTCTTTCAAATGTGCGCGAATTAGGACCCCTAGAACCCATATCCGGGGTCAGTTTGAATTTTTATATGGTTATATATATATATATATATATATATATATATATATATATATATATATATATATATATATATATATATATATATATATATATATATATATATATATATATATATATATATACGTATCCGTCTGATAACTCAAAAAATAATTAACCGATTTTGATGAAACTCGGCAAGTGCCTTTCTTTTATTAATGGCTTGGATGAGTTCGTTGGCCAGGAAAATCGAACGGGGTTTTCCGGGAAAATTTTGAGTTTTCTTTCAAAAAAATTTTTTTCCCGAAAATTTCGATAAAATTTGGTCTACATATTGCGTTGGGAAAGACCTAACTATGTGCCAAAATTCAGCTTTCTAGGGTTACAGAAAATTGAGCTATTCAAATTTGAAACATTTATGTTTAAATCATAGGTCAGGTATGTGGTTGCTGTTGGTTAGTCAATGACAGCTTCTCTTATTGTCATTGACTCATGAAATTCATATTTAAGTTTCAGAGAAATGTCAATAATACTGAATTCACTGATTGTTAATCATTGGAAGCATTTACGATTATATATAACCCTATTGTAATTTATTATCATTTATCACCTCTGTAGTATAATTATTTTTTTTCCTTACAACTCGCAGCGTTTTTAGTCAATTGTTGTTATTAATAGTCAATAGTTTCTTCCCGAATACACACGGCCACCATTGACTTCTGCTTCTGCCGCTGTTGCAGTCTTTTTAGAGGTACAGTTATAACCACTCATACAGCCAGTGTTTTTTAACCACGTGGCTGGGGGACTGACCGAATTCATTCCCAGTTGCTGTTGATTTACTCATATTCTCTTAATATGTTTGAAGATGTGGTGTCTACTTCATTCCAAGTCACTATTAACCGACTATTTATGAAATCAAATAAGTAAATAAAATCGATTGTCATAAAATATGTAGTGTATTAAGACTAAGGGAAAACGAAATAAAACATATATAACTGTGCACATTTTGATTATATTTTAGGGTGCTTGAGAGAGGTATTGTCACAGCATAATATCTTATTAAAGTTCATTTGTAAATAGGTTTAATTTTTATATGTTTATATATATATATATATATATATATATATATATATATATATATATATATATATATATATATATATATATATATATATATATATATATATATATATATATATATATATGATAACTCAAAAAATAATTAACAGATTTCGATGAAACTTGGCAAGTGCCTTTCTTTTATTAATGGCTTGGATGAGTTCGTTATCCAGAAAAATCAGACGGGGTTTTCCGGAAAAATTTTGAGTTTTCTTTCGAAAAAAAAATTTTTCTCCGAAAGTAACAAAGCTGTTTTAATGAAATTTACTATATATGTTGCCTCAACCTTACTACGTACCAAAACTCAACTTTCTAAGTTTAGAGAAAATTGGGTTATTGAAATTTTAAATTTTCTTTCGAAAAAAATTTTTTTCTCCGAAAATTACAAAGTTATTTTAATGAAATTTTGTGTATATCTTGCCTTAGGAAAGACCTTACTACGTATTAAAATTAAACTCTTTAAGTTTATAGAAAATTGAGTTATTTAAATTTGAAGCATTTAATAAAAATTCACTACCATAACGCACTTGCTGCGTCCCGAGTTTTTTTTTAGTCATTTATTAATATTTTTAAATTGGTATTATACACCAAAAGTATTTCAGAAGATTTTAGCAAAAAGTCACTACCATAACTCAATTGGTGTAACAAAACTTCAGGCGATATAAGCTATGAGGTAATGCGCTTAAAATGTTGATCATTATTATCTTTAACAAAGCATATTCAACAACGCTGTGTCTTTAATATGCACTAAAGATTCTGAGTCACTAAATCATTCTCATATTTATTAAAGTGCACTTTTCCAATATCTAAAGTTGAGCATCATTATAACTATATTGTAATATCCTCAGAAAATTCATATCCGCTATAGCTTGGGGCAAGGTTCTGGGAAATTTCAAATATTCCACTGTCTATATTTATTTGATTCAAGAACATCGACGTAGGGAGCACAATATTGCTGCAGACATTCAAATTATTAAAGTTTCAAAAGTGTATTTAGAAGGAGAGTAAATAAGTTGAATAGGAGAAGTTCTCAAACACAACATCCTAGAGTCGTTCCGGAAGTAATTCCGGAATCGAATAACTGCCATAATACAACATTGAAAGAAGTTTCCTTCTTGAAAAGTCAGCTTAAGCTACTCGTCTATAATATTCAATTTATTTATCAGCAATTTGGCCTGGAGCTAATTGGAGTTAAGCAAATTAATTTATTCAAATTGCCTCTTTCACGGAAACTTCAGAATTTATTGGTATTTAATAACTGAAATTGATATTGAACAACTTCAGAGAAAATTCTCATGCAATCAAAGCACTGGAATTCCTATTTACGAATATTTATTGCCATTAAAATAAGTTTTTAACCAAGGAATTTAAAACGCTCCTAGGCTATTTTAATTTGTTTGTGAATAAGGGTCTTATTAATAACCGATTTTGAGGGGAGGACTAAAAAATATGCCGCTGCATATTTATTACTTGCTTTATACTGAAGGTATAGAATACCGCGTATAAAATCCACCCGTTAAATCAATGTATGGATATCATCCAGATGAAATAAAATCTGGACGCAGCAAGTACGTTGTGGTAGTGCTTTGTCATAAAAATGCTTTTAATAGCAACTGTGACTTCTTTAATAAAAAAGTGCATCAAATTTGGTTACCAGTATAACCTATACAGGCTGTTTCAAAAAACATGCACCATCGCTCGTGGGGCAATTCCTTACTAAAAAATAATAAAAAAAGTTCCTGTGCACATGGGCCCGGAAACGCATAGTTTCCAATATAGAGGGAGTTGAATTTTAATTTTTTTTTTAATTTTTTATAAATAATTTCAAAACCACTGGATTGATTTTAATGAAACTTGGAACTTGAAAGTGCATTATGAAAGTGCATATTTTCAAGTGAAAATCTGCTTACAACTGCGTCAGTGGCGTGCGTAAGGGGTAACTGTAAAAATTCATTTGGGGAAAAAATATGTGCGCCACTGTCTTTTTCCAATTTTTTCCAGTTATGAAGCTTATCACATAAGCCACAAAAGCTACCTCTTGGTATTTTTTCGTTCAGGGTATCCTCTAGCAGATATGATTAATTTTATAAAAAGGGGCAAAGTACCGATTAGTCAGCGTAATAATAATAATAATAATAATAATAATAATAATAATAATAATAATAATAATAATAATAATAATAATATATGTTTACTGCAACCATAAGAATATGAAAAAGCCTGGACGCAGCAAGTGCGTTATGGTAGTGAATTTTCATAGAAATGATCTGGCACAAAATATTTTATTATAACTTTTTTTTCTTGTAACATAGAAATCTAAATTTTAGTGTATAGTTTACTTTTTATATCGTAAACCTACCTACCAAATTTGGTTATCATAGATTTCTTATTTTTTAAGATAAATTTTTTTTTTAAATTAAAACTCAAAATTTTCCCGGAAAACCTCGTCCGTTTTTTTTGATTAACGAACTTATCAAAGTCATTTATAAAAGGAAGGTACGTGCCAAATTTTATCAAAATCGGCCTATTATTCTTTGAGATAAAATTTTTTTTCGAATGAAAACTCAAAATTTTCCAGAAAAACCTCGTCCGATTTTCTTGAATAACAAGCTTGTCAAATACATTTACAAAAGAAAGGTACATGCCAAATTTTATTAAAATCGGCTTATTACTTTTTGAGATAAGAATTTTTTTCGAATGAAAACGTAAAATTTTCCCGGAAAACCTTCTTAGATTTTCCTGGCTAACGAACTTATCCAAGCCATTTACAAAAGAAAGGTACATACCAAATTTTATCAAAATCGGCCCATTATTTTTTGAGTTATCGGTGTGATACCCATATATATATATATATATATATATATATATATATATATATATATATATATATATATATATATATATACATATATATATATATATATATATATATATATATATATATATATATATATATATATATATATATATATATATATGTATATATAAACATATAAAAATTGAAACTGACCCCGGATATGGGTTCTAGGGGTCCTAGATCGCGCTCATTTGAAGAAATGTTTTCAAAATTCAAAAGTCGAGATCTCATTAGTGAATTTTTTCCAAGAAAATTCACTAAAACAAAACATACAGTAAACATTACAGCAATAAACGTGCAAATAACTAACCTACGTAAAACTTATTGGTGATAAACATTGAAATGAATATTACAAACATTGATAAAAAATGATAAATAAAAAATAAAAATAAAAAATGAAAAAAGTAATCGTAAAGACACCATGATTTTTCCAAACTCTTGTTTTTTGTACATTACTCAATTGACTTTAATAACAAAGCTAAAGAAAATGTTGAAAGTGACCACCATTAGCGCCGTTACAATTATTTAACCTTCTGCGCAAAGATCTTCTTACTCTTCTGCAAATATTTTGATCTTCTCTAATGCTGTCAAATGCATATTCTATTCTTCCCAACAATTCTTCTCGTGTAGTTACTGGTGTTTTATACGCTATTTCTTTTAAATGACCCCACAAATAAAAATCGAGAGGATTCAGGTCCGGAGATCGAGGTGGCCATGACACCGGACCTCCACGACCAATCCATCGGTGACCGTATGTGTTGGCTAAATATGTTCTTACAACTGCTGCAAAATGTGCGGGCGAACCTTTATGCTGGAACCACATTGTACCATTTCTCATAAAAAGCGGTAGTAACAACGGCAAATCATTTTGTAAAAAGTTTAAATATGATTCATGGTCAAGACGATTCGGTAGAACAACAGGACCAATTATGTGATTTTCAATAATAGCAGCCCAAATATTGATGGAAAATTGATACTGCGAATTTGCAACTCTTAGAGACTGTGGGTTTTCATCGGCCCATGTATGTAAATTGTGAAAATTTACGATACCTTTTCGCGTAAATGACGCCTCATCAGTAAATAGTACACGTTTAGAAAAATGTTGGTCGTGCCTAAGTTTGTTTAAGAACCACTAACAAAACATTACCCTTGGTTGAAAGTCTCTAGGTAGAAGTTCCTGGACACGTGTAAAATGATAGGAATATAAGCTTTGATCCTTCAGAGTTCTGTGAACTGATGATGCCGAAATATTACCCAGTTCGGTGGCAATAATTCTCGTACTTGTACTAGGATCACGTTCAACTCTATTTAATATTGCCTCTTCAACTCGTACAGTTCGGCGGTATCTTCTGCGTCCAGAGTCAGCTTTTAAAGGTTTTAAAGAACCAGTTTCTCTCAAATGTCTTACAATACGTGGGAAAATATTTTTGTCAGGAATTCTTCTTTGCGGATAAGTTTTCTGATAAACTCGCACAGCTTGTCTAGCATTTTAATTTGTTTGTCCATAAATTAACAACATATCAGTCAAATCCGCTGAAGTGTACTTAATGAAAACCATCTTGAGAGGTGGAAATAATATTAATTAGCAGCTTAGTATCAACAAATAACTAAAAACGAAAATACTGCACCGTATCAAAATTTAAAGAATAGCACGAAAACTCTTTTGACGCCTACAAAGCACTTCAAAATTGTAGAATTTAGAGAACTGTCAAAAATTATAGTTTCATGGCACTTTACGATTACTGTTTTCATTACTCCAACGAATCGGTATTTTGCCCCTTTTTGTAAAATTAATAATATCTCCTAGGGGATACGCTGAACGAAAAAATACCAAGAGGCAGCTTTTGTGGCTTATGTAATAAGCTTCATAACTGATGTATCAAAATTGGAAAAAGACAGTGGCGCACATATTTTTTCCCCAAATGAATTTTTACAGTTACCCCGTTCGCACGCCACTGACGCAGTTGTAAGCACATTTTCACTTGAAAATATGCACTTTCATAATACACCTTCATGTTCCAAGTTTCATTAAAATCAATCCAGTGGTTTTGAAATTATTTATAAAAAATTAAAAAAAAATTAAAATTCAACTCCCTGTATATTGGAAACTATGCGTTTCCGGGCCCATGTGCACAGGAACTTTTTTCTTATTTTTTAGTAAGGAATTGCCCCACGAGCGATAGTGCATGTTTTTTGAAACAGCCTGTATAGTGAAAACAATCTACCATATTTCATCAAAAAAACTTTATTGTTTGTTTATAAGAGTTTTGACTTTGAGAACTGGCTCATTCAGTCACTGTCGATCTTTAAGATATACAAGGAAGCATCTGACCTTGCTTTTCACAATAGCAAAACCTGTCTTAAGAATGTTAATCCAACAAGCTCGTTAACTTTTTTCTTTTATCCCCCTATACACTTGCTGTTTACTAAAAATATATATTAAAATTAAAACTTACATACATATCCACCCACAAACGTACGCGAGCGCATATACGCTCATGTATACGTACCCACGTCAATAGGCTTTATACGTCCAGTACAAAACACTAGGTGCAGGACAGAAAATGCACATTATTTCTTTATGTGCACATACACACACATGCATATGCATGCACACATCTACGCTACAAGTTGTTGCAGGAGAAACACTGGGACACTTTTCATACCAATGGAGCCTGTCATGGTGACTTTTTAATATACTGCGGAGGCTGCGCTTAAAAGAGGTTACCACAAGGAAAGACACAAAGGAACTTACTTTTATCTCTCTGTCTACATATTAATCTGCTAAGTTTATTTAGTATTCCTTAAGACTATATAGTACAATATTTATTGGAACAGTCCAATTTTCATAATATCATCTTTTTACTAAGAGCTATATAAACCTGGCTAACTTAGAGTCTTTAACAAAACACATGAAAGCTACCATGACACTTGTATTACAAAGAGCTTCATACATAAGTGATGTCACATCACGTAGAAACGAAACATTGTATTCTATCAAATTACAAAATATATTTTTTCTTTGTTCATGATGTATAATACAGGAGAAAATCAAATGATTTAAATCAGCTGGGCTGGTATTGTCGCATGACCAAAATGGATTATCTTCAACTTTTATTTTATACAAATGAGACTTTAGAACACCATGGACTATGATAATTCTGTTAAGTGTCGTAGACAAGTACCTAGGAAGCAACAGTTCTTTGTAAATGGGCTGTTTTCTTAGATTAGGGATGATACTACTGAAGTGCTTGTTACAGCTACTTTTTAACTTATTCCAATGATCCTGGCATATTATATTACACACATGTTTTACTTGCGAAAGTAGATCTCTGTTACTGTAAAAGTCATGTTTACAACCTGTTATCCTTGCTTTTTTAACAAAATAGTAGGCCTTTTCATTACCCTCAAGCTTTGAAATGTCCTTTTACCCATATGAAAGTAACTCTTTTGTGCTGTTGTTGTTCCAGGACCTCTTATTGATAAGCAATATCACATATTACCCTGGACCGATATATAGCATTTTGAAGATTCGATAGAGTTCTTAACAGTGAAAGGGAATCTGTCAAAACAACAAAGCTACTCATATTTTGGTTACAGGCTAGTACTAACGCTTTTTTATGGCAACAGCTTCAGTAGTGTAAATTGAAGTGAACTTTGGCAGACTAAATAGCTCAACATAATCTAATTGTTTAATGTACACTGCGCATCTCACTGCATCTTGATTTTTTGACCCATTAGTATAAATTTTGAGTATAATTATTAACAATAAGCTTTTGGACGAAACGAACAAAAAAATAATAATGAAAATTTGCAAGCAATTTTTTCACGAAAATTCATTTTTTTACAATAACCTATAATAACCTATTAAACATTTATTATGAATTACAAAAACGTCACAATAATCTTAGCCAAAACCATTTCTACGGAAAGAAAAACATTTCTGCACAAACTGACAAAATATTTTGTACTCAAAAATTTTCTAAAAGAATACATACACTTCAAATTAAAAACCTTAATTGAAAGTAAAGAAAAATATAAGCGGAAAAATACCCATATTTTCATGTTAGAAGTAAGAAAGTTAGTTAAGTCTTTCACTTCGAAGTTTAATTTGACATTTGTGAAATCAATTTATCAACTACTTATATATTATGAAAACGTAAACGTAGATAATCCTATTAAAGTATTTATTCCTTTCGTTTTTTTATACCAAAGATAATTTAAGTATTTTAATATTTTACTTCTAAAATTCGATAAATAATCACAATCTGATCGGTTTTTAAACTAAAAATTTAAAACTGATCCCTACATGAGGCAAGGTATGCAATTATAAATGTAAATATAAAACTAGAGTCTCTAGGTATAGAGTGTTATACAAGCCTTGAAGCTCAAGAGATGCTCTTCACATTTGGAGCACAAAATATAGGCTGTTTTATTTGAAAAAATTGAGTTACTGCAGATGGAACTTTTTCAAATTCAGTCACTATTTGACAGCGCTCTATATACGACATCTCGATTTTTCGACGAATGATCTAAACGAAAATCTCTGTGAATGCGTCATTTTCATGGGAATTCGTTGTCTGTTGGTAAAAACGCCGTATTATAATTTGATATGCAAAAATGTGAAATGTTGCAAAACATTTGATATAACTCAAAAACCATAAACGCTAAGAATGTTTTTCCCACAACATGCATTATAGTTTGATGAAAAATCGAAAATTGCAATATGAGGGGTGTTCGAATAAAAAGACAAGCACTTTTGTATCACCAACGACTTGTGGGTCACCTGTGATTGTCAAGGTAATTTTTAATATGAGGCTCAAGGTACGATATAATTAAGATATAAAAAAAATTCGTATCTTGTATAATAACGGATATATTAAACTTTACCCTAGAAGTACGTCTCCTTGTATATTATATAAACATGTAAACAGATAAAAACTGTACCTAATCTCGGATATGGGTCCTATGGGGTCTAGTTATTGCTTATTTAGAAAAATCTTGTCAAAATTCAAAAGTTGCTGTCCCCTCGTTAACGAATTTTCTCTACGAAACTTTGGTAAAATTTATAGACTATTAAACCACAACCTCTATAACTAAAACGGTTGCCGAAGCATCAGAGAAGGAGTCTAGTTGAAATGAATTTTTCGCAAATATTTTAATAAATTGAAGGATAAGGGCAGTTGAAGCTGAAATTTAAGACCTTGTGCAACATTCCTTCTGCGATATTTTCTCTACACAATATGTATAAGTTTCAGGTTTTTGCCTAAACTTCACTAATGAGGAGGGCTTTTCAATTGTAATAATTTTTATCACCTAAAATAACAAATCTGTGGCAACCAAAATTGGTAAGCCGCTTCACATTGTAAAAAGTAAAATATATACCCAAATCTAGATTTCTAAGTTAAAATAAATAACAGTTATCGGTATTTATTACGAAAAATATCAGAGCTACTAAAAGTCGGAGAAGACGCATTACCAAAATATTGTATGTGTTAAACAAAATCTATTAAATAATATAGATATTGTTTATTTTTTATTCGCACACAAGAGTCAAGAAGTATGAGAAAAATTACTTTGAAAATTTTATAATTTTCCTCCTGTAAATGTTAAAGTGGAGATTTGAAATGTCAAAAACTGGTAATGTTAGGGCCTGTTTCAATCTCAAATAGGATATGGGCATGGTCCGAACATGGGGGTTCAGACGGCACCCTCCATTTGAAGATTTTTTAGCTCAACAGCCTTGAGCTGATCGTGAGATCTAAAAACCTCTCTTTGGTTGACCGTTAGAAAGGTAGGTTCCGAGCCTATGTTGTTGACAACGAGCTCCTCCCCTAATATGTATTCAAATAGCGACTCACCTCGTCTGTTAGTGTCTGTGCTCCTCCAAACCAGATGATGTGAGTTCGCATCATACCCCATTATAAGGTGATAATTGTTCCTCCTGCAGTAGGTGATCAATTACCGCACCTCTGCTGGAGGTGGTTGTTCTGCATCTCTGTCTCAGAGAAAATAGGCCGGACAGCCCACTACTTCCAGCCTGGTCCCCCCGGTTGTGATCATGAGATGGATGGCTGCCATGTCCTTGGTGCAGTATTCTGAGAGTGCAAAAGACTGCAAGTTGTTTCTGATCCAGATACAGGCTCTGGGGTTGGTACTAGAGCCCACCTCTACTCTTATCAGAAGTGTTACCCAGCCCTTTAGTTCGGTCCCAATTGGCGGTCCAGGGCTCTTGGAGAAGAGCAATGTATTTCTGCTCCTCTTTTAATTTCATGCTAAGGAGGTATGTCGCTGCCTTAGCATGATGCAAATTTGCTTGTATGCGCCTAATAGATCTGGTAGAAGGATGCATCCTGCCACCTCCTCTATTGGGGCCCATTTGATTGGTGGATTTATTTCCCCCTGCGGTGCTACTTCCCGAGGGTATAGCCGGGGAAATTGATCCCCCCTCCACTCTCGGAAGGGCCCGCTTCGTTATTCAGTGAGGAGAAGGGATATTTAGAGTGTATAATGCCCAATCCCACCCCTCCAGTTTCCTCACTGAACGTCTTCCTAACAGCACCCTTTCGGGGCTTTTTTGCTCTCTGTTGTGGTGTGCTGCCGTCCGACCGGAGTCGTCCTCCGCTGACGGCGCCCTCAGTAGCGGCATCAGACTCCTCGGGTCGTTTTATCGTACCCTCCGAGCCCTCAACCGCCACCCGAGCCCGGTGGCACCCGACTTCCGCTAGTACCTGACTCAAGGCGGTTGAATATGACACACCCGCCTTGAGCGGACGACTAAGCTCTCTCCTTGCGGATCCAGGCAATCATTATTTTTCATCCACTCCTCCGCGTGGCGCACGGGAGACTTTAGGAGCTCTCTCCGCTCATCTAAAGACAGAGATTTGGAGGATATGGAGAGGATGACCCCCCCCCTCTCTATCGGTTTGGCGGTAAGACAGGGGACAACCTCCTATTCCACCTCTATGGGTTCTCCAGTTGCCTGGAGATCGAGAGTATTATTACCCAACTCGTTTGGGTTTGTGTCTGTCGTGTCCATGTTCTGATCCCCCGAGCAGCTGGGGAAAATGGTGGTTAACCTCCATGAAAGAGCCCCGCATCCCATGGGAACGTATTTATACACATCAAGGTCGCCCGGTTTCCCTGGGGAGGATTACGTTAGGGGCAGAAGTACCAAACTGCCGATGCCCGGCCATATCTGCCAAAAGCATAATCGCTTCGGCACCAACCCGCCCACGACCTTGCGATGTGTTTTTTTTGAGGTCTCTCCTCGCAATGCCGGCCAGTTAATGCAAGCATTCCCGGTCCTCCCAAGACATGCCTAGGTAGGGTTACGGTATTACATCCCTCCTCCTTTCTCAGTCGGGCTTGGGACCGTCCATGGCGGAGAATAAATGGTTAATACGTAATTGTAAAAAAAATGTTTTAAGATTTTCGTGAAAAAAATGGTTAGAAAATTTTCAAGCAAATTTTTTTTTGGAAGTTTCGTCAAAAAGGTTATTGTGAATAATTTTATCTTAGCAGGTGAGTAAATAGCTTAAAGAGTTTCGTTGGCCAAGAATATGAGACCAGTTTTTCGGTAATATTTTAAGTCTTTTTCGGAATATTTTTCTACTTCTTCAAACAATTTATTTTATCTAAATATGGTATAGGTTATACTGGTAACCACATTTCATGCTTTTAAAAAAAAGACGGATTTAAAAACATTTTTATGTAAATTCGCTACCATAATGCACTTGGTGCGTCCAGACTTTTTATCATATGAATCTGGAAACGATATAATCAAATGTCTATCCACATTATGCGGGTTAATGTTTATTCAATCGCAACATCTAATGCTACCACGGAAGGTAGGATTTGTTGCATTTCGTTGTTTAATGATGGTATCTTAAATATGAAACTTTTCTTTAGTGTTGTGTAAACAAATAAAAACTGAGATACAGCATGACTAAGTGAGAGCTAGAAAAGTGATACCGGCAACATTGAGAACAAATACAAACTTTTCGATGTATAGGTAGATAGGTATGTGTGAGTGTGTAGGATTGTATATCTGGCTATAACAGGAGATAAGATACCGCTGATGTATATCGTAGTCCCCTGTTTGCGATTGGTCAATACTTGAGTTGATGGATGAGCGAATCACCCCCATATATGTCTGCTATCGGACCGTACTTGCTGAAGTTCTCTGTCAACAGTCTCTAGGCCCGTATGTTTTTATTTCAGACGTCGCGTCACTTGGTAATTGTTGCCTTGAAAATACTTTGTTGCTCTCCCTGGCTAGCCTTTTATTCGATCTAAAAAAGTTGTTAATATACAAAAAAGCACAAGTAATAAAGGCTTTAATCAAAAAATTTGTTTACTGCTCGGACTAAAAACTAGATTCGAGCTGTATTCGATGTTACGCAATCCTAAAATTTGTTTGACGTCTTTGCGTAATGTCTGCCTTTTAAAACGAAAGCAATACGTGACTCTATATTATAATTTTACCTAAAATATGTAATTAGCTTTAAGTTTAGACATTTTCTAACTATATACAGAAATAATTTTAAAATAAGTGAGATAAAAATAATGAAACAAAAAGCAGAATCACCCCAAAAACCACAAAAATAGTAACAGAGAGTTATGCGATAGATACGAATTTCGACAACGAAGTTGGCTTCATCAGTAGCTGTTGCTAAACTAACCGTATGGGTAAAATTATCTTATTTATATACCTAAACTCTACACTAAAAATGATGTAATCCCGATGATGCAATAGCGGTTGATGATGCAATAGTGGATGATGCAACACAGGATGACAAAGTACTGGATGATGCAACATCAAATGATTCAATATCAGATGGCTCAGTACAGGATGATGTAAGACCGGATGCCGTAACACCGGGTGACGTAATTCAAGGACTATTGTTTTGTCGGTGGATACGCCCAACCGGTTGTGTCGATGTTGAAAGCAACCATGGATTATTTCGTGCTATTTCAATTGAATTGGCCGGACTCGTGTGAATTTATAAAATTCTGTGGATTCACCTTGCGGACTTCCAAACTTTCCAAAGCATCTAACTTGCGATAATTGGTGGTTGCCTTCAACGACTCAGGATTACTATCGCCTACCTTATGTTTCGAGTCATATGTTGGGCAACGCTAGATTGGCTCGGGATAATATATAGAAGACTCGAATAATATACAGAATTTGTACCGGATCCGTATTAGAAAAAAAGTTCCTTGTTGCGTCCTAGATGCCAGCAGCTCGATACATCTCACGGTTCGTTCATAATATGGCTACCTTAAGCCAATTAATACAATAATAATAATCATAAAGTTTATTTTCAACAAAAATGATACAAAATAAGATACAAAATACATTTTTAACAAAAGAAAATACAAAGTATGGTACAAGATAAACAAATTACATTTTCTGATATATTACAATAATAAGGCACACCTAGTGATTATGTACAATATAAACACTAATAATAAACACATTGTCACACAGAAGCATAGCTTGTCAGTAGGATTTTGTGAATCTGTATATCAAATATCTGTGTATTAATATATAAATTGAGACCTTGCTGCAAAAGGGGGTAACTCCATTTTTTCAGGAAAATAACCTTTCTATAATAAATTGTGTACAAAAAAATTCTACATCGTTTGGTGCAAAAACGACGTGAATCCGTGATATACACCACCTTCTAGACCGTTTTATGTACTTATCCCCTAGTATTGCTTGGAGCAAGAATGAGACTTCTCCGGATTTATCTCCTTTTTGCACCAAGCAATTTTAGTATTCGGTTGACAACAAGACAATACATATTGCATTCTTGCGCTATTTTACGCAGGCATACAACACATGATTCTATGAAGCGGTGTGTTTGTTAAAATTGAAGGATTTTAGTGTAAATTTTATATAAAAAATAAAAGTAACTATGAGTAATACAAGTGAAGTAGAAAGTGAGACTTTTAGTGCTGGTTCCTCAGATAACTATGAACCTAGCGAAAAAAGTGAGATTAATAATAGTGATACAGAAAGTGACGGTACTGCCATTTCGAATCCGAGTACATCCGGAATAAAGAAACGGAAATCAAGAAACGAACTTAAGTGGAAAAGGAATGTTAGGAAAATAAAGCTCGCATCAGGCATGGTGCATACTGACTATAAAAATCAACCGAAAGCAGCTAGAGTCTTGGGAGTAGATTGCCGTTGTAAAAAAAATGTTTTGGAAAAGTTGATGATGATATGCGGAATGATATTTTATCAAAATTTAACGGTATCGGTGATAAAATTGCACAAGACCGTTATCTGCTTGGTAATATCACGTCTCATACACCGGTTCGTTCTCGTCCAAAAAATAATCTCGGTAAACCTCGCGCTGCTGTATATAAATATAGAATTCGAATTGGAAATATTGTTGTAGATGTTTGTAAAAAGGCATTTTGCGCCATTCATGGCATTTCTAAAAAGCGATTGGAACTTCTGGCAAAACATTTATCTATTTCAAATGAAATAACGTCACCTAGTGAGCGTCGAGGAAAGCATCATAATCGACCGAATTCAATACCAGAAGGAATCGTCAATCTATACATCAACAGTTTCCCAATCCGTGGTTAGCAGAAATAAAAACCACAAAACTTGTTACCTGCATCCAGACCTAGACGTTAAAAAAATGTATGAGTTATATATCGAAAAATTTGAACCTGACATGAAAATATTATTAGAGGAGAGGAAAAAGAAGACAGCAGATTTCAAACCAAAAGTAACTTACGACTTTTATTTCCGATAGTTTAAAGCTAATTTTAAGATTAAATTTGGTAATCCAAGAACATATACTTGTCAAATTTGTGATCAGTTGAAAAATTAGTCTAAATCTAAATCACTCTCAGATGAGCGTCACAAGCAAATAAAAACTGAGAAAGAATTGCATCATAGAAAAGCGCAATCATTTTTTGAGGATCTGTCCCAGAAAACTGCGCTTGCTAACGAAAATATCAACATTGAGGTACTATCGTTTGATTGTCAGCAAAATATCCCCTTGCCAAGAGTTCCATCAGGGGATGCATTTTATTTAAGACAGTTATGGCTTTTCAACTTCTGCATTCACTCTGGGAAAAATGGCATTGCTCACTTTTACGTTTACGATGAAACTGAGGGCAGAAAAACTCCCAACGAACCCATTAGCTTCTAACTACATTATATTTAGAAGGTTCATCATAAAGATGTCGATACTTTATACTTATTCTAGGATAACTGTTGTGCTCAAAATAAGAACCATACAATAGTACAGTTTCTTCATACATTAGAACAATCAGGCCGATTAAAAAAAATTACTCATAGATTTCCAGAGCCGGGGCATAGTTTCCTCCCCTGTAATCACTGCTTTGGGGTACTTGAGAAATCAGTAAGAAAAGTTGAAAGAGTATACGTTCCTTAGAAGTATATGCAAATAATGGCCAAGGCTTCACGTTCATTTTCTCTTATAAGGGTCACTCAAGATCAAATTAAAAATTTTGTTGAACAGCTAAAATCATATTCCAACAACACCCAAGATAGTGAGACCGAAATCACAGACGATGATGCTAATGAATAGCAAGATATTTTTTATGTATTCTGTATTTGTTTATTTCATCGGTATACATTATTTTAGTTTTATTCTCTACTACTTTAGTTTTTGCTTAGGAAATTCATTAATTTTATGTTACCGTCAAATTTATTTAATAAAAATTATTCAGAACATGAATCATTTTTGTTTTTTGGTGTTCTCTACCAAAAAAATAATAATTTTGGGGCAAAAAAGGGATAACTCCAACGGTTTCTATGTTTTTGACTTAAAATTGATGAATATATTGAAATGAACTAGGTGCCTAACATAGCTAACTAATTCGGTGATACTGTAAAAAAAAAAATGAAATTTATAAATATATAGGAATTAAACGTTTTTTTTTCAAATTACTCGAAAACTACTTTTGTGGAGTTGACCCCCTTTTGCAGCAGGGTCTTCAATTTCTCTGTACCCTAATCAACCTCTCCAACATCGCAACCGGTCATCAGCATACAGGCACATACTTTGTCATGAAAATGAATCATTTCATAGATAATACCCGCAAGGACCCACAAAGAACTGTCCAGCGCTGTGCTGCACTCATATTAACACATTCATTGCACCCACAATCTCAATTACCCCCCCCCCCCCACACACACACACACAAATACACACCTACACACCAGCGCGGGCACACCCACAGCTTTGTCTTCACCACGTACATACCAGTCCTCGCACGCCCATTCATACTCTTATACGTGCTCCTATATTCACTCACACCACATACATCAATATGCGCTCACCCAGTCTCAACAGGCACACACACTCGTACACAAAATAACAGCGCCACACGCTCATGCACCCAAACATATCACCAGCACCACTTTTCTAAGCCTTTTGTTTATGGTGGCATAACTTGTCTATGTACAATTCAATAGACTATTTCACGTGCAGTAAACATCCACTTTTTAATGTTGGGTTTAAATCTATTATATGGTCCCATGCTTCTAATGTCACCAGGCAGTGCGTTATAGAGTCGACCGCAATAAAACAAGTGACATTGCTGCCCCACAGTTTTCCGTGGCCTATTTTTCATCACTTTGCAACTCCTGTTGCAGAATTCACACACAGGATTACATAGCTCCAAGGTATTATCACATCTCTCGAGATATAATATCGAATTCGATGCGAATATTTGTTCTAGGTCCATCACGCCTTGCTTCATGATATACGAGACGAGACGGGCAAGTACATGCCCTTCCCATCATCACTCTGAGCTACCTTGACGTTTCTTAGATGACACTCCACAGCTCCACCACAAGATATGATTCCATATCTCAAATGACTCTCAACTAGTGAAATATACAATATTTTCATCTGCTTACGCTCCAGAATGTTCCTCAGACACTTGAGTATATAAAACAAAATTCTCAGTTTTTTGTCAGAAAATCAGTATGCTTATGCCATCTCAAATTTGAATATATTTTTACTCCCAGATACTTAACTTTCATTTCGGACTTCATTTCCATATTTCCAGATCTATCTATTCTCAAATATTTATATGATGGTCTGCTGTCCACATGGTTCGAAAAAGCAGCATATCATGTCTTATTTACATTAATTGTAAGGTGATTCTGGTCAAACCAGTTTTTTTTTATTTTCACGAGATTTCTCTTTACCTTTTCGCTAAGTGCATACCAGGAATCAGCACTATAGAAAACCGCCGTGTTGTCTGCAACACTTATTATATTTCAGGTTGTTTCCTGCTGAAATAGTGAATTCAGATAGATAATAAACAACAGCGGCCCCAAAACACTTCTGTGTGGCACACCAAGCTCACTGTATGTTCCGTTAATACTTACGCCACCCCCTTCACATCCATATCGAACAACTTATCAAGTAATATTATGTGCAGGACGGTTTCAAGTGTCCTCTCTATGTCCAAAAAGACACAAAGGTGCTGTCTAGCAGAGTACAGCACCCCATATATTAACATAGTCAAGGCAGCCATGGCATCCTCAGTGCTCTTACCTTCGGTAAAACCAAACTGCCTTTTGGAAAGCACTTCATATTTTGCTGAAACTTTACACAATCTACTTTTTATTACTTTCTCCATCACCTTGGTAATATTTGGCAAGGGCGACAACGGTCTATAGTTCATATCCTCCCTCTTACCTTTTTTTTTGTAAAGCGGCTTAACAACTAAAATTTGTAATATCCCAGGCACTCTACCTTCTTCCAAACATATGTTTAGTAGATAGGTCAAGGGCCAAATAATAACGCCGGAAAAATGAATCAGGCTTTCAGATTGCAGTCCATCCAGTCCCGTTGCTTGTCCTGCTTTCAATCCCCTTATTAGTTTTATAGCCTCTTCCTACCGGCGATAAATATATTGAGCAAATACAGTGCACCCCCCTTTCCCGTATCTCATTGGACTCAGATTTTTCGGCCAATTTTCTTCCTATATTCGCATAATATTTATTAAATTCATTTTCTATCTTCCTCCTGTCTCCTATCAGTTCAGCATTAATCTGTATTTCCTTTATTTTCTTCATTCCGGTCTTTTTATTTGTACTCTTTTTTACAGTTTCCCATAAGTTTTTTTACTGGTTTGACCACGAATAATCTGTCCCTGATAATACTTTTTTTGCTTGCTTAATCAAGTTATTAACTCTGTTCCTATAAAATACCTATTCCTTCCTAAGTTCGTCAGCATTGGGACTCTTTCTTGTTTTTCTATATAATTCATTCTTTATGTTTACCGAGGTTATTATTCCCTTTCTTATCCATTCTCTTCTGGCTTTGGTTTTATTTTACTTTCTTGCGACTAAGATCTATTGCTTTCTTAAAAAAACTCTATGAAGGATGACGCTGTCCTTCCCAGATCATTGCTTCCATAGATTTCCGCCCAATTTTGAATTGATAATATTTTTTGTACCTCATTATCTTCTACGTACGTTTTATATTTCTCACATTTTTCATCCTTTGCTTCACTCCTGGGTGGCACCACCTGTACAACGAGCAAGAAATGATCCGTTATAGTTGTTCGAATAATCACAGCCGATACATCATCCAGATCACGCTGTGTAAAAAAAATATGGTCCAAACATGATCCGGAATCACCCTGTACCCTCGTATGGTTGTTAATATAAGACAAAAATCCTCCCGCGCTCAAGAAATTCAAGTATTCCTGTACATAATCGCAACTTGCAAGTATATCAATATTAATGTCACCAGTAAAGAAATGTAAATTCCCATTGGATTTATACCTATCAAAATATTCGCACAATCTCTCTAAAAAGTCACCTTCACATGATGGCGACATATAAACAACAGTTACATAAGTCACATCCTTACTATATAAAATTCCTAATCTGAGAACCCTACAATCACCAATCCTTACTTACTGATAGGAAGATGCCATACCGTCTCTAATATAGACAAAAACACCGTCATTTTGAGGAGGAAGTAGTTACCACCTCCTCCAGAGAAACTTTCGTGTCCGTCTATGCTAAAACTAGGAACCCTCCGCGTTTCACTTTAAACGATGCAATGAGTACTAGTTTTCGTCTGAAAGAGCTCTACCAAGAATGTATCTAAGTTATTTGAGATGATTCTTATATTCATCTGAAATAGTGTGAAGTGTCGACTGCTAAAATTATCGTCCAATTCATTGAGGCAATTATACACATACGAGTGCCATAGGTTGTAACCTCAAAATTCCTTAAGTATTGATCCATATTACAATGCAAAAACAAACAGCAGTCGCTGCGTAGCCCCCAAGAATTCAAAACACGAATATTTACAACTGAAGATCAACTTTACGAAAACTAGCCTAAAATAAGATCAAAACAGACATATAAAAGTGTTTAAAATACATTAAAAAGGTAGAAAGAAGAGTATATATTTTTTAAAATGTTAAAAAACACAAATATTCCAAATCAAAGTTACAGAAACAGCAAAAATGAAATCTGGTTGCATAAACTATTAGTCTAAAAAAATAAAAACAAAAGGCCTCAAAATATAAGAACAACCTTAATATATCCATTATTGCACTTTTAACACAAACAGACATATGACCAAAACACAACCTTACCGCCAAAAAAAAAAGTTTTTTCTCACAGTCAATATTTGGAATACTGTAGCTTGAATTTAGATGCAATTCTTCTCTCAGTGTGTTTACCTGAGCTGTATTTTGTTACGCTGCTTCTCAGTATTTTCTTTTCTTTCTGAAAATTAAACGATGCCACTGGTGTGTTTGACAGTGAGCTATTCAGTTTATCTTCTCTACCACTTACTGCCTTAAAATCAGGTGTTGATGGAGTACTGTTGGGTCTCACCTGTTCTACTTCTACGTTCCAACTTTCAATGTCTTCGATTGCCTCAAAGTCGCCCGGTTTATAAACTTTATCATTTACTTGAAGTATTCCCCTCCTTATATATGCGTTATACTTTCTCTTCTTGGCCAATATTAGATGCTTACGCAAAATTTTCAGTTCACTCAATCGTCGCCGGCTTAAATCATTCTTTACGTAAATTCTGGTCCTCTTTAATTTATTCGCACTCCCTAGTGTCCTTTTCTCTCGAGATATGAAACAAAGTCAACAATAACAGGTTTTGTATCTTGAGCTTTGCCAACAGTATAAACATCATTATTAGAAGTATGTTCGATCTGTGTTTCAAGTGCTTTACCGAGTTTGCTGCATGTGAATTTTGGTAAATTTTTACTACTATACTCCACCTCGCTGATTTCAAAGATTATAATATTATTTTTCTTTTGTTTACGTCCAATATTTCCATTTTCTCTTTAAAAAATGCATTTTCTCTTTATAAAGAGGATATCTGTGTTAATGTTTCATAAATCTTCCCCACCAATCGTGATTCTAACTCAAATACAATTTTTATAAATTCCTACAGCAATTCTTCATTTGTAATTCCTCAGTCGATCATTATTTCGGAAGGTAGCTTTTAATATAGAACACATGTTATATCTTAACTGTAGTATCGCCATCTTTTTATGACGATACTATATCTAGTTCATTTACTTGTATACATATCTCATCCAATATTTTATTTCAACACAAAATAAACCGTTACTTAAACATCTGTTAGATTTCACTTTATACTTGCAACATATATATTGTTATATATGAAATATTGTACTCGTCAATTATATGTACTTTTCTAATTTTGTCTCTTAGTTATACTCGCAAAAACTCAACTTAGCAGAGACAACGAGAAATACACACCGTCACTGTCACAAACCTCCTATCAGATTAATTTGAATATATTTTGATTATTACCGGTATAACGCACTGGTGAGCTCAAATAAGAGCGAAACTAGTATCTGTTTCCAGTAATAATCTTAAGGTATCTATTTTTATATTACTCGTATATTTCCTTATAGGAATTAGTAATCTAGTGGCAAGGCTGACGATTTCAAAAGATCGTTAGTGGTTGTACGGCGGCACCTGATGTACAGAATTTGTACCAGAGCCGTCTTACAAACAAAGTTCCTTGTTGCATCCTAGATGTCAGCAGCTCGATATATCTCACGGTTCGTTCAGAATTTGGCTACCTTAAGCCAATTTATTTGGATATATTTTGATTAACTGGTATAACGCACTGATGAGCTCAAATAAGAACGATACTTGTATGTTTTTTCAGTAATAATCTTAATATATCTCTTTTTATTTTATGTAACTCAGCAAGTACCTTTCTTTTATTAATAGCTTAGATGAGTTCGTTAGCCAGCCAGATCGGACTATTTTTTCTACAAAAATAAATAAATTAAAAACAATCGTATCTCAAAAAATAACAAAGCTGATCTGATAAAATTCGGTAAATATATTGCCCTAGTAAAGATCTTATTATGTACCAACATTAAACTTTCTAGGTTTATATAAAATTGAGTCATTTAAATTTCAAGCATTTAATAAAAATTCGCTATCATAACGCACTTGCTGCGTCCCGAACTTTTTTTACCTATTTCTGTGGTGTTAGGGTCACCCCTCCAAGGTAATTGAGGTTGTTGAAGAACTAGGCCATGCAGTTGCATAGCTCTTAGTACAGGCAATAGAGAATTTTTTTCTGCATTAAACTACAGGAGTTATTTCTTTTGATAGATAGGTTCAGAATTACGTACTGAATGTAAAAACACAAAATCCTTACAAATTAGGAGGGCGGAAGTGCCGCAATTTTGAGAATAAACGTTTCGACCTATATCTCCGTAATCGTGCACTTTAGACCAAAAATGGTAATGACCTTTATAGTAGATAATTAAATTTTTCATCTTTTTTGTTAAATATGTTTTTTGTGTCACTCACCGTTTACAACTTATACGACTATTAGCATTCATTTATTGACTTTTTTACCTATATCTTTGTTAATAATTGTTTAAAAAATAAAATGCTTATAACTTAACTTTTCAATCGACAAATTTCCTAGAACTTTTACTTAAAGCTTTTTTTTCTAAAATTATTATTAGTGCAGTTTCTTTAAAAAAATTCACTAATGAGGAGACCCCCGACTTTTCAATTTTGATAAAAGAACCAATGGGCCGATTTTAATTAAATTTGGTGAATACCTTCCTCTTGTAAGTGGCTTGGATAAGTTTGTTATCCAAGAAAATCTGCCCAGGTTTTCCCGGAAAATGTTGTGTTTTCTTTCGAAAAAAAATCATATCTCCAGAAATAACAAAGTAGGGCAACTAAATTCGGTACACGGTTTTATGTCATTATAGGTAAATCACCTACCAAAATTTAGGTCTGTAGGTTCAAAGGCAAAAAAGTTATAGGCATTTAAAGAAAAATAAATTGGGGTTTTCTTCAAAACTTCAAAGTCGCGAATTAAAACGTCAAAATTGGCAACATTTACGCAAAGAACCTGAAACTAATATAAGCTAAGGAAAGAAAATATCTCAAGAAGAATCTTTTACAAAGCCTGAGGTCTTAGCTTCAACCGTCATTGTGTTTCATTTTACTAAAATATTTCCAGAAAAATTTGTCAATTGAAAAGTATAACATTTAACGCGTTATAACTTTGAAAATATTGGTTTTAGAAAAAAAAAGTGTAAAGATTGTAGGAACTTTGTCGATTGAAAAGTTGAGTTATAAGCATTTTATTTTTTAAACAATTATTAACAAAGATATAGTTAAAAAAGTCAATAAATGAATGCTAATAGTCGTAAAGTTGTGAACGGTGAGTGATACAAAAAATTTATTTAACAAAAAAGATGAGAAATGCAATTACCTATAATAAAGGTTATTACCATTTTTGGCCTAAAGTGCACGGTTATGGAGATATAGGCCGAAACGGTTTTTCTCAAAATGGCGGCACTTCCGCCCTCCTAATTTGTAAGGATTTTGTGTTTTTACATTCAGTACGTAATTCTGAACCTATCTATCAAAAAACATAACTCCTGTAGTTTAGTGCATTATGGACAAGAGTAACGGGCTCCTCTATTGCCTGTACTATCTGTTGTTTCTGCTGCTTCAGTGCAGTATTTATTGTCCGCCTTACCTATCTTCATAATGTGAAACATGTAAGATAGCAACAATTCATACTGTCGGTTCGACAATCAAAATCAAGTGGCTATTTGAAAAGATGCTGATGACATCATTGCTCCAAAACAAGGTTAAAAATTACCCGTCCTCCAAAAATGTGTATTTATATGACATAAAATCTCCGTGTTCGAGGATTGTTTTTCTAAAAAAAATATATTTTGCTCTTACCTAATTCATTCAATAGATAGGCTCTCAATCTTTTAGTAAATTATAGGAGAAAAAAATTAACTAATTGGGAGATGCCGACTTTTGAATTTCAAAAACATTTTTGCAAACGAGCGCGAACTAGGACCCCTAGAACCCATATCCGGGGTCAGTTTCAATTTTTATATGTTTATATATATATATATATATATATATATATATATATATATATATATATATATATATATATATATATATATATATATATATATATATATCACACCAAAAACAATGGGCCGATTTTAATAAAATTTGGCACGTACCTTTCCTTTGTAAATGGCTTGGATAAGTTTCTTAGTGAGGAAAATCGGAAGAGGTTTTCAGGAAAAATTTTGAGTTTTCATTCGAAAAAAATTTTTATCTTAAAAAATAAATAATCCATGATAACCAAATTCGGTAGGTAGGTTTACGATATAAAAAGTAAGCTATACACCAAAATCTAGATTTTTATGTTACAAAAAAAAAAAGTTATAATAAAATATTTTCTTCCAGATCATTTATATTTCCCTTACAACTTGCATCGTTTTTAGTCTATTGTTATTATTAAAAGTCAATAGTTTCTTCCTAAAATTTGCTCTTACCGAACACACGTGGCTTTCATTGACTTCTGCTTCTGCCGCTGTTACAGTCTTTACTCTTAACATGACGTTTTGCTTACTCTTACTGCTATAGGATTTTACATACGTAACACCCTACAGAAACCTACTTTTATTCTACCGCATAATACGTTCCTGTAGCTTCACTTTCGGTTTATTTTCCTCTCTATCTTCTTTATGATCCATTTGCAAAGCTCACTAGTATGTTCTATCCAGAATTAAAATTGTAGAAGAATCCTCTTACTGGGCATCGCGTGTCCATTTGCTATGATTGTAACTTTAATTTACACTGTTAGTCAATGCTCGCTCTCTATGTAACTTTTATTTATGTGACTTAACAAATCACTTGAAATTTCCATGCAACATTTCTTTTTACGTACCTTACGTGGTCTGCTACATTTATCACATTTATAACGTGAGGCCACTTCCCATTACATTTGCTGTTCCCCTAGTTTAATTATCATAACTAGCAGATTTCGTCTTTGTAAATAGCTATTAGTCAATGATCCCTTCTGCAGATAACGTACCATTTCTGCCTAACATACACGGTTTCGACTGCTTTGTAGTTTCTATTGTTAGTCAATGCTCGCTATTCATATTCTTTTTAGTGAATTTTTGTAGAAAAAATTCACTACGACTAGTTTCAATTTACATATATATATATATATATATATATATATATATATATATATATATATATATATATATATATATATATATATCACACCGATAACTCAAAAAACAATGGGCGGATTTTGACCAAATTTGGTATGTGGCTTGGATAGGTTCGTTATCCAGGGAAATTAAACTATGTTTTCCAGAAAAGTTTTGAGTTTCCTTTAGAAAAAAATTCTTATCTTAAAAAATAAAAAAGATATGGTAATCAAACTTAGTAGGTAGGTTTACGAAAATGAAAGAAAACTATAACCCAAGATTTAGATTTTTACGTTACAAGAAAAAAGTTATGATAAAATATTTGGTGCCAGATAATTTTTCTTCTGTAAATATCAGACTGGAGATTCGAAACGTAAAAATTGGTATAATGCGGTTTATCATTGATAAATATTGCAAGAAATGTGTATTAGAATGTTCTTCATTTATGCTACTCTTCTCATTTGTTAAAATCATGGCAAAAATGTCTCCAAAACAGACCTTACATATTATTACAAATAAATAACTGGAGACTGTTATGAGTTACCTGCCTGTCATTATACTTTGTTTCTCAAGCTTCGGTAGCGTTGACGGTTCGATCACTGGCTCATGAGCAAAGGGCTATTGGTTCAAATCTCAGTTAAGCTTGAATTTCTCGTTCAACTTTTAGTGAATTTTCGTAGAAAAAATTCACCAATGGGGAGATCCCGACTTTTGAATTTTGAAAAAAATTTTGCAAATGAGCTCGAACTAGGACCCCTTGAACCCATATCCAGGGTCACTTTCATTTTTTATATGTTTATATATATATATATATATATATATATATATATATATATATATATATATATATATATATATATATATATATATATATATATATATATATATATATATATATATATATATATATATATATATATATATATATATATATATATATATATATATATATATATATATATATATATATATATATATATATATATATATATATATATATATATCTGTGTGTGTGTGTGTGTGTGTGTATCATAACGATAACTCAAATAATAATTTTGCTAAAATATGGCATGTGCCTTCCTTTTGTTAATGGCTTGGATAAGTTCGTTAGCCAGGAAAATCGGACCAGGGTTTCCGAAAAAATTTTGAGTTTTCCTTCGAACAAAACTTTTATCTCAAAAAATATAAAAGTTATGATAACCAAATTTGGTAGGTAGGTTTACGATATAAAAATTAAACTATGCACCAAAATTTAGACTTCTATCTTACAATAAAAAAAAAGTTATAATAAAATATTTGGGCCAAATCATTTCTATGAAAATTCACTACCATAACGCACTTGCTGTGTACATGCTTTTTTAATTATACCCTCGTATATGTAGTATGATATGATCAGCTGCTAAAATATTAAACAGGTATAAAACAGTTTGCAAATCAAAGAGTCTTAAATAATGTACTATTATGTACCCAGTAAAGCTGTTGTGACATATTCAGTTTCTACACAATGTGTGTGAGAGGTTGAAGTGTAACTTTTTGTTGGAATTTCAGCTTGAAATGAATGGTCATGTCACATTCGCTGACATCCACTCCAGCATGTCAACTCTAACCGTGTCATGTGAAACGACGTTGCCAGAGCTTATTCTATTATAAAAAACTTCGGGACGCAGCAAGTGCATTATGGTAGTGAATTTTCATAATAATTGTACACTACTAGTAAGATATATTACATACAGACTACTTCTCTGGCTTCACTGTAGTCTCCAAGTCTGAATGTAGTATGGACCAGTTTCACCAAGTAAGGGCAACAACAATCAATGAGTAAGGTATATTATTAAAACTAATTCTTTAAATTTAAATGGATCTTGGAGGCTGGTTTTAGAGGTCTCCCAGTAAGCGATTACTTCAAGAAATTTGTATTTTCTATGGAGCTAGAAAATTAGGATTTGGTACATATATGTAAAAACTGAAAGTCGCTTTAAAAAAATTGTGTTATAATATTCATTAAAGCTACAAAAGTTTTCCAGAAAAAAATAATTATTTACAAACGGAATGTACCTGCCAAATGATCAATATGGCAGGTATTTTTCTTATTCATTGCTTGGATAGTTTTGTTTTAGTCAACCCAATCGAACTAGCGTTTTCAAACAAAACAACCAAAAAGGTATTTTACATAGATTTTACTATGGCTCAAGATTGAATATTATAGCTGAATGGGAAATGGAGTTATCGAATTTGAAACCTTTTTACAAAAATTTCTACCACAACGTACTTGCTGCACCCAGACCCTCTTTATCGCTTATTTACTGTTGCTGCATCCATACTTTTATAAATGATAAAATATTGTAGCTCTCTATGTGAGACTGACAAACAAAGCAAACTCAAATTCATCTTTGGAAAAATATTTTAAACAAATGAAATGGGGTAATAATTTAAACATAAATTAAAAATCCTGGTTCGCGGCTTCATCACATGAGTTCTCCTCCCCCTTCTACATACCTAGCACTACCCTCAATACATAAACAATAACAATATAAACAAGAAAAGGTTCTTCGGAACAACCCCCAAGAAAGTTGTGCCATCTGCGGTGAATAAGGGTTCTGTGCGAGGTAAAAAGAATTTTAAGGAAGTATAGCTTCAAAATGGGTAAAAGGTAGCTTATAGAGGTCCAACTAAGCTGATATTTGCAAACTTCCGGTTCACCACCGTGCGGGGCACTTTTAGAAACATTTTGCTAAACCGAAAATTTAATTTTTATTTCCAAAAGGAATGTACCTGCAAAATTATAAGCGTGGCAGCTATTTTTCCTCATTAATTGCTTGGATGATCCATTTCAGTCAACTCAATTGAACCATTTTCTACACACAAAAAAGGTTTTTAAAAGAGAATTGTAGTTATTTTTCAGATATAGTACCCCCGCTGCCTTTATATGGCTTTTAGTATGTGTCGAAACTGAAGATTCTAGTTTAATGGGAAATTAAGTTACCACTATTTGAAATATTTTTGCAAAAATTCGCTACCATAACGCACTTGCTGCACCTAACCTCTTTTCAACACTTATTTACTATTACTGTATCCATACTTTTTGAAAATGAAATAAATATAAACAATACCAAATTTTGAAATTAAAATTTTAATAATTTACACTATATATCTGATTATATATGTAATTTAAACTGCTTTATCATATTATGTAGTTTCCTTTACTTCAAATTTTTAATAAAGAGTACAAGCTAAGAATAAAGACAACCATAAGTTTCTAGGTACCCAAGGTATTATATTAGTTTGCGGTAGGTATATTTCTTCTTGAAATAACTTTGTTTCACTTTCGTAATACAGTACCTACATGCATTGATTAAGAACCTGAGTCTGAGGTACCACTTTCTTATTTGTTGGATTGGATGTTAGAATCATAATATACTACAATCACAGTGGACGGCAAAAGGCATTCATTAAAGTTATGTTAAAATTAAAAGTTGAGTTATTATTTACCTACTGTTTGTAGTAGTCTTAGAATATAGGTTGTTTTATACCCTGAGATTATAAGGTATTAGCGCAGTCGATTTCGAAAATATGCGTAGAACGTACACGTTTCTCTCATGACTCCTGTCAGTTAACAAATGACAACTAGTGGTGTTTTCAGATTAAACTAGAGAGATGGAGATGGCCCTTAAATAACATGAAAATAGGAAGCTTAATATTTATACACAATAAAACGTAGCTCTAGATTGCTTTTAAACAAATTGAATCAGTTTCATTAAAATTTCTATTTATTTACACTTTTCTGACATCTACAGATTTAGACGAGAGTTGTCGTAAATGGCAACCCCGCTGATTGTTTATTGTGACTTATTTTTGTAGCCTGTCCGTTTAAAACTTAATTTGGAGATTTTTTTTTGCAATGGCAGCGGAACCCTGATTTATCTGTCTGACATTGTCTAATGTTATAGGCATCCATTTAGAGGTAATTTCAGGTCATATCTTAGACTATCGATTTTTTATTTATAGTTATAACTCAAGATCTACTAAACCATTTGAGTTAAAATTTGGTAAGTAGGACCACTTGTAGAATGTGTACGCGCTAGTAAAGTTTTAGTTTAATATTTCTAGTAACTAAAAAGAAATTGCGTTTTCAAGCAGTTTTTTGCATTTTTTCTAAACGTATTTGAGTGTCAAAACTGTGTAACGAACTCATCCAATCTATTAACAAAATGAAGGGAATTGCCAAATTTGGTTTTAATTGGTGAAGTATTTTTTGAGTTATCGGTTGGATATATATATATATATATATATATATATATATATATATATATATATATATATATATATATATATATATAAACTTTTTAACTGAGCTTGGATTTGGGTTCTAGGTGCGCTAGTTCGCGCTCATTTTAAGAAATTTTCCATAAGTCTTACCATCGATACCTCTCTATTAGTGAATTTTCTTAATGAAAATCCTCAACAAATTTTAGTAACAAAACATATATTTTGTACAGGTGGTCCATATAATATTTTACCTACCCCTAATATTCTATTTTTTGGTTTAGAAGAAGATAAATAAAATAATGCTACAGATTGAATCACAATTTTCAATTTCTGTAAGGATCCATCTGTTTCAGGGAAAGTTGAGCTAATACAGAAATGTGAATATTGTTATTCCATTTATTAAGATCTGAAATGTTTGGCAGCCTAAATTCAATGGGTTATCGCTTTAAGAAAATTACAGTAGAGGAAAACAACCTCAAAACCAGATTTTCTAAATGAAACAGACACTAAACAGAACGTCCCTTGAAAGGACCACAAGGATTTCACTTTGAGTTACTCTCAATAATATTCCTAGCATATAATAATGGGGGGCCCCAGAGACTACGTCCACGTCGTACCCTCTGGATTTTTTTGTTTCCACGTGAACATTGTAAAGCTCCAGAAGATTTGGCAACGTTTCTGAAACTTTCGTAAAACAGAACAAGTTCTTTAGGATAACCTTTCTCTCCAAGTTTTTTTTCTCAGAGCATAGAATGTTTTATTTCGTTTTATGTTTCGATGTTATTTTTGCTTTTATTTCACATTAGTTTTTTTTTGTTTTTTTAGGAAGTATAATTATTTGTTTAAATTTTGCAACTCTCCAGAAAAATAATTATATTTGTTTTTCTGAAGTTCATGACACCAATTGAATTTCATTAAGAAAATCTCTTTTATATTTGGCAAAGTATTTTCATATTCGAAGACACTGACATAAAAGCAGACAATATAAGCAACGCCAAACAATAAGTTATCTTGTTCAGAAATCTGAATAAGTCTGGACTCAGTAAGTGCGTTATGGAAGTGAATTTTCATAAAAATATTTTTAATAACAAATATGTAATTTTTAATGAAAGCATGTATCAAATTTGGTTACCAGTATAACCTATATTATAGCAGAAGCAATGTACCATGTCTCATCAAAATAACTGTGTAGAAAAATGTAGAAAAAGTTTCCGAAAATAGACTTAAACTGTTCCCGAAAATACCGGTTTCCTATCCAATGATATTTAACTTAATAGCAAATTGAATTATTGAAATTTAAAGCATTTAATAAAAATTCGCTACCAAAACGCACTTACTGCGTCCCGAATTTGTTTTCTCACAAACATGTTTAACACTCCGATGAAATATGCAAAAATGCATAAGAGGTGTTTGATTAAAAAAAAAGAAAATTTATCACCAACGACTTATGACCACGCTGTGATTGCAAAATTTATTTTATAAGATGAAGCTCAAGACAACCTATAATTAATATATACAGTTTTTTCTGTGATATATTAACTTTTTTCTACGATAATTCGCTAAAAATTGTAGACTATTAAACCATAAACTCTATAACTAAAACTACCGACAAAGCATCAGAAAATGGGTCTATTTCAAATGAATTACTGGAAATATTTTAGTAAAATTTACTAAAGTCTAAATGCAGCAAGTGCGTTATGGTAGTGAATTTTCATATCACGGTTTTTCAATGTTTAATATGTTTTTTAAGAACAACACGAAATTTAGTAGATAGGGTAACCTTAACTTTAGGGTAACCGAAGTAGGCCCCCTAGAACACATATCCGGGGTCAGTTTTAATATATATATATATATATATATATATATATATATATATATATATATATATATATATATATATATATATATATATATATATATATATATATATATATATGTGTGTGTGTGTGTGTGTGTGTGTTATAACTTAGATGAACCGATTTTGATAAAATTTGGTGTACCTTTCTTTTGCAAGTGGCTTGGATGAGTTCGTTAACCAGGACCAGGTTTTCCCGGAAAAGTTTGTGTTTACTTAGGAAATTTTGATATATCCGGAACTAACAAAGTTATAGCAACCAAATTTGGCACGCAAGTTGACATCATAAAAGCTAAACTACGAACCAAAATTTAGATTTATAAGTTAAAAGGTATAAAAGTTATGGGCATTTAATGCAAACAATTTAGAGGAGATCAAATGAGGACACAATACGTAAAATTTTTGTATGATAAACACAATTGATTTAGTTTTATAGATATCTGTGAAAAGGGAAGCACTAAGTGCCTCAAGACTATTTCAAGCAGAGAAATTTAAACCAGGAGACTTGGTTGGCCACGCGAAAATCCTGAAAATTATTTTATTGAACTTACTCGCCAAACGAAACCAAATCAAACAGATCAAATGCCAGCTGAGCTGGACTTTTATAGTTTCATTTCACCTGGTCATAAGTGACTGCAAGGCATGGGATAGAGGCAGTGAAAGGCTGACAAACAACGCATCCGTATGGTATACAGACGGGTATGCGCAGGGGAGAAGGACTGAAAATAAGGAGACCTAACTTCAGGCTCGCTAGGTCTCTAGGAAAAACTTGTACCATCTTCCACGGAAAAATGCTTGATATGAACCTTTGTGTACAGGAGAGCGTACAAAGAAGACTCAGAAATAGAGGGATCGTTTTCCTCGCAGACAGTCAAGCTGTATTAATAACTCTGAATTATTTTGAAACCGAGTCTAAACTGACTGGGACTGCAATAAAATCCTTTAAGCAACTGGCAGAGCATTTAATGAAATGGGAAAGCAGATAGCCTTGCAAAAAAGACAGTACTAACATCAGAACTCTATTGTAGACTAGCAAAAATTAATGTAAGAAATGAACTTGATACTTGGGAATGGAATCAAATGCTGTCATACTGGAAGAAGACGCCAGGCGCAAAGCGATCCAAACGGTTCATCTGCATCTCAACAGAGAAGTCTAAACTTTCTTGAATTGAACAGGAACGATCTTTAGAACAATCACAGGATCGTCCTATGAAGATCGGTAAGGCGGATAGTGAAACCTGCAGGTACTCCACTGCAGCAGCAGAAACAACAGAAGATTTGCTATGTGACTGCATGGATCAGTTCAGCAAAAGGTTTAAATATCTTGAAGGGGAGACATTCCTTAGAACCCCAGAGAATACGTTAAAAAGATCCCAAGAGCCTAGTAGACTACATAAAAAAACTGACCTTTTCAAGCAACTATTACAAAAAAGATCCATGCGCGAAAGACCCATTGGAGTCGCTACGCTGATACGTCAAAGACCTATACGACTAATTAAACAATCTACAGTCTATAATCTAAAACATAGAGAAATAATTGTAAGGTTGGGAAGTTAATAGTTAGGTTTTGAAAAATTCCAACAAAGGCTCAATTTCTTTATTTACCTTTACATTAACCGTTAAAAAATCAATGCTGTATATTTGATGGGTGTTGCAATTTCTATGTCACAGAATATACTAGAAGTTTCCATTTTGAATATTTTCTAGGCATCTTGTCACGATGTGCTGCTGCGGGCTTTCTATTATTCCTTTAACAAAAGCGACGAACAGACTGAAGAGTCAATTCGCTGAAGTAAGTAATAAACATTATTGAAGACAAAATTGCAAACAAACAGGAAACATATTTTATGAACTGAAATATTACAATCTTTGCAAGTGTTTCAGGAATCTTTGTTGCTTGCAATATAATATGCTATGCATTGTGTGACAAAAGCCTCGCGTCGCAACTTATTGGTTCTTGCTTGCTTCATTGTCTTATTTGTTGCGTAGCTGCATTCTCTGTTGCACCTCCTTTTAATTTAAAACTATTCTGTCTGAAGGGGAACAATTCGAGTTTGGTGTCATTTGATGTATGCGCTTCCTTGTTATTTTATTACACACACAATGTTCTCTAACATAAAGGTACAAAGTAAAGACGGCGGATGTGTTATGTAACTTTTTTTTTGTAAATGATATTGAACTATTTTTAAAGAGTCACTCTGGTTATAACATACTATACTTTTTTGAGAATTTTCATAAATATATTTTCGATTATAGACAGGTAACTGCTGAAATTTTCATACAATTGTTCCAAATAAGTGCGAGTTAGAGTCTTGTCAAATTATTTTAAATGTGAAATATACATACATATATGCACACACACACACACAGATATATATATATATATATATATATATATATATATATATATATATATATATATATATATATATATATATATATATATCTGTGTGTGTGTGTGTGTGTATGCACGGATGTATCAAATCGATAATTACAAAATAATGGGCTGAGTTTGACCAAATTTGGCAGGTACCTTCCTTTTGTAAGTGACTTGGATACGTTCGTTGGCCAAGAAAATCGGACCCGTTTTCTTGTGTGTCCCAAAATAACAAAGCTATGGCAAATCTGGTACTTAAGTTAACACTATCAAATTACCCTACTTGCCAGGAAATAACATTATAAGCATTTAAAGAAAAATGTTGGGTGCCACTGATGACCAGAGAAACGCCAAAACCCAAATATTTTGTACGAATAACAAAATATATTATATACTACAGGCAAATATCAAGTTTTCTTAACGTAAAAAAATCAACAAATAGCACAAAAATTACTTCCAGGGAGCAGTTCCACCTCACTATCCTTGAAAATTTGCCGAATCCCTACCTTTCGGTAACGAGGGTAGATATCTTTAACGTGCCCAGCATCGCATGGTGCACGGGACTGGCGGATTTATGCCCCCACCAAAGGACGGAATGTGCAGACATGCAACTTACGCCACAACAATTGTACAGTATGTACTGAAAAAGTGAAAAGAGACCATGGGAATCGAGCCCAGTACCCTAGGGTCGAGAGCCACACGTTCTTACCACGAGACCACCTAGGCTCTAGGTGTGTTTTACAAAGCCTTAAGTTATAACTTCATAAATAATTGTCCTTCATTTTACTAAAGTATTTGCAGAAAATTCATTTCAAATGGACACTCTGATGCTTTGGCTGTAGTTTCAGTTATAGAGTTTGTGGTTTAATAGTCCATAATATTTAGCTAATTTTAGTAGAAAAAATCCGTTACTGAGAAAGGGTGCGACGTTTTCAATTTTGAAAATAGTTTTTCATAAGAGCGCGAACTTGACCACTTAGAAGAAGTATTTGGGATCGATTTCAGTTTGTACATGTTTAGATATACATTTGCCTATACATGGTGGCGCATTTCTGCGGAAAAGCTCAATGGATCCGTTATTATACAAGATAGGGGAAATTATTATATAAATCATTTATAGGGTGTTTTTTTTTTTGGTTAAAAAATCATGTTGACAATCACAGGTGGTCCATAAGTTGTTGGTGATACAAGGTTTTTTTTTTTAACGGAACATCACTTTTATTATGGCATTACTGCATTTTTCATCGGATTTTAATGTATAATTGAAAGAAAAAAACTATATCGTCCATCGTTTTCGAGTTAAATTATCTTGCAACTTTTCACATTTTTGGCACATATCAAAAATTGTGATACGACGTTTTTACCAATAGAAATCAGAGTCCCATGAAAATGACTTATTTGTGGAGGTTTTCGGTTATATAATTCGTCAAAAAAATCGAAATGCCATATACAGGACGTATTCAAATAGTGGTTGAATTGGCAAACATTCAAACTACCGTAGTAGCGTAACACGATTCATATGAAAACAGTTTAATTTTTGTTTGTTTTTTATTTAATTCTATGAACCGATTAGATTATGTGATTATTTAGCGAAATAACCCAAAAAATAATAACTAAAATATTTAAATAAACTTTAATACAAAAATGCTATGTAATAATTAATTTAATTATCTAAGTTTACATTTTTCTTATATACCAGTAGTTGATAAATTGTTTTAACAAATATCAAATGAAACCTTAAACTAATAGATTTAAGTAATGTTCTTATTTCTAACAGCTTGTGAAATATAAATATGTGTATTTTCCACTAATTTTTTTCTTTACTTTCACTGGCTCAAATTTCCGTGAAAATTACAACAATTTTTTTGGATTCTCATTTTTGACATTTTATTTTCAGTCAATTTTTATTCAGAAAATTCACTAATAGAAAGGTAACAATGGTGAGGAATTTTTATATGTATATATATATATATATATATATATATATATATATATATATATATATATATATATATATATATATATATATATACCTGCCTTAATTTCGTTACAATAGCGTCAATCAGCAATAACGGACATATTTTTCATATTTTTGAATACGCTAAATTTTTAAAAGTATTAAATTAACTGGAACGAGACTTTACATGTGGCTAGAAATGAAGTGAATAAACCTCTGTTGTAGTTTTTACGTAACGTGGTACACAAAATGGTTAATCTTTCACAAATTAAAAATAAAATCTGAAAGACATGACTTGAAACAACAAGTGGTTAAAGTATGATGTCAGACAAAGAAAGAGTAGTCAGCTGCCACGCGTACATTGATACGTATACCACAGGCATACAACACAATGCAATGTTAACGTTCATACCCGAACTGTGGCACCCTAATCACGCGTATATTCGGATGCACGGATTTGTAGTGAAAAATAAGGAGCTTTTATATCAGCTACTTTGAGTAAAAACCAGATGGGATAAGTACACTTGGAGGACACCCAAATTACCACAACACATATTTCAGAGACCTTACGATCGTTTCGTTGACCAAGTCAACATCTTCAGAGGAAGAAGAATTTTTCTTCCTCTGAAGACGTTGAAGATGTGTACTTATTAGTGCTCATCACAGGTTCCAGTTTTCACATAATGGGATAGTGTGTTATGTTTATTTATTATGGTTTGGCAGTTCTGTTTTGAGGTTAAGTAAACGGTTTTATATTGATTTTAAGATAGGAAACTAAAGAAAAACTAATAAGAATAGTGTTTTGTTTATTTTTCATGGCTTGACATGGTTAGAGGAATTTGAATTGAAAGGCTTTTCTGCCAAACAGTACTGTACTGGCAGAAAGCCTTTTAACTCAAATTCCTCTAACCATGTCAAACCCAGACGTGTTGACGTTTAGAATGGTTTGACAGTTCTGTTTTGGGGTTAAGTTAGAAATTATTGTCATTGAAGTAGATGTAACAACTTTTACCCATATTATGTTTTTTAAATTGGAAACTAAAGAATAATAACGTGTTTTGCATATTCATCATGGTTTAACAGTTCTTCTTGGACGTTAAATAATAAATGATTTTATAATAATGTAGTTTCTAAAATTAGAAATCAAAGAATAAGAATATTAAGGTTAATATTCGTTAATTAATTTTGCAACTAGGTAAGTTATTTGAATGACGAATTGACTTCTTGGGTTTCCTTCTGATAAGCTTTTGTAACTTTAATGAAATCTCTAATACAAGTTGCTCCTAAGGAGATCTGCAGTACCTAGATTCAGCAAATTTTAATTTTCTAGCGTCATAGGAAAATTGAGTTTTGGGCATTCAAAGTTTTTTTCTTGAAAGGAGCGAGAACACAAGATTTGAATATTTTTTATGATAATAGAAAGAGAAAAAATTTTCAAATCAATTTGTATTAGAGCCTCCAAACCCGATCTTCCACGTGTGTTTATATTAAAAGCATTATTCTTAGCAATACGCCGTACTAATAGTATAAAATTCACTATTATAACGCACCAGCTGCGTCACAAAATTTTTAAAATTTGAATTCTAGGTTAGGTATATAATTTGATTTGTATGTTAGCTTTTAGTAAATTTTTGTGTAAAAAGATATTTGGTAAGATTTCGCAGAAATATTTTTTGGTTTCCGTAGAAATCATTCTTTTTAAGGTTTTGGTGAAATTTTAGTAATTAGTAATAAGGTTTCATAGGTTATTGTAAAAAAAAATTTTTGCAGATTTCCATGCAGCATTTTTTTTGGAAGTTTCGTCAAAAAGCTTTTTGTTAATGGTTATATCTTGGCAGGCGGATAAATAGCTTGAGGAGGTTTGTTGACCATGAAAATCTTTGCACGGAAAATTTTTGTATATTTCCAAAAAATAGTTTATTTATTTTGAGGAAATATGGTACATTGCTTCTTGTACAGGTTATACTAGTTACCAAATGGCTGCCTTCATTAAAATAACATATTTGTTATTAAGACCATTTCTATGAAAATTCACCATAACGCACTTGATGCGTCCAGACTTTATTAACGAATTTTTATTTAAAAAAAATTGCTAATAGGGAGGTTATTATGGTGACACTTTTCAAAACTTTCTTAAAATGAGCGCGAATTTGGGCCCCTCTGGGACTCCGAAATCAAGGTTTCTTTGATTTTTATATGTTTATATATATATATATATATATATATATATATATATATATATATATATATATATATATATATATATGGTGGCGCATTGAAATCGAAACAGACCGATTTGCGTCTAGAGAACTTTTTTTTAAGAAACGCTGAAACATGTCAATTTTAATATTGAAGGGGACATCTTTTGACATAAAACTCTACTTTGTCACATCAATCCCTTAAGGGTAGTGATAACAACCCTTATATTTTAAATAGGGAACATGGGTCGAGTGTTACATTATTTGAAAGCTCTTTATCTTCTGAATTCAGCACACTAATTTTTTTGGAAGTTTTATCAACTCGTTTAAAAATAATTCACAGTTGAAAATGCAAAAACGCATTTCACTCATTCTGATAAGAAATGTGCTGATAGTCAATGTTTTGTTGGGTTGTAAACAAAGAATTGACTGTCAGAACATTTCTTATCGGAATGAGATAAATGCGGTTTATTATTTCAGTTTATCGGTCGGTTTGATACTTGATAGTACTACCGAAAATTAATTTCACAATGGTGTACTCTGTAGAAGAAAGAGTTGAAATAATTACTCTTTTTTCAAAAACGATAACTGTGCCATTCGTACCGCAAATTTGTTTAATGAACGACATCCGAACAGACATGTTAACAGAAAATACATTTTGGAGTTAGTTGCAAAGTTTCGGCAAAGTGGTTCAGTCGCCAACAAAAAACGGGATCCTGAACGTGAATTTCCTGTTAGAAGTGATACTACTGAGATTGAAGTTTTAGGACAAATTGCTGCAGACCCAACTTTGAGCACGAGAAAATTGGCCACTCTTTCAAACATCAGAAGAAGAACTATTCAGCGAATATTGCAGCATCATAAATTTCACCCGTATAAAATTCATCTTGTACAACAACCGAATGAAGATAATTTTGATCGGCGGCTGGAGTTTTGTGAAGTTATGACTGCACGAATAGCCGATAACGGGTACTTTCTGTTCAATATCTTTTTTTCAGACGAGTGTACGTTTTTATTAAACTCTACAGTCAATCGTCATAATTGTCGTTATTGGGCAGATACCAATCCAAGAAATTTTCACGAAGTCCACACTCAAACTCCACAGAAATTGAATGTCTGGACTGATATTTTTGGAGACCGTTTAGCGGACCAATTTTTCTTGACGGCAATTTGAGTGGCGAAATGTATTTGGAGTTGCTAGAAGATATCGTTTACCCTCTACTAATTGACATTTAAATTTAAATAGTCATTTTCGCAACAAAACCGGAGTCTCTGGAAGAATTACGACGACGCATTGTTGAAGAATGCCGTCTAATAACTCCACAAATGCTCCATAATGTCAGAGCTCGTTTTGAACAAAATTTGTACTTTTGAATGGAAGTTGGTGGTCAACAATTTGAACAATTACTTAACTGAATAAACATTTTTGAACGTTTGGTTTTGTTTTTTAGTTTTTTAACGAAAAATTTACTAATTAGTGCATTTCTTATCACAATTAATGAAATACGTTCTTGCAACTCCAACCGTGAATAATTTTTAAACGAGTTGATAAAACATTCGGCCAATATTCCCTATTTAAAATATAAGGGTTGTTATCACCACCTTTAAGGGGTATGTATATATATATATATATATATATATATATATATATATATATATATATATATATATATATATATATATATAGTGTGGCGCATTGAAAACGAAACAGACCGATTTGCGTCCAGAGACATTTTTTTTAAAGAAACGCTGAAACACGTCAATTTTAATATTGAGGGGAACATGTTTTGACATAAAACTCAATTTTGTCATATCAACCCCTTAAAGGTGGTGATAACAACCCTTATATTTTAAATAGGGAATATGTGCCAAATGTTACACCATATATATATATATATATATATATATATATATATATATATATATATATATATATATATATATATATATATCTGATCGCTGACTCAACTGGTTTGAATGAAACTTGGCACATATCTTCATTTTGTTAAGATCGCGGACGAGCTCGTTAGCCAGCCCAGTCAAACCAGTTTTTGTTTTCAAATATATTTTTTCTTAAAAAAAATTATATCACAAAAAATAACAAAGTTATTTTGATTAAACTTGTTATATATGTTGCTCTTGTAGAGACTTTACTATATGTCTTAATTCAGATTTTTTGATTTATAGAAAATTGAGTAATTCAAATTTTAAAACTTTTAATAAAAAGTCGCTACCATAGCGCACTTACTGCGTTCCAAAGTTTTTATTTGCTGTGTTCAGTTGATTAACACTAAATGAAATATCATAGCACAGAACGCCAAGAAAATTGCAGTCTGGATAGCCGCTTGTTGCTAGACTATTATGAACTCATAAATGCTTTTATCTCGACAAACTCTTGTAAAAAGTAATGTGCGAGGAAAGCCTGGAATAGCACCAGTTGTTAATAAATCGTATTTAGCGCCCCTTGGTGTAAAGTTTTTGACATGACTAATGCCATATTTCACCTCCTTACTCTTCTGATAGTAGGGTTTATCTTGATAAAATATCATCTGACCTTGCAATGGGGTACAGCTATAGCTCTGGAATAGTTGCAGATACGTTTATGAAGATTTATAGCAATAAATTATCATTGACTTCTGATCACGTGCTGATACTAATTCATGATTTATTTGAAGCTGACTTCTATAAAGCTCTGTGCAATATTGGATACACTGCAGTACATTACGCTTGTCGAAGTACTGTCATAATAAATTCAGGAGTAGTGTAAAATGTATCAGTTGTAAGAAATTTATAAGGCATTAATTTTTACATTATATAACTTGCATCACGCTGACCCAGTGGTCGAGTCTGCATCTGAGACCCAGGTTTATGGGTTCTATTTCCAGAAGAGTCACAACTTTACCATTACATTACATCTTGTTAAATGAATGTTAACACAGGTTGTGGCATTATGTTTGAGCAAGTTGAATACCTTCACGTTCCACCCTACGAAGGAACCCTGGAGCCGTCTATCCCGCGTACCATGCGATGCTGGGTACGCTATGTCCCTACATTCTTACGGAAAGGACGATACTTGGTAAAAATTACAGTATGGTGAGATGAAACTGCTCCCTGACGTCGATAAAATTGATCGTTGTGGCGAGTTAACTTTCGTGTTAACATACTTGAATTTTTTAAAGATTTTATTGACTTGTAATTATACAAAATACTGATTATTATAAAAAATTCAAGATAAAATAAAATGACAAGTTAAAATGAGACTCAAACAATAACAATGTAGGAATGTATATATATATATATATATATATATATATATATATATATATATATATATATATATATATATATATATATATATATATATCTGTGTGTGTGTGTGTGTGTGTGTGTATCACACCGATAACTCAAAAAATAATGGGCCAATTTTGATTAAATTTGGTGAACAAATTCCTTTTGAAAATGGCTTGGATAAGTTCGTTAGGCAGGAAAATCTGCCCAAGGTTTCACGGAAAATATTGTGGTTTCTTTCGAAAAAAAATTATATCTCCGAAATTAACAAAGTACGGGCAACCAAATTTGGTAGGCGGGTTTAAATCCTTATAGGTAAGTTACATACCAAAATTAAGCTAAGTAGCTCAAAAGAGAAAAAAGTTATAGGCATTAAAAAAAATAGGGTTTTCCTCAAAACGTCAAAGTTGCGATTTAAAACGTCAAAATCGGCAACATTTAGGCAAATAACTTGAATCTAATACGGGCTATGGAAATCAAATGTCTCAAGAAGGATGTTTTACAAACCCTGAAGTCTTAGTTTCAACCGTTATTGTTCTTCATTTTCTAAAAAGTTTCCAGAAAATTCATTTCAAATATATCCTTTATCTGATGCTTGGCAGCAGTCTTAGCTATAGAGTTTATCGTTTAATGGTATATAATTTTTGTCGAATTTTCGTAAAAAATCAATAAAGCTCAATATATCCGTTATTATACAAGATATGAAAAAAATCATTCTACATTAATTATAGGGTGTCTTGAGTTACATCTTAAAAAAATATTTCTACAATCACAGGGTGGCCCATAAGTCGTTGGTGATACAAATTTTCTTTTTTTTGTTTAATCAAACACGTCTTATGTTATTGCATTTTTGCATTTTCCATCAAAATATAATGCATGTTTGTAAGAAAAGAAATTCTGGATGCAGCAAGTGCGTTATGGTAGCGAATTTTGATCAAATGCTTCATATTTGAATAGCTCAATTTGCTATTAACCTATTAACCTATAAGGTTGACCAAGAAACGAGTTTTTCCGGGGATACTTTAAGTTTACTTTTGGAAATTTTTGTACATTTTCACACAATAAAGTTATTTTTATGAAACATGGCACGTTGTTTTTACTTTATAGGTTATACTGGTAACCAAAATTGATGCCTGCTTTCTTAAATAAAAAGAAAACACACATATTTACAATAAAAACATTTTTATGAAAATTCACTACTATAACGCACTTGCTGCGTCCAGAGTTTTTTTATAAATAAAGCAGGTATCAATGTGATGACGAGTATTGTTTGTTTGTGAGTGGGCCATACCGGTCCCTCCACCGCGACCATAAGGTCTATTGTGGCTCACGCCTGATAGTTATATTTCCCCCAACAAAGCCAGCCTCCTGCAGAGGTCGATAATCTTCGTGGGCGAAAGTTGATCCAGATCCTCCGGAGCAAGCTTTATCTTGCCAAAGAGCAAGTATCTAGTCCTGTCCGCTGCCGGACAGGAAGGAACACAGCACGTGCTCTGCTGTCTCGTCGCTCTCCATACACAGCCGGCACTCGGTCTCCTGACCGATCCCAATACGGTGCATGTGGTGCCGCAAGCGGCAGTGTCCTGTATACTGTCCGACTAGAGTACTCAGTTGTTGTCTGTTTAACTCTAGAAGTTTTTTAGCCCTTGACCAGACAGGGCATTTATGAAGGCCTTAGAGTGGGCTAATCCTGGAATATTTTGCCAATATTGGATTGTCATTCTTTCTATCCAGGTCTTTAAGGTGCGTTTTGCTGTGCAAGATGTTATCCCCAGCACCGGTTCTGGTCCGACAAAGTCTCTCTGGGCACCACTCCTGGCAAGCGCGTCGGCCGCAACATTGCCATCATGGTCCGAGTGACTCGGTATATATAGTAGAAACAACGTACTATATTTCATCAAAATAACTTTACTGTTTGAAAATGCAAAAATTTTCCGAAAATACACTTAAAATGTTCCCCAGAAACTGATTACCTGGCCAAGGAACCTCACAGGTTAATAGCAAATTGAGGTATTTAAATTTGAAGCATTTAATGAAAATTAGCTACCATAACGCACTTGCGCGTCCAGACTTTTTCGTTATATATAGGTGTTTAAAAATTTGTATTGAGTGAGAAATATTAATTATGACCCCAATTTCTTTTCTTAAAAACATGCATTTTATTTCGATGAAAAATGCAAATATTCAATAATATAAGGCGTATTCAATAAAAAAAAAGAAAAATTTGTAAACGATTTACGGGTCACCTGTGATCGTAGAAATAATTCTGTAAGATGTAGCTCACGACACACTATAATTAATGTATAAAATTTTTTCTCGTATCTTGTATAATAACGGATATATCGAGCTTTATTGTGTGTTTGTAGAGTGTCTTGTTACTGGAGATTGTTTGAAGAATTGTATAATAGTTTACTAAGTAATTTGGGAGGATACGAGTTGTTAAAAAAATATTAAAAAGTTTTCTTAAATTTTTCTCATGGAAAGAAGGATGGCATATATTTAATATTCTATTTTTTAAACCTCATAAAATGTTAATTTTTCTTTTAAATAAATGATGAAAATTAATAAACCTTTGAGAATTAGTTGGTTGTATACACCAATCTAAAATTATGTTGTTATCGTTTGTTCGAAATATATATATATATATATATATATATATATATATATATATATATATATATATATATATATATATATATATATATATATGAGATATAATTGGTTCTTGGGTTGAACCGCGTGTCGAGTTTATTATAACTCGACGTTTCGGCTCCTATTTTGGAGCCATTTTCATCAAGAGGTTAAGGAAATAATCTCTAAGGCCTCACGCTGTCTAATCTTTAGAGCGGTCGATAAGGATAGGTTAGGTTGTTGTAACTCGATTACAATACCTCAATCTGTCTACTCCCCAAATCTCAGTGGATATACTCTCTAAAGTATCAGTGTATTGAACCCTAGACCTGAGAGAGAACCTTTCCAGTCTTGTATAAAAACTTTAAAAACGGTACTTTTGTCACAAAATGGAGTATAATGTGATCTTAAGTGTTTTAATCTATGATTCGCAAAAGACAATTATACGGGATAAATTTCAGTGGAGCTTTGGATTTAATTTATTAATCAATATGAAATTATAAAGCAGGATTAGTGTAACTTCAGACTATAATTCACTTCAAACAAATTAATTAACTCATAGAAACAACATAAATATCAGACAGACATTGCTATTCAATATTCATGAGCTTTCATTTCAGTTTATACAGAATTCTCAAAGCTCTGAGATATTCCGTACTCGGGACATAAATATCAATGAACTAAATTGTCCTCATGCTATTTCTTGCCAGACTTTGTCTTATTTTCTCAATTACACACCGTACCGCTCATCTTGGATTCCGTGGAAGACACATAATTCATAAGAGTGCAAGAGCAGTACAGGTCCCAGAGGTCCAAATTAGCAAGTTTCTACAGTTAGGGCTGTCCACTGTAGTGATGTATACGATTCGGTCACAAGGAGGTTGCCATTAGTTCCAATTAGTGTGGCAAGGTGGCGCCCCATCTTAACCGACGACGTCCACTATACCGGAACATCCAGCTGAAAACACAAGGATCAGTGTAATTCCCATACCGCCAACAAATACTAGTGTCGCTTCTCTAATTTAATCAAAAGTAAACTAATAGCCGTCCCGCTACTCACTTAAGAAAACTGTTTAAAAATTAATGCGGGTAGAGTTTTTGGGCTTTGGCCGCAGCATTTTCATTTGCGACTAGTAATTGAGTTATGGAGGCAGGTCCATGAAAAACTACTTTGTAAGATCTACAGGGACTTATTAAAAAGTACTTAGGAATACTTTTAGTACAATAGAAAACGTCTGGACGCAGCTTGTGCGTTATGGTAGTGAATTTTCCTACAAATGCTATGGGCATTTAAACAGAAAATTTTGTTTGCAACTGATGACCAGAATAATGCACAAAATAAAATATTTTGTGTGAATAACAAAGTACATTGTATATTACAGACGAAGGTTAAGTTTTTTGGCGTAACTAAGTCGAGAAATACCAGAAAATTGACTTTGAAAATTTTATAGTTTTCTTCCTAATACGTCAAGTTATTTAGATTGTTTTGAAACATTTTACATTTTTGTCATATATCAAAAATTATGATATGGCGTTTTCACCAATAGATAGCGAAGTCCGATGAAAATTTTTGTTCTTTTTCAAACAATGAAGTTGATTTGATGAAACATTGTTTCTACCATAGAGGTTATACTGGTAACCAAATCTGACGCCTGCTTGCTATTAAAAACATTTTTGTGAAAGTTCACTACCACAATGCACTTGCTGCGTTCAGACTTTTTTATACTTATACATATTGTTACATTTTTATTCTTTAAAGTTTTTATTTATATAGATTCATTTATCACTAAGTGAAGATTGGAACATGTAATGAGCACTAATAAGTACACTTGGTGAACCCAAATCACCACAACACACAAAAAAAAACTGAAGATCGTTTCACTAACCAAGTTAGATACAGGACCGTATGAAAACGAAATTAAAACCCGCTACCACAAATTATTTCGGGCGTTCAAAATAGTCTGAAGAGTTGTCACAACCTTATAACAAAAGGATTAGGATGCAACTTACAAGTTGCAAATCCAAAAGTCCCCAAAAAAACTGTCTGCCAAAAATCCATAAACCGGAAAATCCGGGAAACCTATTACTTCGGCTACAGATTTCCTGACATACAATTTAGGAATGTGGTTGACAAATGAGTTTAAAAGCTTACCCATCAAACAAAAAAGTTTTTCAGTAACAAATTCGCTTGAATTTATTAATACAATTAAATAGGTTAAATTGGTTGAAGGCGAGATTTTCATTTCATTTGATGTAACCTCCTTGTTTCCTAGCGTTTCTACGAAGCAAACGTCAACGTATGCAGAACAGTTGAATAAATAACATAAATGAAAAGGTCTGCAAAGAATATTTAACTTTGACAAATTTTTGTATTAAACAAAATATTTTTTAATTTAACGATGATTTTCTTGAACAAACCAAGGCACGGCAATGGGCAATGCTTTACCACTATTTATTGCAGACCTTTTCGTAAGTTGATTTGAAACATCTTTAAAATAAAAGTGAGTATTTTCCTCGAGTGTATTTTCGTTACGTGGATGATATTTTCGGAGACTTTAATACAAACATTTGCACAATAGAAGACTTTATTGCCAAATTAAACAATACATTTAATTTTATAAAACCTACCCACGAATTAGAAATTAACAATAAATTACTCGTTCTAGATGTGCTAGTTATCGAAAATGAAGACATTTGAGAATTACTCATATCATATGTATGCACCAAAAATGGGAAGTGTGCATTTTTTGGTAAACAGGTTAATTAATTTTGCTTTAAGTAAAAATAGATATACCAACGAATCAAAGTTTATTAGGGGCGTGGCCGAATATAACGGATACACTGCTTGCCTAGTGGAGAAATTAATTGACAAACAGAAAACAAAGTAAATGTTAGCTGAGTACAACTTTTAGAAGAGAGAAACCAAAAAAACTGTGTTTGCTTACCATTTGAACCTCGAATCTCGAGCGGTCTATATAGCATTTTTAAAAAAGGCAATTTGCATTTAACATTTTTGACAAAAAAATACTTAAAAAAACTTGCGATGTAACAAAAAAGAGAAGAATGGTACGGCCTAAATGTCGGGAATTTATTAAACGAGTTGTAAAGATTGTGATCCAAATACGTTGGACAAACAAAAGGATCTATTGGAATTAGATTCGAAGAACATTAAGCACAATTAGGATACGGTACTACAGATAGATCTTCCGTTGCCCGATATATTTGGGATAATAATCACCACCTTAATGAGGAGAATTAAAAATTAATAAAAAATGTTAAACAGCCAGGAAAGCTAGTTTCGCTCTTATTTGAGCTCATCAGTGTGTTATACCAGCAATAATCAAAACGTATCTAAATTAATTGGCTTAACGTAGCCAAATTCTGAACAAAACGTGAGGTGTACAAGCTACTGACATATACGACGCCACAAGGAACTTTGTGTGTAAGACGACTTCGGTACAAATTCTGTACGTCAGGTGCTGCCGTACAACCACAAATGGTCTTTTAAAATCGTTAGTCCTGCCACTATATTCCTATAGGAAAATATAGATCCATGTTTCCTCCTAGATGTCAGTAGCTTGTACATCTGACGTTTCGTTCAGAATTTGGCTACGTTAAGCCAATTAATTTAGCTATGTTTTGATTATTGCTGGTATAACACACTGATGAACTGATGAGCTCAAATAAGAGAGAAACTATTATGTGTGTCCAGTAATAATCTTTATATATTTATATATATATATATATATATATATATATATATATATATATATATATATATATATATATATATATATATATATATATATATATATATTGCTAAATATGAAAAGAATGAAAAGTGTATGAATCTCGCTCCGCCGCCTATGGGTAGTCTGCTGATAGATTACTTAATTAAAAATACCAGCAGAAGCACGTCCGACAGATAATAAAATATATCAGATATTTCCGCCAAACAAAATATGTTATTTTTTGTGTCGTTGAACGCCCCCTAAATCGTTAGCGACCGACTACCTGCAGAAGATTTAAAATTATACATCCTCTGATAACGCTAACTTGGTTAGTGAAACGATCGTCATGTTTTTTAAAATGCGTGGTGGTTATTTGGGTTTTCCAAGTGTGCTTATTAGCTTCATTTATGCAGTTTTTATGTGTACAGCATTTTATCTTGTCGTTCTGTGTCTATTAGTGAATTTTCATTAAGAAAAGTCACTAATAGAGAGGTATCGATAGTGAGACTTTCAGAAATTTTCTTAAAATTAGCGCGAATTAAGGCCTCCTATGGTCAGTTAAAATGTTTATATATATATATATATATATATATATATATATATATATATATATATATATATATATATATATATATATATGTATGTTTCCAACCGATAACTCAAAAAGTACTTCACTGACTTGGACCAAATTTTGGAGTTGCCCTTATTTTGCTACTGGCTTGGATGAGTTCGTTCATCAAATCTTACCGGCCAATTTTTCTTAATAAAAAATTAAACACTATTTTTTAAAACGCAATATCTTTCAAATTGTTTGAGCGATTGAAACGAAAACTTACAACTTAAAAGAACGTAGACAGATGGGGTTGTGTACCAATTTTCAAAGGAAAATAAAGTTGTTCGAAATTAATAATTAAATAATGCTCGACATCATTTTAGATTCTGTAATGCAATATCTACAATGTTGGACAAAGACAGATGACGCTTTCTGTACTTCTACACTATTTAAATAAATCGTAGATAAAAATCTAAACAATGGGAGTTGTCGCAAAATGTCAGACTGGAGATCTTTGTGAGAGATACGCCACGGTCGCCATCTCGGTGAAAGACCAGGTATTATGTTGTCACTATACCTCTAGTTTACACAAAATTTTATAGATAGAACTATGTACAATGTATAGGCAACTATCAATTGTGTAAATTGTCAGCCTTGGACCATGTTTTTCCTAATACCGGGACAAAGTTTGCGTCAAAAAGTGCTAAATTTTAGCATGCGAATGTATACTAATAAAACAGTCTGGACGCAGCAAGTGCGCTATGGTAGTGAATTTTTATAAAAATGTTTTTTAGTAGCAAATATGTGTGGTTTTTTTTTTCGAAAGGGGGCATCAAATTTGGTTACCAGTATAACCTATGTAGTATAAATAATGTGCCACCTTTCATTAAAATAACTGTATTGTTTGAAAATGCACAAACATTTCCGAAAGCAAACTTAAAGTGCTCCCGAAAAAGCTGATATCTTGATCAACCTTATAGGTTAATAGCAAATTGAGCTATTCAAATTTGAAGCATTTAGTGAAATTTCACAACCATAACCCACTAGCTGCGTCCAGAATTTCTTTTCTTACAAACATGCATTATAATTCGATGGGAAATGCAAAAATGCAACAACATAAGGCGTGTTCGATTAAAAAAAGGAAGTTTGTATCACCAACGACTTATGGGCCAGCCTGTGATTGTGGCTCAGGACACCCTATAATTAACGTATACAATTTTTTTTTTTCATATCTTGTATGATAACGGATATATTGAGCTTTATTGATCTTTTTCGGAAATTTGACAAAAATTATATACCATTAAACGATAAACTCTATAGCTAAGACTACGGCCAAGCATCGGAGAAAGGGTCTATTTGAAATGATAGTTAGTTAAAATGGATTAGATGGCCTCGGAAGCTCAAGTCCATTAGTCACAGATTTATTTGAAATGAATTTTCTGGAAACATTTTAGTAAAATGAAGGACAATGACGGTTGAAACTAAGACTTCAGGGTTTGTAAAACATTCTTCTTGAGACATTTTCTTTCCACAGCCTTATTAGATTCAAGTTATTTGCCTAAATGTTACAAATTTTGACGTTTTCAATCGCGACTTTGACGTTTTGAGGAAAACCCCAATTTTTTTTAATGCCCATAACTTTTTTGTTTTTTGACCTACAGAGATAACTTAGTACGTATTTTACCTATAGCGATATAAACCTGTGTACCAAATTTGGTTGCCCTTACTTTATTATTTCCGGAAGTATAATTTTATTTCGAAAGAAAACAATAATTTTCTGTGAAAACCTTGGCCGATTTTTCTGGATAACAAACTTATCTAAGCCACTTCCAAAAGGAAGGCATTCACAACATTTAGTCAAAATCAGCCCAATGTTATTTGAGTTATTGGTATGATACACACACACACATATCCGGGGTCAGTTTCAATATATATATATATATATATATATATATATATATATATATATATATATATATATATATATATATATATATATATATATATATATATATATATATATATAAATAAATTGAAACTGACCCCGGATATGGGATTCTAGGGGGCCTAATTAGCGCTCAATTGAAGAAGTTTTTTCTAAATTCAAAAGTCGGGATCTCCTGATTAGTGAAATCTTTTTAAGCAAATTCACTAATAAAAAATTTAACGAAAGTGATTCAATTTGTTTAAAAGCAATCTATAACGATGTTTTCTTATGTATAAATATTAAGCTTCTCTTTCTTCACGCTCACGGTATTTAAAATTAAAAGCCATCTCTCTTTCTCTCTCTCCTAGTTTATTCTGACCACACGTAGCTCATTGTCACAGAGAAGCGTATACGATATTTACGTATCGTATAACCTCTACATCGACTCCGCTGATGCTAATTGCTTATAGCTTATTAGGATTTTATAATATAAAACAACTTATAATCTAACCCAACTTTTAATTTTAACTTAACGTTAACAAAATTACTGTACTAGTATATTATGATTGTCACATCCAATGAAACAAATATGAAAGTGATAGGTAAACTGCATGTGGATTGTAGATAATGTATGTATCACCTAGTGAACTCTATACAGAATTCACTGGTAGTTATTACCAAAGTGAACCAAATTATTTTAAGAAGAAATAGACCTACCTCAAACTAATAGAGTAAGTACTTATAATATCTAGGCAGGTATTACAAAGTACATATATCCGTAGTTAAAATTATATAAACAGATGTTTAGGTTATATTTTTAAAATTTTAATTTCAAAATTTTGTATTGTTTATATTTATTTCATTTTCAAAAAGTATGAATACAGCAATAGTAAATAAGTGTTGAAAAGAGTTCAAGTGCGTTATGGTAGCAAATTTTCATACAAATATTTTAAATGTTGATAACCCAATTTTCCATTAAACCAGTATCTTCAGTTTTGATACATTGTAAAACCTATATAAAAGCATCGTGGATACTAAGTTAAAAAATAACACAATGAGCTTCACAGATAATTACAAATTTATTTAAAAAAACCTTTTCTGTTATTTTGTTTGCAGTAATTGGTTCGATTGAGTTGATTAAAACCGATCATTCAAGTCATTAATATGGAAAAATACTTACCTGCCACCTATAATTTCATAGATGGATTCCGTTTAAAAAATTAAAATTAAATTTTCGGTAAATTTGCAGATTAGCACATGTGGGGTGTTTAAAAAAATATTTTCTGAAATATGCTTAGAACCCCTTCTGGATGCCCAAAACACAAGAAGAATTCCTTGCAAACAGCCAACAAGGTAGTTACGGGACCAATAGTGAATGTAATAATTGTCGTTACGTTACTTTAAAATAAAAATATATTGTCATAAATAATACAGTTAAATTAAGCGATAAATCAATTGTCAATTCTACGTTAATAATCGTTAAATTAATGTTCATTCGTTGTGTTAATGCGAGTAACAATTAATAGATCCTTCGGCGTTAAGGACTACAGGTGGACTCTTTTTTTTTTATCTGACGTGTGTCGCTGAGGCTTCAGTCGAGGTCGGCGTTGCCAGATCGTTGTAACTTTCTACATCCTCCGCGGGCGAAGACTGGATTTCCAGCGGATAGAGTAACTGCACTGGGCGTTTCAGGATAGTACCATTGGACGTTCGGATTGTATCGCTGTTCATAAAGTTACATAATTTCAATATTTCTAAGGACCCGCGTTTGAAAGTCTTTGCGTTGTCGGAATAAATCATTTTATGGATATCTCTTCTCTCAAACCTAAAACACAACTTTCAGTTGTTAAGTCTTTAACGAGTTCTAGATGAACTGCACGTATCACCGCACACGTTAATAACATTACATAAATCTTTTGCCAAAGTCCATCTTTAATAATATACAAAGGTCCGAAAAAGTCTACACCGGTCACTGTAAATGGTTTTACATTATTTAATAGTCTGTATGACGATAATGGAGCAAATTGTTCGTTAGCATTAGGTTCTTTGAGTTTTTTACACAAAACATATTTTTTACTCAATGACTTAATTAACTGCCTACCTTTGATTATCCAGTACCTACTTCTTAGTCTGGCTAAAGTAGAGCTGACTCCTGCAGGTGCAATCTCATTATGAGCTTTCTACACCAATTTGTCTGCTAAGGGTGAATTCTTTGGAAGAATAATTGGATGTTTGGCGTCATACGCCAACGTTGAATCCTGCAATCTTCCCTTGACCTGTAGAATACCACATGCGTCCATAAAAGGATTTAAACACATAATATTAGATTTAGTATCTAGCGGTTTACCGTTCGTTAAATACTACTGGTGGATTCTTTTTTTTCTATGACGTGTGTCACTGAGGCTTCAGTCGAGGCCAGCGTTGCCAGATCGTTGTAATTTTCTACAGTAAATATGGGTGCTGGGCGAAGAATTATCTAAAAAGGAAATGTGAGCGGAAGGTGCGAAGAAACAGCTTAGTTATATCTCATTAAGCTGCGTTGATCCCACTTTGCAGCTATACCTCCTTAAAATCCTGTTTACCGCGCGCAAAACCTTTATATTCCCCGCAGGTCCCGTAACGTTCTTAGGGCTTGCTCCAAACGAATTTTTCTTGTTTACATTGTTCTTGTTCATGCATTGACGGTGATTGTAGGCATGAATAAGGGGAAGGAAAACCCCTGCTACGAAGTAGCGAACTAATAATTTCAATTTATGTTTAAATTGTTATCTCTTTTTATTTTTTTTTTATTTTTACTCTTCCAAAAATGATTTTGAGGTTGCCTTGTTTGTCAGTCTTACATAGTAAGCTGCAATATTTTATCATTTTCAAAAAGTATGGATACAACAACCGTAAATAAGTGTTAGAAAGCGTCTGGGTGCAGCAAGTATGTTATGGTAGAAAATTTTCGTAAAAATATTTCAAATACATTTCTTATTAAGCTAGAATTTTCAATATTGAACCATAGTAACACCTATGTGAACGTAGCGTGGGTACTAAATTAAAGAAAAATAACATAATGAGCTTCGCGGACAACTACAAATTTGTTTTAGAAAACCTTTTCTGTTGTTTATTGTTTGCGAAAACTGGATTGGTTGACTAAAACAAAGCCATCCAAGCAATTAATAAGGAAGAATACCTGCCATATTTATAATTTGACAGGTACATTCCCTTTATAAATAATTAATTATTTTTTTTCTGAAAAACCTTTGTAACTTTAATGAAATTTGTGACACCTTTTTTTAAAGACACTTCCAGTACTTACATATTATATCTAAGACCTAATTTTAATTTTTAGCTTCATATAAAACATAATTTTTTTCAAATAATCGCTAACTGGGACTCTAAAACCGATCTCCAAGGTCCGTTTAAATTTAAAGAATTAGTTTCATTAATATATCTTACTAATAGTGTACAATTCCTCTTCTTCTTATTGTTATTATTATTTATTATTATTATTATTGTTGTTATTATACTGCCAGTCCGCTGATTTAGAAGATACGCTAAACATGTTCAGAATATAAGCAAACTTTAAAAATTTCGACGTTCTAAAGCCACTTAGGTGTGCTACATTGGTAGGAAAGTACAGCGGTTTCAAAAAAAACTGATTCCTGAAACACACCACTAAGCACACAACCTTAATGCGAACGTACGTATTGTAGGCTACCTACTTTTCAATACCCCCTCGTATTAAGCTTCTTCTGGAAATCGCATACACTAACCTGTGATCCAGAGGCACGCGATCAGCCAAACATCTTTATTAACGTTAATTAAATGATTTGGTAAAATAAGCCATAATAAGTTCCCCAAAAAATTTGCGTTGGAAATACAACTACTGTATATACGAGTATTAACATAATATATCCACAAACTCACTGTAAGTAATACAGTTCAATATTGTTTAGCAAGAAAATTACACACATTTACTTTTCCAGATGGTAACTTAAAGTGCCACAGTCCTTAATATCACTGTTCCAAAGCGGTATTTATAGTGTAATCGAGCAGTAAGGAAACTGGTATCTCACTATTGGAAAAGCAATAGAAAGGAGTGTCCGTCGGGATAAGGAAAATATTTAGTCCCTCCCGAGAAACTTTCAATTCGTATCTAAGCTTTGCAGACACAATATAACGATTTTATGGTGTGCAAAAGTTTTTCAATAATCGCAATATAGAATTAGAAGCCTCAAGAGAAAGATTTTAATTTAATATTTAAAACAATGGAGGAATTTGTGGTATAATTAAACTAAATTAATTAAATGCTTGGACATTATGTATTAATTTAGGCTCTTAAGATTTAAGTGAGTTTTTCATTTGCACGAATTCTAGTGTAAAAAAATTGCTTATTACGAGACCGCGACTTTAAACCTTTTAAAAGGTTTCTTGATTCAGTGAGAACTATGAGCCTTAACAACCCACATCTCTAGAGTCAGTTTTAATTTTTTAATGTTCTTTAAATGGATGTGCTAAGTACACACTATCATTCCTTGTTAGACTGATACATATTTCGACTAAGACAAAGTTGAATGACACTGTCATTTGAGCCATCTTTCGGAACATTATAATAAGTTTTTAAAAATCTGTAATATGTAACAAAGTCATTTTTAGCGAATTTTTCGTAAAAAGAAATATCACTAAGGAGGAGATCTGTGTTTATATATATATATATATATATATATATATATATATATATATATATATATATATATATATATATATATGGTGGCGCATTGAAAACGAAACAGACCGATTTGCATCCAGAGAATTTTTTTTAAGAAACTCTGAAACACGTCAATTTTAATATTAAAGGGGTCATGTTTTGACATAAAACTCAACTTTGTCACATCAACCCCTTAAGGGTGGTGATAACAACCCTTATATTTTAAGTATGGGACATGGGTCGAGTGCTACATCATTTGAAAGCTCTTTCTTCTATAAATTCAGCACACAAATTTTTTTGGAAGTTTTATCAAATCGTTTAATAATTATTCACAGTTGAAGATTCAAAAACGCATTTCACTTATTCCGATAAGAAATGTGCTGATAGTCAATGATTTGTTGGTTTGTAAACAAAAAATGGACTATCAGAACGTTTCTTATCGGAATGAGAGAAATACGGTTTATTATTTCAGTTTATCGGTCGGTTTGATGTTTGATAGTACTACCGAAAATTAATTTCACAATGGTGTATTCTGTAGAAGAAAGAGTTGAAATAATTACTTTTTTTTTCAAAAACGATTACTGTGCCAACCGTACGGCAAATTTGTTTAATGAACGACATCCGAACAGACATGTTAACAGAAAATACATTTTGGAGTTAGTTGCAAAGTTTCGACAATGTGGTTCAGTAGCCAACAAGAAAAGGGATCTTGAACGTGAATTTCCGGTTAGAAATGAGACTACTGAGATTGAAGTTTTAGGACAAATTGCTGCAGACCCAACTTTGAGCACGAGAAAATTGGCCACTGTTTCAAACATCAAAAGAAGATCGATTCAGCGAATATTGAAGGATCATAAATTTCACCCGTATAAAATTCATCTTGTACAACAACTGAATGAAGATGATTTTGATCGGCGGCTGGAGTTTTGTGAAGTTATGACTGCACGAGTAGCTGATAATGTTTATTATCTGTTTTTTAGAAGAGTATACGTTTTTATTAAACTCTACAGTCAATCGTCATAATTGTCGTTATTGGGCAGATAATAATCCAAGAAATTTTCACGAAGTCCACACTCGAATTCCACAGAAATTAAGTGGCATTTTTAAAGACCATTTAATTGGACCAATTTTTCTTGATGGAAATTTGAGTGGCGAAACGTATTTGGAGTTACCCACTACTAATTGACATTGTTGAAGATGATGATCGCTATCAAGAAAATCAATTAGTGTTTCAACAAGATGGAGCTCCTCCGCATTTTTCACAACGTGTTAGGGAGTTTTTGAACAGAGAGTTTCCAGGACAATGGATTGGGCATAGAGGTGCTATTGAGTGGCCCCATAGATCACCGGATTTGACTTCTTTAGACTTCTTTATATGAGGCCATTTAAAGAGTAGGATTTTCACAATAGAACCGGAGTGTCTGGAAGAATTACGACGATGTATTGTTGAAGAATGCCGTCTAATAACTCCACAAATGCTCCAGAATGTCAGAGCTTGTTTTGAACAAAATTTGTACTTTTGTATGGAAGCTGGTGGTCAACAATTTGAACACTTACTTAACTGAATAAACATTTTTGAACATTTGGATTTGTTTTTTAGTTATTTTTACGAAAAATTAACTAATTAGTGCATTTCTTATCACAATGAATGAAATACGTTCTTGCAACTCCAACTGTGAATAATTTTTAAACGAGTTGATAAAACTTCTGAGAAAATTGGTGTGCTGAATTCAGAAAAGAAAGAGCTTTCAAATGATGTAACACTGGCCCCACGTTCCCTATTTAAAATATAAGGGTTGTTATCACCACTCTTAAGGGGTTGATGTGACAAAGTTGAGTTTTATGTCAAAACATGTCCCCCTCAATATTAAAATTGACGTGTTTCAGCGCTTCTTAAAAAAAAATTCTGGACGCAAATCGGTCTGTTTCGTTTTCCATGCGCCACCTGTATATATATATATATATATATATATATATATATATATATATATATATATATATATATACATATATATATATATATATATATATATATATATATATATATATATACATATACACAGGTGGCGCATTGAAAACGAAACAGACCGATTTGCGTCCAGAATTTTTTTTTTAAAGAAACGCTGAAACACGTCAATTTTAATATTGAGGGAGACATGTTTTGACATAAAACTCAACTTTGTCACCGATAACTCAAAAAGTAATGGGCTGATTTTGATGAAAGGAAAATTTTTGTATCTCCGATAATTACAGAGATATGACAATGAAATTTTGCATATACGTTTATACTGTTAAATTTACTCTACACACCAAAATTCATATCCCTATATTAAAGATATGAGAAAAAAAGTTAAATACAGGTTGTCTCGAACTGCATCTTATCAAAATCTTTTGACAACACAGGGTGGCCCATAAATCGTTGGTGATACATGCTTTATTTTCAGTGAATTCTTATTTTAAAAAATTAACTAATAGAGAGGTATTGATGGTGTGACTTTGCAATTTTTTTTTCAAATGAGCGTGAATTCGGGCCCCTAGAACCCTTATCCGGGGTCAGTTTCGTGTCTTATATTTATATATATATATATATATATATATATATATATATATATATATATATATATATATATATATATATATATATATATATATATATATGTATGTATGTATCCAACCGATAACTCAAAAAATAATTTTTGATGAAACTCGGCAAGTGCCTTTCTTTTATTAATAGATTGGATGAGGTCGTTATCCAGGAAAATCGGAAAATTTTGTCTGGAAAATTTTGAGTTTCTTTCAAAAAAAAAAATTTTCTCCGAAAATTACAAAGATATTTCAATGAAATTTGGTGAACATGTTGCTTTGGGAAAGACCTAACTATAAGCCAAAATTCAGATTTCTAGGTTTACAGCAAATTGAGCTATTCAAATTTGAAACATTTATTTTTAATGTCACCGTGTTTCATTGTCAATGGCAAACCTGGCTTGTATGAGATCTAGTATGCCGTTGCCTGGCAACAGAACATTTAATATTATTGCGCAGGTTTGTTACACTCTGTAAGTGACGTTTATCGTATGGTATTAGATTGTTTATAAGTTTATCGGTTTGAGTTGGCAAATTATTTGTGTTATTTGGGAAATTTTTATATACAAGTGCAAATTATTCCTTTATTAATGTTAGTGGGTGGATTAAACAGTGTTTGTTATGTTTTATCAACACATATAAAGGATCGAAGTTTTACAAAAAGGACTGATATGCAACAGGTTAGTTATTTTCTCTCTGATGCTTTGGCGGTAATTTTAGTTAAGTTTATGGTTTAACGGTCCATAATTTTTAGGAAATTTTCGTACAAAAAGTTCGTCAATGAGGAGCCCGCGACTTTAGAATTTTAAAAAGATTTCTTTAAATGAACTCAAACTAGGCCCCCTGGAATCCACATCCGGGTTTGATGTGTTTACATATATACAGGCATTTCTATAGTAAAGCTCAATATAATTATTATTATACAAGAGACGAGAAAAAAATGTATAAATTAACTATAGGGTGTCTTGAGCTGCATCTTACAAAATTATTTTGACAATCACCGGCTGCCCCATAAGTCGTGTGTGCTCCCTACAATTTTTTTCGAACAGCCTTATTTTATTGCATTTTTTATCGAAATATGTTTGTAAGAACAAAAATCAAGACGCATTAAGTGCGTTTTGGTAGCAAATTTTCATTGAATGCTTCAAATTTCAATAACTCAATTTGCTATTAACCTAAGGTTTGTTGGTTAGAAAACCAACATTTAAAGTTTATTGTCGGAAAATTTTTGTACATTTTCAAACAGTAAGTTATTTTAATAAAATATGGCACATTGTTTCTACTATATAGGTTATACCGGTAGCCAAATTGATGACTGCTTGCATTAAAAAGACATATTTAATATTCAAAGCATTTTTATAAAAATTTACTGCCATAACGCACTTGCTGCGTCCAGACTTTTTTTTTAAAGAAAACCCCTTATGTTATTCCATTTTTGTATTTTCCATTGAATTATAATTCGTGTTTGTAAGGAAAAAATTGATATCGTTTATCGTTTTTGAGTTATTTCAATTGTTTTGCAGCTTTTCACGTTTTTGGCACATATTTCAAACACATATCACAAATTATGACACGGCGTTTTCATCAATAGATCGCAGAGCGGCATGGAAATTACGCATTCAGAGAGTTTTCGGTTTGTATTACTTGTCGAAAAAATCGAGCTGCCGTATACAGGCACTCTCAAATAGTGACTGAATTGGAAAAGTTTTCGCAGAAATGTTTTTAGTGTTTCCGTAGAAATCATTTTTGTTATATGTTGGTAATTAATAATTGATGTTTAGTAAGTTATTGTAAAAAAAAGTTGTCGAATTTTTGTGAAAAATATAATTTAGTGTAACATTAGTGAAGGCAATTTCTGTAAAAAAAAATGGTGAATTTTTGTAAAAGAAATTTACATATATATTTTTTCAATTTTGGTCCTAAAGCTGTTTGTGAATAATTATATCTTGGCAGGTGTGTAAATAGCTTAAAGAGGTTCGTGGTCCAGGAAAATCGGACCAGTTTTTTCTGGGACTTTTAAAGTTTTTTTCGGAAAATATTTTAACTTTTTGAAATAACAAAGCTATTTCAATGAAATATGGTACATTGTCCTCTAACACCTCCCCGTGGTGGAACCGGGCAACGGCGTAGCTGGAAAACGTCAAGGGCATGCTAAGTGGTTCTACTAGTTTTAGGTAATTCACAGCAGACTCCTTTCACCTGGAGCTCTGGTAACCTAACTGTTTGCCCCATTTCCGCCACTTCGAACCACTTAGTTATTTTTATTGCAAACAGACTGAGGCAACCCACTGTTTCCAGTGGGTCTTTTAAACGAAGGTAGTGAAGTTCTGCCCGTTCGATTAAAAATGTGGACAGTTTCATTTCCGTCCACCAAAACTACTTACTTTTCTAAAGCGAAACCATTACCTTGCGATGGTAATCTGCATTTGCGGCAAGTCTTTCGCCAATGAAGCAGGTATGCAGACCCATATCAGGAGACTCCGCTGCCGGGGTCCTCCTACTAGCAATGACAACGTGTATCTCTAATAATAACGGAGATAGCAATACATTCCATCCAATCTGAGATACACTGTATTGTGTGTCAGAACTGAACGGCATACTCCCTACCTCTACTTTTTCATAACAATTCCTATACCTAGAGACTCTAGTTTTGGAAATATTCACATTTATAATCGCATACCATGATTCATGTGGGGCTCAGATGTCAATTTTTTTTCAGCTTTTTTATTCAATCCTAATAACTAATCAGATTGTGTGATTATTTAGCGAATTTTCGAAGAAAAGTATTAAAATATTTTAATCACTTTGGTACAAAAGAGGTAACAATGTATCTATGTTTACATTTCCATAATATATAACCAGGTCATAAATTGTTTTCACAAATATCAAATTAAACTTGGAAGTGACAGACTTAAATAATCTTTTTATTTCTGACAGCTTGTGACATAAAAATATGAGTATTCCGTAAAAAGGTAAAAAAATAACATGTTACATTTTCTTTTCTTTTTTTCAATTTTAATTACATATTAGGTATGTAAATCACTTTTTGTAGGAATTTTTGTGAAATAATGTTTAATAGTGAAGAGGTTCGTTGGCCAGGAAATTCGGATCAGTTTTTTCTGGAATATTTTACGTTTATTTTCGGAAAATTGTAGTACTTTTTAAAACAATAAAGTTATTTTTATAAAATATGGTACATTGTCTCTACTATATAGATTACACCCAATTTAATGCCTTTCATTAAAAAATACATTTTTCCCTAAAAAACATTTTTCCGAAAATTGTCTACCATAACGTAGGTACTTGCTGCGTCAAGACTTGTTTTCTCCAAAAGTTCACAGTAAGTGACAAAGACACGGTACCATGTAACGATTCAGTTTTTATGTGGAATCATTACTGGTTTAAAACACTTAAAAAAACCCAAGCATAATAAATAATACCGGAAAACTATCTATATTAACTATTTTAAGTTCTGGTTTCAAAATGATGTTGATGAAAATTCGCTAAAAATTTCTGTATCGCAAGAAGCGTACTGAACTCCCTATAATATACGTCGAAATCTAGATATTGAAAAACGTTGCATTTTGTTGGGGAAAATAAACATCTCTATTGTCCTGAAATTCTAGGTAAAAGCTGACGTAATTATAATGAGATCTAGAAAAACGGTTGGCAAATGAACGGACGAGTCCTATTATGGAGGTGTGTATAGAAGACGTCGGCGATTTCGCCAACGATTAGGGGTCTCGTTTTATCTCATTCAAAGAATGAAGGCGAGAGAGAGCTCGCACATAGCCACTAACGCTGATGACTGAAAATTTCGTGCAGGGGTCAGGAGCGGCCGCACGCTCTCTACCTCTGGGAGTCTGGCACTGACACCTGAGGCGTAAACACGTTGACTTTAGTTGTCTCTCGAATTGTCTTATAAACTGAGTTTTTAATAGTTTTCCTGTTACCTATACTACCTTGTAATAATACTCCGTGATTGTTTAAAGTGTTTTAATAATTTTCGAGTTTAAATTAACATAGTATTCATCATAAAACGGGAGCTAAATTGTGGTTCTTTGTTTAAACCTGTTGCCTTGCTGCTTTAAAAAGATTTCCTGGTTATCGTCGAACTTTAAGTCGTTTGGCAGTGGATCTCATCAGGGCAAATTTACGTTTTAATTGCGATTCGCGAAGTTTCCAACAAGCGAGTGCAGAATATAGACCTGGGTGTCAAATGGTCTGGTACACGTGAAACAATAAATCCACCTGCAGTGACCACTAATGTGAAGCATCACTGATTTTTCCCAGCTTCTTCTCCCATATCGGAGTCACTGATACTCGTGTCGGGCGTTCTTAGTGGATCCAACTTGGAGGGCATCCCCATAGAATCGCAGGTAATTCAAGCCAGGAAAGTTTGGTGAGTCCACATATAATTGTTTTCTGAACCAGTCATTTGATATCTGAACTTTTTATAATCTGAACTTACAAACTCACTTAGTCATGTGTTGAGTCCAAACAATGTCAGGGAGGTGCTACTAGAATAATTATAAATTTCCTGTTTAAATCTCTGGAATTTTCTCAGTTTTTGTAAATTTAAACATGTAGTTTTTTTTTTGAAATTGTAATTAGTGAATTTTGTCTGTAAAAATGTCCAACTTATACATTATCTTTAATATCATTTATTTTTAATAATTACTATAGAGTTCTCACGTAAATATATATATATATATATATATATATATATATATATATATATATATATATATATATATATCTATATATACATATACATATATCTTTTTAAATTGAGTCTCACTCTAAGAACTGGCCAGGATCTAATTACAAAATTAACAGAATTGATTGACAAACGTCAAATAATTTACATAATAATTTGTTTACTTTTGAGTTGCAACACACAGCTTCTGATTTTTAATATACTTCAATATATAAGTGCTTATATTTCTTTAATAAGATACAACCACATTTATATCATTACTCTGTCATATGTACGTTAATTATTAAGTTCTTGTTATTGAAGTTCTTGATATTTATTTGATTTCTATTTGTGTGCAATTAATGTTTATTTTGGATTTACCAGCTATTTTATTTCATTGTCGCTATTCCAAATTCAATTCATATGAATAAATTCAATATTTTGTTACATTAATATGTCTGTTTGATTGAAGATTAATTCCTCTTCAAACCCTTTTTACTTTTTGGTGACAACGTAATTAAGACTCTTTAATATCGCATTCCTAGATATCGAAGAGAAATTTAAAATAAAAAATCATCGTAACCAGGCACTAGTTTGGAGCGCTGATAAATATGAGACTTCGGGCAGTGCAACAACACAACAAGAGCGTAAGTAGTAAACAATATTAAGATCTTCCAACCTCATAAAGTATTTCTAATCTTGCTAGTCATAAATCTGATAGATAGAAACCTTTTAGGGTAGGATTTATAGTAAACAGTGACCTCACTACGGACCAGATTTCGGTTCATTTGAGGTCTCGCACATATTACTGCTTGCCTATTACCGAGTTGTAAATTCATATTTAATTGAGGTTACAACCACTATAGGAATACTAATAAAAGTGAGCGTGAAACTGCGATATAAGAAAAATGCTTTGCTCAAAGAAATTTAAAGGAGGAAGGCGAAACACATTATAAATAATCTGAGACAAAATAGCTTTCTGACAACATTATTTACGCGACACATGCGTGGAAAAAGGAGAAGGAGAACAAGGGAAAAAGTTCTGGAAAACCTGGCACAACTGATAAGTGTGGAAGTTACAACGAAATGAAGAGGGCTGATGGAGGCAGAAAATAAGAAAATCGTGGTTGCGAAGAAAGAATCACATCGCCTTTAAACTGTAATGACTAGATTTGTAGCGATACGCTAACAAGAAGGATTAAGAGAATCATCCAAGTCTATATCTTGAATAATGGAAAACGTTACGGTCGACTCCGGTTTTGGTTTTATATTTATAAGTGAGGTGAAACTCTTCGAGCAGAAGAGTTGACAGCAATAAATACCATATTCTGAAAATTCGTAAATAAAAGCAGGAGACTCAATATTTCACTGACAGAATTGTCGCCAAATAGTCTATTCTTATAAATATGAATGTCTGGACATTTCTTATCTATTTCGTTGTTCGCAGGAAAACATGCATATCGATTTTGTTATTTCCTTTTAGATGCAAGGGTGAATCGACTCTTTGCAAACACTCACGAGAAATAGTATTTCCGTCTTAAGATTTAACAGCAGTTTATATGTCAGAGATATATATATACAAGTGAAAAAGGTTCTTTGAAATGTATAAAACTTTTATACCTATTATTATCTTGACAACAAATCGATACTTTGGATGTCTATAAAACAAGACGTCACAGTAAGTATAGTCTTGGCTTAGAAGTCAAAGTTTTCAGATGTTATAAGAAAAATAAATGCGAATTAATAACCTGGGGAATTTGTTTGAGGCAAAAACATTTTAATATTTATGTTAGGTAGCTATAGTATCATTTTGAGGAAAAATATAAGTGGAGCATCAATCACTGATTTTAAACGAATATTTTTTTTTAATTCGCTAATGAAGAGATCTGTGTTTATATATATATATATATATATATATATATATATATATATATATATATATATATATATATATATATATATATATAGACAGGAGGCGCCATACAGTTGTTATCAGCAAAAATTATTAGAGGCCTAGACCATCATAAAAAAGTTATTTGTATATTCTTGGACCTTCAGAAGGCATTTGATACTGTTGACCATGAGCAGCTACTCAAAAAATTAGAAAGAATAGGCTTCCGAAGTATAAACCTGGAACTTTTTAGAAACTACTTGCAGGATCGACAGCAATGTGTGGATATTGGGGGAGTAAGAAGTGCATTTAGGGAGGTGAAATGTGGCATACCACAGGGGACTGTCCTGGGCCCTATACTATTCTGCATCTATATCCACGATTTGTATCTATATGGAAATAATACATCTGGAAACGTAATAGGATTTGCGGATGATACAGTTGTTTATTACGAAGGCAGTTCATGGGTCGAGGTCAAAGCGCTGGCAGAAAATCATTTTCAACAAATGATGTCTTGGTTGGAAGAAAACTCTTTGAGTTTAAATGTTCAAAAAACGAAGTTTCTGAAATTTTCAATTTATCGGAGTCACCTACCTGCCTTCAGCGAACTGAATATTAAATCCGCAAGGTGTGCGGTGCGAATTGGGGATTCGGACAGTGTAAAATATCTTGGAGTACTAATTGACCAGCACCTTCATTGGAATAGTCATATTGAGACCACAGTCAAAAGGCTCAGAAGCTTACTGTATCGCATGAAAATTCTGAAAAGCTATTTACCTGTACAAGTGCTGAGAAAATTATACATCTCGTTATAGTGGAGCCTCATCTCCGTTATGGTATAATTGCCTGGGGTGGAGCTTCTCCTTCATACCTGGAATGTTTGAACAAAATTCAAAGAAGGATATTGAAACTGATCTACAACTTGGAAAATACTTGCCCTACGGATAGGCTGTTTGAGGTGACACAAGTTTCGGACTTATCTCAACTTCACGCCTACGCGGTGCTTGTATCTACAAGGCAGAGGCTACAATTGCAATTAACAGTCAATATTTCCTACCAAACACGACAAGCTGAGCTGGTGAGTAATAGGAGATGTAACCTTTCGTTCGGACAGAGATGCTATACGTACAGATGTACTCGACTCTTGAATGCTTTACCACCTTACTTTAAACAATTTACGATGGTAAGATACAGATGTGAAGTGCGTAGATGGATATTTAATAATCGACCGCTTGTACGCGCGCTGTTGGGATCACAGCAGTAGTGTTGTATTTGCGTGGCGGGTAAGTGGGCGCGCGCGCGCGCGGGGGAATGTGGGTGTGGATGTGAAATTGTGCCTGTGGATGTGTGTGTGATTGTGTGTGTGACTGTGTGTGTATATATGAGTGTTGGGTAAGAGTGCATATGCGTGTGCGCGTGCACGGCCGTGTATATGTATGCGTGTGTGAATGTATGTGCGGTTCCTATTTTATGTGTGATTGCCTCATGGTGCTTGTCTCGAAACTCTATCCTGTCTGCATACTGTTAATTATAGATAATGCCGCAAGCAAGGCTAAGCCTTAAGCGGATATTTCTTATTGTACTTACGTTTAGAAAGTAAGAAAGATTGTATATTGTTAAGTATAGTTTTGTAAATGTTGGGAAATAAACGTGTTATTATCCTGAATATATATATATATATATATATATATATATATATATATATATATATATATATATATATATATATATATGTATATGTATATATATATATATATATATATATATATATATATATATATATATATATATATATATATATATATATACATATATATATATATATATATATCCGACCGATAACTTAAAAAATAATGGACCGATCTTGATCAAATTGGGTGAGTACATACCTTCCTTTTGTGCAAGTGGCTTGCATAAGTTTGTTAGCCAGGAAAATCGGACCAAGTTTTCCTGAAAAATTTTGTGTTTTCTTTCTAAAAAAATTCATATTTTCGTAAATAACAAAGTAAGGGCAACCAAATTTGGGACGCGTGTTTGTATTATAAAGAGTAAACTTTGTACTAAAATTTAGGTTCCTAGATTTAAAGACAAAGAAGTTATGGGTAGTTAAAGAAGCAAATTTTGAAGTATTCCTCAAAACGTCAAACTCGCAATTTTAAACGTCAAAATTGACAATGTTTAGGCAAAAAATGTGAAACAAATACCGATTGTGAAAAGAAAATGTTGCAAGAAGAGTGTTCTGCAAACCCTTAAGTTTCAGATTCAACCGTCATTGCCCTTCATTTTACTAAAAATATTTACAGAATATTCATTTCAAATCGACCCTTTCTCTGATGCTCTGGCTGTTAGTTTAGTTAAGTTGATGCTTTTTTGGATATTTATTTGTAAGTTTAGTGAAGTTTATGGTTTAACGGTCTATAATTTTTTTAGGTAATTGTCGTAGAACTAATTCGTTAATGAATTTTAACATCTTTTAACGAAATATGATGCGTTGATAGGAAAAAAATCTGGACGCAGTAAGTGCGTTTTGGTAGCGAATTTTTGGTAAATTTGCAGATTAGCTCCAGAACGTTTTTCAAAAAACTGTTTTCCGAAACCTGCCTATGGCCCTCTAGACCCACAAACCCCAAGAAAAATTTCTTATTCACACCCCCCAAGGAAGTTACGGGACCAGGAGTGAATAGGTGTGCTGGGCGGGGTAGGTAGTAAAAAGGAAATATAAGCAGAAAATGCGAATAAAACGGGCTTGAAAGTTGTCTTTTTTACATCTTCAAGCCATATCCCCCTTAAACCCTGCCTACCCCGCACAGCACCCCTATTCCCCCAGGTGCCGTAACTTCTTTGGCGGGTATGAACAGGACATTTTTCTTGTGGTTTATGCAACGAGGGTGGTTGCATGCACGCGAGGGGGGAAGGAAAATTCTTACGACGAATCATCCACCCCCAACCCTCCAACCCTACCGCAAGTCAAAGCGCGGGGGGGGTCTGCTTCGTCGTAGTCATTTTCCTTCCCTCCTCGTGTGCATACAATTACCCTCGTTGCATAAACCACAAGAAAAACTTCTTGTTTATACCCCCCAAGGAAGTTACGTGACCTGGGGGCGAATAGGGGTGCTGTGCGAGGTAGGCGGGGTTTAATGGGGATATGGCTTCAAATAGACAGCTTTTAAGCAGTTTTCTTTGCTTTTTCTGCTCATATTTCCTTTTTACTACCTACCCCGCCCAGCACCCCCATTCACTCCCAGTCCCGTAACTTCCTTGGGGGGTGTGAACAAGAAATTTTTCTTGTAGTTTGCACATCCACGTGGGGTCCTAGTAATATTTCTGAAAACATTTTTTTTTAAGCGTTCGGGAGCTAATCTGCAAATTTACCGAATTTTCATTAAATCCTTCAAATTTCAATAACTCAATTTGCTATTAACGTAAGCTTTGTTTGTTAGGAAACCAACATGTAAGTTTATTTTCGGAAAATTTTTGTATATTTTCAAACCATAAGTAATTTTGATAAAATATAGTACATTGTCTCTACTACATAGGCAATACCGATAATAAGATTGATGCCTGCTCGCATTTGCTATTAAAAACATTTTTATGGAAATTCACTTCCATAACACATTTGCTGCATCGAGACTTGTGAAAAATGTTTATATATTTTCAAACAATAAATTTATTTCGATGAAATATGGTACATTGTTTCTACTATAAAGGCAACCAAGTTTGATGCCTGCTTTTATCAAAGAAAGACATTTGCTTTTAAAAATATTTTAAAGAAACCATAACGCACTTGCTGCGTCCAGAGATTTTTTTATTTTCGTAGGAAAAATTTACTAATGAGAAATTGCGACTTCTAAATTGTAAAAAAAATCTTCAAGTGAACGCGAACTAGGCCTCCTAGAACATATATCCGGGGTCAGTTTCAAATTTAATACGTGTTGAATAAAGGGTGCGGTTCCTTGTCTCTTTCTAAAAAAGTTCTTATAAACATGGATCTGCAAATGCGCTGATTTGGAGATACAGGGTGTCAAAGAACCCATTTTTATAATTTTTTTGACGGTGTCTCAGAAACCATTTGACACACAGAATTCAGATTTTGTACAGAGCTTATTATTGATATTACATACTTTTTAGCGCCAATTCAATTGTTTCCATATGCCAGTGGCGCAGCTTTTTGGGATGCGTGAGGTTCTTCGGTCCCTAATGTCTACGGCACGGAGGCAATTGGCATTTTAAAACCCTATTATAAACCGCCAGTGTTTTCTGCACAAAAAGCGTACATGGTCAAATGCTCTAAGGTGAACCGTTTTCGAGAAAAAATGCATTTATAGGAAAAGACATGGAAATATTTATAATGTTTTGTTGGTGACAAAACATTTGGTTTTGATCAAGTTATCTACTGCCGCTCTGACGGGAACGATCATCTCGGTATCGTTCGGCATCGCCCTGCACTTCTGTTGATAAGTCCTTTGCAATTTAAAGCATTCTGTGACTTTAATATCATTGGCAGTTACAGTTAATTAATAAAAGGTGTCAATTATCATATTATTTGCCTAGTTGTAGAAAGATGGCTATGTTTACTGATATAGAAATTTGCGATATGCATTTTGTTTATAGCGTTGCCGATGGAAATGCAGCAACAGCTTGATGAATTTACCATAAAGGGTTCCCAACCCGACAGGTATCAAATGAAAGAACCTTTGTTCTTATTTCTTAACGTCTACCTCACACTAGATCTTTTATAAAAGAGCTGCTGGAAATTGGCGACCTCGTCAGCGTCTACAAATGGAAGAAGCCGTTCTTCAAGCAACTCCGGCAACAATCACTAGAAAAATATCTTTAAACCTCAACCTTAGTCATGTTACACGGTGGAGAGACTTGAAACGCCAGTTGTTATATCCTTATCACATACAGAGAGTACAAGCTTTTTTACCATGGGATTTTCCACAAAGGTTGGCCATGTGTCAATAATTTCAAAATAAAATTGCACAATATCCTCGCTTCTTAGAACGAGTTTTATTTGCAAATGAAGCAAATGTTTCCCGGGATGCAATTACTATTTTCCATCATAATCATCAATGTGTCGACGAAAATCCACATGCCACAATGGCAGGTCATCATCAACGGGCAGTTTCTGTTAATGCTTGGGCAGGTATTGTAGATAAGGTAATAGTTTTGATGTTAAGGCCAATTGGTCAATCATATCGTCATTTTTTCGAACAAGTACTGCCACGACTTTTATAAGACATTCCGATTCAATCAATATTCGAAACGTGTCTTATGCACGATAGGGCTCCTGTAGATTTTAGTTTAGTTGCGAGTCAATTTTTAAATGAACAGTATGGCAACTGTTGGATAGGTCGAAGAGGCCTCGTAGCATGGTCTCACAGGTCACTAGTTCTGAATGTTTTAAAGTTTTTCATCTGGAGTCACTTAAAAATTTAGTTTACACTATACCAATTAATACTCTTGAAGAACTGAAGAATCGCATGATTGCATCCCGCAATCTGATCCGTAATACACCAAGGATTTTCGAACAGGTACGTCAATCACTGAGACGTAGGCTATAGAAGCCTGCAACACCGTAGAAAGAGGCCATTTTCAGCATTCTTATGATTTTGTTTTTATAACATATATTTGTTTGATCACGTTGATAATTATTTCTATCCTTCTTATCATAAAATGCATTTTTTCGCAAAAATGGGTCAGTTTAGAACATTTAACCCAGAGTGCATTTTTTGCATATAAAACATTGGTAGTTTAAAATAGCCTTCTAAAATGGTAAGAGATTTCCAGAAGAAACTTAATTCATATTTAGAAAAGTAAAGTATCTGCCAAATTATAAACGTAGCAGTTAATTTTCCTTATTATTCGCCAATATGGTTTCGTTTTAGTTAACCTAATTAAACTGGTTACAGATTCAAGGGTGACAAACACGCGTTTAAAAGAAAAATTATATCTTGTTCAAAACGTATGAAATCTATGCACTATTGTTTCTCCAAATGTCAAAATAAAATATAAGAACATACGGTCATCGAGCTGGATTCGAACGCGAGTATGGCAGCACCACCAGGTATACCACATACGACAAGGCACTGACAAGCAATTGTACATTTATGCACCCGTGTACATTTTCTGTCCACTCAGCATCTGGGACATTTCCAAACCAAAGACTTTATTGATTAATATCAGCATAGTTAATTTTATATAATAAAGGTAATAATTCATTTTTAAGTTAGTTAATCTTTTCTGTCCAGCCTTGTCCAGTTTAGATTACTCACATTAATATTTTACAACATTAAAATTGTATTGTGTTAATAACTGTACTATTGTAGCTTAAGTTAAATAAATATAACTTTATAAAGTTGCTCTGAAGTACAACTCTTGGTGGCGCAGTCGCTAGTATGAGTTCAGTGCCCTTTTGACAACATCGCCAAACTCAGCACTTCGATTGTTATCGTTTAAAACTCAGAACAAGCAACAGAATTCAACAGGGAACAGTATCGTCCAAGTTAATAAAAATAATTATAAGTAAACTTAAAATAATTATAAGTAAACTTAAAATAATTATAAGTAAACTTAAAATAATTATAAGTAAACTTAAAATAAAAAGCAGTAAGTGCGCGAGCGATCATAAGAGAAAATAAGATTTAATACGGAACCTTTGCCTACGAAGTTGTCTGCGTTATTCGCTATATCTTATGGTGCTGAAGCAAAGAAGAAAGAACATGGTCTTCAACTTCATACTATTGTAAGTGCTTTGATTGTTCTTTTATTTTATTTCCCTTGTCCAACTTAATCCAAAATCGATTAATGCTTGACTCAATATTAGCAATATTTTAACAAATTAAATAATAAAGGTATAGAGTAAATTTAGCACCTCCTAAATTTATATTACAAAAAAATATAAATAATAATATCATAAATTAAATAGATTTAAGAGAAAAATTAAATAATGGCAAATCAATTACAAAATTATCACATTAATGCTATTCCCGCATACGATGGGGATCAGCATACTCTAGCTTTATTTATCTCAGTATGTGAAAATTTTTTAACTTCATTTGTTGATACAACAAATGTTGAAAATCCAAACAATCAATGGATACTTACAATAGTTATAAGCAAAATAGAAGGCAGAGCTAAAACACTAATAGCAAATAGGGAAGATGCCAAAATTAGTTTCGTATTAAGCAACTATTACAACAATACTTCGGCAATCAAAGAGACGAAGATTGTTTAGCTAAGGATCTTGTGCTATTAAAGCCCGATCCGAAAGAAACTCCGTACCAATTTTGTATGAGAATACAAAACTCCCGTAGTCTTTTGTCTTCAAAATTAAGATTAACCATTGCAAACGAAGGTATTCGGCTAATCAAAAATGAAATATGGGATAAAATGGCAATAACATTATTTACATGATTAGAGTCGTCAATTATGATTGGCAATAAGGTTGCAAAAACCAACTCATCTAGAGCAAGCAAGAGAATTATCCAGATGCATCAGCAAACTGGAATAAGCCCCATAATTGATTACATATTAAAACTTTCTGAATACACACTTTCTTATTTTATTGTCGTAATATACTGTAATGTAACTGGTTACTGTCATGTATATATATTATTATTATTTAGTTGTTAATTTTTTGAGAATGTAGATGGGAATGAGTGACTGATAGTGTTCCTTTGCATATTTCCGAACTCTTGCTCTCATAGTTTTCAATCGGTACTCAGCCACACATGCTTCAAGCTGGTCAGTTATAAAAGTCGAAGACGCAGCAAGTGCGTTATGGTAGTGAATTTTCATAAAAATGATCTGGCACAAAATATTTTATTATATCTTTTTTTTATTGTAACATAAAAATCTAAATTTTGGTGTATAGTTTACATTTTATATCATAAACCTACCTACCAAATTTGGTTATCATAGAAATTTTATTTTTTAAGATAAAATTTTTTTTCAAATGAAAACTCAAAATTTTTCCGGAAAACCTCGTCCAATTTTTCTGATTAACAAACTTATCAAAGACATTTACAAAAGGAAGGTACGTGCCAAATTTTATCAAAATCAGCCCATTATTCTTTGAAAAAAAAAATTTTTTGAATGAAAACTCAAAATTTTCCCGGAAAACCTCGTCCGATTTTCCTGGCTAACAAACTTATCAAGGCCATTTACAAAGGGAAGGTACATGCCAAATTTTATTAAAATCGGCTTATTACTTTTTGAGATAAAATTTTTTTTCGAATGAAAACTCAAAAATTTTCTGGAAAAACTTGTCCGATTTTCCTGGATAACAAACTTATCAAGGCCATTTACAAAGGGAAGGTACATGCCAAATTTTATTAAAATCGGCTTATTACTTTTTGAGATAAGAATTTTTTTCGAATGAAAACTCAAAATTTTCCCGGAAAACCTCGTCCGATTTTCCTGGCTAATAAACTTATCAAGGCCATTTACAAAAGGAAGGTACATGCCAAATTTTATTTAAATCGACTTATTACTTTTTGAGATAAGAATTTTTTTCGAATGAAAACTCAAAATTTTCCCGGAAAACCTCGTCCGATTTTCCTGACTAACGAACTTATCCAAGCTATTTACAGAAGAAACGTACGTGCCAAATTTTATCAAAATCGGCCCATTATTTTTTGAGTTATCGGTGTGATACATATATATATATATATATAAATATATATATAAATATATATATATATATATATATATATATATATATATATATATATATATATATATATATATATATAAACATATAAAAATTGAAACTAACCCCGGATATGGGTTCTAGGGGTCCTAGTTCGCGCTCATTTGCAAAATTTTTTTCAAAATTCAAAAGTCGGGATCTCCCCATTAGTGAATTTTTTCTACGAAAATTCACTAAAAACCAGATTCATAATAGCATTCTGATTAAAAATATGACAGGTACATGCAGAATTTATCCAAATCTTAATTTTAAGCATAAACTACCTTACCTTCGCACAAAATTTTGAACTCCTGCAGAGAGGTTATCAAAATTGTGCTCGTGTATGTGTGTGTGTGTGTGTGTATATGTATGCATTTACACTTTGTACATATAAATGAAATTTCGAAAATTTTCTTAGAGAAAGATAACTCCTGTAAATTGAATATACCTAGTGTAAACACTGTCAATAAATTACTGTAAATATGTACTTATATTAACTAGCTTTTAAGCAACGTATTAGTTAAGGCAGGTTTTTCAAATTTATTTTCCTGACAAGTCATATACCTTAAGATTTATTAAAATAGAAAACGATAAATGCATACTAAACAATTTCAACGTAAAAAGAATATGCACAGCATATGGCTGGTATGTTAAGTAGACGATTAAAATCACGGATAATTTGTTCATATGTGATAGGAACCGTATGTAAGTTAAAAATAATGAAGTGTTAGGTAGTTTGTAATCATGTATGCCATTTGCCGTAGATTTTAGACTGTTTATTTCACTGCTTAAACGCAATGATTGTAACCTCTCTTAATATGAAATAAACTATTTTGAATTTCAATTTGAATTTGAAATTTGCTCGCATACCAAGTGGGAGACCTGGGCTCGATACTCGTCCGATGCATGTAAACATTTTGTTTTGTTTTACAAACTTTAGTATGTGGTAGGAACAGCAATGTGTCAAAAATTGTTACGTTTGGACCATGATCTCATCCTTTTTTAAACGTCTAGACAAATTTGTCACCCTTGGGTCTAAAAATTTAATTTTCAGCACAAATCTTTATGTGAATTGTCTTCGAGCAAATTCACTAATACTGCGCTCATAAAGAAGACCGCGGTATGTCATATTCTAAGGATGAACGCGTAACTGCTGATTTCCTATTTTACCACGTTTATCCTTAGCACAGAGGGTTATGATTTAGTGTATTTTGCAGTCGTATGTTCATTAATTTTTTTTAAGGAACAAAATATATTATTAACCTTAAAGGAAGAAATAAAAAATTTAACAAGCTTTATTACATTATTAATACAAACATTTTTTAATATTACATTAGTCTTCGCATTCGGGCAGATTTTCCCAAAATATTTGCCTGCTTTTTGGAATCATACCATTTAGCAACTTTACTAGGTCATCTTTCTTAGTTTTGGGAAGGCTTCGTGGTCCAGAAAGGCAAGTTAATCGGTTAGCTAAGCCAGATTTTTTCATTGCCTTTTTACACAAAAAATCCAAGATCTTGAGTTCTTCGTTTGGATCAAACGAGTTTTTGTATTTTAAGATATTGATCCACGGCTTGCTTTTAGCTGTTTTATATTTGCCAGAAGCGGTCGGCTGCTGCCCCGTTTTACTTTTTGCCGAGAACTTAAATCTCTCCACAAATAAAAGTCAGTAAAATTCATAATTTTAACTTCTGGTTTGTTTTTTAACCTACATTCACTAACCGCTTTGACATAATCATCGAAGTCATATGTTTTTCCTTGCCTTTTAAGGATAATTCTATTTAATGATGGAAACTAACAGCGGCCATAAAATTGTGACCGGGCTCAAAGTAGTTTACCAGAATTTCACTGGCTGATATTTCTTGAGAATTAATCATTCTAAGCAAAAACGTTAAAAAGCACCAGTTCTTGTCCTGGCTTGAACAACTATTTAACCAAAATACAAAGCAATTGACATCTCTCTGACTTAACATAAAAGCAAAAAAAAGAGCTTTTATTATATTCTCTTTATTTCGTCCGGAAATGGATTCATTTTAAAGGACTGCAAATGGTGGTAGTTTCTTTGTACTGCCAAGAGCAACAAAACTTTTATTGTAGGCAATACATCTTTTACTAAATATAACTCTTTTGAAACCATCTATTCGGAGAAGCATGATCATTTTTCGGAGATCAACAGAAACGTAAACAGTATTGGCATTAGAAGACATGCTTGCTTGTTCTTGATATAGCTGTCGTGATTTTACAGCCAAGGTAATATGTAATTGCCATTTATCACAAACAATACATCCTTCTTGAAAGTTATCTTTAGTGTGGCCATCATGATGAAGATTAAATTCCTCACACATCACGCACTCCTCTTGGCCAAGTTTTGCAAGTTAAATATTTTTCTCCTTAACACAAACCCTATAGGAATCATAGGCAACTTTTATATCTGGGAACTTAGACTTAAAATCTTCATACATCAAGGTAACTGAAACGTCGCTAGGAAGGTACAATCTGCTTGGAGCATGTTCTCGTCTATAATGAGAAACTGTAGGATTGAATGAATCGATATGTTATCAATTTTGTATTTATTTGACGTTTTGCTTCTTTTATTAGCTATAGCTTGTAACGTATTTTTGGCGTTTTCGAAAGTACATCATGTAAGAGTCTATCATTATTTTTATGAAACCCAAGTGGGGTTAGGTACAATATTTTGCACATTTCCTTTGATTTACCTTTTTCATCCTTTAGATAGTATTTAAATGTATTATTCTCCTTGTAATTAACATCAGTTTCGCGGCGCTTCTGAACATTCACCTTGAACATGACGCTAAAATATGATCTCTTCTTTCTTGTTCCGTCAAACTTCAAAAGCTAATGTTAATTTGTTGTCTTTGATTTTCAGATATTATTGATATGTACTTTCTTCTACAACAGGCATTAAATGAACACGGTGGATTTACTTTATGTTTTTCAACTAGCAATTTTAACTTGTTTGCTTTTTCTAATCTAATGTCTTTTGCTTTTCTCTCCTTTTTTTCTTTTTCTTGGTTCTCCATTTTTTTTGTAACCCTAGGGCGCATTTCGTTTAACTGTTTTGGTAAGTGGTATGTTGTCTTTGGAGTCACTACTTTCTACGACCTTATCATTTTCTCGATTTTCAATAATTTCAATTGCTTTGTCCACATCTTGCCTTATCTTTATTTCTCCGGAAAAACCCTTGTGCCCTTTATCATCAGATCCTTCATTGTAATAACAGTTATTTACATCTTCATGTTCCAATTTTTCAGTGACGTTTCGACTACCTTCTTCAGCTTCCGTTTCTTCTATAATTTCCATTTCGCCAGTATCAGGTACTGTATTTGGCTCGTTATTCACTAAAAATATAGTATTATTTGAAATAGTACAAGATGCTTCTATTAGCTTGAATCCATCAATGTCAGATTCTACAAAAGGCGACAAAGTAGTTAGGGAAACTGCCTCTTGTATGTTTCGCTAATAATTCAGGTAATGGTTCTGTAGCAGGTATCAGCGTAGTTAGCGAGCCATCTCTTCAGATATATCTTCTGAACGTTCTGGTTCTATGGGGGGTAACAGGGTAGTTAAAGAAGTTGGCTCTTCAAATACATTTTCTGGTAATGGAGTAAAAGAACGTGTAATTCTATTGCCAGTCGACATACAATATGATGATAGTCCATCGAAAGTAAGCTTCTTTAAAGCTAAATCCAACATAAGGTGGCTTCTAGAGTTCATCTTTAACACACAAAAAAATCATTTTAAGGCAGTACTACATTTTTTAGTGTAACCTGTTACGCGATGGATTAGGTAATATAAGGTAATATAATAATAATAATAATAAAAACAGATTCAATGTGCAACAGCGAGCGCATGCCTGTTTTCAATAACCAGTGGCGGATCTCTAAAATACCGTGTACCTACGACATAAAAATTGGCATCCTTACTAATTAAGGAAAAATGCGCCAGTAGGGACGATCATATTTTCCGCGTCCATATTCGAATACACAGCAGAATAAACTGACGAACGCGAGCTTTTTTTTAAATGTTTGTTCGGTTCGTTTATGTTCGTTCGGGGCAAAATGCTCACGTCAATACGCACCTTTATCTATCCAGTTTTCAAACTATGATACAGTATAATGCAGTCTTGAAAGTCGATTTTAACATGCCCCTCTGCACATCCTTAAATCCGCGATTCTGATAGATAGTAAGATTTTAGTTCGAACTTGTACTTTTACCATTACCTAATCCATATTTTTAAGGGCATTCGAAAATCAGGAACCACATTATTCAGTTTGATCAAAGAGGAAATTTTGAGGTTATACCTAACAGAAATAATAACCCGAAGACGGGTAAAAATACATGCATAATAGACTATTCATTTTCGAATAAAATAAAATACAAAAAATACCTTACAACTTACCATTCAAAATAATAACACAGCTGCCATACTAAACAAATAATAATTATTGCACTACACAGCTCTACACTTTCGTCTCAGAAATTATTCAAAACAATAACACGTGGTGTTGCCATAGAAAATTTTGGCGTTACTAAGAAATAACGCGGTATTTTTTGTGTACTAAAGAAGTCCGCGGTATCTTTAGGCGGGCATTGTTTTCATACCGCGTTCATTCTTAGCATTGCAAATATACTGCGTTTATCCTTAGAAATCATGAGTTATTTGGTACATAAGGCAAAAATTGAATATCGAATTTGTAAGGAAATATTAAAGATACGGCAATTTCAGTTATTACACGATTAAACAGATGTATGATAAACTATATGATGTCATAAACTCAAATTTAAAAAATTTCGAACATACCGCGTTCATCCTTATGAGGGCAGAATAGAGGAGACACCATGGTGAGACTTTCGGAAATTTCTTCAAGTAAGCGTGAATTAGAACCCATATTTGCAGTCAGTTAAAATTATAATATGTTTATATATATATATATATATATATATATATATATATATATATATATATATATATATATATTTATTTATTTATTTACTACAAATACTCAACGGGAATTATCCCAAATTAAGAATATGAATACAATACATATCATACACTATATAAATTAACATAGTAAAGTTCTACTAATTACCAAGCAGCGATGAAACGTGTCTCATTTCAGACTCACCACAACACAATATGTCTATTGACTGATGCACGTTGTTATAAATGGAGCACGATCTGTAAATCGGTGAGTTAAGCCTAACATTGGTCCTAGGTGGCGGTAGATAAAAAAAGTCGTGTCTTCTATAAACCAAAAACTAACTATTAAATAATAATAATACAGCTATTCGAGAGAAAGACTTGTGCGCAATCAAAATTTTATGAAATACTAAAAAAATATATCTTTCAACACATATATAGAGTCACACGAAGTATATTGTAGATATTGACTTTAAATTTGGCAAAATGCATGTTCTCAGCTTGACACAATACAAATTTCGACCCCCCATGTTCCTTACCAAGGACTCAAGACGCATATGAGGATTTTTAGATCACGCGCATTCCTATATTCAGCATCTTTGCATTTAGAAGTATGATTTATGATTGTCAAAGTGTATAAATATCATAGATAGAGAAATGTATAATATAATATATGTATGTATACAATCCCAGATTCAGACATGCATGAGTGACAAAATCAATTTGGAAGATGATAAAGAACATGGAGATTCTTTGTAAGAGATTTACAATAAATAGAGATACATGATTGTCTGCACCTGACAATATGAACCGTTCTCAGATCTCTAGAACACGAGAAACACATCCACATTAACAGGGTACAACTTCACCCTGTGATTACCCTAATCTAATCACTGGCTACACCACCGTCACCCAGCATCCAGTCCGCGACATTCTAACAATACTAGCCATTTAATACTAGAGGTAAGTCCATGTAATTCTAAGCACTCTCCAGCACTGCACATTACACATGACTTTAATCTGTACAATAACGTTTATAATATTTTAATTAATTAATTAAACAATTTTTGTTTATCTATAAACTTACAAAAATAATATCGCGGCATATTGATCCTTCCTTCTCATTATCTAGTCCCTACTGTTTGCTTACATATTAAAAGTCTCTCAATACTTTTGAATACTGAATAACGAATGCTTTATAATAAGAAAAAAAAAAGTATAAAACAAAGTACTGAGACAAACTGAACAGATCGAAATCATTTTGTCAAGAACATCATCTTAATAATAATAAAAAATCATGTAACAATGCTAACTTAACCTAAACAAATACTATAACTAAACCGTCAACTATTCCTTAATTAACTTAAGTAGCTTAAATTTATTTAAACTACCAGAAAACATCAAATAAGTCTACTTATCAATAGACTACTTTACTTCTTCGTTGCGGCTCTTCTTGTCAGCCTCTTCTCACTAATATTGTTTTCTCTCGCAGCATCTGTTGGCAGAGTTTGTGAATGCTCTGCCGGCTGGTATGCTTCAAGTAAAGGTGAGTCTGCCCGTGGGAGTGTACTACCTTCTGATAATGAACATCTGATGCTGTGTATCTGATCTCCGTCCTCCGGCTGCTCCTCTAACGTATCCTGAAGTTGTTCAGCGGTGTATACTTCATCATTTACATAGAGCTTATTTCCTCTAATTGATGCATTTTGTTTTCTGTTCTTAGCTATTTTTAAATGTTGAACCAGTGTTTTCCTTCCCTGCTGTTCCTCTCTTGTCAGGTCGTGTGAAACAAATATTGAAGTGCCTTAAAATTTATGAGACTGTTTCAAAATCTCCACTTTTTTTAATAACGTTGATAGTTCCACTTTTACGACCTTTTTAGTTTTGCCAAATATGTCCACACTTTTCACATCATATCTTTCCACGTTAACTTCCAATATTTCCTTAAACTTCTCTGCAATAATTTTCAAGACTGTGTCCCTATTATTACTATCAGTGGCCAGTCCATGCACAATAATGTTATTTCTTTTGCTTTTCTTCTCTAAGTATTTAACTTTGCTCTGTAGCTCTTTGTTTTCAGCTTCAAGGTACTCTATCTTTTTATTAGCTATTTCAACATCATGTCTAAACAATCTAAATTGATCCTCTATAAATGCCTTGATTTCCATTTTGTTAGAATTTATTGCCCTTAGCAAATCATCATTTGATATTCCAGTTGATGCACTCATATTATATAGCAATTAAATTTAACAAGACCCAATATAAATCATTTACAGTGAAAACCATGTGTGTACCCACCTTTAGCTAAAACTTGTATTTGTTATCTCGCTAGTATTTTGTTAAAGATAACAACTTTTAAACGACATGGATTCTTAAACAGTCTTGTGATTTCTTGAAATTCGTTTTATTAATTTGTACCAAGTCATTCTTTCACACAATATGTAGTCGAGGCACTATGACACTATGTAAAACACTTTTTCTAAATTATCTACACCTAATACCCGAAGAACAGACTCTAATTCTGTCACACGCCCATGAAAACCTCCCAATATATATATATATATATATATATATATATATATATATATATATATATATATATATATATATATATATATATACTATTAAGGGCAATTACGACCAAAAACGAGGGCTATATTTTAAAGAAAGTCACTTTGTACTAAAACTCGATATATTTCGCTACGGAGCTACGAGCATCTTCAGGAGTAAGCACTGTAACTAATTGTAAAAGCAAAGCCAAAACATTGAAAACAGGGAAAATCTGCCACAAAGCTATGCAAAAAAACAACAATGCAAAAACATCTCTACATCAACATGTAACTTCACGCGAACATTTCTACTATCAAAACATTCAAAGCTAGTCATGAACAAGTATAAAAAAGGCTTTGAAAAATTCGCGTGTAACAAAATGGACACCTAACCCCATTTTTTCACGTTAGAATTAGAATGTAGACCAAAGACATTAATGACAGCTGAAGAACTCCATGACTAGCTTTGAATGTTTTGATAGTAGAAATGTTCGCGTGAAGTTACATGTTGATGTAGAGATGTTTTTGCATTGTTGTTTTTTTGCATGTCTTTGTGGCAGATTTTCCCTGTTTTAAATATTTTGGCTTTGCTTTTACAATTAGTTACAGTGCTTACTCATGAAGATGCTCGTAACTCCGTAGCGAAATATATCGAGTTTTAGTACAAAGTGACTTTCTTTAAAATATAGCCCTCGTTTTTGGACGTAATTGCCCTTAATAGTATACAAATTTTAGCACGCTAACGTGTAACGACTGTTACTCCTCCTATATATATATATATATATATATATACATATATATATACATATATATATATATATATATATATATATATATATATATATATATATATATATATATATATATATATATATATATATATATATATATATATATATCCGCACGACTGAACGATAGGTAACAATTACTAAGCGATTAAATCAGTCCAATTAAATCAGGTTGTCATTAAATAAAATAAACTTTTTCTCCACAAAAATTATGTCTCCAAAAAATTTTGTAATGGTTATAAAATTTGGCAAACATATGGCCTTGAGAAAAGCATATGCACATTACCAAAATTTTCTATGCGAAGAGAAAATTTAGTTATTAGAGTTGGAAATAAATTCGCTACCATAACGCACTTTGACTTTTCACAAACAATATTTTACAAGGTCAAAACGATAACGAATTGAAATCTCCAAGGTCCGTAGTATACTGTGCTAATAGTATACAATTCTTAGGAAAATTCATTACTACAACGCACTTGCTGGTGCAAGAATTTTGATATATTGATAATATTCCATTTTTGTCCAAAAAACATGAGCAACAAACATGCTGCTATCTTTGATGTCTGAGATTATAATAAATCCCTTTCTATCTAATAATTACATTTCGGGTTTACAACCAAACATTATGGAAAAGCTACCTAACTTTAAGCACCGTAATAAAACGGTTGCTCACGTTTGATGCAATTGGTGAACCCATTATTTCAAAGGAAAAAGGTTCTCGGTTCACGTAAATGACAGAATAGCTGTAGTGCACTCAGTCGTAATCCTGTGTTTCAAGTGTAAAGATAGCAATGAAACAAGACTAATTTAAACCGAAATCCAAGAATTAGCCAATTCGTTTGTGCAATCCTTTTATCCTTGGCGTCCCCTCAGCAGTGTTTTATTGAGCATTATCATGCCAATCGCTTTTTTCTGATAGAGAAATATAGCAGAAGGGCGGATGTGAAATAAATTCCGATGCCAGAACTAAAATAAAATCGAAGGCATAACAAATGTGCCGCAAAAACGACGCAAATGCTGCAAAGCAAATGATATATTTATTATTATGGAACCGCTCCACTATAAATTTTATTGTTTGTCGATTTCAGAAAGGATTTGAGCGAAAATTTGTGGAATAAATGGAAAGCTTATAGTGTGAATCAGATATGAATTCTCTTATGGCATGAATTATTTCTGAAGCTAAAATAATATTTTAAATTTAAAAAGGATACAGTCGCCTGTAACTTTCTAAATCTATTACCATATTTTGGGGAAAAATAAAATTTAAATGTTTACTCATCGCTCAAACCCTTTCAGATCGATACTTAACTCCTCAAACTATACACTGGAAAGGTGGGCCTCGTGGCATCTTATTTGAAAAACGTTCTAAAGCTATCTCAACTTTTATTTTTTAGTAACTGAAGAAAAAGCAGTCCTTAGTATCTGATTATTTGAAAAAAAAAAGTCTGGACGCAGTATGTGGCAACCAGTTTGCATAGAAATGTTTATAATGTTAAATATGTTTGTTTTTTTTAATAAAGGACATCAAATTGAGTAGAAACTTAAACCTATATAGTGGAAACAACTACCATATATATATATATATATATATATATATATATATATATATATATATATATATATATATATATATATATATATATATATATATATATATACATATATATATATATATATATATATATATATATATATATATATATATATATATATATATATATATATATATATATACATGCGTGTGTGTGTGTGTGTGTGTGTGTGTGTGTATCACACCGATAACTCAAAAAATAATGAACCGATTTTGATTAAATTTGGCAGGTACCTCTTTTGTAAGTGGCTTGGATAAGTTCGTTAGCCAGGAAAATCGGACGAATTTTTCCGGAAAAATTTTGAGTTTTCCTTCGAAAAAAATTAAATTCGGTAGGTACGTTTACTATATAAAAAGTAAACTCTACACCAAAATTTAGATTTCTATGTTATTAGAAAAAAAAATTATAATAAAATATTTGGTGCCAGATCATTTCTATGAAAATTCACTACCATAACGCACTTGCTGCGTCCAGACATTTTTTAAATGCATATAACTGTTTTCTCTTTTAAGATACAAACATAAATTTTGGTACGTGGTTCACTCTTGATTATTCAAACATATGTCCCAAATTTTGTTGCCCTTACTTTATTTCCGGAGATAAAAAAAATTCTGAAAGAAAACAAAAAAAAATTCAGGAAAAACTGGTCCGATTTTCCTGGCTAACGAAACATGTCCAAGACACTTGCCAAACTTGATCAAAATCGGCCTATTATTTTTTGTGTTAACGCTGTGATAAATATATATATATATATATATATATATATATATATATATATATATATATATATATATATATATATATATATATATTTGCTCCTTATAATTATACAATATGTCTCATATAAAAGCGTTAGCTTGTGCATATAAGATAACATAATTTGTATGAATGATTGATCTCTCTTTCCAAATATTGAAGCGCCAAATAATCCGTTCGAAAAATCACTTTCAAAATTTACACTTCGTCTTAATTTTTCCATTAATGTGTTTAACACCAACTTAACACATAAAAATCGAAACTGACCCTGGATATGGGTCCTAGAGGACCTAGTTCGCGCTCATTTGAAAAAAAAATTTCAAAATTCAAAAGTCGGGATCTTCTCATTAGTGATTTTTTTAAATTCAGTAATTAAAGCGAAAAATACTTATATTTTCATGTCACAAGCTGCCAGAAATAAGAACTTTATTTCTGTCTAACACATTAAACATTCATTTGATATTTGTGAAAAACATCTATCAACCACTTACCTATCTACTTTATACAGTATGTCCTGGATTGGTGTTGCATGTATTGCTTCCTTGGTTATTATAAGAGCTACAAAGTCGGTTGTTTCTTAGGATTCTATTACCATTTTAGAACTGCCATCACATTTCATCATTTGTCTTTTGCTATGAAATAATCCCTCCAACCCTCTTATCACTATTATCTCAGAACATACGGAATTTTGGTTTAGACATTTTATGGTCACTTTTTTGAGGTCCTTGCAGTAAAAAATAAAACAAAAAAATATATTTTACCGTTTTCGGGATAACGATTATAACTTTGTTTTTTTATAGACGCCGTATTGGATTTGTATTGCATTTTCAAAAAGGTGTCACAACATGGTATTTTCTATTACAGAAATAAGAAAAAAGTATTAATTACTTGTAACTCGCAAAAAATGTTAATCTAAACTTCGCGCCAATTGAAGTGGAGCAACTTAAATGTTGGGTGCTGTTTGATCGTTTGTAGCTCAAAAACAAGTTCACTGAATCTCCTCTAATTTTCACAGGTTGACAGGTGTTTCTTGGGGCTTCTAAAAATAACAATAATTATGGCATACTATTAAAAAATATACCTTGTAACCTCGGGACCTTTTCGAGATTTTATTAATATCGCAGCGCTCTACGTTTTTATAATCAATTTTGTATTTTCGCTCAAATCCAGCCTAAGTAAAAAAGCAAGCGAACCTCATTGGTCGATGAGTCGGATGGTCTTCGCTTTGGGTATTCAGAGTGCTGAAGAATATCTCTATACCTCGAGACCTTTTTTGAGATTTCGTTAATATCGTGTTGGTGTCATCAATTTTGTTTTTTAGGTCAAATTTGACTCTTAACCACATGGTTTTTTTGCAAAACGCGCACTTCAATAATCAATAAGTTGGCGTAGATGAATTTTTGGTATGCAATTCAGAAGATCACCTTAATACTACGGGACTATTGCGAGATTTATTTATATCGCAGCCCACTACGTTTATTATCAATTTCTCCTTTTTTTAATAATTGGTAGACTGAGAGCTTTACGTTCATTTTTGGTATTGCATTCTAAAGAATATTTATACACCTCTTGGAATTTTTGCGATTTTGTTGATATCGCCTTTAACAACGTTGCTGACGGCAAATTTGCCTCATAATTTTCTCACAAAACGCGTATCACAATCATAATTATAATAATAATAATAACAATAATAAGAATCGCATTTGTGTGAGGTAAATTTTGGATATGCAGTTGACAAACTGTCACTGTTTCGGAACGTTTCTGAGTCGCAGTCTACTTGGTTTATATCTTTAATTTTGCTTTTTAATACTAAAACTAACATGCTAGTAGCCAATTTTTTATTTTATTCATTACACAAGATATGACTTACCCTGAAATAAATGAATAAACAAAACTCCACAGTTATGAAAGAACATAAAAATCAGTATCTTGTAGGACCACTACGATTGCAGATCTCAAGAAATCTTGGAGAGTAGCTCCCGAGTTTTTCCTAATCGCAGTAGCCAATACATTTAAGTCACGAATATATATATATATATATATATATATATATATATATATATATATATATATATATATATATATATATATATTCCTGAACTCCGACTATCAATGTCTTTCTCAATTGCTTAAAAAAACTTATTAACAACCACTTATCTGAACAACCAAAGTCCTGTGTAAAAATTCCTTGGCTTTCAAGCTGACAAAAGACTACCGATATACTGCCCCAAAACTCCAACTCTCGGGCGACATCTATATCTCTTCAACTGCTACAACGGTGTCAAAATTCGCTACTACTATGTCTGCTTGCCACGACGATTTGGAACGCCACTACGAGTGCTTCGATGTGTTTCCCATATCCACTTCTTCTCATATAAAATTGATTAAAAACCAAACTTACTGCCAAGCTCTTCTTTAATACTTTGTGCAATCAACCATTAAGAACCAGATAACAGTGCAATACTCCTACTTGACTTAGGCCTGCCTTAAAAGATTGCCTACAGAAAAAAACCATATATCGACAATACCAGTTACAGCTACTCGAAATATTTCATCAGATACTCGAGCCCCCTTAGTCCTATAAGGGGCTGACGTGGTGTTAATACGACACCTGTATCGACGATTTAGTTCTGCAACGGTCAACAAATCTCCTATTCCTGGTAACAGCTTGCAAATCGCGTCTATGACCGATATAACAGATTCCTGCGTTCCAGTCTACCTCTACCTCGCCTGTACACCTTCTTCACACTTTGGTGGCAGCTTCAACCAGAACCCTGGGATCGAACGCAGTACTCTTCGGTTCAGAGGCACATGTTCTTACCACCGAACCACCGAGGCTCTAGTGTCCTAATATACAATCAATGGAATAAAACACATGACTGGACCTCTTTTAACAAATTCTAACAACCCTAGAGCCCTTGGTTACGCCTGCCAAACAAAATATGTGAAGTCAAACAACCTACGTCATAAGACACGCTTGGCAACAACGCTAATATAGTTCGTAATGTTCGACAGTAATAGATAGCACCGCCTAATGACGACAAATCAAGCGAGACTGACTTTTAGGACCGCTTCATCTACAGGTGGTTAGAAAATACGCAACCTATACATCCTGCTGCAAAAATAAATACGTCTATTGCATGTTCACAAACAAATAACATGTGACGTGTAAAATAAAGATGTTATTATACCTAATTTCTCGATACCTTTATGCATTCATATTTTCCCTTATCAAAATTACTAGCTTTTTAGTTACCGATAAGATTTCTTCTTTTTTTTTTGTAAGAATTGACTTATTTACAATTGACAGAATAACGTATACATATACAAAACTATTTATGCTAATGATAAATAAAAACTAATGAATGTGTTTTACGTTTGTCCTTTAATTCAATAACAAACTTCCAAGTGCAACAGCTTTATAATATTAAGATTACCTAGAAAGCTAATCATAAACTTCTCTGCGTAACAAAAAAGTTCTGAACTGAAGGCCTAATAAATATGAGAATTTGGTCAAAACTTAGTTACTTTATATACTGACACCGGTAACATAATAATCTTGTCTTGGCCGAGTTAATAAAATTAATCTTGACTTTGCCGAGTTTATAAAAATTTGTCTCGCCTCTGTCAAGTTAATTGCATAAAAATTTTAAGTTTTCAAACCAATATGAAGTAATGTTGCTCTCTCTTTCTTCTAAGTAATTAAGGTGGGGTCTAAGGATTGCACTAAAAAAAGGGCTTTAATTAAATGAAACCAAAGTAAAGCAATTAATGGATTCAAATTTAATGAATGAAATGCAATGAAAACAATACAGAAGACACTTCAAATCAAACCTAATTTGACAGTTATGAGATAAACAAATTGCTGGCTGGCCTACTACACCGTATCGAGCTCATCAGCAAAGTCCATTAGGAAATGTTTAGATTGGTTTATGTCAATATTTATTCAAAAGAAAATACCTTGTTGTGATACATTTTTGAAAAGGCGATAAAAAATTTATTCAATGCATTAAAAATCCAATATGGGGTCTATTAGAAAAAACAAAGTTATGATCATTATCTCAAAAACAGTCAAATATAATCTTTTGTTTCATTTATATTGCAAAGACCTTACAAGTGCCCATAAGGTGTAAACCAAAATCCCGTATGTTTTCAGATAACCGAGATACGGGGGTTCGTCAAAATGGTACCATTTTGGCTTTTCGAGATTATTTCAACAAAAAAAAACCATTCATAAAATATGATGGCAGTTTTGAAATGGTAGATTTCAGAACTAGAATTTCGAGAAACATTACCTCTTTAACGGACCCTGTACTCTTATAACAACCGAGGTAGCAATACGTTCAGCACCAATCTAGGATACACTGTATTACGAAAATGTAAACATAGATAGTTTTATCAAATTAATTATATCTTACCTTTTTGTACCAAAGTTTAGTTAAATATATAAATGTTTTTCTTTAAAAATTCTGTAAATAAGCCAATAATCTGATCGCTTATTAGAATTTAAAAATTTTGAACACCATTTAACCGACCCCTTCATTATTATAAATGTTAATATTTTCTAAGCTAAAGTCCTTGGGTATAGGAAGTTTTATACAAAAGTTGAAGCAAAGGCATGCCCTCCAATCCTAAAATATAAAATATATGCTGTTCAATTTGAAAAAAAAATTGCCGCAGTGTGAATTTTTTCATGTTTAGCTACTATTTTAGAGCGCCTGTATATGGCATCCGGATTTTTTTTTGACAAATTACATATACAAAAACCTTCCTGAATGCGTGATTTCATGAGGATTCTTATCTATCGGTGAAAACGGCGTATCACAATTTTTGAAATGTACAAAAAAAAATTGTAAAACAATTGAAATAACTCACAAACCATGAACGATATCAAATTTGTTTTCGTACAAACATGTATTATAAAAAATGAAATAATGTAAGGGTATTTCTATTAAAAAAAAGGAATATCACCGACGACTTATGGGCTAGCCTGTGATTGTCAAAATAATCTTATAAGATGCAGCTCAAGACACTATATAATTAATCTATATATTTTTTTTTCATATTTCGTATAATAAGAATAAGGGATACATTAGGCCACACCGTAGAAATTTGCTGGCATATATATATATATATATATATATATATATATATATATATATATATATATATATATATATATATATATATATATATATATATATATATATATATATATATATAGCGGAGCTAGGGACTTCTAGATTGGCGCAATCGACGGGGAGAATCCGAACTATAAGAAGGCACCCGATCCAGGATCTAAGGCCTGATTCGTTCGTGCGACGCGCCAAAGTCGAAGTTCCCCGCGAAATTTACGAAAAAATGACTTTTTTGGAAAAAAAAAAGTCCCTAGCTCCGCTATTAACGAACTTATGAATTTTTTTCCGAAAAAAATTATTTAAAAATACCCCGGATATGGGTTTGAGGGTGCGCAGTTCATGCTCATTTAAAGTAATCTTTTAAAAATTAAAAAAAATTACGATCCCCTCAATAACGGATTTCTTCTACAAAAATTCTTTAAAAATTATAGACTATTAAACCACAAACTCTTAACTGAAACTGGTGCCAGAGCGTCAAAGAAAAGGTCCATTGGCAATTGATTTTCTGCTTGAAGCTGGAACTTAAACCTTTGCAACACACACTTCTTGCAACGTTTTCGCTACATAACCTATATTCGTTCAGGTCCTTGGCCTAACAGGTGCCAATTTTTAAGTTTCGCCACTTTGACGTTATAAGATGAAAAACCATAAAAGTTACAAAGTAATTGTTCTGTTATTTCTTTATCTTTTTGCGCCTAAAAAACTAGTGGTTGTCTTTACTATACAAAGAGGTTTTGTTATCTACATAACATATTTTGGTCTTGTGCGTTTTTCAGAACATCAGTGACACTAAAATAATTTTTTCAAATGCCTATAACTTATTTTTCTTATGAGCTAGATATCTAAATCTTGCTAAGCAGTTTACATCTTATCATATAACCTTGCGTACCATATTAGGTTACCATAGCTTTGTTATATCCCGAGTTATAATTAAAAAAAAAAACCTAAAACTTTCCCGGAAAAGCTGTTCAGATTGCCCTAGGTAACTGACCTCTAAGCCGCTTGCAAAAGGAAGGTGCTCACCAGATTTTAGAGGGTTTACTCTCTGTTGACGATGTCTGCAGCCTCTTCACTAAAATGTAACCAATGAAACGGTCAAAGTACCTGGTTAACTCTATGGAGAATGGCGAAATTGTTTGCAATTTTTCATGCAAACATTTTTTTGTTCGGATTTTTTGTCAAAAATCTTTTTTGTGGATAATGATATCTTGGCAAGTGAGTAAATTAAGAGGTTCCTGAAACATTTGAAGTACATTTTAGGAAAATTTTTTTACTTTCATATGTTACCTATATTTGGGTGCTAACTGTTGGAAAAGATAAATTATTATTACTATTACTAAGTGACTAATGACAGCAGCTATAAGATTAATTTCATTGCTGTGAACTGCAAACAACGTCGAATATCAACTGTTATATTAATTAGCTCACTAGTATAAATAAGTTAATTCATTAAAAAATCTAGCCTCCGTTAGATTTTTCTTCGCAGTATACAGTGTGTTCAAGATAAAAAGGGCACCTATAGGATCTCCAAAACGGTAGCAGATACAGACTTAGTTACATAGGAGAGGAGTTGCGCACTCAAAAGCCCAACAAAATCGCGGTTAGACACCTCCAAAAAAAATTTTGCTTTTTTATATAATTTGAAATATTTGCAGTTTTCGATTTAACATATTATTTTTTCTGACCTAATAGCGGACCTACACCAATACCGATCACATTTATCCACAACAACTTTTCATTTTCTTTAACGTAGCACACTAATTTTTGAATTCGACGTTTCGTCTTTGCGGGACCATAATCAACTTTTTTTTTAAATACGGCCCTCATGTTCCGATATCATAATCTGAAAGCCCTTTTTATTCCAAATTCAGCGATGTGTCACACTTCGTGGTTTAGTACTATTTTAGTCTTTTTTTTGGTGACCTTAATCAAGAAGTTGAATAGCTTTTAAACATAAGTACTAAATAACTAGCTATCAATTAACACTTTATGTCATTTAGGCGTTTAATAATAATTCAAAAATGAAATGGGGCAATAATTTAATGAAGTAAATACAGAAGAAATAAACCTAAAAAAGACAAAAGTATGCTTTGGAAAATAAATTGATTTGACAATAGCCGTACTTGGAGAGACAATAACATTAATTTTTGAACCATAAATTTAATGGAGTAAATACAGAAGAAATAAACGTACATTAAAAAGACAAAGTATGCTTTGGAAAATAAATGGATTTGACAATAGCCGTATTTGGATAGACAATAACATAAATTTTTGACACACTAGTTTCTTGTTTAATTTATTGTGCAATAATTAGTAACTGTTTCTAGTAAATATGTTTTCTAGCGAAGAAAAGTGTGACATGTTGGCACGTTTCATTTCATCCAACCTAAATTGTTCTGTTGCGGAGCGTATGTACTTGCAGAAATGTCCAGAAAGCAGACAGCTAAATAAAAGGACTATAGCAAATTAGTGACAAACCTTAAAGCATATGGTTCTTTTTAAAAACCTGTAGTTTCTCGGCAAAAGTCCAGCAATGAGGAAGCAGTACATAATGTTTTGTTATCAGCTACTGAGGATCCCGGTACATCAGTCCGGCGTATTGAGCGGAACGTTGGTATATCAAAATCAACGGCAATTTTATGTTGCAAAAACAAAAATTACATCCGTACTAGTACAGAATTTGTCCAAGACTCATACCAGGTGATTTAGAACGATGTCGCTCATTCTGTGAGTGGTACACAAGAAAATGTCAGGACAATTTAAATTTTCCATGTCAAATAATATGGTCTGATAAAAGCATGATTAAGGATAATGGTATTTTCAATAGAATAAATGATTATTATTGGTCTGAAACCAATTAACGCTCAAATAAAACGTCCAGGAGTCAACCCCGTTTTGCTTTCAATATGTGGGCTAGTATATTCGGTACAACGATTGTAGGACCGTTTCTTTACTACCATACCTTAACATCAGAGCGCTACGTACATTTGCTACAAAACGATTTAAAGGATGCTCTTGATAACATGCCTCTGGAGAGAGTTCGTAACTGTTGGATACAGCAGGATGGGGCACCTGCACATAATTACAGAGCCGTCCAGGAATATCCTTCACGGAGATTTTCAGATAAGGTAATCAGCACGTATTCGGAAACACCCTGGCCATCGCGCTCACCAGATATAACCCCGCTTGATTTCTTCGTATCGGGATACGTTAAGAATCATGTGTATCAGTAATTTTTTCTCCAGAACAAGATCTGAGGGGAATTTGCCAGTATTACTCCACAAATGTTGACTAGGGTTTTAGAATCGACAATTAGAAGGTGCTATTTGTGCTTGGAAAATAGTGGAAGTTTATTTAAACATATGCTCTAAATTTAGTCGTTTTGTTCGTATTCGTGTGTTTTTAGTGAATTTTCGTAGAAAAAATTCACTAATGGGGAGATCCCGACTTTTGAATGTTGAAATTTTTTTTGCAAATGAGCGCGAACTAGGACCCCTAGAACCCATATCCGGGGTCAGTTTGATATATATATATATATATATATATATATATATATATATATATATATATATATATATATATATATATATATATATATATGTGTGTGTGTGTGTGTGTGTGTGTGTGTGTGTATCACACCGATAACTCAAAAACTAATGGGCCTATTGTGATAAAATTTTGCATGTACCTTCCTTTTGTAAATGGATTGGATAAGTTCGTTATTCAGGAAAATCGGACGAGGTTTTCTGGAAAAATTAATTCGAAAAAATTGTATTTTAAAAAATAAAAAAGCTATAATAACAAAATTTAGTAGGTAGGTTAACCATATGAAAAGTAAACTATAAACCAAAAATTAGGTTTGTATGTTACAAGAAAAAAAAGTTATAATAAAATATTTTGTGCCAGATCATTTCTATGAAAATTCGCTACCATAACGCACTTGCTGCGTCCAGGCTTTTTTTAATGTTTATACCTTTTGGTAATGTAATTTTATTTGTTTTGTGTTTATTTCATTAACTTGTTGCTTCGATTCATCCATTGAATTACTATTAAACGCCTAAACGACATAAAGTGGTAATTGATATAGGTAGTTGTTTAGTACTTAAGTTTAAAAGCTATATACAGGTCCGTAGTAGGAATTGAAGTTGAAAAAAATACTAAAATGCTACTAAACCACAAAGTATGACACATCGTTGGATTTGAAGTGAGAATGGCTTTCAGAATATTATATGACATAAGAAAATAAGGGCCGTATTTAAAAAGAAAGGGTGATGATGGTCCCGCAAAGATGAAATGTCAGATTCAAAAATTAGCAATGCTACGTTAAAGAAAATGAAAAGTTGCAGCGGAAAAGTATCATCGGTACTGATGCATCTTCACCATTAAGGCCAAAAAAAAATAATATGTAAAGTCGAAAAAGCCAAATTTTTCAAAATATCTCAAGACCCAATTGGAGATGTCTAACCGCCATTTTGTTGGGCTTTTGAGTGCACAACTTTTCACCCATTTAACCAAGTGTCTATCTCCTACTGTTTTGTAGATCCCCATAGTGGCCCTCCTTATCTTGGACACACTGTATTGTTCACCAAAGGTTGAGTATTTTTCTTACGTCTAAAAAAATAGTTTGTATCAAAGTATAGCTAGATAGTTGATCACAGTGATCAAATTTTAAGTGCTTTGAGAACAGTTTTGTATACCGCTGCAAAGGCGTGAAAATTAGAGGGCGATAAATAATGCACAAAGAAAAATTGTGCTATAAGGACATTACGTATGCAAAGTGTATGCTTTCACGAATCTCCGCCAAGAAAATACCGCAATAGGCAAGGAAATGAAATTATATTTCTTCATAAGAACTCCCTAGACAGCATTTGTCTGTGAAAGAAGTTTTAAGATTTTTTGTTCCGGTTTTTATTCAGTTTTTATTCATGAGTGTTTTAAAACCATCTCGCCTCTACTATAATAAAAGATGCATAAATAGTTGACGCTCCTTTATTGTGCCTTCTAAACGTCCTTCATTCTTTCCTTGAAAGGCGGTTTTTCCATAAAATGACTATTATGTAGACTGTTTTGACGTTAATTTTTAAGACGGCAGGGAATGGAAAAAAATTGTTATATCATGCCTAAATTGTAACCATGCCTTTGTTGTAAATATACGTTATGTAATTAAATGTAAAAAGAAGAATTCTTTGGTGTCAAAATTTCATTCATTATAGGCTAATAAATGATGCCGACTTTTATAAAATGTACAGGGTACGCTTTTCTAATATTCTATAGAACATAAACAGAAAGTCCCGATGCAGCAAGTGAATCATGGTAGTGAATTTTCATGAAAATCTTTCAATTTTGTAATAACTTAACTTTTCGTTAACAGAGGCATAACTTTTACTTTTCTTTTACATGGTTAATGCATTATCAGAGCAATACACAGGTGCGGCATTTGTGCAAGGAAGTCCGGAGGCACCCAATGCGTTATGGTGGTAAGTTTATATATATATATATATATATATATATATATATATATATATATATATATATATATATATATATATATAAATATATATATATATATATATATATATATATATATATATATATATTAAATATATATATATATATATATATATATATATATATATATATATATATATATATATATATATATATATATATATATATATATATTTAATAGCAAATGTGTCTTTTTATAATGAAAGCAGGCATCAAATTTGGTTACCAGTACCTATATAGTTGGAACAATGTACAGGGTAAGCGAAACGCGATATCTCGGCTCTATTGTAAGAAAAGGAAAGCGATAGAAAAAATCTGAAAAGAGGTTCTTAAATGCGATTGAATAAGGTCCATTTTAAGCCAAATTTGCGTATTTTTGGATTTTTGGAAACTGAAGTAATGACATCAATGATTTTTTTCCAGAAACATACCTATATGTTGGCATATCTAAAGAGGACTATTTTTTCTGGATTAATTATGTAAAGAAAAAAAATTGCTTTTTTTCCCGTTCAAAAGTTATAATCAAATTTGTAAAAAAAAGGTATAAAAAAACTCGTGATATAAACAAGAAGCTTTTGGAAACAAATAGCAAAGTTTTACCTGTCGTAGCAACGTTTTATCCGTCAATAATTAAACTAATGTTTTACAAATATTGTTTTGTTGTCATTTCACTTTGAAAAATATTTACGCACAACGAAAAAGTCGATATGTTATTAGTTTATGGTGAATCTCAAAAGAACCCTAGAAGGGCAGTTCAGTTATACGCCCAGAGATACCCTGAACGTGTTATTTCAAGCTTAAAAATATTTGCAAGATTAGAACGCAATTTACATGCAAATAACGAAGCATTTTCTTCTCGAAAGGGAAGAAAAATTGTTAGAACGGTCACTTCTTACAATACTGTTGCCACTAATAAGTACACTTGGAGAACACCCAAATCACCACAACACATATTTCAGAGACCTTACGATCGTTTCGTTGAAAAAGTCAACATCTTCAGAGGAAGAATTAACTAATAACTTAATTAATAACTTTTTAAATTAACTCTTTCCTGCTCGTCTTTGGCCCCTTCTATCTTTGGTATTTCTTTACTTAACTTTAAATTAAATATTTCTTGCTTGCCTGTGGCTTCTTCTACTTCTGGTATCACTTTACTTGAGTTTAAATTAAATATTTCTTGCTCGTTTTTGGCTTCTTCTACCTCTGGCATTCCTTTACTTAAATTTAAATTAAATCTTTCATGATTGCTTCTTGCTTCTACAACTTCTGGTATTTCTTTACTTAATTTTAAATTAAATATTTCATGATTGCTTCTTGCTTCTTCAACTTCTGGCATTTCTTTACTTAAATTTACATTAAATATTTCATGATTGCTTCTTGTTTCTTCAACTTCTTGTATTTTGTTTTCTAATGGAACTTCAATTTGTAAATTAAATTTTTTATGATTGTTTCTTGACGCTATTTTTGCGTAGAATTCTTCAACTGTTGAATCTATTGCCTTCTGGACTCTCTCTTGGAATGCTGTCCTTTTCTTATACTTGCATGTGAAGATTGGTATTTTTATTTTTGGTAATTCGGATTCTGGAAACAGTGATGAATAGTGGTATGATTCTTTGTTAATTGCTCTTTTCAGCTTAACCATGGCGTTATTGTACCATTGGCTTAGCGTCAAATGAGCTTCATCTAGATTTTCAGATTCTGTCATTCTATTTATATCCATTATGACATCTTCAATTTTATCCCATTGCCTATCTAAGTTTCCTATTATGATTTCAAATTTGATAGGTATATCGTTATCGTTCCTTTTTTCTGCTTCTTCTAATTTTTGGATAAATTTGTTTACCCGTAATTTTAGTTCTCTCGAACGTATTTTTAATTCCTCCATTGCTTCCTTAATTTTAATTGATTTAATAAATTTTTGTGGCTTTGTTACCTTGTCTGATGCTTAGTTCTTCTTTGCTTCTGCTTACTGGTTGCCTGTGACTTATATCTTGTCTTTAACCCTGTATTGTTGTCTTTGACCCTGTATCTGCTTTACTGGAACACCTTCTTTCGGTACTGCCCTGTATGCTTCTGTTTATTTGCTATATTGGAACTGACCTTCTTTTTGGTGCTGCCCCGGACTTTTCTATCCTGTTTATTTGCTTTATTGGAAGTGACCTTCTTCTGGTACTGCCCCGGACTCTTCTGTCCTGGTTATTTGCTTTGTTGGAACTGACCTTCTTCTGGTACTGCCCTGGACTCTTCTGTCCTGTTTATTTGCTTTATTGGAACTGACCTTCTTTTGATACTGCCCAGGACTCTTCTGTCCTGTTTATTTGCTTTATTGGAATTGACCTTCTTCTGATACTGCCTCGGACTCTTCTGTCCTGTTTATTTTCACTAAATTAAAGGGTATTTGGAGACTTGGGTTAAAGGATATTGATAAGGTTTAAGTGAGCACTGAATTTTCACTGGCACTGGTTCTTTTTCGTCGAAGGACTATCTTCTTCAACTACTCTTGGCTTCGAAGGACCATGTTAAGGTTCTGCCCTCGAAGGACCATGTTAAGGGAGCGGAGTTTAATTATAGGGATAAAAATCGTCGAACTAAGCATATATATATATAGACATAGGTAACATTATTATATAACAAAATGAAAGAACTTACGTAGATACTGACATGATGACTATTAATTTTAACAGTGTTTATGTTTACATAATTAAATTATAAGTATTGCGGCGTTATATTTTGAAGCGATCTAATATTAACCGTCTACATTGTAGAAGCTTATTTAATTAACTATTTTTCTTACTAAAATTAATCTCCTTTATATTTACCAAACAATAACACATTTTGATTCTTAATAAGTATTACGACCTTCTGATCTGCTGACTACAACCTTCCTGTATATGTTGCAAATTTGCTTGTTATTGTTTATATACTGAATGTGATATTTTCAATGTCAATCGATACAATGCTGACCTCTAATTAATGCAATATTTACATTCCTTGCTTCAAGAATTAAACTGAACTACTTTCAATTATTATTTTAGTGTTTTTAACAATTATGTTTGTACGTTTATTACGGTCCTTCTGGAGACATATCCTGTTCTCTGAACATATATATATATATATATATATATATATATATATATATATATATATATATATATATATATATATATATATATATATATATATATATAGCAATAAAAGGAGTGTATAAATCTTGCTCCGCCACCTATGGGTAGTCTCCTGATAGATTACTTCATAAAATAAATACCAGCATAAGCACGTCCGATAGATAATAAAAGAATACAGATATTTCCGCCAAACGAAATATGTTAATTTTTGGTGTCGTTGAACTTCTCTAAATCGTTAGTGGCCAACTACCTGCAGAAGAATATAATTTTTGGATGTAAGATATTTAGAATTATTCATCCTCTGATGACGCTAACTTGATTAGTGAAACGATCGTCAGGTTTTTTTAGTGTTGTGGTGATTTGGGTTCTCCAAGTGTGCTTAGATTTGAAGAAGCAGATTCATAATAATCTCTGGCTTATTTTGAAAAATCAAAATAATTTACCGTGAAAGAAGTAAAGAATATCCACTATTTGTCCCATTCAATAAACATTGTTAACTAACTGAAATGAACATTCAATATTCAACATTTTAATGGCCGGGAATTCTGCCTACATTAAAATACGACATATATCTTGTTTATTTGTACTGGTGATGAAATACAGTAACCATTCAAATACCACACAGTTTATTGACTAATGGAAATACCATGTGGCTGTTTGGTTCCTCAGATAAGTGCTTTTCAGCAAATTTACGTATTGACTTTGGTTACAAATTGAAATGTGCTTTTTCAATTCAATGCTTGATTTAATATCCGCGCGCTGTTCAAACAGTTCTTTACATTTCTCCCGCCTCATGTATGAAAAGATTACTCAGTTTTTTAGGGAAGCTCCATATTATTTTTGACTATGTTTATAATTCCCAGTAAGAAGTAAATACACAGATGTAATAAACGTTTATCATTTCATAATTTTTTATGCTCAACACAATGTTACATTGAGTTGTGTATTTTTTTATAACGTTTATGAGAGCCAAAGCGTAAGAGTATTTGAGACATCATGAACTTGATTGTTGTGCCACAAGATAAGTGTTGACTCGCTTTTAGCAAATTTTTCGTAAAACGATTGGACGAGTTTTTCTGGGGAAATTTTCGGTTTTCTTTAAAAAAAAAATTGTATCTTCGAAAATAACAGAGCTCTGACAACCAAATTTGGCATATATGGTCCTACTAGCAGACTTTCCCTACATGCCGAAATTCAGACTATAAGTTAATACAAACAAAAAAGTTATAGGCATTTAAAGAAAAAAGTTTGGGTGTCACTGGTGATCAGAGGAAAGCACAAAAACAAAATATTTTGTGTGATTAACAAAACCAATTGAATATCACATACAATGGTTAAGTTTTCTTGACGCAAAAAGGTCAAGAAATAGCAGAAAAAATATTTGGAAAATTTTATCAGTTTTCTTAAAACGTCAAAGTCGCGATTTGAAACGTTGAAATTTTCTGTTTGTTTCAGCTATAGAGCTTATGGTTTAATCTGTATTTTAGCAAATTTTCGTGGAACAAAATTTGTTATTGAGTGGACCGCAACTTATGTATTTTAAAAAGATCTCTTCAAATGAGCGCGAGCTAGAACCCCTAAAACCCATAAACGGGGTCACGCAGATATACAGGGTGACTCATTTCTACGATAAAACACAATATATCCATTATTATAGAAGATATGAGAAAAAAATTATATACGTAATTATAGGATGCCTCGAGCTGCATCTTATGAACCTATTTTGACAATCACAGGCTGGCCCATAAATCGTCCGCGATACACACTTTTTTCTTTCTAATATAACACCCCTTATGTTATTGCATTTTTGCATTGTCCATCGAATTATAATACATGTTTGTAAGGAAAAAAATTGATATCGTTCATCATTTTTGAGTTATTTCAATTGTTTTACAGGTCTTCACGTTTTTGGCATATATCACCAATTATGATATGGCGTTTTTACCAATAGATAGCGGAGCCCCATGGAAATGACGCATTCGAAGAGCTTTCTATTTGTATTACTCGTAAAACAAAATCGATCTGTCGTATATAGGCACTCTCAAATAGTGGCTGAATTGAAAAGTTTTCGCAGAAGTGTTTTGTGTTTCCGTAGAAATCTTAGAAATCTTTTTTTTAGATTTTTGTGATATGTTCGTAATTAATAATAAATGTTTAGTAAGTTGTTGTAAAAAATAAGTTGTCGAATTTTTGTGAATAATATAATTTAGTATCACATTATTAAAGGCAATTTCTGTAAAAAAAAAATGGTGAATTAAATACAAATTTTTTTTGCAAATTTTCATAATTTTTTTCCAATTTTGGTCCTAAAGCTGTTTGTGGATAATTTTGTGTTGGCACGTATGTAGTCTCCACCTTTTTCTCATATATCACCAATTATGATATGGCGTTTTTACCAGTAGATAGCGGAGCCCCATGGAAATGACGCATTCGAAGAGCTTTCTATTTGTATTACTCGATCTGTCGTATATAGGCACTCTCATATAGTGGCTGAATTGAAAAGTTTTCGCAGAAGTGTTGTTAGTGTTTCCGTAGAAATCTTTTTTTTTAGATTTTTGTCATATGTTCGTGATTAATAATAAATATTTAGTAAGTTGTTGTAAAAAATAAGTTGTCGAATGTTTGTGCATAATATAATTCAGTATAACATTACAAAAGGCAATTTCTGTAAAAAAAAAGGTGAATTTAATACAATTTTTTTTTTGCAAATTTTCATATTTTTTTTTTCAATTTTGGTCCTAAAGCTGTTTGTGAATAATGTTATCTTGGCACGTATGTAAATAGCTTGAAAAGGTTTGTTGGCCAGGAAAATCGGACCGGTTTTTTCTGGAACTTTTTAAGTTTAATTTGTTTGTACTTTTTGTGACAAAAAGCTATTTTAATGAAATATGGTACATTGTTAGTACTATATAAGATACACTGCCAAACAAATGCCCTTCTGTAAAAAAAACAAGACACATTTGATATTAAAAACATTTTTACCAAGAATTTCTACCAAAACGCACTTGCTGCCTCCAGACTTTGTAAACAGTTGGAGATTTTCTGTCTTCGGAAATATATCTACCCGAAGATCATTCCAACGCTTAGATCCTAAAGAATGAACGAAGATGCGTAACGTACCGTTCTACAAGTGGTTAATTTGACACTGAAAGAGCGTGCTTTACGACCAAACCGGACTGACCGATTAAAGGTCGCAAGCGGAGGTACTAAAAAAGCAATTTCTAAAGAGAAATGTCGATACTAAAATCGATAAAAGAGATCTCTAACCTTTCTCCTGTAGTCGAAAGAAATGATACTGACTGTGATGGATAAATCTCCTATAATGCAAACAGCTTGTTTCTGAATATAATCTAGGATAGATAAGATTGTCTTTGGGCAGAATCTTAGACATGAGAAAAGCAGCATTCGAACTGTGGACGTATGTGTGCTTTATACAGCGTCAACGCTGCTGTGGTGAAAGCAAGCTTTTAACCCGGGACAGAAACCCAAGTTGCTGCTTTAGAAATATTGGAAACATGTAAATGCCGGCAAGAATCCTCTGCAAGTGTTATACCAATTTAAATTGTGTATTTTTTGGGCAGTATTTTGCTAGTTATTCGAACTTCTAGGCTCTGCAGGTCGGTCTTCCTAAAAATAGGCAATTATGTTATTTTTGAGCATTAAGCATAACCAGATTTGCAGAACCCCAGATAAATAAAAGATATATAAGAATGATTTATTAACCACCATTTTCTACAAAAATGTGTATAAACTAAAGACTTTTGGTAAGTAACTATTTTCAGAATCCTGCTGCCTAAAACTAACTGTTTAAAAAATATTAAGACAAAAATAGTGTTTTTTGTCACAAATTGTTGTTTCCTTGCTGAAAACATTTTATACCAGATGCAGATGCAGATACTTCTTCTCTGGCTACAAGGCGAGAACGTAAAAGGTCGAACCTGATTACAGAGAAGAAGACAAACACTTGTGAACTCAGAGAAGAAATCTACACGTTTGTATTAAGATTTTTTTGTATTTTTGTTCATTTAGCGTCGGTCTATCTCCGTGACTATGGCGCATCACCGACGCCAGGGGGCAATTTCACCTCACAATCCTGGAAATTTCTTAAGAGGGGTAGGAGTTTTTAAACAGTATTTCGATACATACTATGCAAAATACCGAGGTTGGCCACTATGGTTGGAAACTCAAACAAAAAGCAGAATCACCCAGAAGAACACAAGATAGCAACAGAGACTTATGAGTTAGACACTTATTCCGACAACGACGTTTTTTTCTTGCTTAGGACTCTTCCGCGTCTTTGCCGCCCCGGTAGCACCGCAGCGATAACGACGTTATCTTAGATTAGGTTAGGTTAGGTTAGATTGTGAGTGGTCCATATCGGTCCCTCCACCGCGACCATAAGGTCTATTGTGGCTCACGCCTAATGTCTATATTTCGCCCAACAAATCCAGCCTCCTACAGAGGTCGATAACCTTTGCGGGCGAAAGTTGATCCAGATCCTCTGGAGCAAGCTTTACCTTGCCAAAGAGCAGGTGTCTAGTCCTATCCGCTGCCGGACAGGAACACAGCACGTGCTCTGCTGTTTCGTCATTCTCCATACACAGCCGGCACTCGGTCTCCTGACCGATCCCAATACGGTGCATGTGATGCCGCAAGCGACAGTGTCCTGTATACAGGCCGACTAGAGTACTCAGTTGTTGTCTGTTCAACTCTAGAAGTTTCTTAGCCCTTGACTCAGACAGGCCATTTATGAAGGCCTTAGAGTGAGCTAATCCTGGAAGATTTTGCCAATATTGAATTGTCCTTCTATCTGTCCAGGTCTTTAAGGTGCGTTTTGCTGTGCAAGATGTTATTCCCAGCACCGTTTCTGGTCCGACAAAGTCACACTGGGCACCACTCCTGGCAAGCGCGTCTGCCGCAACGTTGCCATCATGGTCCGAGTGACCCGGTATCCAGACCAGCGACACCTCATTACAGCTGCCCAATTCGTTAAGGGCAGATTTACAACTCCATACCGTCTTTGAATTGCACCGGTAGGAACCAAGAGCCTTTATTGCAGCTTGGCTATCTGCATATATCTTTATCGATTTGTTTGTGCATAGGTCTTTTAAGCTTTCCCTTGCACACATCTCGATGGCATAAACTTCTGCCTGGTGTATGGTTGCGTACTTGCCGAGGCTAGCTGATAGTCTAGCATCGGTGCTGCCCCCAGATGCGCCGGCTCCTACTCCCATATTGGTTTTGGAGCCGTCAGAGTACCAGCAGAGGTCCGCTCTCAACAGGGTCGATTGGTTCCGGTCCCAGTCCTCCCTTTCCGGGAGGACGGTCTTGAAAGACAGATCTCTACTGATTTTTGTAGGCATCAAGTCCGAGACCATTCCCAGAATCCTGTGAAAATCACTGTCATCAAGGAGTCCGGACCCCCTCAGACTGACTTTCCTCGGCATGTTATCTGCCGTTTGTATTAGTCTGTACGTTGTCCACCTCGCCACCCTCTCCAACCATATGTGAAGTGGGGGAATATTGAGGAGGACCTCCAGAGCGACTGATGGTGCGGTGCTTATCGCTCCCGTTATCATCAGACATGCTTGTCTCTGTAGATGAGCCAGTTTGGCCCTCGCGGTACCACGAAGTACCTTAGGCCACCAAACTATGGCTCCATATGTTATCATAGGTCTGATAACCACTACATAGAGCCAGTACATCTGTTGGGGGTTTGTTCCCCAGTTGTTCCCACAGATTCTCCGGCAGGTTCACAGGGACATCTTAGCCCTGCGGATAACATTTTCTAACTGTCTGTCCCAGTTGAGCTTCTTATCTAGGATAACTCCCAGATATTTTGCTTGGTCCGAAAATGGAATGTTTTCCCCCATAAGATTAGGTGGTTTTAATTTGTCCAACCTTCTTCTTCTGGTGAACGGGACAATGATCGTTTTGCGAGGGTTCACAGACATCTGTTCCCTACGGCACCAATCATTGACTACATTTAGTGCTTCTTGAAGAGTACTAGACAGTTCCTCCTCAGATTTGCCTCTAACCATTATGACGAGATCATCCGCATACGCCTGGACCTCAACCTCCCAGAGTCCGAGGATAGCCAGCAGGTCGTCCACAAAGAGGGACCACAACAGGGGGGATAGAACGCCCCCCTGAGGACACCCTCACGCAGCCCTAACGCTGACCACCTCTCCCCGTAATGAGGTAATAATGGTCCGATTGTGCAGCATGTTTCCGATCCAGCCACAGATGGTAGGTTCCACCCCCCTAGCGATAGTGGCCTAGTAGAGGGAGATCGGTAATGCATTATTAAATGCCCCTTCTATGTCGAGAAATGCCGCCACCGCAACCTCTCCATTTTCCAGAGAGTGTGTGATCTTCTCGACGAGGTTATTGAGCGCTAACTCAGTTGATTTGCCAGTTTGATAGGCATACTGGTGTGTATTTAGGGGGTTCTTGGGTAAGATGTTCCCCCTAATGTGTCCGTCCAGTATTTTTTCCAATCCCTTCAGGAGGAATGATGTAATACTGAGAGGTCTCAGTGAAGTAGGTAGGAGGTCATTACGTCCCAATTTGGGAATGTAAACCCCCCTAACCACCGTCCAGCTGAAAGAAATATAGTTCCAGGCCAGACTGGCTCTGAGCAGCCTGATAAGGAAGGGTAGGAGAATCTCCAGTCCCTTTTGTAGTAGGACCGGTACCACCCCATCCTCCCCTGGCGACTTGAATGGCTGGAAATGATTCACAGCACACTCCACTGCCGAGGCTGTAACTATTCTCCTAGCAACTAGCCAGTCCTCCCTTTGGGGGCGTTTAGATCGTCCCTCAGATGGTAGGACCTCACCGTTGCTCAGGATCAGACAATCTGGGAAGTGTGTGTATGCTAAGAGCTCTAACGTTTCTTTCCGAGATTCAGTAAAGGAACCATCTGGTCGTTTTATCGATCCCAGTTCCTGTACACGGTCGCGTGAGAGAATCCTGTAGATTCTGGCACTGCTGGGCAAATTATTAATGTCCCCGCAGAACCTCCTCCAGGACTCCCTCTTAGGGTTCCTGATCTCTTTATTATAATGTGTTAGAGCAGTTTTATATTGCTCCCAGTTGCCTGTAATCTTAGCACGATTGAAGAGACGTCTAACTTCTCTTCGTAATTTATCGAGGTTATTATTCCACCAAGTAGACCCCCGACTGTCTCTCTTTGACCTCAGTGGACAGTTTTCGTGATAGGCAGAGACCACAGCTTCCCTAACCTGTTCGGCCGCAATCTCAATCTCATCACGATCCCTCACTGTGGGGATTGCGGACCCAAGTCTGCCGGAGAGGGACTGTTTGTATCCCTCCCAATCCGTCCTCCTCGGGTCCCGATACTCCACCACAGGTCTAGGGCCTGTTTCAACCTCAAATAGGATATGGGCATGGTCTGAACATGAGGGTTCAGACGACACCCTCCATTTGAGGATTTTTGAGCTCAAAAGCCTTGAGCTCTTCGTAAGATCTAAAACCTCTCTCCGGTTAGCTGTAAGAAAGGTGGGTTCCGAGCCTATGTTGTTGACAACCAGCTCCTCCCCTAAAATGTATTCAAATAGTGATTCACCTCGTCTGTTAGTGTCCGTGCTCCCCCAAGCCAAGTGATGGGAGTTCGCATCACACCCCATTACGAGGTGATAGTTGTTCCTCTTGCAGTAGGCGATCAATTTCCGCACCTCTGCTGGAGGTGGTTGTTCTGCATCTCTGTCTCCAGGGAAATAGGCCGAACAGGCCACTACTTCCAGCCTGGTCCCCCCGGATGTGATCACGAGATGGATGGATGCCATGTCCTTGGTGCAGTACTCTGAAAGTGTAAAATACTGCAAGTTGTTTCTGATCCAGATACAGGCTCTGGGGTTAGTACCAGAGCCCACCTCTACTATCTTACCAGAAGTGTTACCCAGCCCTTTAGTTCGTTCCGAATTAGCGGTCCAGGGCTCTTGGAGAAGAGCAATATCTATTTGCTCTTCCTTTAATTTCATGCTAAGGAGATATGTCGCAGCCTTAGCATGATGCAGATTAGCTTGAATGCACCTTAAGTTGGTGGGCATGTGGGTAGGAATATAGGAATGTATGGAGGAAAAAGGAGTAGTTTGAGGAGCTTAAAGGAAAAGGGAATTATGGTGCAGGTTCCTCCTCCTTTTTAGGAGCTCGATAACCAAGCTTCCTATAGGAGGGTCTACCTTTGGTAGTCGTCCTAGGGGTGGACTTTCCTTTCCCCTGTTGTTTCCCTCTGGAGGTTCCAGTGGAAGGTTGAATCCTGCAACCTCCTCTATTGGGTCTGTGTAAGTCGTGTCCATGTTTGGTCCCACGAGCAGCAAGGGAAAATAGACCTCCATGGAAGAGCCCCGCATTCATAAATCAACATGGTGGTGCTGCAATATATGCCAGACAGGGTATAGATGCTAAACCCGTAACGGCACTGAATAAGTTGAGCGTCAAGAATCTCTGTGAATGCTGTGCTGTGGAACTTTCCTCCGGTCTCTTGGTAGTGTGCATATACCATCCCCCGGACAATAACATGGAAAGAGTTGAGGCGTTTTTGAGTGCACTTGATGGTGTTCTCCGAACAATAAACTCAGTGAGCCGGTTCCCTCAGGTTGTGATCGGTGGTGACTTTAATATTAATGTGCTTGTAGACAGTACCTCTCATAGACTATTTCGCGACATCCTTAGCAGCTACGGCATGAAAATCACCGTACACGATCCTACACGTGTGACGCCTACATCATCTACATCCATTGACAATTTCCTTGTTAGTGAAAGGACCTTACCTTAATTCTCAGCCAATACATTGAAAACATTCCTTGGTGACCATCATGCAGTGCTCATACGGATCCCCAATGCCAAGTGTAGCACGAGCGGAATAACAGTTGCTAAACGAATAATCAGCGGGGCCAATATAGAAGCCTTCATCGGACTGCTTGAACATGAGACATGGACAAACGTACTTCAAGAGACATCCCCCGAAGTTGCTTATAATAATTTCCTGGAAACATTCAACAACCATTTTAATGCATGTTTTCCCATTAGGGAAGTTAAAATCGGTAAGAAACGTAGAGCTCCTGCAACGACAGAAGTTAGGGAGATGAAAGAGGTCGTTGCTCTACATGGTGAGTTTGCCCAGCATTTTTCAGCATTTAAGCCTATCTTCAAAAAAGTAAATGCACAATATAAACAGCTGATCGCAGATGTAGGGAAGGCCTAACTCGACAAAGCTATCAGCCGCAGCAACAACAAGAGCAAAACTATGTGGAAAACCATAGACGAACTAACAGGGAGGAATGTAAGATGTAAAACTGAATACCCTGTCATACATGCGGACCTCCCAGACCAGTTTGGAGACTTCTTCTCATCTGCTGCTCAAAAAGCAACTGCTCATCTGCCTGCTGCGGTAGATATAGCATTTGTTGCGGGGATAACACCACAAGTGAGCGTCCAACTTAAATTCCCACCTGTTACTCAAGAGGATGTCCTAAACGCAATAAATACCCTCAAATCATCTAGCTCTGCAGGGCCGGACGAGGTATCAAGCACATTGCTTAAGCGCTGCAGGTTTGTTGTTTCTTTACCACTGTCACATATATATATATATATATATAACATTTCATTATCCAGAGGTATCGTTCCATCAAAAATGAAAGAAGCATACACAAAACCGACATATAAAAAGGGTGATCCCGCGGATTATTCAAGCTACAGACAAATCAGCCTAACACCAACTTTCGCAAAAACCCTCGAAAAAATAGTCAATAACAAGCTGACAACCTATCTTGCTGATAATAAACTTCTTTCGCCATATCAACATGGCTTTCGGCAAGCACGAAGCACTGAAACTGCAATTGTTGAGTTTGTGGAGCAAATTGTCGAACACATTGACAAAAAAGAGGTAGCGCTGGGAGTTTTTGTGGACTTTTCCAAAGCCTTCGACTGTGTGAATCATGAGATACTTATATGTTCACTGTGTAGGTATGGAGTGACGGGCACCGCACTGGACTGGTTCAGAAGCTATCTTTCAGACAGAACACAAAGAGTTGTAATATCTAACTCTACCAACACTTACTTATCTAGGACTTTTGAAGTAACGGTTGGGGTGCCGCAAGGAACAGTTCTTGGACCTACGCTGTACATTATCTATGCCAACAGCCTACTTCAGTACATCACGCACCAATCTGAAAACAACATCAATCCAGATAACAAAAGAACGGTCGCCTCCTATGCCGATGATACCAACTTTTTGATAGGTGGACATAGTGTTGAGCACATTATGGCTGATTCTGACAAAACCCTCAAAAGTCTAACCAATTGGGTCGATAAAAACAAGCTTGCACTTAACAAGGATAAAACAGCTTGCGTGTTTTTTAAATCTTCAAAAACAAAAAAAGGTACTGTACAAAGCGTAGAACTTGATGGCCAAACTGTAACCTTGCAGCCATCTACAAAACTACTAGGACTTCATATCGATAGTGAGTTAAAATGGAATGTTCACATCGATGAACTTTGCTCGCGAATCTCATCCGTTACATATGCAATAAGAACACTTACCCAAAGATGCAGTACCTTTACTGTGTTGTCACTGTATTATGCGTGTTTCTACTCACAACTAAGGTTTGGTATTACGCACTGGGGATTAGCAAGTGAAGTAAACCGAGTTTTTAAACAACAAAAGCAAGTGATGAGGATCATATTCAATATCCCTCATAGACACACTTGCAGAAACACTTTTAAAGAACAGGGTATCCTTACACTCCCCAGCATATACATCATGGAAGTGCTAACCCATGTTTTTCAAAACAAAACCAAATACACACGCAATGCAGTGGAACATGGATATACCACAAGAGGTAGAAATAACCTGCAAACTGACAAACATCGCACAGCTCTGTACCAAAAATCACTGTTTTACAATGGCTGCAAGTTGTATAATGCGTTGCCGGAAGATGTACGGAATGTTGACACTTTACCAGCTTTTAAAAAAAAAGTGAAAACGATTCTTATAAACAAGATGTGCTACTCGGTGGATGATTTTTACACATAAACTACCATTAACTATCTTCTGTTTTTAAATTCTTATAATATGAACACTTTGTAGTGTAGTTGCCATAGTATAAACTATAAACCTAGTGCACCTGGTGACTCTAAAAAACAATATTGGAATTGGATCTGGATTCTGCAGCTCTTATCTTTTGAACGTTATGAACGTTATAAGTGTGTTTTATAAGTATCTTTGTTTTGTATTATTTAAGGAAAAATTTTCCTTAATTGTTATGCTTATTGTGTGTGCTATTGTCGTTCTTATTGTTAATTTTTTTGACGTACATGAACATCCCTGTGTCATTCAGGTGACATTGGCCTGTTTCATTGTTAGTATATACATTATACATTATACATTATACATTATACATTATACATCCCATGAATAGGCATTTACACAGGGAGGTCGCCCGGTTTCCCTGGGGAGGGTTAACGTTAGCGACAGAATTACCATCCTGCCAATGCCCGGCCATATCGGCCAGAAGCATCATCGCCTCGGCACCAACCCGCCAACGACCTTGCGATGTGCGTTTTTTTATAGAGGACTCTCCTCTCAATGCCGGCCAATTAAAGCAAGCATTCCCGGCCCTCCTAAGACATGACTAGGAAGGGTTACAGTTTGGTTAGTTCATTTAGTTCACGTCTAGTAGACGCTATCCAGGGTGCACCACGGGGAGGCGAACTAACTTTACACCCCATCTTCATCAGTAGCTGTCGCTAAACAATGGATAGTATTGACTTCCGATAATAATCGGGCGTTTATCAAATATTGTAATAATTGCGAGAAAATCTATATTGGGCAAATGCGGAGATGAATAGCAACAAGATTCAAAGAGCACATAGCTCATGTCAGATTCAATAGAGATAAAAAATCTAGCGGTGCTCAACATATGATTGACTCGGTACATATTGCCTATGCAATAGTAATCTCAAGTTATTGAAAGTAGCCACGGATCGTTGCAAGTTAGATGCTTTGGAAAGTTTAGAAATCCGTAAAGTAAATCCGCAAACTTTAATGAACACAGACATGGGCTAAGTCAACTCAACACTTTTCGAGATGGCACAAAAATCCAAGGTCTCTTTCAACATCGACATAACAACCGGTTAAGCACTGACACAACAATAGTCCATGGATTACGTCACCCAGTGTTACCACATCCAGTGTTGGATCATCCGGTCCTAAGGCATTCATCATTACACCGTGCGGTGTTGCATCATCTGGTAGTTCATCATTCGGTATTGCATCATTGGTATTCCATCATTGGTATTGCATCATTGGTATTGCATCACCCGGTATTGCATGACCGGTACAACATAATTCTTAGTGTAGAGGGTTTAGGTATATAAATAAGATAAGTTTGCCGACAGCTACTGATGAAGGAAACCTCGCTGTCTAAATACGTATCTAGCGCTCAACTCTGTTATCATTTTATAGTTTTGGGGTGATTCTATTTTTTTGTTTCACTTAGTATGCATCAAATAAACTTGAAAATACCTAGACTCATGAAAGCCATGATCCAAAAAAAAATTATAACACATATCTCTAAACGTTTAGGTTTGTTCTTGTGAGATAAATATATTTTACCTTATTCGAAAAAAAAACATTATTCTACGTTGCTACAATATTCACTTGTGGATATATAAGTTTGAATACAGAAACATGTCATTATTTCTATGTAAATGCGGAAACATATATTTTCCATTCTCTTTCGATTTTCTAGTTTACAGTCATCACCTATGCTTTGTATCTTCTCATAAAAATATATATCCCTGATGTTGTATTTCGAACACGCATGTAACCAAAGTGGCAGTCCTCAACTCAGCCCTCCGTCGATACCGGCGACATCGAGCGATGGCAGCGGTATATCCACGTTTCCCTGGCAATTGCATTTATTATTTACAGGACATGAGTCTATTAAGTGCATCAGCATTCATCGCACGCACCGCTTCCATATTTAACGCGGGAGATGCAAGTAATTCGCTGAATAATAAATGACGGCCAGGTAACATATCGCCCGATGTTCACTTCATATTAATGACCAAAATGACTACTCTAATACTTTTTATTATTGTGTATCATATCTGTATGACACACAATGATGGCTCACTTCTGTCTGATTACTCTGGCAGGACACTCGTATCGAGAGCATCGAGGGGACGATCAACTGTCTAGCTGTCTGCACAACATCCAGCCCTTTTTCCGATTAACTCGTGCAAAGAGTAATACTTACCAAGCATTATATTTTGATTTTTACCAAGCTTTGCGGTCGAGATCCCCTTAATTGTTATCTCTCTTGTGAATTAGAAAAAAATCACTATTGGGAGATCCCGACTTTTGAAAAAATGTCTTTAAATGAGTGCAAACTAGGACGCCTAGAACCCTAGAACCCATGTCCGAAGTCAGTTTATATTTTATGATATATATATATATATATATATATATATATATATATATATATATATATATATATATATATATATATATATATATATATATATATATATATATATATATATATATATATATATATAATATGTGAGTTTATAAAACCGTTTATAGACTGTTGGAATTGCGAAACAAAACTAAATTGACTTGCTCTGAAAAGAGAATTTTTTTATTAATCACAATAAATCAATACTATTTACATCAATTGAACATTACTATGTACAAATCTTACCTGAAAAGAGAAACAACATTTAAAGCTACTATTTTTCCAATTCCTTAACAATTTTCAATTTTTATTAGTCTGATAAATTGTATTCTTAATTAAATTACTTCAATCATTTGTTTACATTTAATGGTGTGCCCTCTATATCTACTCTCACAATGTCATGCGCCCAAGTTAATGAGCGGGAAACTCAAACTTAATGAAGTACCATGAGAACTCATTTACATATATATATATATATATATATATATATATATATATATATATATATATATATATATATATATATATATATATATATATATATATATATATATATATATATATTGATATGGTTTATAAGGGGGTCAACATAAAATACCCACGCGTATATATAGATTTACACAATTATATACTTAAAGTCAACAAAAAAGATGTAAATACACTCATACGGACCACACAAACACAAGACCTAAGGAAAACATAGTGTTTGGTATATTAGAATACCTTGTAAAAATTCAAAAAGATAAATCTAATTAACCTAAGTATGTATATGAAAATAGAAGCAAAAATTGATGTATGTAAATGAGTGTAATTTTAAGGAAAGAAGTGTATATATGTGAGGTGCCCATTTAACAGGACTCGATAAGAACGAAAGTGAAAAAGACAATTAGAAAACCATTGTAGGTATGAACTGTGCAAAGTTTTTTAACAATCCAGGAAACATTGTAAATAATGTATAGTTGATAAAGTTGTTTTTGACAGATGTAAATTTTAGGTTAAGGGAAACTGTCAGAAAACTAAATATTGACAACAATGCTTGCCACGTATCCTACCCAGGCAACACAACTACATAACAATCATGTATTTTGCATGTAGCAGCGCGATATTGAACATCGCAGAGATGTAGTTTGTAAAGTCTATGCAAGTTACCAGAGCTAGGAAATGTCAGCAACTGCCAACACTGACAATACATCGCAGGGACATGACTGCTGAACATGCTGGGGACATCGCCTGTGCTGTTAAGGAGATGTAATTACTAATATTTCAATAATGTATCTAGACTTATCTCTAGCATGTAACTAAATAATGTACTTGACATGTCCTATGATATATTCCCAGTATATAATTCATACTTCATGGCTGTCATGTAAATTATATATATATATATATATATATATATATATATATATATATATATATATATATATATATATATATATATAGGCTCCACATTATTAGTTTTTTTTTATTTGCTTATGTTGTTGAGTTACTAATAAGCATTGGTAATAGTAAACTCAATCTGCATCTGAGTTAAGAGTCTAAAATATTTAAAAAAAATGAATGGGACAATAAAAACAACAGAGAAACTTCTATAAAATGTAAATTATATTTTATACAACATACAAAACGATAACATTTTCAGTAAATGAAGAAAAATACAAAATTCTCATATAGTATAAAAACAAAAATGAATTCTAAATATATACATAAATAGAAGCTTCCAAAAAATTTTACAAATATATTTAATGCAGCACAAAACAATACATTTTTCAACTAACCCTAAATTTATAGAAAAAACAAAGTCTCATAATGTAAATATAAAACTAAAAATGAATTCCAAAGGTGTAGGTAAATGCAGACTCCTAAAAAATGTATTTTGTGGACCACAAAATAATTTTTTTTTCAGTAAACACTAAATAAAAAAACAAAATTCTCATAATACAAATCTAAAAATAAAAATGAATTTAAAACATATGCATTAACTTGCTGGAATTTGTAAACATAGAAACAACAATGATCCCATATTGTCTATATAAATTAAAAGTTAAGCTGTAAATTTCCATTTCTTTAGTGAAATATGCTTTTTGTCATTTCTGTTTCCGCTGTCTTGCTTGATGGAACCACTTCGAACCAGAAATTTTAAACCCTTTTTCTTTTAGTTGGTTATTCTGCAGAATTACATCTCCAATTTCAAAAACGAGCTGTTAGAAAAATTGGTATTATTTTTATTGTTGTTTTATTAAAACACTGTGTCAACCTTTGAGTCCACTGGAGGTATGGATGATAATATTAAAGACATAAATGATGATATTACTAATGCATCATCAACAATATTTTTAGGTAGTGGGAATTGATTAATAGCGGAAGTTGAATTCGGCTCGATATATGTAAAAGTTGCAACTTCCCTATGTTATTTTTATTGCAATCTAAAATTATTTCCCTGTATGGCAATAGGGCATGACTGTTAATTTGTTTGTATTTTAGGCTTCACGTCTTTTTGTCTATATATAAATATATATAAAAATATTAAAAAATGGACGACAATAAAATTATCTAACTCAAATAGTTAACACAACCACCTCAGCATAGCAATTGTTTCTTAAGTTGTGCAAACACAAAAGTAATTCTAATCATGAAATGCGGATTAATAAAAATTAGCGCTAACTCTTGACAAAACATGTAACACAATAACAGATACCTACGTGCAGTAAACATTTTGTCTAGATTCACGATTTAAGCAGATAATTTTCTGTGGCGGTTTTACTGCTACTGCCATGTTAAATCCATGCACACAAATGCTGTATTGTTTGTAAACAATCGATTTGATTTGCGAAACATATTAGATGTTCATCATATAATAAGTAAGGTATACACTTAACCTAGGAAATGTACTTACTAGGTAATAGATATATTCTATATAGGTAGGTATTTAGCTCGTAATTGTAATTGCAGGATAATGCTTAATGTACAAACACCAAAAAAAATTATGTCTAAAACCTAAATTGCAAAAAATAATCCAGAGACACAGCAAAACACGAAAATCTTGTATGTCATCGCCGTGCATCACATGTCACACACAATAAAAGTAAAAAAATAACCAAGCGTCAATGCGATTCCAGCGATGACAAACGGTGTGGCGTGAATATGAACTGTGAATCTATAAAGTAACGGTCATCATGTGTTAATTACATGCTTAGCATGTTATTTTTCTGAAGTAACAGCGATAGAGTTTATAATATCGCTAGCATATCATTAAAATTAATTTCTGAAATGTAAATTATTGCTATGTCGCTGTTACATATTTGGCATGTAAGGTTAGCCATGTATCTCAAAAGTAACAGCTAACATCGCTATCATGTACCAGTGTAAGCGCAAAATCATAGGTAACAGAAAACAATCCCAGAAACATGACATGCATGTATCAGGATATGTCGCATTGGTTACTTAAAAATAACATCTCCGCGATGTAAATATCACAATTGTGTTGCCTGAGTAAGAGATAAAGAAATGTAAAAGCATTGTTGAGTCAATAACAAAAAATGAAAGAGACTTTAAAGGGGGCTATAGAGGAAACTCTAGCAACGGTTTTTGTTTGAAATAAATAAATAACAATTTTTGGAGATTTGGAGAAGGCAGCAGCTAAAAAGAAGGTTCAGAAAAAAAGTTAACAAAAAAGGGGAATTTGTAAGTGAAAAAGTAACAAGGATACAAGTTAAACAGCCCAGGAGTTCCAGAGGGAGTAACAGTGAGTTTTGTACAAAGTTATAAACACAATTACTTACTTTATCAGGTAAAAACAATACAGTCGGTGGTCGGTGGTATATAACAGAGAAACGATAAAGCTGCATTAATATTTGTATACATAGAACTTGATAGGGCACATTTTCAACTAAAGCTACAATAATTCAGTGAAGTCATGAAAAATATAACGCGTCATTCAACAACAAAAGCAATCACCATATTTAACTTAATTTATAAAATCACAGTTTCATTTGTAAAAATGCTGCAGGCTTATCTAATATAGTAAAAATTCATTGATCAATAAGTCCAAATTTGAAAAAAAATTAAATAACAAAGCTTGGCCAAAAATTGTGGGGGTTATTAAAGTTTAATATAAACAAGAGTTTGTAAAGTAACTAGGCATATTTTTAAAATACTTTTGTCACATTTGTTTAGTTTTGAATAAAGTTATATTGTTGTTTTGTCGGAAAAAATAAAAATTTGGGTTTTATTTGGATTATTTTGTATACATACAAGGGCAGAATATAAAAAAAATTGAATAAAATTTCATATTCATTCACAAAGTTATATATATATATATATATATATATATATATATATATATATATATATATATATATATATATATATATATAAGGAATAATATCTTATTTGGTACCTGAACCTATTAGAACTCACTCAGATAGTGTCATTTTGCTCTTTTGATTGATTGATAGCTATCCGAGGTAGCAAAGAAGAAAAGGAACAGGTAAATATACCAATATATGAATAGATGGTAAGTTTTCCTTGGTGTATTAACTGCCATAAATAATACTACAATCACAAATGTTGCTAAATTTTATTTACCATATACACAAACTTAAACATCATAAAACATTTATTAACATTAAAACCCTTTTATTACGTTTCTTTAACAATTGACACCCATAAACTTAGGGTAGTAAAGTAAAACTTATTTATTATATTTCTAAAAAAAGTCGCCCTAAGCGAGGGACTAGGATACTAAAACAAAAATTCTGTAACAAATAGAAAAACCATAAATAATTAATTATAATTTCTATTTCCTCAAAAACACAATAATAAAAGAATTTATAATAATAATAATTATATATATATATATATATATATATATATATATATATATATATATATATATATATATATATATATATATATATATATAGTCTAATTATACTTCCAAAAAATTTGGGCGTAAGTTGCATTTGAAAAAATAGAGGGGGATAGTTCGTATTTTTTTTATTTCAAGGTCGTGGTACTGAGATACAGATTACGTTTAAAGCGATTTTCCATAATTAAGCTTAAAACGGCTAAAGATAAGATTTTAATAATTTGTACACGAGTAAATATTAACCTCTTATAAGGAAAAATGCATTTTTTTTTATTATGTAAAGCAGTGGGCACTCTGATGGTTACAATTTAGAAAAAAATAGGTAAAACGTAAAAATTTCCGAAATTTTACAACGGTTTTCAAAAATTCAAAGACTAATACAAAAATAAAATATACTGGTAGAAATTCGATAGGATGTACAGTTTTCAAGAATAATGGAGTTAAAATTGTTTGTTTGCTAAAGACGCACAAGAATAAATTTAGATTTTTAAACTGAAAGTTTACGTTCCTAGGGATACAGGAAAAGCTCTAAACAGCAGTTTAAATTGTGTGTGTATGTGTTTTGTTTCTTTAACGTCGGCCTGTTTCCGCAACTATGGCTAATCACCGACGCTAGGGAGCAGTTTCACCTCACTATCCTGGAAATTTTGCCGTACTCCTGAGTAGATAAGCTATGCTGATTCTAGACCACTTAAGAACGCACATTTTCAAAACGCACCATTTTTAAAACCACGCCCTAAATACCTCCACTTTAGGGGGCGTGGCCACGCCCATTTACCTAAATCGACCAATCAGAGGCCACTTTTAACCACAAATACGCCCATTTTGTACACATTTAGCCAATAAAATCGCTTCTCCCCTCCATCAATCACCCCCATCGGCACATTGGTCCAGAGTCCGGGGGTTACTGGCCCAAAAAAGCTAAGGAAAGTTTTTGCAAAACACAACACATTTGGAGATGTGGTTCCGAGACACAAAAGCTAACGAAAGCTTTTAAGCAAAACTATCGGAGCTTTTGGAGATTAATTAATAAAATAATAAGTGTTTATCATCACATTGGTTGAGATGGTATGAAGTTTCATCACCCAACCTTTAATCTTAAGAAGCTTAATGATCTTTAGGGAAAACAAATGAGGGATGTATCGGAGATTTATTAATTTAATTATATTGGATGAGATGGTATGAAGTTTCATCACCTAACCTGTATTCGTGGGTAGCTTAATAAGCTTTGGCGAAAACTAATGAGTGTTGTATCGGAGCTTCATTAATTGATTGGCTTTCATGTTGCGACATCTTAATGAAAGCTTTGGTCTTTAGCGATGGAGAAGTGTGAATCTTAATTAGATGCAGGAATCATTGAAGAGGACTCTATTATTTAAAGTTACGTCACCTCAACCTTTAGAGCCGTCAAATGAGAGTGAGGTTGATAAGCGAGAATAATTGTATTGGTCGCGGACTCCATGTTAATTAATAAACTAATAAGTGGTTATCATTACATTGGTTGAAGACTCCATTATTTAAACATACGTGACCACAACCTTTAGAGGCGACAAATAAGAGTGAGGTTCATTTTATTCGTCTTAATGAGTAGAATTCAAAAATGGCGACTAGCGCTTGTACAAAAATGAGATAAAAAACTTAAAACCCTTATCGCGGAAGATCCGTGAGATGTACTATAGAACCAACACATGTTAAGTGTTAAGGAGGTCAAATCAAAGTGGAATATACAATAAAATGACCACTTCCGGTCTAAACTTTAAATCCTTATATCTTTTGAACGGAAAGTGATAGAAAGGAACTGGCTTCAAAAATATATCGTTTCGTAACAAGGGCTACAAGAAAATGAGATTAAAAACTTCAAACCCTTATCGCGGAAGATCGGTGAGATGTACGCTGGAAACAATACATGCACGGTGTTAAGGAGGCCAAACTAAATTGGAATATACAATAAAATGACCACTTCCGGTCTAAATTTTAAATCGTTATATCTTTTGAATGGAAAGTGATAGAAATGAACTGACTTTAAAAATATATTGTTTCGTAACAAGGTCTACAAGAAACTGAGATAAAAAACTTCAAACCCTTATCGCGGAAGATCGGTGAGATGTACGATAGAACCAATACATGCACGGTGTTAAGGAGGCCAAACCAAATTGGAATATACAATAAAATGGCCACTTCCGGTTTAAACTTTAAATCGTTATATCTTTTGAGCGGAAAGTGATAGAAAGGAACCGACTTCAAAAATGTATGTTTCGTAACAAGGTCTACAAGAAACTGAGATAAAAAACTTCAAACCCTTATCGCGGAAGATCGGTGAGATGTACGCTGGAACCAATACATGCACGGTGTTAAGGAGGCCAAACCAAATTGGAATATACAATAAAATGGCCACTTCCGGTCTAAACTTTAAATCGTTATATCTTTTGAACGGAAAGTGATAGAAAGGAACCGACTTCAAAAATGTATGTTTCGTAACAAGCTCTACAAGAAACTGAGATAAAAAACTTCAAATCCTTATCGCGGAAGATCGGTGAGATGTACGATAGAACCAATACATGCACGGTGTTAAGGAGGCCAAAGCAAATTGGAATATACAATAAAATGGCCACTTCCGGTCTAAACTTTAAATCGTTATATCTTTTGAACGGAAAGTGATAGAAAGAAACCGACTTCAAAAATGTATGTTTCGTAACAAGGTCTACAAGAAACTGAGATAAAAAACTTCAAACCCTTATCGTGGAAGATCGGTGAGATGCACGATAGAACCAATACATGCACGGTGTTAAGGAGGTCAAACCAAATTGGAATATACAATAAAATGGCCACTTCCGGTCTAAAATTTAAATCGTTATATCTTTTGAACGGAAAGTGATAGAAAGGAACCGACTTCATAAATGTATGTTTCGTAACAAGGTCTACAAGAAACTGAGATAAAAACTTCAAACCCTTATCGCGGAAGATCGGCGAGATGTACGATAGAACCAATACATACACGCTGTTCAGCAAAGCAAACTCTATAAGCATATTAAATAAAAAATGTTACTTCTGGTAGACACTTCCGGTATAGCTATTCTTAGAGCTAGATACATGTGTGACACCTCAAAATAATCGTCTTGTTGAACAGAAGAAATATAATATTTAAGTAAGTCAGAACAAGCTGTGTTAACACCTAAAAACAACACACTCTCTCTTAGACTTAATGAAGTTACTTTCAGAGAAAATTTCAACCATACCATAAAGAACAGTATTAAATAGCGTATTTAAATGTTGACTACATCAAGTGATGCGTACTACAGACAAATTTTAGTACACCCTCTTAGACTTATTGAAGTTGACGGCACAGGCAGCTGTCAAGCGTACCTAACAAACCAAAGTAAATATGTCTTGAAGAACAGTCTTCAATTACCCTAAACCAACACATCTCTATCATTTCAGAGTAATCTTAGCCATGTGACCAGTTAAACTAAGTATCTTAAAGTGTAGCTTTTATGTTTATGAGATATAAAATAAGAAAACCAAAGAGTTAATTGTCTATTACAACAACAAGCAGAAGGGGGTTGACTTGGTACCTACAGCTGCTACATACTTGGTAAAAATGGGTGCCACTAGCATTTCAGAGTAATTTTAATCACACAACACTCTAACTAACTGTATTGAGACGTGGCTTTATGTGTTAATGGGTGGAAATAACAAAACTAAAGAGTTGATTGTCTATTACAACTGTCAGCTAAAGAAGCATTTAGGTAGCCGGAATACCGATATCCTAAATATTTCAAGAGTAATCTTAGTCACACAACACTCTTAACTAACTGTCTTGAGATGTGGCTTTATGTGTCATTGGTTGGAAAATAAGAAAACTAAAGAGTTGATTGCCTATTACAACAGTCAGCTGAAGGAACATTTGGGTTATCGGAATACCGATATGCCAAATGTTCCAACCGAAGGAGCCCACTTAGAGACATCTCCAGGGGCTCGGAATACCGATGCCCTAGAAGTGTCGGAAGCAACATTTCAATTAACACCAACAACCGCTAAACACTTGTTGGACTTTAATATGTTTGATATTAAATTCGGTTTGCTACATAACCATTCATTTTTATGAAAAACTCAACAATTTTTATTTCTGCGTAAGCGAATTTAATCAGAAATATAGAACCAATCTTCAAGGAACCGAAGTAAAAGGATAAGAACATTAAGAACAAACATTCCGATACCGAAGTGATCCTAAACACACCATATGATGCAAATTCTGTAAATCTCTATAACAGAAGAAAAACAGAAGTGAAACACCGTAAGACAAATAGAACCGACGTACATAACAGATGTGTCTGAGGAGAAACGTATTCAGAACCTTATTGAGTTTACTAAGTTTTAAGTATACGAACATATCAGTCTATGTACCAACCAATACCGATACCCTTAATATTTCAACCAAAGGAGCCCACTTAGACTCATCTCCAGGGAGCCGGAATACTGGCCCCCTAGAAGTGTCGGAAGCAACATCTCAACTAACACCTACAACCGCTACATACTTGGTAAAAAATGGGTGGAGCTCAGATTGTAAACGACTTGATAGGTGGTACATATGTTTGCAAAGATTTCATTCTAAATTTAGCCTGTTGGATATCCAATCTTTTCTATGAAAAGTGCAACCAACCAACTAACCAACCACCCAACCAACCAACCAACGTTGAGGGGCGTAGAGATAGCAAGCTATCTACAAGTGGACCCCTCTGAACCTATGATGTTAATAATGGATTAAGAGATTGAATTGGTACGTGTTTATATTGAAGGCTTGCAAGCTACGTACAAGTGTCTGAATATATGATGGTAATGATGGGTTAAGATATTTAATTGACATGTATTAAAGGCTTAGCGGTTTTCATTTGAGTCATCGTCATTCGAAAACTATTAGAACGAAAACCAGGTCCTTTACTCTGGTATATCTTACTCAGTAGGAACCAAATGTCTTCGAAAACAACATTCTTTGCTTTTCTGAAAGGCAAGTGAGCAGCCTCCTTGTCGAACCCCTCCGAGCTAAAGGTAAACCCCACTCTGTCTTCGGGATCGACATCATGGACTATATGACTCACAATATCTTTAATACGATCTTTGACCCACTTCTCTGGATCGTTGACATCGTCAGGTATATCTTGTAGTCTAAAGCATACGCTTCGTCTATCAAGTTTAAACTTCTTATTGGAGGTCACTGTATCTTCAAGTATTTGGAATGCCATTGTTTCGTGCTACACAACTGACTGTGTTGGTTAAAGGACCGAAGTTTAGCCTCGTGTTTATTAAAGAACAAAGTTTAGCAGGTACTATTTGTTTTCACCTTCACTGTTGGCTACCGACTGAACCTTAGCGGACGCTCCTCGTCTTAATATTCGACAAACAACACAGACAACACAACTTATTGTTTTCACCTTCACTGTTGGTTAACGACTGAACCTTAGTGGACGCTTCACGTCTTAATATTCAACAGACAACAACGACAGTTGTCATACAGCTGTCTGACATGACAGACAGCTGTCATACAGCTGTCATACAGCTGTCATACAGCTGTGTTAGACAGCTGTGTTAGACAGCTGTGTTAGACAGCTGTGTTAGACAGCTGTGTTAGACAGCTGTATGACAGCTGTATGACAGCTGTATGACAGCTGTCTGTCATGTCAGACAGCTGTATGACAACTGTCGTTGTTGTCTGTTGAATATTAAGACGTGAAGCGTCCACTAAGGTTCAGTCGTTAACCAACAGTGAAGGTGAAAACAATAAGTTGTGTTGTCTGTGTTGTTTGTCGAATATTAAGACGAGGAGCGTCCGCTAAGGTTCAGTCGGTAGCCAACAGTGAAGGTGAAAACAAATAGTACCTGCTAAACTTTGTTCTTTAATAAACACGAGGCTAAACTTCGGTCCTTTAACCAACACAGTCAGTTGTGTAGCACGAAACAATGGCATTCCAAATACTTGAAGATACAGTGACCTCCAATAAGAAGTTTAAACTTGATAGACGAAGCGTATGCTTTAGACTACAAGATATACCTGACGATGTCAACGATCCAGAGAAGTGGGTCAACGATCGTATTAAAGATATTGTGAGTCATATAGTCCATGATGTCGATCCCGAAGACAGAGTGGGGTTTACCTTTAGCTCGGAGGGGTTCGACAAGGAGGCTGCTCACTTGCCTTTCAGAAAAGCAAAGAATGTTGTTTTCGAAGACATTTGGTTCCTACTGAGTAAGATATACCAGAGTAAAGGACCTGGTTTTCGTTCTAATAGTTTTCGAATGACGATGACTCAAATGAAAACCGCTAAGCCTTTAATACATGTCAATTAAATATCTTAACCCATCATTACCATCATATATTCAGACACTTGTACGTAGCTTGCAAGCCTTCAATATAAACACGTACCAATTCAATCTCTTAATCCATTATTAACATCATAGGTTCAGAGGGGTCCACTTGTAGATAGCTTGCTATCTCTACGCCCCTCAACGTTGGTTGGTTGGTTGGGTGGTTGGTTAGTTGGTTGGTTGCACTTTTCATAGAAAAGATTGGATATCCAACAGGCTAAATTTAGAATGAAATCTTTGCAAACATATGTACCACCTATCAAGTCGTTTACAATCTGAGCTCCACCCATTTTTTACCAAGTATGTAGCGGTTGTAGGTGTTAGTTGAGATGTTGCTTCCGACACTTCTAGGGGGCCAGTATTCCGGCTCCCTGGAGATGAGTCTAAGTGGGCTCCTTTGGTTGAAATATTAAGGGTATCGGTATTGGTTGGTACATAGACTGATATGTTCGTATACTTAAAACTTAGTAAACTCAATAAGGTTCTGAATACGTTTCTCCTCAGACACATCTGTTATGTACGTCGGTTCTATTTGTCTTACGGTGTTTCACTTCTGTTTTTCTTCTGTTAAAGAGATTTACAGAATTTGCATCATATGGTGTGTTTAGGATCACTTCGGTATCGGAATGTTTGTTCTTAATGTTCTTATCCTTTTACTTCGGTTCCTTGAAGATTGGTTCTATATTTCTGATTAAATTCGCTTACGCAGAAATAAAAATTGTTGAGTTTTTCATAAAAATGAATGGTTATGTAGCAAACCGAATTTAATATCAAACATATTAAAGTCCAACAAGTGTTTAGCGGTTGTTGGTGTTAATTGAAATGTTGCTTCCGACACTTCTAGGGCATCGGTATTCCGAGCCCCTGGAGATGTCTCTAAGTGGGCTCCTTCGGTTGGAACATTTGGCATATCGGTATTCCGATAACCCAAATGTTCCTTCAGCTGACTGTTGTAATAGGCAATCAACTCTTTAGTTTTCTTATTTTCCAACCAATGACACATAAAGCCACATCTCAAGACAGTTAGTTAAGAGTGTTGTATGACTAAGATTACTCTTGAAATATTTAGGATATCGGTATTCCGGCTACCTAAATGCTTCTTTAGCTGACAGTTGTAATAGACAATCAACTCTTTAGTTTTGTTATTTCCACCCATTAACACATAAAGCCACGTCTCAATACAGTTAGTTAGAGTGTTGTGTGATTAAAATTACTCTGAAATGCTAGTGGCACCCATTTTTACCAAGTATGTAGCAGCTGTAGGTACCAAGTCAACCCCCTTCTGCTTGTTGTTGTAATAGACAATTAACTCTTTGGTTTTCTTATTTTATATCTCATAAACATAAAAGCTACACTTTAAGATACTTAGTTTAACTGGTCACATGGCTAAGATTACTCTGAAATGATAGAGATGTGTTGGTTTAGGGTAATTGAAGACTGTTCTTCAAGACATATTTACTTTGGTTTGTTAGGTACGCTTGACAGCTGCCTGTGCCGTCAACTTCAATAAGTCTAAGAGGGTGTACTAAAATTTGTCTGTAGTACGCATCACTTGATGTAGTCAACATTTAAATACGCTATTTAATACTGTTCTTTATGGTATGGTTGAAATTTTCTCTGAAAGTAACTTCATTAAGTCTAAGAGAGAGTGTGTTGTTTTTAGGTGTTAACACAGCTTGTTCTGACTTACTTAAATATTATATTTCTTCTGTTCAACAAGACGATTATTTTGAGGTGTCACACATGTATCTAGCTCTAAGAATAGCTATACCGGAAGTGTCTACCAGAAGTAACATTTTTTATTTAATATGCTTATAGAGTTTGCTTTGCTGAACAGCGTGTATGTATTGGTTCTATCGTACATCTCGCCGATCTTCCGCGATAAGGGTTTGAAGTTTTTATCTCAGTTTCTTGTAGACCTTGTTACGAAACATACATTTATGAAGTCGGTTCCTTTCTATCACTTTCCGTTCAAAAGATATAACGATTTAAATTTTAGACCGGAAGTGGCCATTTTATTGTATATTCCAATTTGGTTTGACCTCCTTAACACCGTGCTTGTATTGGTTCTATCGTGCATCTCACCGATCTTCCACGATAAGGGTTTGAAGTTTTTTATCTCAGTTTCTTGTAGACCTTGTTACGAAACATACATTTTTGAAGTCGGTTTCTTTCTATCACTTTCCGTTCAAAAGATATAACGATTTAAAGTTTAGACCGGAAGTGGCCATTTTATTGTATATTCCAATTTGCTTTGGCCTCCTTAACACCGTGCATGTATTGGTTCTATCGTACATCTCACCGATCTTCCGCGATAAGGATTTGAAGTTTTTTATCTCAGTTTCTTGTAGAGCTTGTTACGAAACATACATTTTTGAAGTCGGTTCCTTTCTATCACTTTCCGTTCAAAAGATATAACGATTTAAAGTTTAGACCGGAAGTGGCCATTTTATTGTATATTCCAATTTGGTTTGGCCTCCTTAACACCGTGCATGTATTGGTTCCAGCGTACATCTCACCGATCTTCCGCGATAAGGGTTTGAAGTTTTTTATCTCAGTTTCTTGTAGACCTTGTTACGAAACATACATTTTTGAAGTCGGTTCCTTTCTATCACTTTCCGCTCAAAAGATATAACGATTTAAAGTTTAAACCGGAAGTGGCCATTTTATTGTATATTCCAATTTGGTTTGGCCTCCTTAACACCGTGCATGTATTGGTTCTATCGTACATCTCACCGATCTTCCGCGATAAGGGTTTGAAGTTTTTTATCTCAGTTTCTTGTAGACCTTGTTACGAAACAATATATTTTTAAAGTCAGTTCATTTCTATCACTTTCCATTCAAAAGATATAACGATTTAAAATTTAGACCGGAAGTGGTCATTTTATTGTATATTCCAATTTAGTTTGGCCTCCTTAACACCGTGCATGTATTGTTTCCAGCGTACATCTCACCGATCTTCCGCGATAAGGGTTTGAAGTTTTTAATCTCATTTTCTTGTAGCCCTTGTTACGAAACGATATATTTTTGAAGCCAGTTCCTTTCTATCACTTTCCGTTCAAAAGATATAAGGATTTAAAGTTTAGACCGGAAGTGGTCATTTTATTGTATATTCCACTTTGATTTGACCTCCTTAACACTTAACATGTGTTGGTTCTATAGTACATCTCACGGATCTTCCGCGATAAGGGTTTTAAGTTTTTTATCTCATTTTTGTACAAGCGCTAGTCGCCATTTTTGAATTCTACTCATTAAGACGAATAAAATGAACCTCACTCTTATTTGTCGCCTCTAAAGGTTGTGGCCACGTAAGTTTAAATAATGGAGTCTTCAACCAATGTAATGATAACCACTTATTAGTTTATTAATTAACATGGAGTCCGCGACCAATACAATTATTCTCGCTTATCAACCTCACTCTCATTTGACGGCTCTAAAGGTTGAGGTGACGTAACTTTAAATAATAGAGTCCTCTTCAATGATTCCTGCATCTAATTAAGATTCACACTTCTCCATCGCTAAAGACCAAAGCTTTCATTAAGATGTCGCAACATGAAAGCCAATCAATTAATGAAGCTCCGATACAACACTCATTAGTTTTCGCCAAAGCTTATTAAGCTACCCACGAATACAGGTTAGGTAGGTGATGAAACTTCATACCATCTCATCCAATATAATTAAACTAATAAATCTCCGATACATCCCTCATTTGTTTTCCCTAAAGATCATTAAGCTTCTTAAGATTAAAGGTTGGGTGATGAAACTTCATACCATCTCAACCAATGTGATGATAAACACTTATTATTTTATTAATTAATCTCCAAAAGCTCCGATAGTTTTGCTTAAAAGCTTTCGTTAGCTTTTGTGTCTCGGAACCACATCTCCAAATGTGTTGTGTTTTGCAAAAACTTTCCTTAGCTTTTTTGGGCCAGTAACCCCCGGACTCTGGACCAATGTGCCGATAGGGGTGATTGATGGAGGGGAGAAGCGATTTTATTGGCTAAATGTGTACAAAATGGGCGTATTTGTGGTTAAAAGTGGCCTCTGATTGGTCGATTTAGGTAAATGGGCGTGGCCCCCTAAAGTGGAGGTATTTAGGGCGTGGTTTTAAAAATGGTGCGTTTTGAAAATGTGCGTTCTTAAGTGGTCTAGAATCAGCATAGCTTATCTACTCTCCTGTCTTTCTGTTAGGAAGGTAGGGATATTTAACGTGCCCAACATCGCATGGGCACGGGATCGACGGATTTACGCCCCCTCCGAAGGGCGGAACGTCCAGACATTCAACTTGCTCAAATGCAATGCCAGAACCTCGGTTGATGTTAATGTTACAGTTTGTACTGAAAAAGTGTACCCAGTACTCTTCGGTTCAGAGGCACACGTTCTTACCCCTGAACCACCGAGGTTCTTTCGCTTAAATTGTTAAACAATAAATTGCAGGTAGTTTCATTAAATAAAAGAGAATAAGGAAAATTGTTACTTAAGTTTGTAAATACAATACGCCACAGTTTTACATAATAAATCAGATTTTGCGTTTTTCTTAAGATGCTGTTAATATTTACTTGCGTACAAATTTTGAAAATCTTATCTTTAGCTGTTTTAAAGATAATTAAGGAAAATCGCTTTAGGCGTAACAACTTTAACACCCTGTACACAGTATCACGCGCTTAAAAAGAAAAATGTTATACGAACTACCCCCACTATTTTTTCAAGGGCAACTGACACGTCAATTTTTTCAAGTACAATCAGGACACCCTATATATATATATATATATATATATATATATATATATATATATATATATATATATATATATATATATATATATATATATATATATATATATATATATATATATATATATATATATATATATATATATATATATATATACCCTGCCTATAACGTAACGCATTAATTCAGTAAAACTGAAAGTGACCATTATTAAGGAAAATTCAAAAAGAGTTCGAAATTTATTGTCAAAAACCAACTCTTTGATATAAAAATCTCCTCCTATCGTTATATGTCTTCAAAGGGTAGTTACCCCTTCGAAATTTTGAAGGTGGATGGATGGTGAGTAGTGTGATACACCTTTTTAAAGCTAATCCGATTCTCTATTCAGCAACACATTTTTTTGTAGGAATCAAATAAAGTGAGTACTAACATTTTTATTATCACTAGCACCTAACACAAGGGAAGCCTGTAAAGAATTACATAATCCAGTCTTATGATACTGATACGAAACTTATGAGATGATACTTCAATATCGTAAAGTCTATAAACAAAATGTTTAAAATGTTGGGCTTCTTATATGAAAAGAACTCCAGAGATTTTGTTGTATACAGAACCTCGGTAAATCAGGGGTAAGAACGTCTGCCTCTGAACCGAAGGGAACTGGGTTCGATCCGAGGGTTCTCCTTTCATTTTTTCAGTACAACCTGTAACAGTAACATTAACAGAGGTTCTGGCATTGTATTTGAGCAAGTTAAATGTCAGCACGTTCCGCCCTTCGGAGAGAGCGTAAAGCCGTCGGTCCAGTGTCCATACGACGTTGGACACGTTTCCTTACGGAAAGGCACGGGTTCGGCAAAATTTCCAGGATAGTGAGGTGAAACTGCTCCCTGACGTCGGTGATTGGCTATAGTCTCGAAAATAGGCCCACGTTGAAGAAACAAAAAGAACAACAATTTTGTTGTATACATTGTATCTGTAACAATCGACAGATAATAACAATTATCTACTGTGTGACATGTGTCATAAAAACGAATCAAGCATAAGTTTGATATTTTTTTGCGATACAATCTAATGATAGTAGTAGTTAATTTGCGTTTTGGTTGTCGTGCAAAGTGAATACGTATTACTCTCAACTTTTGATTTTTTTTAATGAACTGATCATTTATTGGTTTATCATTATTATTATTAAGCGTTTATCAATAGCTTAAAGAATTGAAGCTCTATTGATGACTGGTTATGGTGACAGGATCTGAACTCAAGCAGAGGTGTGTATTCTGTTTAATACTAAATGATCTGAGCAGTGAGTCGATAAGAACTTTCTAGGAACGTATAGCGTGGAAGATTTGCTAAAAACAGATTGACGGTCTATAAGTGAAAAAGTGAAATTAAACGTCTGATTGGCAGTGGAAGAGAATCCCCACAGTAGTGGTCGGCAAATTGGCAGAGACAATGGAATTCCATTTCAGACGGAAAAGTATGAAAACTTGAAAAGCTTCATCCCTGTAAAATACAGCTTTTTCAGGAGGTATCTGATGACGTTCCAGACTGAAGGATGCAGTTTTGTGCAACGTTAATGGATACATTTAATGATAACTCTTTGCAAGTACCGGATATTCTGCTTTCGTACGAATCTACTTTTACACTACATGGATAAGTTAACCGTCAAAACTTCAGATATTGGGCAAGGGAAAAATCTAAGAGGGATGCGACGGAATCACACACACTATCCACTATTTACGGGTTAGTATGTCAAATTCTGGATCTAGACTTATATCACTTTGGCTTTTATATAGCATCCCATAAAACTCTTTCACTATATTTAAAATATATTTCCTGTTCGTTGATGTGTGCCCTTATGCATTTTTAAGTTTTATTATTTGTCTCATTCCATTGTCAAGCTTTCTACGTAGAACTTTCATACCCTTGTTGTTTTCTAAGGTATCTTTGATTTGGTTGTGTCTAAAAGCTCTTACGTCGCGTCAGATGGCTTTTGAAATTTGTTTATTTATTTCTCTTAATTCTTCTTCAGACGCATAGCTTTTTGACCTCATATCCCTAATTTTTTCTATGAGAAGTTTGGTCTCCCTGCTTAGTTTTCTTCCCTTTGATTTGTTAAGCAGTGCCGACTTTGGGCCCAAAAACTTCAATACTTTCTGTTAATATGTGAACAACATCTTAACTTTAAGTTATTATTAAATGCTTAGTCTTGTTATAAGTTCAAAAAGACATTCCTTTCAAAAGAGTAACATGAAAATTGCGGCTGATTTCAATATTCAATGCACTATTATTTCACTTGATTTAAATTGAGAATACATGTGACGTGTGCCACTCCACTCTCTGATTGGTCGAGATTTACCAGGCAACCTCCTTAATCTATAAACCTTGATCTACAACCGTATTGCAACGTGGTGTCAACTAAATCCATGACAGTTAAATTTAATGTCATTGTCCGCCGCATAAAGTTTCTATCGACATGCTCCTTTCAAGTGAAGAAATGCGAGATATATTGCAAATCTATCACACTTAGCATCGAAATATGACGGTTACCTCCCAAACATATCTGCAGCTGTATCCAGAAAGGAAACAACGAGCTGAAAATAATTATGTCATTTAACAGGAAGTTAAGTTGGTTTTTTAAGCCCCGAATAAAACATTAGCGCATAGCTAATGAAAATAAAGAAAAAAAAATACAAGCAGTAAGTTTGGCATAAATCGCCCGCAATCACCATCTCATAATATGTAATATTTTCCTTTGAGAGCCTCGCTGGTCCAGAGGTAAGAACGTATGCCTCTGAACCAGAGGGTACTGGGTTCGGTTCCTAGGATTTTTCTTTCACTTTTGCAGTACATACTGTAAATTTAACATCAACTGAAGTTGCGGCATTGTATTTGAGCAAGTTGAATGTTTGCACCTTCCACCCTCCACAAGGAGCGTAAAGTCGACGGTCCATGCGATATAGGGCACGTTAAAGGTCCATACCCTCCTAACAGAAAGGCAGGGGTTTAGCAAAATTTCCTGAATAGTGAAGCAAAAGCGCTCCCTGGTGTTGGTGGTTGCCCATAGTCGCGGAAATAGACATGTTGAAGTATAACAACAAAAAATTCCTTTAGGTTAAAGATAGGCGTTCTGCTTGCTCTGAAAATGGTTACTGGAGCGCCATGGTTTGTCCGAAACAGTCAGATTCACTCTGATCTGGAAATGTCTTCGATACTTGAGTTTATAACTCAACTATCCACAACTCAGTTCGCAAAAGCCGCTTCTCGCCCAAATGCTCTTCTCCGTAGTGCAACCGACTACGACGAGCAACTTCCACATAAGCATAAGCCCAAAGCTTATACTTACCCGCTAACGCCCCCGCGGCGGCAAAAACAAAATGGAAACATTCATACCCAGAAAGTCATTGTGTGTAATCTTTCCGACGGAGGTATGGACTAAGGTCCGGTATTCCCAGGGAGGGGGTTTTAGTGAGTACAGTCTCACAGTACCTCGATATCCCACGGCACCTACGGGGCCGTGAATGGGGTCTGCATGAGCATTTTCCCCTTCTGTATCCAAAAAAAAAACTTGGAAAATTACATCTAAACTTAACATCTCGCCTCAGTGAAAACAATTTTCAATAAAATTTCGTCATAATGAACTTGCTCACGACCATCTACAGTACAGGCCGGAATGTGTAAAAGTGGCAACAGGGACATCAGTGCTGTCTTCATATGTTCGCTCACATCACAAGTCGTATGAAGTAGAATAGATTATAGATTGTGAATTGTGTAGTGTTACTGTGCTTATATAAATGGATAGATGGAAAACTTTGGGAGAAGGATCTCTAACGAAAGATACTTTATCAGCCCTCTATCAAAGCACATTAGTGCTGATTAGATTCATCAATTATAGTCTAGTTGTTTTGAATGTCGTATGTGTATTGTCTGGCAAGTTACAGACCGACAATTCGGAACATAGATTCAGTTGTTACAGGCAGCTTTCTGTATGAAATTACAACATATTTGTGACACAAATTTTTGAGTCGGATTAGAAAATGTAAGTGAAAAGGGTTCTTGCCTTAAAATCAGCAAAATATGGCAATATTTCTTGCTTCAAAAAACCTCTATTAGAGCATAGCTCCGTAAGAGAAGAAGAAACTGTAAATACCGATGATTTCTTATGCATTTTTGATAACGATATTCTCAGAAATTGATGATTCTTCATTATTATAAATATCAGGATATGCTGCGTTCGAGGCCATATCGAAAGAATCGTGTCTTCGCTGTTTGAACATTTTGAAGTCGGAAAGTAACGAAACTGATAACATGTATTTTAGTCAATTTTCATTAAAAAAATTCACTAATAAAGAGGTATCCACGGCATGATTTTTGGAAAATATCTTCAAATGAGCGCGAATTAGGGCCCCTAGAACCCTAATCCAAGATCAGTTGAAAAGTTTATATATATATATATATATATATATATATATATATATATATATATATATATATATATATATATATATATATATATATATATATATAGAGATAAATGTATCCAACCGACAACTCAAAAAATACTCCACCAATCGAAACGAAATTTGGCAATTCCCTTCATTTTGATAATAGCTTGTATGAGTTCATTAGACAGTTTTGACACTAATATACTTTCAGAAAAAAATGCGAAAAACTGTTTGAAAACGCAATAACTTTTAAATTACGAGAAGTATGAAACTAAAACTTTACACGCACATACATATCGTATCAGTGGTCCTCTCCACCAAATTTGAACTTATAGGGTTAGTGAATTCTGAATTATAACTAAATAAAAAAGAAATAATTTACGATATAACCTGAAATTACCTCTGAATGGGTCCCTATAATGTTAGACAAGGTCGGACAGATATATCAGGGTTACGCTGCTATTGACAACAAATGGTCCAAATCATACTTCAAACGAACAGCCTACAGAAATATGTGACAATAAACAATCAGCAGGGTTGCCATTTGCCTAAACTGTCATCTGAATTTTAAGATATCAGGAAAATATATAGAAATAAATTTAAAAAAATATGAAAGTGATTCAATTTGTTTAAAGGCAATTTATAACTACGTTTTAACATGTATAAATATTAAGCTTACCATTCTTCAGAGTATTTAAAACACATCGCCTCCTCCTACTTAAACATGACGACACCAGTTAGCTATTTGTCATTGTGATTTGTTATTTTGAAAACTGACAGTGGGGGGGGAGTCTAATTCGAGGTAATCCTCTTCTTCTTATTCTTTGCTTACAGACGTAATAAACAAATAATAAGAAAAAGATAACCTCGAAATCGACCCAGCTAATACCTTAGAATATTAGAATAAGGTACTTATTGTTTGCTTTTAGTTTTTAGTGAATTTTCGTTATTATTTACGCTTCATGTCGTATATGGAAAATTTGATGTAAATGAAACTACATAATATCATGCAGTAGTTTAATCTAAACCTATAAACATATGTTCAGTGTATCTTATTAAAGCTTTAATTTCAAAATTTTGTATTGTTTATATTTATTTATTTCATTTTCAAAAATTATGGATACAGCAATAGTAAATAAATGTTAAACCGCGTTTAGGTGCAGCAAGTGCGTTATGGTAGCGAATGTTCGTATAACTATTCCAAATGGTGATAATTCAATTTCGCATTACAATAGAATCTTCAGTTTTGATACATACTAAAACCTATATAAAAGCAGCGTGGGGACTAAATTTAAAAAATAACACAATAAGCTTCACAGGCAACGATAAATTTGTTTTAGAAAACCATTTTTGTTATTTTGTTTGCAGAAACTCTTTCGATTGAGCGGACCAAAACGGATCATCGAAGTGACTAATAAGGAAAAATATCTGCCAAGTTTATAATTTGGCAGGTACATTCATTTTCTAAATAAAAATTTAATTTTCGGTAAATTTGCAGATTAGCACACGCGGGCTTTCTAAAAAAAATCAGAAACATGCTTACATCTCCTTCTAGATGCACAAGCCACAAGAAATATTTCTTGCAAACAGCCCCCAAGAAAGTTACGGGACCAAGAGTGAATAGGGGTGTTGGGCGAGTAAGGAGATAAAGAGGAAATGTCTGCGAAAAGTGCGAAAAAACAGCTTAGTTGGACTCTATAAGCTGCCTTTATCCCATTTTGCAGCTATACATCCTTAAATTTCTCTTTAACCCACGAAGAACCCCTATATTTACCGCAGGTTTCGTAACTTTCCTGCTGGTTGTTCCCAAGAAACTTTTCTTGTTTACATTGTTCTTGTTTATGCATTGAGGGTGGTTGTATGCATGTAGACGGGGAAGAGGAACCTCTGAGACAAAGCAGCGGACCAAGATTTTCAATTTATGTTTAACTTGTTACCCCATTTTTTTTGTTTAAAATATGGTTCAAAAAATTTAGGTTGCCTTGTTTGTCAGTCTTACTTAGAAAACTACAATATTTCATCATTGTTAAAAAGTGTGGATACAGCAACACTAAATAAGTGTTGAAAAAGATCTGGGTGCAGCAAACACATTATGGTAGAACGTTTTGTAAAAATATTTGAAATCCGATAACTCAATTTCCTATTAAGCTAGAATCTTCAATCTTGAAACATAGTAACACCTATGTAAACGCAGCCTGGGTACTAAATTAAAGAAAAATAACATAATGAGCTTCGCGGATAACTACAAGTTGGTTTTAAAAAACATTTTTTGCTGTTTTGTTTGCAAAAACTAGTTCGATTGGGTTGACTAAAACAAACCCATCCAAGCAATTCAAAGGAAAAATACCTATCATATTTATGATTTGGCAGGTACATTCCCTTTGTAAATTTTTTTTTTCTAGAAAACTTTTGTGACTTTGATGAAATTTGTAACACAATTTTTTAAAGACATTTTCAGTACTTACCTATATCTCTACCAAACTATAATTTTCTAGCTCCATGGAAAATAGAAACTTATTCAAATAATCGCTAACTGGGACATTTAAAACAGGTCTCCTAGGTTCATCTAAATTTAAAGAATTAGTTTTAATAATATACCTTACTAATAGTGTACAATTCTTATGAAAATTCACTACTATAATGCGCTTGCTGCGTCCCGAACACTTTTCTGAATTGAATAGAGGTTGGGTAACATTACCATTGGCATCGGTAGGCTTATATTCGCAGTTGTGACCATTTTGATTTCAAAAAGTCATATGGAGCAACGTTTTTTAGCTCATACAAGCCAGAAAGAACTATGTAGATATTTGAAACAAAAAGCAATATCAACCTAAAACCCACAAAAATGATAACAGAAAATTATGCGCTAAATACGTATTTCGGCAAAGAAGTTGTCTTAATCAGTAGCAGTCGCTAAACTAACTTGTCGAAATACATATCTACCGCATAACTCTCTGTTATTATTTTTGGGATTTTTGGGGTTATTCTGCTTTATGTTTCAGTTTCCAGGCGCAGTGTCCAGTCTCAGCCTTTAACCTGTTACGTAGTTATTTCTTTACCAAAATTTAGTTTATCAAATATAGAGACTCTAAAATTAATTATGCCAGACAGTTGTTTATACAATACGCAATATATGTATAACACTTTTTAATTCTATTTTATCAAGCTTTGCGAACATTTTAATTAATAATTACACCAAGCTAAAGAATGACCGCACAGCACAACTGAAACATGTATAAAAATGTCTGGACACAGCAAGTGCGTTATGGTAGTGAATTTTCATTAAAATGTTTTTAATAGCAAATATGTTTCTTTTTTAAGAAAGCAGGCATCAAATTTGGTTACCAGTATAACCTAGATAGTAGAAACAATGTGCTATGTTTCATCAAAATAACTTTATTGTGTGAAAATGTACAAAAATTTTCGAAAGTAAACTTAAGGTGTTCCCGAAAAAACTGGTTTCTTGGTCAACCTTATAGATTAATAGCAAACTGAGCTATTCAAATTTGAAGCATTTAATAAAAATTCACTACCATAAGGCACTTGCTGTGTCCCGAATTTCTTTTCTTACAAACATGTATTATATTTCGATGGAAAATGCAAAAATGCAATAACATAAGGCGTGTTAGATCAAAAATGTTTGGGACGTAGCAAGTGCGTTATGGTAGTGAATTTTTATTAAATGTTTGAAATTTGAATAACTCAATTGTCTATGAACGTAGAAAGTTTTATTTTGGTGTGTAGTAAGGCCTTTCCCAAGCAAACATATCAACCAAATTTAATTCAAATAACTTTGTATTTTTCGAAAAAAAAAATTCTACTCAAAATTTTAATTACACAATTTTCTATAAACTTAGAAAGATTAGTTTTTGTTCGCGGTAAGGTCTTTTCCAAGGCAATATATTCACCAAATCTGATTAAAATACTTGTGTAATTTTCGGAGAAAAAATTTTTTTCAATAGAAAACTCACAATTTTCCCGGCTAACGAAGTTAGCCAAGGCATTAATAAAAGAAAGGCAGTTGTCGGTTGGATATATATATATATATATATATATATATATATATATATATATATAATATATATATATATATATATATATATATATATATATATATATATATATATATATATCAACACCCTGTATTTCGAAAACGGGGCCTCCAGAAGAAAAATGTTATAGGAAAAGTCATAAAATTTTCGTCTCGGGAATCCCTAGATAGCGGGTTTGCCCACTATTTTGTAACACCCTGTATATATATATATATATATATATATATATATATATATATATATATATATATATATATATATATATATATATATATATATATATATATATATATATAAACATATAAAAATTGAAACTGACCCCAGATATGGGTTCTAGGGATGCTAGTTCGCGCTCATTTGAAAATTTTTTTGCAAAGTCTCACCATCGATACCTCTCTAAAAGTGAATGTTTTTTAATAAAAATTTACTGAAAAAAAGAAAATTTGAATCACCAACCACCCTGCAATTGTAGAAATATTTTTTAAGTTGTAGCTCAAGATACCCTATAATTAATGTATACAATTTTTTTCGTATCTTGTATAATAAAGGATATATTGAGCTTTATTGATTTTTTACAAAAATTCAACAAAAATTATATACCATTAAACGATAAACTCTATAGCCAAGCTACTGCCAAAGCATCAGAGAAAGGGACTATTTGAAATGAAATATTTTAGTAAAATAAAGGACAATGACGATTGAAACCATGACTTCACGCTTTGTAAAACATTATTCTTGAGACATTTTCTTTCCAAAGCTCATATTAGTTTCAGGTTCTTTGCCTAAATATTACAAATTTTGACGTTTTAAATCGCCACTTTGACGTTTTGAGGAAAACCCAAATTTATTTTTCTTTAAATGCCTATAACTTTTTCATCTTTTAACCTACAGGGCTAAATTTTGGTAGGTAACTAGCCTATAACTATATTAACCGCGTGCCAAATCTGGTTGCCCTTACTTTGTTAATTCTGGACATATAATTTTTTTTCTAAAAAAAAAAAACACAAAATTTTCCGGGAAACCTCGGCGGATTTTCCTGGCTAACAAACTTATCTAAGCCACTTGCAACAGGAAGGCATTCGCCAAATTTAATCAAAATCGGCCCATTAGTTTTTTAGTTATCGGTTTGATACATACATACATATATATATATATATATATATATATATATATATATATATATATATATATATATATATATATATATATATATATATATATATATATATATATATATATATACATATAAACATATAAAAATTGAAACTGACCCCGGATATGTGTTCTGGGGGGTCTGATTAGCACTCATTTGAAGAAATTTTTTCAAAATTTCAAAGTCGGGATTTCCACATTATTGAATTTTTTTAAAGAAAATTCACTAAAACGTTAAATTCAAACCTTAACTTCCTAATTTGGGGAATGCCACTTTGTTATCAACTTCCGCCTATAGAAATCTAATTTGAATAATGAAAGTATATATTCTGAAAATATCTGGTTCACAGCACATGTTTCCAAATATAATATTGCAGCCCTATTCAAAATAAATAAAAAGCCGTTTATCTTTTAGACAAGTACAAACATAAAATTGAAAATATTTGAGTTTCTATATCCTACCCAAGAGAAGTCAAAGAAGAACCAATCTTGACTATAATCTAGGGCATATTATAAAGTTTATTACGTCTTATTTATTCATTTAACCAAGGCATATTATGTGTGTGCATTTGGTATTTAGAACAAGCGAATATTAAAACGAGAAACTTGGAGGTACACAATATCTATAGCTTAGATATTAGCATTAATAGGACTGATGCTTTAGTGCTTTACGGCGTTGCCAAATCGTACATTTAGGCCTGTACTGTAGATAGCCGTGACTTGCTGCATCTAGATGGCCGAGACTTGCTGCATCCAGTCATTTTGAAACTCGTAAAATACTGTAGGCTTTCACGTGAGATGTGCAAAAAAGTATACTTAAAACCACTGCTTGCAAATATTTTAGGCAAATGAAATGATTTTTTCTACGAAAATCCACAAAAAAGACAACTCGACACTGCGTCAAGGCTTTTTAAGTTATATTTATTAGATAACCTCATTTCTCAACAGAATATAGCAGTTTAGCAAAAATGATCTCCTATAACACACTTGCTGCATTTGTATTAGTGAATTTTCTATAAAAAATCACTAATGAGAAAATCGAGACTTTTGAATTTTGCAATAATATGGGTTCTAGCGGGCTTAGTTCGCGCTTATTTAAAGATTTTTTTTCCAAATTTCACATTCTTGGCAGATATAAAAAATTATGATACAACGTTTTTACCTATATATATATATATATATATATATATATATATATATATATATATATATATATATATATATATATATATATATATATATATATATATATATATATATATATATATATATATATATATATATATATATATATATATATCAGAGTTCCATGACGGTGACGCAGTCAGAGAGATTTTGGTTTATATTATTCGTCGAAAAAATTGAGATGCCGTATACAGATCGCTCTCAAATGGTTAATTAATTTGAAAAATTCCAATTGTCATAAATCAATTTTTTCAAATTGAACAGCCTGTATTTTGAGTTTCAGATGTGAGGGGCATGGCCTTTGCTTCAAGTTGTGTATTACAGTCCCTATATTTTTCTTCGCAAATTCGCTAAATAATCACATTTTAAATTTTAAAATTCGATCAGATTATGTGACTATTTGGCGAATTTGCGAAGAAAAATATTAAATATTTAAATTAACTTTGGTACAAAACGATAAGAAATAATTAATTTAATAGGATTATCTTACTTTTGCATTTCCAAAACATTGGAGTAGTTGATAAATTGTACTCACAAATGTCAAATGAAACTCTAAAGTGTCAGACTTAAGGAATGCTCTTATTTTTGGCAAATTGTGACATGGAAATATGAATATTTTTCCGCTTGTATTTTTCTCTACTTCCACTGGTTCAAGTCTCCGTGAGTAGTAGTAGAAAAAGAGAAAATGTATTTTTTTTTCAATTTTAATTACAGATTAGGTATATAATCTGAGTTTTATGTATTCTTTAGCAAATTTTTGTGTGAAAAAAATAGTAAATTTTCGCAGAAATTTTATCGTGTTTCCGTAGAAAGTAGTTTGTAAGATTTTTGTGACATTTTGATAATAATAATAAATATTTAATAAGTTATTTTCAAAAAAAAATGTTTTTGGATTTTCATGAAAAAATTATTTCCAAATTTTCATGCATATTTTTTTTCGGAACTTCGTCGAAAAGCTTTTAATTATTATATCTTGGCAGATAAGTAAATAGCTTGAGATTCGTTGACCAGGAAAATCGGGCCAGTTTCTTCGGGAAGATTTTCAGTTTATTTTCTAAGTATTTTTGTACTTTTTGCAAACAATCAAATTATTTCAATGAAATATGAAACATTTCTTCTACTTAATGGGTTATGCCAAATTTAATGCCTGATTCCAATAAAAAAAAACTCGGGACGCAGCAAGTGCGTTATGGTAGTGAATTTTTATTAAATGCTTCAAATTTAAATAACTCAAACTTAGAGAGTTTAATATCAATACGTAGTAAGGTTTTTCCTAAGGCAAGATATCCACAAAATTTCATTAAAATAACTTTGTAATTTTCAGAGAAAAAAATTTTTTTCGAAAGAAAATTTAAAATTTGAATAACTCAATTTTCTCTAAACTTAGAAAGTTGAATTTTGGTACGTAGTAAGGTTGTGGCAACATATATAGTAAATTTCATTAAAACAGCTTTGTTACTTTCGGAGAAAAAAAATTTTTTCGAAAGAAAACTCAACATTTTTCCGGAAAACCCCGTCTGATTTTTCTGGATAACGAACTCATCCAAGCCATTAATAAAAGACAGGCACTTGCCAAGTTTCATCGAAATCGGTTAATTATTTTTTGAGTTATCATATATATATATATATATATATATATATATATATATATATATATATATATATATATATATATATATATATATATATATATATATATATATATATATATATATATATATATATATATATATATATATATATATATATATATATATATATATAAACATATAAAAATTAAACCTATTTACAAATGAACTTTAATAAGATATTATGCTGTGACAATACCTCTCTCAAGCACCCTAAAATATAATCAAAATGTGGACAGTTATATATGTTTTATTTCTTTTTCCCTTGTCTTAATACACTACATATTTAATTTACTTATTTGATTTCATAAATAGTCGGTTAATAGTGACTTGGAATGAAGTAGACACCACATCTTCAAACATATTAAGAGAATATGAGTAAATCAACAGCAACTGGGAATGAATTCGGTCAGTCCACCAGCCACGTGGTTAAAAAACACTGTTTGTATGAGTGGTTACAACTCTACCTCTAAATAAAAGGACTGTAACAGCGGCAGAAGCAGAAGTCAATGGAAGGTGTGTGTATTCGCAAAGAAACTATTGACTATTAATAACAACAATCGACTAAAAACGCTGCGAGTTGTAAGGAGAAAATAATTATACTACAGAGGTGATAAATGATAATAAATTACAATAGGGTTATATATAATCCTAAATGCTTCCAATGATTAACAATCAGTGAATTCAGTATTATTGACATTTTTCTTAAAGTTAAAAATGAATTTCATGAGTCAATGACAATAACAGAAGCATTGACTAAACATCAGCAACCACATAGTTATGATTTAAACATAAATGTTTCAAATTTGAATAGCTAAATTTTCTGTAACCCTAGAAAGCTGAATTTTGGCACATAGTTAGGTATTTCCCAAAGCAATATGTAGACCAAATTTTATCGAAATTTTCGGAAAAAAAAATTTTTTTTGAAAGAAAACTCAAAATTTTTCCGGAAAACCCCGTCCGATTTTCCTGGCCAACGAACTCATCCAAGCCATTAATAAAAGAAAGGCACTTGCCGAGTTTCATCTAAATCGGTTATTTATTTTTTGAGTTATCAGACGGATATATATATATATATATATATATATATATATATATATATATATATATATATATATATATATATATATATATATATATATAAACATTCAAACTGACCCCGGATATGGGTTCTAGGGGTCCTAATTCGCGCTCATTTGAAAGAATTTTTGCAAAGTCTCACCATCGATACCTCTCTATTAGTGAATTTTTTTAATAAAAATTCACTAAAAAGACATATTTGCTATTAAAAACCTTTTTATGAAAATTCACTACCGTAATGTACCTGCCGCGTTTATACTTTTTTTTTCAATGTCGTTAGCGCTACCAATGATAAATTTCCACAAAAGCGTAGATAAATGCAAAATACGAAAAGATTAATCTTGTTGTTTGATCTCGTTCAACCTTCAATGGGAATAATTATTCCCTGTTTCGAATACTTGACCCTTATTTTTTCTACAATTTTGTTGATAGGGAACAATATATTCAGACGTTCATGTTCAGCCAACTAACAAAGTACGCAAATACTTCTGAGTGAATGTCGGCGTTAAAGTGACATGCATGTGGCGCGAAAGGGAAAAAACAAGCCCCCTTTTCAGGGATGAGTGCGTATATTTCAGTGGAGTGAAACATTTCGTCTCGTCAGAGATACATTCTTTGCCCTGACTACAAATGGGTAAAAATTCATTTGTTTCTCTTGAAACCACAGAAACTTTTCTGACACAGGAATACAAATGTTGAGTGGGAAATTCACTCAGTCTGCCTATTGTTTTATCTTGTACTCCCACGAGAAAAATTGGAACATTTTAGCGATGCCTTATATGTGTCAAATGAAGCATGGTATACATCTTACATTCTCACAAAAATCTCGTTGGTTTGTGCCACGCGAGGCAATAACATATCAGTCAAGAGAGTGCAATGTTGATTTTTCAGACTGAAAGTGTCTTTTTTCAGACTGAAAGTGTGTCTTCTAAAAGCAGAATAACCTGATTCATTGTCTTGGGATTTCTGAGCCAGATATAGTAACACACATTTTTGGATATATTTTTTAAATTATTAATGTATCTTTTTACAAGTAGGTTCTATATACACGGTGTCCCAATAATGCGTCTGAGTCCACTTTCGACCTTATTAAAAGGATTTGGAAATATTTTTTTATGAAAGTGGTAGGGTATCAAGAGGGGCATATTTTAAAAATGTTTCCTAATATACAGGATCATACACAGCAGAGGAGATTCTTTAAGATCAATTTTCTTAATGTATATTTTTACATTTTGGAATTTGGCGTAAAATTATCTTTCCGAAGACCTCTGACTTATTGGATTTTGATGTGGTGTTGCAGAGTGATCCGAAAAAAAATATGAAAATGTTGGTCGAAACAAGGTTTAACTAATTAATTGGTACGAGTATTAGGACTAAGTAATAAAACATGTTTTGGAGAGACATAGCCAAAAAAATCGGTAATTCTTTACTTGAGCCCGTCCAAACGGCAAAGTCCCAGCGCCCTAGAATTTGGTTATGCACTGTTGCCACATCATATAATTTAGCAAGTATGGTAGGGAGTATGATATAATTTAGTAAGTGTAACGGAAAATGAAAAAAAAACCTATATTGACGCAATAAGTGCGTTACGGTAATGAATACGAATACAATTAATACATGTGCGTTATGGTAGGGAATATTATATAATGTAGCAACTAAAACGGAAATTTTTAAAATAGAAAATTTTAAAATATACCTATATTGACGCAGCAAGTGCGTTACAGTAATGAACGAGAATACAATTACGACATGTGTGTTATAGTAGGGAGTCTCCTATAATTTAGCAAGTGAAACGAAAAATTAAAAAATATATGTGTATTGACGCAGGAAGTGCGTTACTATAATGAATACGAATACAATTAATAAATGTGTGTTATGGCAGGTGGTCTGATATAATTTAGCAAGTGAAACGGAAAATGAAAAAATATACCTATATTGACGCAATAAGTGCGTTACGGTAATGAATACGAATACAATTAATACATATGCGTTAAGGTAGGATGTATGACATAATGTAGCAACTAAAACGGAAATTTTTAAAATAGAAAATTTTAAAATATACCTATATTGATGCAGCAAGTGCGTTACTGTTATGGTTGAGAGTATGGTATAATTTATCAAGTAAAAGTCTGGACGCAACAATAGCGTTATGTTGGATACCATAGCTTTTCTAATTTTTGAGAAAATTTTTTCTCGAAAGAAAACCCAAAATTATCCCGAAAAAACTGATTCGATTTTCCTTTTAGTAGCGTGCTGATGATGAACCGGGACGGTTCGAAACTGCAGTCCACGCAAACCAATAAGAAATCACAAACGTACAGCAAACAAATAAAGTGTATATTTAAAAGTGATTACAGTGTAGTGCAATATTCCTAAAGATATATATATATATATATATATATATATATATATATATATATATATATATATATATATATATATATATATATATATATATATATATATAAACATATAATAATAGAAAGTGACCCCGGATATGGGTTCTCGGGGACCTAGTTCGCGCTAATTTGAGAAAAAATGTTTAAAATTCGAAGAGCCGGATATCTATATTAGTGAATTTTGCCTAAGAAAAGTCACTAAAATGGGAAATATTAATATCGTTGCGTCAATGAAAAGACTGTCGCATGTTTTTCTAAAAGCGTATTTTCATGTGACCCGCAACACGTTTCTTAAATACAACGACCTCTGCACTGGCTTTAACTGCTACAGAGAATCTTTGCTGACAGTTAACTGTTCTCAATATAGCTGAAGCAATATAAATATATATTCGTATTCATTACCGTAACGCACTTGCTGCGTCAATACACGTATATTTTTTTAATTTTCCGTTTCACTTGCCAAATTATAGCAGACTCCCTACCATAACACACATGTTTTAATTGTATTCTCGTTCAATACCGTAACGCACTTGCTGCGTCAATATAGGTATATTTTTGCATTCTCCGATTCACTTGCTAAATTATACCAGACTCCCTACCATAACACACATGTCTTAATTGTATTCGCTTTCATTACCGTAACGCACTTGCTGCGTTAATATAGGTATATTTTTTTAATTTTTCGTTTCACTTGCTAAATTATAGCAGACTCCTACCATAACACACATGTTTTAATTGTATTCTCGTTCAATACCGTAACGCATTTGCTGCGTCAATATAGGTATATTTTTCATTTTCCGATTCACTTGCTAAATAATATCAGACTACCCACCGTAACACACATGTCTTAATTTTATTCGTATTCATTATCGTAACGCACTTGCTGCGTCAATACACGTATATTTTTTTAATTTTCCGTTTCACTTGCTTAATTATAGCAGACTCCCTACCATAACACACATGTTTTAATTGTATTCTCGTTCATTACCGTAACGTACTTGCTTCGTCAATATAGGTAACGTCAATAACGTACTTGATGCGTGCATATTTTTTCCATGAATTCTTCGATGTTTTAAATTAGTTCTACTATGAGAAGGATGTGGCAACAGCGCGTGAGTTCAAGCGACGAAATTCTAGTGCGCTGGGACTTTGCCGTTTGGACGGGCTCAAGTAAAGGATTACCAAAATTTCTTAGACGACACAATCACCAAATATTGATTATGTTATATAGGGTGATTTTTACACAACCGTCAATTTAACACATTTTAAAGGGCGTTTTCCCATTTTTTCAAATAAAACACCCTGTATAATATAGTAATTTACACAGTAACGTATTGTTAGCCAAGTTCTATATCTGAAATTGATATTTTGAGAAATTTTTTTATGTTTTCATGACGAAACGTTAAATTATCATCTTCTATTTTGAATTATTGTTATTAGCCATGATTTTGACATAAATGACATTTTAGTTTCATTACAGACATTTTAATTTAAATAATTTTAGATCGTTGTGACAAAGTATTTGCGTATTCACGCCTATATGAAAATTACTATAATATTCATAATAAGTACACAATAATTAATTTTTCAATAGAAGAAATGGTAGCTGTGGATTATGGTGCCAGTGATCAAAATTGTTTGCTGGAAACTAGAAATTATATGCAGCGATATCCAGAAAGAATCATTTGAGAGGTTCATGAAACGATTTCATAATAATGGGAAAGTAGTATACCTATGAGCAAAAGGAAGGAATAAAAATTTCGGGACGCAGCGAGTGCGTTATTATAGCGAATTTTCATAATATTTGCATAATACATAATGTATTGCAACCTAGAAATATAATTCCTACGTAGGTGGAAGTTAGAATAGAATATCTTTAGAAAAAATTAAGTAAAGGTAAAATTAAAATTCTCTAAAAGAACATTATGTCCTTCAATATTTTCATTATATAAAGTTGTAGTACAGTTTAGATATTTACAAATCGCGTTACAAAAATAAAGGCAAACAATAAATCATGAGTGGAGAAGCCACGGTGGACAAACCGACTAAATGTCAGGTTGCCACATGCCTGTTCCGATGTGCAAAATAAGGGTATATCCCAAATTTGGTCCCAATCAGTAAAGTATTTTTTGAGTTATAGGTTGGATACATACATATCAGCCTTGGACCATTTCTTTCCTAATACCGGGACAAAGTTTGCGCCCAAAAGCGCTAAATTTTAGCATGCAAATGTATACTAATAAATAAAAAAATTCTGGACGCAGCAAGTGCGTTATGGTAGTGAATTTTCATAAAAATGTTTTTAATAACAAATATGTGTGTTTTTTTAAGAAAGCAGGCATCAAATTTGGTTACCAGTATAACCAATATAGTAAAAACAACGTGGCATGTTTCATCAAAATAACTTTATTGTGTGAAAATGTACAAAAATTTCCAAAAGTAAACTTAAAGGTTAATAGCAAATTGAGCTGTTCAAATATGAAACATTTGATCAACATTCGCTACCATAACGCACTTGCTGCGTCCAGAATTTCTTTTCCTACAAATATGCATTATATTTCGATGGAAAATGCAAAAATGCAATAACATAAGGCGTGTTTGATTAAAAACAAAAAGGAAATTTGTATCACCAACGACTTATGGGCCACCTGTGATTGTAGAAATATTATTTTAAGATGTAGGTCAAGACACCCTATAATTAATATATACAATTTTTTTTCATATCTTATATAATAACGGATATATTGAGCTTTATTGATTTTTTACGAAAATTCGACAAAAATTATATACCATTAAACGATAAACTCTATAGCTAAGGCTACTGCCAAGCATCAGAGAAAGGGTCTATTTGAAATGAATTTTCTGCAAATATTTTAGTAAAATGAAGGACAATGACGGTTGAAACTAAGACATTAGGGTTTGTAAAACATCGTTCTTGAGACATTTTATTTCTATAGCCCGTATTAGATTCAAGTTACTTGCCTAAATGTTGCCAATTTTGACATTTTAAATCGTCACTTTGACGTTTCGAGGAAAACCTCAATTTATTTTTCTTTAAATGCCTATAACTTTTTTGTCTTTTGAGCTACATAGCTAAATTTTTGTAGGTAACTTACTTATAAAGATGTAAACCTGTGTACCAAATTTGGTTGCCCTTACTTTGTTAATTCCGGAGATATGATTTTTTTTCGAAAGAAAACACAAAATTTTCCGGGAAAACCTGGGCAGATTTTCCTGGATAACGAACTTATCCAAGCCATTTGCAAAAGGAATTTTTTCACCAAATTTAATCAAAATCGGCTCATTATTTTTTGAGTTATCGGTGTGATACATATATATATAAATATAAAATATATATATATATATATATATATATATATATATATATATATATATATATATATATATATATATATATATATATATATATATATATATATATATATATATATATACAGTGTGGAACAGCCAAATGGAATAAATTCGATAACGGATAAATGAGGGCGTGTTGGGAAAAACGCTTGGACACGTCGATTTGTATTTTTAACTGCGCATCTTTTTCAAGAAAAAAAAAATTATATAGGGTGCGTCATGTGACAGTGGCCAATACCAACTTTCTTATTTTAAATACAAGCCCCTGTATATTATTAATTTTTTGGATTCTTCAGAAAATTCTAGACATAATTCATGTACAATGTTCTATACCTATCTTCAACTGTTTCGGAAATATTAAGTATTTTCAGATTTATTACAAAAATTAACATTAAAAATAGAAAATTATTTTATTTCACAAATTCGCTACATTGCATTCAATACTTATTTCCCATTCAGCTCTTGATAATGAGAAAGTAAACAAAAACCATTCCTGCGTTTCTTTTTACTGATATGAAATGAAACAAAAACAAAAACAGTTTTCTTTCTGTTCGTATAAAACTCGTAGCCTTAGCAACTTGTTGTCTGCCTGCATGACAGTAGTGATTAGTGTCAGTGCTATTGTCGTTTGAATTTCGTTAACTGTACGTAATAATATCAGAAAAATGGTTCATTTAACAGAAATGCACAAAATAACAATTCTACAAATGATTGGTTATGGAGATAACACACGGACACAGATGGAAGTGTCTCGCTTATTTCACGAAAAATTTCCAAATTTGCCGCCTGTATCCCAAGGAACAATTAGCAAAATAGAAAAGCAGTTTCGCGAGCTTGGTCATGTGAGACAGATAAAAAAAGTAGCTGCCAATGCAGTAAGTGATGATACGAAATTGGATATTACGCTTGAGTTTCAAGAAAACCCACATACTTCTGGTCGACAAGCAGCCCAACTATTCAACGTTAGCCACACAGCAATTTTTCGAACATTAAAGGAAAGTAAAATGCATCCCTATAAAATGATACCAACTCAGGAGCTCATGGAGGACGATTTCGATAGGAGAACGTATTTTTGTGAACAAATGATGGCAATGTTAGATAACAATGTGATCCAATTAGAAGATGTTTTGTTTTCTGATGAGAGCACATTTACACTTCACGGTCATGTTAATCGTCAAAATTGCCGCTATTGGTCTAATGAGAATCCTCATTGGATGAGAGAGGAACATACGCAATATCCTGAAAAAGTTAATGTTTGGGCAGGAATTGTTGGAAATCATATCGTAGGTCCCTTTTTCATTGATGGCAACTTGAATGGGGATAAATATTTAGAACTGCTCCAAAATAATGTCGTGCCAACTTTGACAAACTTATATCCAGATCCAGCAAACCCACAAGTTCCTGCCAATAAAATATGGTTTCAGCAAGATGGAGCACCGCCCCATTACCAAATCAATGTCCGGCAGTACCTGAACCAAATTTTTCCAAATCGGTGGATAGGGAGGCGCGGATCGATAGAATGGCCAGCACGATCTCCTGATCTGTCGCTATTAGACTACTTTTTGTGGGGATATGTCAAAAGTATTGTATACAAAACTAAGCCCCTCAACTTAGATGACTTAAAAAGACGAATCACGCTTGCGATTAGATCAGTCACGCCTGAGATGTTGAGTAATGTTAGAAGACATTTCTATACCAGATTAGCATGTTGCCAAGATGTTCGTGGCGAGCATTTTGAACATTTACTACATTGACATTAATTTTTTTTTGTTTTTTTAAATTATTAAGAAATAATCAGTATTTCTTATTAGAATTTGTGAAATAAAATAATTTTCTATTTTTAATGTTAATTTTTGTAATAAATCTGAAAATACTTAATATTTCCGAAACAGTTGAAGATAGGTATAGGACATTGTACATGAATTATGTCTAAAATTTTCTGAAGAATCCAAAAAATTAATAATATACAGGGGCTTGTATTTAAAATAAGAAAGTTGGTATTGGCCACTGTCACATGACGCACCCTAAATAATTTTTTTTTCTTGAAAAAGATGCGCAGTTAAAAATACAAATCGACGTGTCCAAGCGTTTTTCCCAACACGTCCTCATTTATCCGTTATCGAATTTATTCCATTTGGCTGTTCCACACTGTATATATATATATATATATATATATATATATATATATATATATATATATATATATATATATATATATATATATATATATATATATATATATATATATATATATATATATATATATATATAAACATATAAAAATTGAAACTGACCCCGGATATGTTTTTTGGGGGGCCTAATTAGCGCTCATTTGAAGAAATTTTTTCAAAATTCAAAAGTCGGGATCTCCTCATTAGTGAATTTTTTTTAAGAAAATTCACTAAAACTTATTCACAGTGACTCAATTTGTTTAAAAGCAATCTAAAACGACGTTTCATTATGTATAAATATTAAGCTTCCCATTCTTCACGTTCACGGTATTTAAAATTAAAATCCATCTCTCTCTCCTAGTTTAATCTGACCACACCTAGCTATTTGTCACAGAGAAGCGTGTGCGCTTTGCGCATCGCATAACCTCGAAATCGACTCTGCTGATGCTAATTGCTAATACCTTATTAGGATCTTATAATATAAAACAACTAGGTACCTATATGCTAAGCTTAATACAAATAGTAGGTAAATAATAACCCAACTTTTAATTTTAGTTTAACATTAACAAAATGACTGTAGTAGTATACTGTGATGGTAACATCCAATGAAACATGAAAGTGATATGTAAACTGCATGTAGATTGTAGATATTGTATGTATTACCTAATGAACTCTATACAGAATTCATTGATAGGTATTACAAGAAATCTACCTACCTCAAACTAGGCACTTATAGTCTCCAGGTAGGTACCACAAAGTACATACATCCCTAGTTAAAATTATATAAACAGATGTTTATGTTAAATTTAATAAAATTTTAACTTCATAATTTTGTATTGTTTATATTTATTTCATTTTCAAAAAGTATGGATACAGCAACAGTAAATAAGTGTTGAAAAGAGTTTAAGTGCGTTATGGTAGCGAATGTTTTTTAAAATATTTCAAATGTTGATAACCCAATTTCTCATTAAACTAGAATCTTCAGTTTTGATACATAGTAAAACGTATATAAAAGCAGCGTGGGTACTTAATTTAAAAAATAACACAATGAGCTTCACAGTTAATTACAAATGTGTTTTCAAAAACATTTTTTGTTATTTTGTTTACAGAAACTGCTTCGATTGAATTGATTAAAACCAATCATTCAAGCGATTAATGTGTAAAAATACTTACCTGCCACCTATAATTTTATAGATGTATTCCGTTTGTAAATAAAAATTCAATTTTCGGTAAATTTGCATATTAGCACATGGTGGTGGTTTAGAAAAATCTTTACAGAAATATGCTTAGAACTCCTTCCGGATGCCCAAACCACAAGAACAATTACTTGCAAACAGCCCACAAGAAAGTTACGGGACCAAGAGTGAATAGGGGTGCTCGGCGGAGAATAATATAAAAAGGAAATTTGAGCAGAAAGTGCGAAAAGAAGAGCTTAGTTGGACCACGCTAGGCTGCCTTTATACCATTTTGCAGCTATACCTCCTTAAAATAATGTTCACCCCGCACAGAACCTCTATATCCTAGCTACCTAACTTTCTTGGGGTTGCTCCAAAGGAATTTTTTTTTGTTTACATTGTTCTTGTTTATGCATTGAGGGTGATTGCAGGCATGCAGAAGGGGAAGGAGAACCCACGCGACAAAAATGATTTTGAGGTTGTCTTCTTTGTCAGTCTTACATAGTAAGCTGCAACATTTTATTATTTTCAAAAAGTGTGGATACAGCAACCGTAAATAAGTGTTGAAAAGGGTCTGGATGCAGCAAGTATGTTATAGTAGAAAATTTTCGTAAAAATATTTCAAATTCGAAAGCTCAGTAAATGTCCCATTCAGCTAGAATTCAACCATAGTAACACCTATTTAAACGCGCCTTGGGTAATAAAGTTAAAAAAAATAACATAATGTGTTTCGCGGATAACTACAAATTTGTTTTAAAAAACCTTTTTTTGTGTTTATTGTTTAAAAAATTATTTTGACAATTGCAGGGTAGTCCATATGTCGTTGGTGATACCTACAATTTTTTTGAACGTTCCTTATTGCATTTTTGCATTTTTCATCGAAATATGATGCATGTTTGTAAAAAAACGAGACGCAGTAAGGGCGTTTTGATAGAGAATTTTCATTAAATGCTTCAAAATTTAATAACTCAATTTGCTATTAACCTAAGGTTAATAACATTAACATTTTAAGTTTATTTTCGGAAATTTTTTGTACATTTTCAAACAAATTATTTTGATAAAACATAGTATATTGTTTCTACTATATAGGTTATACGCGTGACCAAATCGATGCCTGCTTTCATTAAAAAGACATATTTGTTATTAAAAACATTTTTATGAGAATTCACTTCCATAACGCGTCCAGACTTTTTATATCTTTGATCCCCTTAACCGCAGAAAAATTCAACATCTTCCCTAAATCTGTGGAGTGTAAATTTGCTTCATTTTTATTCTGTAATATACTTTCAACAATGATAATATATGTGCTTAAATCGGCTGCTGTATATTCAATATTATTGAGAATATTATTATTAGGTTGAATTAAAGAAGGAAGTCCCAAAACCCAGGCCTCCCGAAGTGCATTATCATTATTTTCAGAATCCATAGACTGGTCACTCTCAATATTTAACAGAATTTTATTACTTTCATTTTGTGGTAATTGATAAGATTTTTTGTATTGATAAATTTTATCTTGGGCGTTTTTTAGAACATCAACCAAGCCCGAATCATTATTTTGTTCAGCTAATTTTTCGACTTGTATTAGTTCATTTTCAGTGAAAATAAAATCTGAAAGTGAAATTGAAGATAGGGATTTTATATTTTGGAAAATATCTCTACTTCTTGGGCATAACTCAACAGGACAAGGGTTACAAAAATAAAGGCAAACAATAAATCATGAGTGGAGAAGCCACGGTGGACAAACCGACTAAATGTCAGGTTGCCACATGCCTGTTCCGATGTGCAAAATAAGGGTATATCCCAAATTTGGTCCCAATCAGTAAAGTATTTTTTGAGTTATAGGTTGGATACATACATATCAGCCTTGGACCATTTCTTTCCTAATACCGGGACAAAGTTTGCGCCCAAAAGCGCTAAATTTTAGCATGCAAATGTATACTAATAAATAAAAAAATTCTGGACGCAGCAAGTGCGTTATGGTAGTGAATTTTCATAAAAATGTTTTTAATAACAAATATGTGTGTTTTTTTAAGAAAGCAGGCATCAAATTTGGTTACCAGTATAACCAATATAGTAAAAACAACGTGGCATGTTTCATCAAAATAACTTTATTGTGTGAAAATGTACAAAAATTTCCAAAAGTAAACTTAAAGGTTAATAGCAAATTGAGCTGTTCAAATATGAAACATTTGATCAACATTCGCTACCATAACGCACTTGCTGCGTCCAGAATTTCTTTTCCTACAAATATGCATTATATTTCGATGGAAAATGCAAAAATGCAATAACATAAGGCGTGTTTGATTAAAAACAAAAAGGAAATTTGTATCACCAACGACTTATGGGCCACCTGTGATTGTAGAAATATTATTTTAAGATGTAGGTCAAGACACCCTATAATTAATATATACAATTTTTTTTCATATCTTATATAATAACGGATATATTGAGCTTTATTGATTTTTTACGAAAATTCGACAAAAATTATATACCATTAAACGATAAACTCTATAGCTAAGGCTACTGCCAAGCATCAGAGAAAGGGTCTATTTGAAATGAATTTTCTGCAAATATTTTAGTAAAATGAAGGACAATGACGGTTGAAACTAAGACATTAGGGTTTGTAAAACATCGTTCTTGAGACATTTTATTTCTATAGCCCGTATTAGATTCAAGTTACTTGCCTAAATGTTGCCAATTTTGACATTTTAAATCGTCACTTTGACGTTTCGAGGAAAACCTCAATTTATTTTTCTTTAAATGCCTATAACTTTTTTGTCTTTTGAGCTACATAGCTAAATTTTTGTAGGTAACTTACTTATAAAGATGTAAACCTGTGTACCAAATTTGGTTGCCCTTACTTTGTTAATTCCGGAGATATGATTTTTTTTCGAAAGAAAACACAAAATTTTCCGGGAAAACCTGGGCAGATTTTCCTGGATAACGAACTTATCCAAGCCATTTGCAAAAGGAATTATTTCACCAAATTTAATCAAAATCGGCTCATTATTTTTTGAGTTATCGGTGTGATACATATATATATAAATATAAATATATATATATATATATATATATATATATATATATATATATATATATATATATATATATATATATATATACAGTGTGGAACAGCCAAATGGAATAAATTCGATAACGGATAAATGAGGGCGTGTTGGGAAAAACGCTTGGACACGTCGATTTGTATTTTTAACTGCGCATCTTTTTCAAGAAAAAAAAATTATATAGGGTGCGTCATGTGACAGTGGCCAATACCAACTTTCTTATTTTAAATACAAGCCCCTGTATATTATTAATTTTTTGGATTCTTCAGAAAATTCTAGACATAATTCATGTACAATGTTCTATACCTATCTTCAACTGTTTCGGAAATATTAAGTATTTTCAGATTTATTACAAAAATTAACATTAAAAATAGAAAATTATTTTATTTCACAAATTCGCTACATTGCATTCAATACTTATTTCCCATTCAGCTCTTGATAATGAGAAAGTAAACAAAAACCATTCCTGCGTTTCTTTTTACTGATATGAAATGAAACAAAAACAAAAACAGTTTTCTTTCTGTTCGTATAAAACTCGTAGCCTTAGCAACTTGTTGTCTGCCTGCATGACAGTAGTGATTAGTGTCAGTGCTATTGTCGTTTGAATTTCGTTAACTGTACGTAATAATATCAGAAAAATGGTTCATTTAACAGAAATGCACAAAATAACAATTCTACAAATGATTGGTTATGGAGATAACACACGGACACAGATGGAAGTGTCTCGCTTATTTCACGAAAAATTTTCAAATTTGCCGCCTGTATCCCAAGGAACAATTAGCAAAATAGAAAAGCAGTTTCGCGAGCTTGGTCATGTGAGACAGATAAAAAAAGTAGCTGCCAATGCAGTAAGTGATGATACGAAATTGGATATTACGCTTGAGTTTCAAGAAAACCCACATACTTCTGGTCGACAAGCAGCCCAACTATTCAACGTTAGCCACACAGCAATTTTTCGAACATTAAAGGAAAGTAAAATGCATCCCTATAAAATGATACCAACTCAGGAGCTCATGGAGGACGATTTCGATAGGAGAACGTATTTTTGTGAACAAATGATGGCAATGTTAGATAACAATGTGATCCAATTAGAAGATGTTTTGTTTTCTGATGAGAGCACATTTACACTTCACGGTCATGTTAATCGTCAAAATTGCCGCTATTGGTCTAATGAGAATCCTCATTGGATGAGAGAGGAACATACGCAATATCCTGAAAAAGTTAATGTTTGGGCAGGAATTGTTGGAAATCATATCGTAGGTCCCTTTTTCATTGATGGCAACTTGAATGGGGATAAATATTTAGAACTGCTCCAAAATAATGTCGTGCCAACTTTGACAAACTTATATCCAGATCCAGCAAACCCACAAGTTCCTGCCAATAAAATATGGTTTCAGCAAGATGGAGCACCGCCCCATTACCAAATCAATGTCCGGCAGTACCTGAACCAAATTTTTCCAAATCGGTGGATAGGGAGGCGCGGATCGATAGAATGGCCAGCACGATCTCCTGATCTGTCGCTATTAGACTACTTTTTGTGGGGATATGTCAAAAGTATTGTATACAAAACTAAGCCCCTCAACTTAGATGACTTAAAAAGACGAATCACGCTTGCGATTAGATCAGTCACGCCTGAGATGTTGAGTAATGTTAGAAGACATTTCTATACCAGATTAGCATGTTGCCAAGATGTTCGTGGCGAGCATTTTGAACATTTACTACATTGACATTAATTTTTTTTTGTTTTTTTAAATTATTAAGAAATAATCAGTATTTCTTATTAGAATTTGTGAAATAAAATAATTTTCTATTTTTAATGTTAATTTTTGTAATAAATCTGAAAATACTTAATATTTCCGAAACAGTTGAAGATAGGTATAGGACATTGTACATGAATTATGTCTAAAATTTTCTGAAGAATCCAAAAAATTAATAATATACAGGGGCTTGTATTTAAAATAAGAAAGTTGGTATTGGCCACTGTCACATGACGCACCCTAAATAATTTTTTTTTCTTGAAAAAGATGCGCAGTTAAAAATACAAATCGACGTGTCCAAGCGTTTTTCCCAACACGTCCTCATTTATCCGTTATCGAATTTATTCCATTTGGCTGTTCCACACTGTATATATATATATATATATATATATATATATATATATATATATATATATATATATATATATATATATATATATATATATATATATATATAAACATATAAAAATTGAAACTGACCCCGGATATGTTTTTTGGGGGGCCTAATTAGCGCTCATTTGAAGAAATTTTTTCAAAATTCAAAAGTCGGGATCTCCTCATTGGTGAATTTTTTTTAAGAAAATTCACTAAAACTTATTCACAGTGACTCAATTTGTTTAAAAGCAATCTAAAACGACGTTTCATTATGTATAAATATTAAGCTTCCCATTCTTCACGTTCACAGTATTTAAAATTAAAATCCATCTCTCTCTCCTAGTTTAATCTGACCACACCTAGCTATTTGTCACAGAGAAGCGTGTGCGCTTTGCGCATCGCATAACCTCGAAATCGACTCTGCTGATGCTAATTGCTAATACCTTATTAGGATCTTATAATATAAAACAACTAGGTACCTATATGCTAAGCTTAATACAAATAGTAGGTAAATAATAACCCAACTTTTAATTTTAGTTTAACATTAACAAAATGACTGTAGTAGTATACTGTGATGGTAACATCCAATGAAACATGAAAGTGATATGTAAACTGCATGTAGATTGTAGATATTGTATGTATTACCTAATGAACTCTATACAGAATTCATTGATAGGTATTACAAGAAATCTACCTACCTCAAACTAGGAACTTATAGTCTCCAGGTAGGTACCACAAAGTACATACATACCTAGTTAAAATTATATAAACAGATGTTTATGTTAAATTTAATAAAATTTTAACTTCATAATTTTGTATTGTTTATATTTATTTCATTTTCAAAAAGTATGGATACAGCAACAGTAAATAAGTGTTGAAAAGAGTTTAAGTGCGTTATGGTAGCGAATGTTTTTTAAAATATTTCAAATGTTGATAACCCAATTTCTCATTAAACTAGAATCTTCAGTTTTGATACATAGTAAAACGTATATAAAAGCAGCGTGGGTACTTAATTTAAAAAATAACACAATGAGCTTCACAGTTAATTACAAATGTGTTTTCAAAAACATTTTTTGTTATTTTGTTTACAGAAACTGCTTCGATTGAATTGATTAAAACCAATCATTCAAGCGATTAATGTGTAAAAATACTTACCTGCCACCTATAATTTTATAGATGTATTCCGTTTGTAAATAAAAATTCAATTTTCGGTAAATTTGCATATTAGCACATGGTGGTGGTTTAGAAAAATCTTTACAGAAATATGCTTAGAACTCCTTCCGGATGCCCAAACCACAAGAACAATTACTTGCAAACAGCCCACAAGAAAGTTACGGGACCAAGAGTGAATAGGGGTGCTCGGCGGAGAATAATATAAAAAGGAAATTTGAGCAGAAAGTGCGAAAAGAAGAGCTTAGTTGGACCACGCTAGGCTGCCTTTATACCATTTTGCAGCTATACCTCCTTAAAATAATGTTCACCCCGCACAGAACCTCTATATCCTAGCTACCTAACTTTCTTGGGGTTGCTCCAAAGGAATTTTTTTTTGTTTACATTGTTCTTGTTTATGCATTGAGGGTGATTGCAGGCATGCAGAAGGGGAAGGAGAACCCACGCGACAAAAATGATTTTGAGGTTGTCTTCTTTGTCAGTCTTACATAGTAAGCTGCAACATTTTATTATTTTCAAAAAGTGTGGATACAGCAACCGTAAATAAGTGTTGAAAAGGGTCTGGATGCAGCAAGTATGTTATAGTAGAAATTTTCGTAAAAATATTTCAAATTCGAAAGCTCAGTAAATGTCCCATTCAGCTAGAATTCAACCATAGTAACACCTATTTAAACGCGCCTTGGGTAATAAAGTTAAAAAAAATAACATAATGTGTTTCGCGGATAACTACAAATTTGTTTTAAAAAACCTTTTTTTGTGTTTATTGTTTAAAAAATTATTTTGACAATTGCAGGGTAGTCCATATGTCGTTGGTGATACCTACAATTTTTTTGAACGTTCCTTATTGCATTTTTGCATTTTTCATCGAAATATGATGCATGTTTGTAAAAAAACGAGACGCAGTAAGGGCGTTTTGATAGAGAATTTTCATTAAATGCTTCAAAATTTAATAACTCAATTTGCTATTAACCTAAGGTTAATAACATTAACATTTTAAGTTTATTTTCGGAAATTTTTTGTACATTTTCAAACAAATTATTTTGATAAAACATAGTATATTGTTTCTACTATATAGGTTATACGCGTGACCAAATCGATGCCTGCTTTCATTAAAAAGACATATTTGTTATTAAAAACATTTTTATGAGAATTCACTTCCATAACGCGTCCAGACTTTTTATATCTTTGATCCCCTTAACCGCAGAAAAATTCAACATCTTCCCTAAATCTGTGGAGTGTAAATTTGCTTCATTTTTATTCTGTAATATACTTTCAACAATGATAATATATGTGCTTAAATCGGCTGCTGTATATTCAATATTATTGAGAATATTATTATTAGGTTGAATTAAAGAAGGAAGTCCCAAAACCCAGGCCTCCCGAAGTGCATTATCATTATTTTCAGAATCCATAGACTGGTCACTCTCAATATTTAACAGAATTTTATTACTTTCATTTTGTGGTAATTGATAAGATTTTTTGTATTGATAAATTTTATCTTGGGCGTTTTTTAGAACATCAACCAAGCCCGAATCATTATTTTGTTCAGCTAATTTTTCGACTTGTATTAGTTCATTTTCAGTGAAAATAAAATCTGAAAGTGAAATTGAAGATAGGGATTTTATATTTTGGAAAATATCTCTACTTCTTGGGCATAACTCAACAGGACAAGGGTCACCCGAACGTCCCTCGAGCATGAAGCCATATAAGCTAATAAGTAAGTAAAGGTTGTTAATACCAGTTCACAATTTAATAGCAACCAGCTCAATATCATCTGCTTTACAATTTATAACCATATATTACGGGATAAATAATATCACGTCTCGAGTCTTGGGATTTCGATTGACAGCTGGGCTGGGATGGAGCGATGTCAGATTGTGTAACTTAGATTTTAACATGTAATTTAAAATAGGATGAAGAATTGGTAACTCAACATTTATGAATATTAAACCACATTTATTGGAGGCATTAATTCTTTGACGAACTTTTATTTGTCATCAATAAGTACAAATATGATTATGATCATATGTTTTACATTTTAAGATTCAAATAAAATTTTATTATATCTGACAATCGGGCTCATTTATAATTAATTGTCACATGACTGTTGTTGTGTCCTTGGTCGATTTTAAATTATCTACTCTAAAGTAAAATATAGTCTAACCATCCTTGTCAACATTGAAGGTGCGAAAGGCATTATGGAATTTGAACTGATGTCTTAAGACTGTTTATTTTTTATTTTTTTATTTTCGAATAGCTCCTTTAATATTTCAAAAAATATTGCGTTTTCAACATTTTCTTTACAGTTTTTTTTTAAGAAAAATTATACGCACGGTGCCCATCTGCAAATTCATCGAAGCCATTAATACAATCAAGGTAATTCCCAAATTTGGTCGAAATCGGTCAAGTATCTTTTAAGTTATCGGTGTGATACACACACACATAGATATATACATATATATATATATATATATATATATATATATATATATATATATATATATATATATATATATATATATATGTACACAAAAATTGAAACCGACCCCGGATATGGGTTCTAGAGGCCCTCTTGCTCATTTCCAAAAATGTTCCAAAAGTCTCACCAATGATACCTCTTTATTACTGAATTTTCGTGGTGAAAATTCACTAAAAAGCAAACCACGTACCAAATTTTGGATCTCTACGTTAAAAGGAAAAAAAGACATAAGCATTATCGTTTTTCTTCTTAAAACGTCAAAGTCGCGATTCGAAACGTCAAAATCGACATGTTCTAGATAAAGAAACTGAAAATATTACTGCTTATGTAAAGAAATGTCGTAAAAAGTGTGTTCTATACAGCCCTAACTTTCAGATTCAGTCGTCATTGTCCTTCATTTAACTTAAATATTTGCAGAAAATGAGTTTCAAATAAACCCCTTCTCTGATGCTTTGGCAGTAGTTTCAATTATAAGGTTATAATACATGAAGAAAAAACTTTGTACCCCTTTTTAAGCACATTGCGCGCACAGAGCAGTGTGAGATTTCGCATAGTTAAAGTTCATATAAAGAAGGAGGTTCATTTATAAAAGGAGAGCAGAAAGCGAAAATGCATGTATAATATGTGTTACAAATAGATCAAAAAATACTTTGTTCTAATGAGACAGTAGGATTGCCAGTGCCAGATTTTAGCTGACTGTGAATATATTAATATGTCAATGTAAAACACATATTACTCTATGGTCGAATAGATGTATATGGATGCGGTTTTAGTGAATTTTCACCTAAACATAATATTTTATCTTTGTGGTTTTTCTTTTGTTTCTATAGTCATTTTTTCTTTAAAAAATTGACTGATATAAGGAGATCGCGATTTTTGTATTAAATGTCTACAAAGGAGCGCGAACTGGGCCTCCCAGAACCCGTTTCTACATACGAGGGCGGGTCAATAAGTCCGTGACTTTTTGAATTGCCCCCCTCTTCACAGAAAGCGCAACACTGCTTTTGTCAACAAGCATCTGTCAGTTGACTCCTGCCAAAGTTTGAACAAGCTGCGTCATTTAGTTTCTGTTAGATAGCCATTGAAAGCAGACAACCTCTTGAGTTATAACGAAAATAACAGTATATTCACTACATTATTACGGTATGGTGACGCCCACCAGGTCCACCGACTGTATCGGCAGGACAATGACGTTAGTAGTCGCTATATGTCACGCAAATTTAACTGACACTTAACATATAGTGCACGTATAAAAGGATATCTTATCGTAGGCAATGGCACAATACCTAATTCACACAACTAACTGAAACTGAAATGCCTCAATGAGGTGGTTGTTGTTAACACTCATTTGTGAGACCGAAGCAACTTCACTAGCGCACAATAGGTCGGCTTACACGACAAAGGGTATCAAGGCATAATCGTTACCATCCAAGCAGCGGAGCTTACCCACTCTAACGACCATATACGTTACTCTCAATTACACTGGAATGGCAGTGACGCTAACACGTGAACAATAATAGACTGGCTGTAGGCACCAGTCTGCCCGGAAGGACCACTTTATTTTATAGGCTCAACGTGGTGACACCGATCTACAAAATGGCTACCATACCACCTGCCACTGCATCACCAGAAACCAGAAGAAAGCTCCACTGAGGCGGTGATGTGACAACCATCGTCTCCATGTACACATGCGCTACCAACTCAGTCATGCCAACCCATAGACCTTGGATAGTCTTCCCTCTAATAACCATAGAATGTTACTAGCCGTTGCACAGAATAAAGAAATAGAGCATATGATCCCCAGCATCGCTGTAAGTTTACCATAGACTTAATAAATTTATACGAGCCGGGATACTGAAGGTATCACCTGCTCGAGGATTATGGACGAACACAGACACGATCTGTATTAACTTAAATAACTCACTCGCGTAAGATCATTAAATAGAAACAAAACCTTATAAAATGATGACATATTAACCAGAAAAACAAGTTACGACATCTGGGTCGTAACAGGCCCCCTATGATTTCAGAAAATTTCGTAAAAATATTATCAATAAGAGAAACTTACAGCTCGAGTAATTAACGATGACAGGATGCAAGCCTGAGTTCCCCCAATCTCCCAAGAATGCCAGCGTGGAGTCAGGGTTCTGAATAATTTAGCACTCCGACAATGTTAAGTTGTTAACGTCTGAAGCAGAATTCCTCTCTCCTCAATGCTATCGCACAACTCAGTCAACCAACAAGTTCCCAAATTACACCCCACCAGACGACAACTTCCTGGGCTCTTCCAGGGTAAGATGTTCACCACACTACAACAAATAAACTCTACATAGTCCCCCTATAATGTGGATAACAAATATCCTAACCGCTCCCTAAAGGAAATTGCATGAGATCACAAGATGGATAACAAGTACCCCCAACAGACTCTTACCAACAATATGCATGAGATTAACATATGGGTAACAAGTACCTTCAACACTATACATGCGATTACTATCAATGCAAATCACAACAATTACAAATCCCTCAACCGAGGTTGATAGCAATACTCACACGAGAACACAACTCTTATGGCACAGTTACGCCTAGCCACTACTTACTGAGTGCTATCGAACTCGTTACGACAACAAGGCTTTAGACCCACAATCGAGGTTCATAACGACATTCACCAGAAGAACCCAACACGGCTACTAAATAGCACAATACTACACCACCAGAATGTTCATAAACTCCAACAATTCCTCTATATGTGAAACCGTTATGACTACAAGGTCCTAGACCCACAAATCCCTCGTCGAGGTTCACAACGACATTCAATAGAAGAATCTAAGCACGGCTACTGAATAGCACAAACCGCTACATCACACGGGTGCCTACAACAATGCCTTCCCAATGTGAACTCGTCAAAACTGAACAGATCATATCACCAATAAATCTCTACAAGGAGGTTCATGACAAGGTTCATCGGACGTAAACCTAACTCTCAATGATAGATTTTCTTCAGAAGGACCCACGTAAATTTCAATGTCAATTATCAGCCTACAGCTCACAAATGCCATCACAGAGCTACACATAAGATGTTATCACAAGAAGCTTAACATGACCTGCTACTCTAGAGCCAAACTACAAAATACCCACACACAGCTTTGGTACGAATTGCTAATACATAGACCAATTCGCACACAACTATCAACAAACAAGCTAGTATGCTACACTAACCAGATGTCCATTACGACAAAATGCTGCTAATAAATAGCCTAAACTTCTGCTACCGAAAAAGCCTAAAATTCTACACCATATAGGTGTCTATAACACCACAATACCGGTAACTAAATAACCTAAAATCCTGCTACCGAAATAGCCTAAAATTCTACACTATACAGGTGTCTATAAGAAGTAGGCCTTGATGCAAAATTGTTTGAATAACGTTGTCGTGGATACTTGTTAATAGAAGTTGGCTAATATTTCTTTACAAAGAACTCAAGTTACCTGCGAGCCAATTGTAATATCGCTACCAAGCTTTTCACATTTTCTTTGTTTCGCCCTGTACAAAATGCTAAAAGGCCTTAATCAAAAACTGGCGAAAACGTCTGAAGATATTAAAATTAACTAGGGTTAGGTTAGGTTAGGTTTGAATGTGAGTGGGCCATACCGGTTCCTCTACCGCGACCATAAGGTCTATTGTGGCTCACGCTTAATGGTCTATATTTCGCCCAACAAGTTGATCCAGATCTTCCGGAGAAAGCTGTGTCTTGCCAAAGAGCAAGTATCTAGTCCTGTCCGCCGCCGGACAATAACACAGTACGTGCTCTGCTGTCTCTAACTCCACACCGACCACAATACGGTGCATGTGGTGACGCAAGCGGCAGTGTCCTGTATACAAGCCGTCTAAAGTACTCAGTTGTTGTCTGTTTAACTCTAAAAGTTTTTTAGCCCTTGACTCAGACAGGCCATTTATGAAGGACTTAGAGTGAGCTAATCCTGGCAAATTTTGCCATTGCTGGCTTGCCATTCTTTTTGTCCAGGTCTTTAAGGTGCGTTTTGCTGAGCATGATGTTATCCCCAGCACGAGTTCTGGACCGATAAAGTCCCACTGGGCACCACTCCTGGCAAACGCGTCGGCCGCAACATTGCCATCATGGTCCGAGTGCCCGGTATCCAGACCAGTGACACCTCATTACAGCTGCCCAGTTCGTTGAGGGCAGATTTACAACACCATACCGTTTTCTAATTGCAACGGTAGGAACCAAGAGCATTTATTGCAGCTTGGCTATCTGTATATATCTTTATCTATTTGTGTCTGCATTGGTTTCCTATAGTTTCCCTTGCACACATCTCGATGGCATACACTTCTGCCTGGTGTATGGTTGCGTACTTGCCGAGGCTAGTTGATAGTCTAGCATCGATGTTGCCCCCATATGCGCCGGCTTCTACTCCCATATTGGTTTTGGAGCCGTCAGCATACCAGCAGAGATCAGCTCTCAATAGGGTCGTTTGATTTCGTTCCCAGTCCTCCCTTTCCGGGAGGACGGTCTTGAAAGACAGATCTCTACTGATCTTTGCAGGCATCAAGTCTGAGACCATTTCCAGAATCTCATGACCCTCAATGTCATCAAGGAGTCCGGACCCTCCCAGACTGATTTCCTTCGGCATGCTGTCGGCCGTTTGTTTTAATCTGTACGTTGTCCACCTCGCCACCCTCTCCAGCCGTATGTGAAGAGGTGGAATATTAAGGAGGACCTCCAGGGTGGCTGATGGTGCGGTTCTTATCGCTTCCGTTATCATCAGACAAGTTTGTCTCTGTAGATGAGCCAGTTTGGCCCTCGCGATACCACGAAGTGCATTCGGCCAGCAAACTATGGCTCTATATGTTATCATTATTCTGATAAACACTACATAGAGCTAGCACATCTGTTGGGGGTTTGTTCCCCAGTTGAAATTAACCAGCTTATTATCCATAATGTGAGACGATACATTTCTGAAAAATATGGCGGACAACGAAACTTTTGAAACTTCAACACGGCTTTATTTTACACTTAGTATAAAAGAAAATTTTTAACTATTCCAAAAATTTGTGTTCCGCGTAATCTAGGCCAAGTGTGCTTTTACGCAGTGCAAACCACATTAAAAAAGTCGACTTTTAAAAAGTAACAGCCACTAAGTGAAGATTGTAACCTGGGCTGAGCACTGATAAGCACACTTGGAGTACCCAAATCACCACAACACATTAAAAAACCATGACAATCGTTTCATTAACCAAATTAGCGTAATCAGAGGGTAAATTACCTGACGATCGTTCTACTCACCAGGTTAGCGTCAGCAGAGGATGAATAATTCATCGTTTCACTAACAAGGTTAGCGTCATAAGAAAATGAATAATTCACCCTCTGATGCCGCTAACTTGCTTAATGAAACAATCGTCAGGTGTTTTAAATGTGTTGTGGTGATTTGGGTTCTCCAAGCATGCTTATAAGTGACAGCCAATTGAAAATCGTGCTGAGAGTTGCTTTTGCAGATCGTTTTGTTGACCACTTTATTTCGTGGTATACAGCCAATAAGTCTGAAGCTTAAAGCTACTACGTTCTACACAACCAAAAAAAAAAAAAACTATGGTAGTCATTTGAGGAATCAGAGTATAAAAAATTAACTTGCATTCATTATTATTAACTAGGTCATACCGATTCTGGAATTGGGAAATACACCACTGCTAGTAGCATCGGATTAAATCTATTGCGTCTATTTGACAATGGATTAGGCCGGAATTAGTAATAATAATCAATCAGTTATCAATGCAATTCGGTTCAAACGGAATATTGTAATTAAGACTGGTGTAATTAATACATAAATTGCCAATCTAGGTAGATTATAGTCATAATGTTCCACTGTGATCTTAACTAGATTAACATTATCAGGATACCCCAACTAACTTGCATTATTGCAATTGAAATATTTAACAAGGAGAAACACAGCATCTATTTGTCTAGTTTAGTATATTGACTTTAATATGCCAGTTTAATGTATATTTTCTTCTAAACACATAAACTCGTTTTATGATAAATACAGATCTAGTGGATTTACTCTACCTCCTCAAAAAGACATTCTCATAACATGAATTTAGGCCCATGACTTGACTACAAAGAAAATATTCGTGTTCCTGTAAGTACCCATAAACTTCTGAAACGTTATGTTATTCGAGTTTTAACTTAAAAATGGTTAATTTCACCAGAACACCTCTTATTTACCCAATTCCCTGAATCTATGTTACCCAAAAACATCTAGAATCGTAGCTTTGTCGGGTGCTAACTATATACCAAATTTGAAGATGGTAGCTCAATTCGTTCAAAAGTTATTGCGCCTATTAACAGACAGACGTACAGGCCGACATACCGACCAAGCAGCAGCCAAAAAAGATTCGTTCCAGAATCAAGGTTTCTATATGTTTTGAGACTTTTTACGCCATTTTAGCCAAAAATATTCGTAATTTCTGTCACCGATATACCACCCCCACACATTCAACCCCTAATTTAATTTCAGCACAGAATACCACATGTTTTAAATTGATGAAATTGAAAGTTTAGTAATAAACAAACCATAAAAAGTTATATTACCCGAGTTTGAACGAAAAAATATCAAATTTTACCAAATCACCTCCCATTCATTCCCTACCCCGTAGAGCAATTTTACCCAAAACAATCTGAACCGTTCGTTTATCTGGTGCTAACTGTATACCAAATTTGAAGACGGTATCTCAATTAATTCTAAAGTTATCGGGGCTACTAACAGACAGACGTACATACCGATATACCGACAGACAAACAGAATGTGTTTCCAAATCATGTTTTCTATATGTTTTGGCATTTTCTACGACGTTTAAGCAATTTTTTGTTTGTTTTTGTCACCGTATCATTGACGGTGTGGAAGTAGAAATAGAAACGTAAGTGTAATCGAAAAATTATTGAAACAAGGAAAACTAACAAAATTTAACGCAAATGTTCAAATTGTTCTCCACTTACCATTTGGAACACACCGATACGAGCGTGGACACATTGTACACTGTGCTCGAAAATGTCAGGAGCAATTTGCTCCAGTTCCGCGCGTGTACTTTGCTGTAGTTCATCCAAATTCTTTGATCTGCTGACGTAAGCTTTTATTTTAAATAACCCCATAAAAATCCAACGGACTCAAGTCTGGGCAACGCGGTGGCCACTCAATTGCTCCTCGACGCGCTACTATCTTTCAGAAAATGTAGCATCTAGATATTGACGGTCGTCTCCACCAAAGTGGGGAGGCGCCCCGTCTTTCGGAAACCAAATATCTTGATGGGGCACATCTAACTCGCGATTATTTGGAAAAAATACTGCCTGAGCTGGTACTAACTCAAATCGCAAGATATTACAATTATTCCCATCGATACATTCAACTTTACCATGACGTTGACTGTGGGAGTTTTGAGTCCAATAAGAGTTTTCCCGTGACCAATATCTTGAGTTATGACGATTTACTGCCCCATTCCGGCAAAAAGTGGCTTCATCAGAAAAGAAAATGTTATTAAGAAAATTCATCGCAGCGTAACATTGATTGTTCACAAAACTGTAAACGGCGGTCTGAATTATCATCGTTTCACTTGTGTATCAATTGCGCTTTGTTAAAATAATAATTCTTATCTTCGAGTAATTTTACCATTAAGATTGGTCCACGTTGTTATTTAGGGCTTCTAGTGCGATGAGGATTTTCTTCAGATTCAAGCAATATATCCAATACGACTTCTTCACTTACTAGAGTTCGACCTTCTCAAGGATAATCTTATACGAAGCCCGTTTCTGTGAATTGGGCAACTAATTTGCTTGCTATAGATTTTGTAACTAGCGGCCCATCATGATATTGTTGGCTAAATAACTGTCATGCTTCCTGATGACTTCTAAGCCTGTCGCCATATCCAGTCATCATTAATATCTCTATTCTTTCCCTTACGGCTAAACGTGCCATTTTTTGTTAAATTCGAAGTAGAATTGATTATTTTAGCTCGTTTACACTTTCACCACTAAGACTATTAGTTAATTTAAACGGCAGGTAATAATTGAAATTCATTCACGATTTAACATTATTGTCTTTATTCGGTGAATTCCAAAACCATACTGCGATAACAATCCGATAACTAAATACTAATAACAGCCCATAGTCAATAAATTATCACACCAAGTGTTGTTAAAAATTATTTTGACCTTACTTTTTGTTCCACCTGTCAAGTAGTTACATGACAGCGTATCAAAAATCATAATTTATATTGTTCATTACTGTAGAAAAGTGAAGGAAAACCTCCTTATTCTAAAGAATACTCGTCCCAAATAAAAACGGTGAAAAGTTTTTTTATTGCTTATTAATTCACGTGTTCATCTTTTAAAGTAAATAATTCAATCTTTTTCAAAACAATTGTTAGCTCAAGTACCAATTTTTTCATTTAAGTAGTAAGCAGGTCTATGGGAAAACAGCAAAAACGGTAGTCATTTTAAAAATATTATGATGACGTCATCACTCAGAAACAGGTGACGCCATGAATGAAATTTTCACGTCATAAGTTGACAAAAGATAAAATTGACTTATCCGAGTGTTTTGCTTGAAAAAATTAAATAACGCATTTATGAATGATGTTCCAAATTTTATCATCACGCTGTATATATATATATATATATATATATATATATATATATATATATATATATATATATATATACAGTGCTTTTATTTCAAAACTAGCCACCCTTAATAATTTCTATATCAAAGAAATCTGGTTCAAAAAAAACAGGTCAATTGGGATTTCGAGGGGCAGGTTCAAAAACAGTATTTTCGTAATTTTACTTTTCACCCCCTAAGCCCCAGTCACCCCAACTCTATAATTTTTAATAACACCCCCTAGCTCGAGATAAATCATTTTAAAGGTATTTGAAATCATAATCCAACGGCGTTTACGAAATTTAAATCCACCGCCAACTTTTCAATTTAGAAGAAGAAAACATCAAATTCGGAATATAAAAAACAAATTAATAGTTTAAGACAAAAACTTACTTTATTAAGTGCTCAAAGTACGCTCCGTCGTTAGCTAAACAATAAAATAGTCGATCGACGAATTCTCGTCTAACGTTTTGAAACGTTTCTGTAGTAATTTGTCGGCAAGCTTGGGTGATCCTATCTTTTAAAACCTGAATATTCTCTGGTGGAGGATTATGGCATACAACTGATTTTAAATAACCCCAAAGGAAGAAGTCCAGCGGTGTTAAGTCCACAGATCTGGCGGGCCATTCCAGGGAGCCTCGTCTGCAAATCCATTTGTCGGGAAATCTTTGATATATATATATATATATATATATATATATATATATATATATATATATATATATATATATATATATATATATATAAGCCACTTGCGAACACGTGAGACATAGTGTGGTGGTGCACCGTCCTGTTGATAGTGCAAATTTTGTTTATCCAGCAGTGGGTTGCGTTCTTCATTAAGTTGGTTTTCCAAGGACTCTGTTATGAGTGGGTGAATATAATTTTCCAAAAAATTTAAATAAAAATCACCAGTTAAATTTTATTCAATAAACAAAGGGCCTATTATTTCATTTCCAAGAATTCCCGCCCAGACATTAATTTTTTGTGGAAACTGTGTATGACCCTCTACGAACACTCGTGGATTTTGATTATCCCAATACCTACAGTTATGTTTATTAACAAAACCATTCAGAGAGAACGTTGATTCATCACTAAAGCAAATATTCTTTACCAAATTCCTATCGTCTCGAATTCTGGCAGTCATTAATTCACAGAATTGAATCCTTTTATCATAATCATCCTCGCCGAGTTCATGGAGAATGGTAAATTTATAAGGAAAGAATTTGTAAAGTTTTGAAACTTTATGTATGGAATCGACGGAAATATTCGTTAATGCAGAGACTTTTTGGAACTGCGGCACAAATCCTAAAACCTCAATTTCTGCAGCCTCGTTAAGAACTCGTGGTTGCTTATTTGCTTTGTTACATACCAGCCAGTTTCTTCAAATTTTCGTGCGGTATTACGAGCACACCTATTCTGAGCACCATACAAGTAAATTATTTCAACTCTTTCTTGTGTAGTGTAAACCATGATTGTTAATTTTATTTAAATTAAATATTTTAAATTGAAATGATTTAAATGAGTTTGAAGTTTTCAAAATTCAAAAATTTAATCACAACAGACTCGGTTTTAACTCGTTGCAGTCGTCAAGAAAGCGAACGCTAAATACGAATAAGTAACAAAATTATCAAGAAACTAAAAATGGCTCATTTTGTCTGAAATTTATCGTCAAATTAGACATGGGCGTTATCGTTCCCATATCACCTCGTACCAGGAAAATTCATAGCCACAAATGGCACCGGGGAGCTAAATTTGCAACAGCATTACGCTCAGAAAAATTATGGATAAAAACAATTTAAATGTTAGAAAAAAAAATCGACAGTCGACTATTTGATTATTAGGCTAACAACCAAGGGCACTTTGAGCACTTAATAAAGTCTGTTTTTGTCTTAAACTATTAATTTTTTTTAATATTCCGAATTTGATGACGTTTTTTTTCTTCTAAATCCAAAAGTTGGCGGTGGATTTAAATTTCGTGAACGCCGTTGGATTAGGATTTTAAATACCTTTAAAATGATGTATCTTAAGCTAGGTGGTGTCATTTAAAATTATAAAGTTGGGGTGACTGGGGCTTAGGGGGTGAAAAGTAAAATTCCGAAAATACTGTTTTTGAACGTGCCCCTCGAAATCCCAATTGACCTGTTTTTTTGAACCAGATTTCTTTGATAAAGAAATTATTAAGGGTGGCTAGTTTTGAAATGAAAGCACTGTATGTATTAATATGCACTTATGTATTTACATGAAACAAACTGCATTTACTATTTACTATAGAACCAAAACCTTATTACTAAAATTTAAATCTTTCACTTATTTTCTGGTATATGACAAACAATACTATGTGACCTCCCGTGTTTCAAAAAAGAGCGCATCGATGCGGGGTTAACCTTAACATTGAGGCATGCTTCACAAGGAACTAAGCCTTTAGAAGATATCCCTTACAAGCAGAATCACGAAAGCGTAACTTCTACCTAAACTACGTTAAGTTTTACGAGTTTCATTTGCAATAAGGAATCGTAAAACATTCCGGATATATCTCCGCGTGGATATGAAGATGGTGTTCCAATTAAAACAGTTGCCTGAAGACATGCTGAACCGCTTTATTACTGAAAATGGGTGTTTGCGTGTTATTTGCGTTATATTAGTCCCGCATTAGGCTGGATGAATGCCTCTTGGTAGCGATATTAGGTGAAGTCGGTTGCCTTACCGTCCGCAATCACATTATCAAGCTATTGCCTTAATCGCACTTCGTAAACTTGGTAGGACTAAGGCACAGTTCATCTGACCCATTTAACATAATTAGTCCTTCTGGATTATATTAACTCTTGTTTCGAACTCCTGCAGGAGTTTGATCATTGCCGGTTTCGCTGACTAATTTGAATGGTATTTGTCTAATGTCAATAGTTTGTAGCATTAATTGAGTTTAAGAGTGGAATTATCGGTATCACGTTTGTACAGAATAGAGCCAGGTACGTTAAAATTAACCAGTTTAGTTGATAGAACGTTAGCTGGCTATGTGCTTGTCAAGTTTGTGGAATGTGCGATTAGACTGGTCCATATTCCAACTGTTTGTCTTGTTTATGTTCGGTTTGATGTACAGGCGTAATTCATTTAAGTTAAACTAGACAGCGTACTGACTTCGTAAAGCAAATCGATGTGAATAATTGAAATACCTATCTACAAAATGTTTCTGATTAAGGTGCGCCAGATAGTGACGACTTCTCAGTGAATATATTAAAGATAGTTCATTGTGATATCTTGAGACCTTTTGTTCACTCAATTAATGTGATTTTTAAAGCAAGAATTATTCCATACCAATTTAAACAATCAGTAGTAATTACAGTTTATAAGAGTGGCAATAAAATAAATCCTCATTATTATATGTGTATCATAAGTGTGATTAACAACCTGGCGAGGAATTCTTAAAATTGTGGAAAAAAGTTGTATAGAAACAATACCACTATCATTACAACATAAGTGCGCTATGGTAATGAATTTTAATAGAACTGATCTGGCAGCAAATATATATTTTTAAGTTAAATGGCTATAACTTTTTTTTCTTGTAACTGAGAAATGTAAACTTTGGTACGCAGTTTATCTTTTTCACCCTGAATCCACGTATCAAATTTCGTTATCAGAACTTTTTATTTTAGAATATATAAATTTTTTCGAAAGAAAACACAAAATATGCCCGGGAAACGTGGTCTGATTTTCTTGGCAAACAAACTTGTTTAAGACACTTACAAAATGAAGGCATTTGCCAAACTTAATAAAAATCTACCCACCATTTTTTGAGTTATCGGTGTACATACATACATACATACATATATTATTATTATTACTATTATATTATATATTTTCTGTATTAAATATAAGAAATTTAGAATACATTTTTTCACTAAGTAAACAAACAGCAAAAAATAAATACTCGCAAGAGTCTAAACTCATATGCGAGAAAAGGAAAAAAAACTCTGGACGCAGCAAGTGCGTTATGGTAGTAAATTTTTATAAAAATGTTTGTATTGCAAATATGTGTGTTTTCTTTTTAAGAAAGCAGGCATCCATTTTGGTTACCAGTATAACCTATATAGTAAAACCAATGTGCCATGTTTCATAAAAATAACTTTGTTGTGTGAAAATGTACAAAAATTTCCAAAAGTCAACTTAAAGTGTTCCCGGAAAAACTCGTTTCTTGGTCAACCTTATAGGTTAATAGCAAATTGGGCTATTCAAATATGAATCATCTGATCAAAATTCGCTACCATAGCGCACTTGCTGCATCCAGAATTTCTTTTCTTACAAACATGCATTATATTTCGATGGAAAATGTAAAAATGCAATAACATAAGGCGTGTTTGATTAAAAAAAAAAAGAAAATTTGTATCACCAACGACTTATGGGCCACGCTGTGATTGAAGATTTTTAAGATGTAGCTCAAGACATCCTATAATTATTATATACAATTTTTTCATATCTTGTATAATAACGGATATATTGAGCTTTATTGATTTTTTACGAAAATTCGACAAAAATTATATACCATTAAACGATAAACTCTATGTCTAAGACTACTGCCAAGCATCGGAGAAAGGGTCTATTTGAAATGAATTTTCTGGAAATATTTTAGTAAAATGAAGGACAATGACGGCTGAAACTAAGACTTCAGGGTTTGTAAAACATCCTTCTTGAGACATTTCATTTCCATAGCCCGTATAAGATTCAAGTTATTTGCCTAAATGTTGCCGATTTTGACATTTTAAATCGCAAATTTGACGTTTTGAGGAAAACCCAAATTTATTTTTCTTTAAATGCCTATAACTTTTTTGTCTTTTGACCTACATAGCTAAATTTTGGTAGGCAACTTACCTATAAGGATATAAACCCGCTTACCATGTTGCCCTTACTTGGAGATATAAATTTTTTTTGAAAGAAAACACAAAATTTTCCGGGAAAACCTGGGCATATTTTCCTGGCTAACGAACTTATCGGCCCAGTATTTTTTGAGTTATCGGTGTGATATATATATATAAATTGAAACTGACCCCGGATATGTGTCCTGAGGGGCCCAATTAGCGCCCATTTGGAGAAATTTTTTAAAAATTCAAAAGTCGGGATCTCCTCATTAGTGAATTTTTTTAAGAAAATTCACTAATACATGACAATGCATCGCAGTGTACAATTCTAAATTAGAAACAACAATGCAAAAACGTAACACTCCAATACACAGAAATCTTAACTCTAAAACACAAATATATACGGTATATAAAAAAAAACAAAAAATAAAATCTAATGGCACAAAATATAAGTATATATAAAATCTATAAAATACACATATAAATTAAACAAAACAAGAAAAACTGCTCACACATATGTGCCACACAGGTAGATATAAAGCACAACAATTTTACAAACTACGACTAACTCAACAAAAAAATCGGGACGCAGCAAGTGCGTTATGGTAGTGAATTTTCATTAAAATGTTTTTAATAGCAAATATGTGTGGTTTTGTTTTTCAGAAAGCAGGCATCAAATTTGATTACCAGTATAACATATATAGTAAAAATAATGTGCCATGTTACATCAAAATAACTTTTTTATTGTTTGAAAACGTACAAACATTTCCGAAAGTAAACTTAAAGTGTAACCGAAAAAATCCGTTTCTGGGTCAACCTTATACGTTAATAGCAAATTGAGCTTTTCAAATATGAAGCATTTAATCATAATTCGCTACCATAAGGCACTTGCTGCGTCCAGAATTTCTTTACTTACAAATATGCATTATATTTCGATGGAAAATGCAAAAACATAAGGCGTTTTCGACTAAAAAAAAACATATTTGTATCACCAACGACTTATGGGCCATCCTGTAATTGTAGAAATATTTTTTAAGATGTAGCTCAAGACACCCTATAATTAATGTATACAATTCTTTTTCATATATTGTAGAATAACGGATATATTGAGCTTTATTGATTTTTTACGAAAATTCGACAATAGTTATATACCATTAAACGATAAACTCTATAGCTAAGACTACTGCCAAGCATCAGAAAAAGGGTCTATTTGAAATGAATTATCTGAAAATATTTCAGTTCAATGAAGGACAATGACGGTTGAAACTAAGACTACAGGGTTTGTTAAACATTCTTCTTGAGACAATTTCTTTCCATAGCCCGTATTAGATTCAAGTTCTTTGCCTAAATATTGCAAATTTTGACGTTTTAAATTGTCACTTTGACGTTTTGAGGAAAACCCCAATAAATTTTTTTAAATGCCCATAGTTTTTTCTGTCTTTTGATCTACAGCGCTAAATTTTGGTAGGTAATTTACCCATAGCGATATAAAATGATGTACCAAATTTGGTTGCCGTTACTTTGTAATTTCCGAAGATATAAATTTTTTTCTAAAGAAAACACAAAATGTTCCCCTAAACCTAGGCCGATTTTCTTGGATAACTAACTTACAAAAGGAAGGTATTCACCAAATTTTGTCAAAATCGGCCCATTATTTTTTGAGTTATCGGTGTGATACATACATACATACATACATACATACATACATACATACATACATACATACATACATACATATATATATATATATATATATATATATATATATATATATATATATATATATACATATAAAAATCGAAACTGACCCCGGATATGTGTTCTAGGGGGCCTAATTAGCGCTCATTTGAAGAATTTTTTTCAAAATTCAAAAGTCGGGATCTCTTCAATAGTGATTTTTTTTTTAAGAAAATTCACTACAATCATTCACAAATTGTCTTGATTGATTTAAGATAAATTTTTTTAGTTCTTTTTTAAATATTATCAAATTGGCAGAATTAGCACACTCAGATGGTATAAAATTATGAAATTGCGGTGCCAGATAAGTAAAGCTTCTTTGACCAACTGTCTTGGTAACGAAGGGAGTCCTAAACACCCTGTCTCTGTTCCGTGTATCATAACTGTGTTCTACCAGTGACATAGCTGACTTATTTTTTAACTGTCTAACATTGACAATAAAGTAGAACAATTGCCTTAGGTCCAATAATCCAGCTTCCTTGTAGGGAAGGTCACTTGGATACATATGGTGCTTGTTGAGAATAATTTTCAAAAACCGCTTTTGTACTATTTCTAGTCTTGTAAGATATATTCTTGCAACACCACCCCAGCCCCCAATTCCGTATGTTAGATGGGTTTCCACCAGAGCTTGATACAATATTCTAAGGTGACCAGAATTCAAAATGTGACTCAGATATTTAAACCTGTACATAATGCAACGCAGCTTTTGAACAACGCAATCAATATGTAAATCTCATCTCAGATGTTTGTCAATCAAAATCCCTACGTATTTGACTTTTTCACAAGGTAAAATTTTAAATCCGTTGCCGCCATCTTTAATTGTGATACTGGAAAAGCTTGGCGATAATGACCTGTTGCATGAAAATGGCAGGTATGTAGTCTTGCAAAAATTAATCGTTAATAGTTTACAATCGAAAAATTCTTTAATACTTATCAGATCTCCTTCAATAATTCTCTTCAGGTTTTCCCATGAGTTACTTTTATAAAATATTGCAGTGTTATCTGTATAGCTGATTATATTTCCACAGCTATTTAAGTAAAACAGATCATTTATGAAAATTGTAAACAGAATCGGCCCTAATATTTTGCCCTGCGGTACACCATATTCCACTTTTGTATACCCACTAATTTGGTTTCCTATATTTACGCTCTGATTTCTATCATTCAAATAACTCCCAAACAATTTTATCACATTACCCCTAATTTAAATGTGCTCCTGCGCTTATAACAACAACCTGTGACTTGCAGAGTCAAATGCTTTAGCCAGATCTATGAAAATACAAAGAGACAACGCACCATCAGTCAAGGAAGCATAAGCATCAGCTGTGAGACTAAGTATACCATCCTGAGTCGACACTCTCTCTTTAAAGCCAAACTACTTTTCTGAGATTAAGTTATATTTTTCAAGTAATTTACTAGCCTTAATTTAATTATGGTCTCAAAGACTTTAGTGAAGCAAGTGATCAATGATATAGGTCTATAATTGCTCACCTCCAAATGATTTCCTGACTTATACACTGGTACAATTATCGACACCTTGAATGCCTTAGGCCAATATCCTATGTCTATGGCTCTGTTGATTATGAATGCCAGGGGTTCTGCTACATTATTAGCTACTGCTTTTATAGTTTCAGCTCTTAAACCATCCACATCAGGTGCCTTATTATTCTTTAGCTGAATAATGACACGCTTTGCCTCGCATGGGCCTGTAGGAGAAACAAACATAGAGTTATTTGCAACATGACGTTTGCACTTACAGTTATTTCTCTTTTGTATATTTCCGGTAAGTAATTTGCCAACCTCCGCAAAATGTTGGTTAAAAGTATTGCATATATCTATCCTATCTCTCATAAGGTCACCACTTTTATTTTTATCGTTTCTATATCATATTTTCTGGGATTGGTCTGAGTTAGTTCTTTAACAACATCCACAGTCCTTTTGGATTGCCATTATTTTCATAAATTTTCAATTTGTAATAGTCACTTTTTGCTTTCCTTATGAGATCCGTCAACTTGTTTATAAATATTTTATAATCGTGTTTTAATTGACTATCGTAGGGATATTTTTGCGGATTTAAGTACATTTCATTCTTTCTATTAACCGAATTAATTAATCCGGATGTTATCCATTCCTTCCTTTTCACCAAACTTTTTTTCACCCTTACAAAAGTTGTGCACATATCAAGCCCGCTATTAATCAGACTTACAAAATTATCCGCAGCTATATCAAGGCTGTAAGAATTATACACGGTCTCCCAAGATATATTCTCCAATATATTACCCAACTTATTATAGTCAGTTTTCCCAATGATTCTTCTACATCTACTCTCAGCATGCTCAGTATTTATACCATCAAACACCACCTGCAAAACAAGTGTGTAGAGGTCACTCATATTCGATTTAATGATAATAGGTATTGAGTGTTCAACAATTCCTTTCACGTTGTATATAAAAATATGATCTATATAGTCGTTTTCTCTAGCAGAATCATTAATCGCAGACATATAGCCATATTCAGTCAATATACTCCGCATGATGTGTATGGTCTACGTTTATATCACCAACAAACAGGTCGTACTCACACGGCACTATCTTCCATGTAATTTCTGAGGTGTTCATTAAAATCATGAGGACTTAGTGATGGAGATCTGTACACTCCAGTTATTGAAAAAAATTTATCACTAAGAAATTTGACTCTAGCTCGCACACATGTAGAACTTCCAATTTTTATAACACCAAATTTATAATCCAAATTTTCTCTTATAGACATAGACATAGACACATATACATTTATTTGACCACTTTCTTACACTTAAAAATTCAATAATGGTGGCAAGTCGAAATACACTAGCAAAAAATCCAAGTTTTAAAAGTACAAAGCAAAATACACAGACATATAAATTAGTTAAAATTAACTATACAATAAGTGAACCTTGTAAAATACAAATTATTACATGTGTGAGATACAAAGACTATAGCAGTATGGAGGCATCCATGTACTCACGGACTGAATAGCAAGCGTTTTGCTTAAAGTAATGCTTTATAGCATTTTTAAATTTCCCATAATCTAAGGTTTTTATGTGAACTGGTAGCTTATTATATAAGGCGATATGCAAACAATTATTTACCGATTTTTGTAGTCTAAATTTCTGCGGTCGTATTAAACCAGCCGATCTTGTACTATAGTTATGGTATGCAGAATTTAGCTGATAATCAAATTTATCCCTGTGTATATTCAATAACTGACTAAAGATGTATATCGTGGGAAGAGTCATAATTCCCAGACTAATAAAGTACGGCTTACAGTCTTCACGGCAGCCAACTCCAGCAATCAACCTAACCACGTTTTTTGGAGCCTGAAGATTTGTATAGAATTTGATGAATTGCCCCACAAATTAGTGCCATACGATAGGTGGCCGTGAAATAGGGAGAAATAGACTGCCATAGGTGAACTTCTGTCAATCGAATTACTCAACCTCCTGATCACAAAAATTGGGATTGACAACTTAATCTTCAACCGAGAAATATGAGCATCCCACTTAAGGGCTCCATCTATAATGCCAAGAAGGTTATCATCATTTTTCGCCGACACCTCCGGAGTTGTGGAAAATATTACAGTAACAGTTTTTTATGTGTTTAATTTTAAGTTGTTCTGTGTAAACCACAGTTCTGTCAACTTCCTGGTACAGATCATTTCAACGTTTAGCTTTTCTGGGTCACAGCTTTGGCATATAAGCGACGTATCATCAGCGTAACAGACACAGCGACTCCGTGACGTGAAATCGAATAAATCGTTTATGTAGACTATGAAGAGTAGCGGCCCCAAGACATAACCCTGCGACACCCCACTTCCCACAGCCCCAAGATTCGACATTTCCTCATTAAAAAAGACGCGCTGCTTTCTCATATGTAAGTATGAACTTATTAACTTTAACGGAGGACCCCTAACACCATATCTGAACAATTTCTCAATCAGCAGATCATGGGAGACACAGTCAAACGCCTTGCTTAGGTCACAAAGCGTAAGGCCAACATGATTACCCACCTCAAGACCCGCAACTATATCCCTAACAACCTTGCTGACTGCCTGCACAGTCGAGCGCCGCCTTCTGAAACCGAACTGACAGTCACTCAACAATTCCCCACTTTCAAAATACTGGCTAAGTAGTTTGTGAATTATTATCTCAAATATCTTTCCAAACAGCGGTACAATAGAAACAGGGCCGTAATTATCCAAGCAATTTACATCACCTTTTTTTAGCAAAGATATTACCCTGGAAATTTTAAAACAATCCGGAAATGTGCCCTCAGATACACAATGGTTAAATATATGTGTCAACGGCGACACCAAATATTCCTTTATTTCCTTGACAACAATGCTATTAATGTTATTTATATATATATATATATATATATATATATATATATATATATATATATATATATATATATATATATATATATATATATATATATATCAAAAGCATTTGACCTTTTAAGATAATTAATGGCGTCCAAGACTTCACTTTCTACAACCGGCAGCATAACAAAAGAGCTACAGGCCATCGGAATGCCAGAAATTAGCTGCCTTTGTAGCTCAAAACTTACTGGTAGAGTTTATACAATGTCAGCTGCCACCGATACAACAAATTCATTCATCTTATCAGCTGTTATTTTGCTATTCAATTTTGACGTTTTTTTGTGACAAGTTTCGTTCATAATTTATGACCATCCATACGTACCTTGCTTTATTTTTTGAAGTGGCTATAAAGTTACTGAATGCCTGTTTTTTGTTAATAATATGGCATTTCTATAGTTATTCAATAACAGCTTGTATACTTCTCTATCCGAAGAGTCACTAGTTACATCAGCTATCGCCTTAACACTTGAAACACTGTTCTCATATCTCTCAATTCCTGAGTGAACCAATGCACAGGCGGTTTATTGGAATTTAAATGTTTCAGTGGAAAATTGTGAAGTATGAAACTTTGACAAATATTGGTTATAACTGTGGCCAAATATTTAATATTGTTTGACTCATAAAAAAGAGACCAATCGATGCCCCCAAGATAATCTTGAAAGTCCTGAATCCCCCGACAAGTATAGTATATATATATATATATATATATATATATATATATATATATATATATATATATATATATATATATATATATATATATATATATAACGACCCCGTCATTTTGGTTCTAGCCTCTCCCGCTATATATCAATATATCAAGCTATAATCAGGTATGCCACACAGGCCAACATCCCCGATTTTTCAGGTCTCTGTCAAGACCAGGCAATCAAAACACAAATCCATCTGCTGAAGAAATATCTTGAACTCGTCAATATTTTGACCAATTCAACGTACAGTTTGATGTATGACTTCAAAATTTTTCACCCCATCATTAACCCGCAACACCTGTCTGGCTTCTTGACATTCCAATGTATATATTTCTAACTTCTCTATTTGAAAGTTTCTAATATACTCATTTATAGTACCAAATTCTACACAAACTAATATATATATATATATATATATATATATATATATATATATATATATATATATATATATATATATATATATATATATATATAGAGAGAGAGAGAGAGAGCCTTTCAAAAGTATAATAAAATACTCAGTTGTGAGCATGTTAAAAAAAGTATATTTTATTAAAAAATGGTCCACATTTTGACGTTACACAATTATACAGAGTAACGCACTAAATAATGCTGATGTCATCGATGTTTTTTTTTCAAATAGCAGCCCCCAAGTTTTTTCTTCAAATCTTATTACTTCGTTCAAGTGCCAACACGGTGAATATTCTTTTTTTGTTACGTTACATAAGGAAAATACAGAGAAAAATATTTTTGAAATCGGAAATTTCATTTTATCACTGGGGTAAATAAAAACATTTCGTCGTATTCTGTTCTCTAAAATACACCTAAAGTGTTGCTGAAAGCGACGCTTTAATTAGGTTTCTCCCATTATGGGTAAGTTGAATGAAGAGCAAAGAATTGCAATACTGATTATGATGACGTGGTGACAAAACAAGAAATCAACAGGTAATTTGTCAGTTACTTTACAATAAATACCCAGAAAGAAAGAAGTCAAATAACACAATAAGTGAAATATAAAAAAAATCGTGAAGTAGGTCATGTCAGAGATTTATCAAAACGTGCAGCAATAGTTGAAGATACTCGTTTGGATGTTATGCTAGACCTGTTCAAAAATCCGCACAAGTCAAGCTGCGCTGTCGCTGCGGACCTTGATATCAGTCAGAGTTCTGTATTAAGATCGTTTAAGGAACAGAGATGTCACCCCTACAAACTTTCATTGCTACAGGCTCTTAACGAAGATGAACCAGATAGAAGAATCGAATGACAAAATCCAGCACTCCTTAACAAGATTCTGTTCACAGATGAAGCAACTTTTTATCTGGACGCACTGTCAAGAAACAAAATTACAGATAATGTGCGACACAAAGTCCACATAAATCTCACGTTCAGAAAAGACAGTACCTCCAGGAAGTCAATGTCTGGGTTGGAATTGTTGGCAGTCAAGTCATAGGGCCGTACATTTTTAAGGGCACATTGACATTGGCATTGGCACCTGTTGACATTGACAGGAGCGGTGTATCTTTATTGTTTGCAAAATAAATTACTTCCCACATTGATTACCATTTACCCCAACGCTCAAAATCCAGAGATTCCCAATAGTTCCTTGTGGTTTCTGCAAGACGGAGCACCGCCGCATTATGCAAGACAAGTTCGTGAATATCGCAATTTTGGGTTTCCTAATCGGTGGATCGATCGACGAGGTAGAGTAGAATGGCCTGGAAGATCACACGATTTGACTCCTTTGGGTTTTCTATAGGGCTATGGAAAAGTGCTGAGTAGAGACATAATCCAGGCAACCTGCAAGTTCTGCAGGAAAGGACCAAAACTACAATCAGAGCAATTAAACCAAAAGCTGTTTGAAATGTTTTATTACAATTTGAACCTAGGTTACGTTATTGTCAAAAAGTTCCTCGTGAACATTTTGAGCATCTACTTCGATAATAAAGTTGTTCTATATTTTTATAATAATACAAAATTTCACATTTACGATTTCCAACATATTTTTTCTCGACATTTTCCTTATGTAGCATAACATAAAAGTTATATCGCCTTGTTGGGAATTTAATGAAGTATTAAAATTCGGAGTTGAGCCCCGGTGGTCCAGGGGTAAGAACGTGTGCCACTAAACCGATTGGTACTGGGTTCGATTCCCACGGTTTCCCTTTCCCGTTTTCAGTACAAACTGTAAGAAATTAACATCAACCGATGTTCTATCGCTTGTTGAGAATTTAATGAAATAGTAAATTCGGAGTTGAGCCCCGGTGGTCCAAGGGTAAGAATGTGTGCCACTAAACCGATTGGTACTGGGTTCGATTCCCACGGTTTACCTTTCCTGTTTTTAGTACAAACTGTAACAAAGCAAGTTGAATGTCTGTACGTTACCCCGTTCGGAGGGGGCGTAAATTCGTACGTCCCATGTCCATGCAATGTTGGGCACGTTGAAAACCTCTACACCCCTTACAAAAGGGCAGAGGTTTGACAACATTTCCAGGATAGTTAGGCCAAACCGCTCTCTGGCGGCGGCGGTTGGCCATAGTCGGAGAAATAGGCCGCCGTTGAATTGAAAAAAAAATCGGAAAATAATGGGGATTGCTATGTGAAAAACATATCGATGACGTCACCATTCTTTAGCGAGTCACTCTGTATAATTGAGTAGTACGTCAAAATGTTGGCCATTTTTTAAACAAAATTGATCTGTACCTGTTTTTCTAGTTGGCTCAAAAAAATCAGTTCCGTTTTAACAATTATTCCTTACTTTTGAGGTGCGCTGTATATATATATATATATATATATATATATATATATATATATATATATATATATATATATATATATATATATATATATATGTATATATATATATATATATACAGCGCACCTCAAAAGTAAGGAATAATTGTTAAAACGGAACTGATTTTTTTAAGCCATATATATATATATATATATATATATATATATATATATATATATATATATATATATATATATATATATATATATATATATATATACGGTAACTACGATAATTCAAACAATAATAGAGGGTTGTGATAAAACTTGTCGCATGTACGAACCTTTTGCAAACGGCTTGTATAAGTTTGTGTGTCAGGAAAATCCGACAAGTTTTTCCATTTTTTGGGAATTTTCTGTATCTTCGCAATTAACAAAGTTACTTTAGTAAAATTTTTGACACAAGTTGCCTTTATAGAAATAGGCCACCAATTTTCAAGCAAGTTTATAGTTTAGGTGGAGTTGAGGTTAGGTGGATTTAAATTGTTTTTATGAAAATTCCCTAACATAACGCACCTACTGCGTTCTGGCATTTTTCCTCGGCTGGGAAATATTAGCCTTTTTGTGGACTATCTTGTGTTTTTCAAGAATGCTACCGTAAATAAAATACGCTAATATCAAATTGAGTAGTTTACATCATCTGAGTCAATTTGCATGTTTTTCAGCAAATTTATCTAAAGAAGTTATAACGAGTTATTCGCAACTTCGCGTTATCTTATTACGATAACTTCGTTTTATATTCTCAAGGTAAATTGAATTAAAGTGGAAGTTGTTAAAAAGTTTCCGAAGTAGCATTAAAAGCATTCATACATACATTTCGCAGTTTTAAATTTTTTTAATTTCTTATCGCACATTTGTCTAAAATTATGGACGTTTATCAAAAAAATTCTAAATCGGTTTTGCATAAATTAAACTTTATGCATAAATGACATAAGAACATCCTATTTCATTAAATGGATACTTATAAGACCCAAAAACTCTCTTAGGTCTAGGATTAAATACACTGAGACATCGTAGATGATTTCTTGCAGATTTGGGGAGTAGGCTCGGAATCGAACTACAAAAACTCAACTTGTCCTTAACCGCCGCTATGAATACAAAACGAATACTTGCGACACACACTTGACATACCCTGGTAAGTCAGAAACAATCAAACTTTCGTAGACACCAAAATGACAAAAATTGTTACGGTATAATTTGCTCTTAGATTGTTATAATGTAAAATTTATCTGATGGTAGTAACATTCTTAAAGGAGTTAAATCCGCGGCTACTCAGTGGTGAGGGTGTGGGTCCAGGGTTTTTAAATTTTAAAGGCGCCAGGCAATTTCAAGACCCTGACTCCTTAAAGAACTTAAGTATGCTCATGCAAATTACCAAACATGAGTAGAAGTCGTCCAAATTTGACACAATAAGTTTCAAAGTAGGAATACACTCAGCATTAATAAAAATATAAATTTAATTAGTTATTAGATAGTTAGCGAAGGCATAAGTGATAATATGATAAATTTTCACAATATATTGCTAGCTTAGGTTTGCAAATCAATATCATGAAATTATGAATGCGCGCAGTCACATTACAATGCTAAAATTGTTTTAAGAGGTGGCAATTATTAATTTTAAACTCAATGGGTTTAATCAAACACCTGTAAAATTCTCAAAGTCACACAATGATTATTAAAAGTTCTTTTTCGTTAAAAACAAATACTGCTAGTTGTAGACAACGTAGTAGAAAACTGAAGAGACTGACTTCTTGAACGACAAAATATCAGCAAAGGGAAAAGTTATACCTACTTACTCGGTTTCCTGTGAAGAAGGCGGACAGCCAACGGAAGCCAAATATTAACTAAGCTTCGGATTCAGTCACAATTATCAAAAATGCGTCCTAGGCTAAAGCTGGTGGGAATCTTCCTATTTGCTGTGTTCTACTTCATATCTGCTATGACCTATTTCTATTTGATTATCAATACCTATGTTCGTTGTCTTTTCTGGTTCTGTTTGTCAATTCCCATTTCTAATTTACAGTTTCCAATTTCTAACTTCCGACTTGCTTGGTTTTCTTCTGTGATTATCCTGAATATTTTCAGACCATACTACTGCCACCAACCAATATTGAGACTATATCAACTAATCAAACTCAAATCAAAGGACAGTAATATATTTTAAACCGCGTGAATACTTCATCCAAATAAAATTTGATAGAGTAAAACTCTTAAACGACTCAGCGTGGTTTCCAGAAGAAAAGCAAAAATCTAAAAAAAAGCAAACGTGGCTTTTTTTAAGTATCAGGACAAAAAAGACTTCTTCCCGATTATTTGCTTGTTTTTTTTTTTCACCGAATTTTATGCGCAGTTTTTTCATCCCCCGAGAATCCTACGCCATACCAACTGACAATCACATTGCACTAGAAATAAGAGCCGATAAATAAATGCAGGCTTAAACATGTAGTGCATCCTGTATAACAAGATATAACTGATAATATCCTGTATAAGAACAAAACAATTACCCATACTAAGCCATTCTTAGAAACTAAAATTAAAAGAACAAGGTACTACTTTTCTAGGCGGAGGGAATCTCAATCTCGGGCTGGCAGCACTGACAAGTCGAGATTTGACATGACAACTGGCCATTGGACTTAAATTTTGAAGCGAAATTAATGTATTTTGTCATTTGAACGTAAACAAATCACAACACTTCTGTTTCAGTAAAATTGCAAACATTCCAATTAAATACAAAACAAAACATAATTCAGCATTTCTCACAATTCCCATTATAGTACAGGCAATAGAGGAGCCCGTTACTCTTGTCCATAATGCACTAAACTACAGGAGTTTTTTTTTTTTTGAAAAATATGTTCAGAAAGACGTAGTGAATGTAAAAACACAAAATCCTTACAAATTAGGAGGGCGGAAGTGCCGCCATTTTGAGAAAAACCGTTTCGGCCTATATCTCTGTAATCGTGCACTTTAGGCCAAAAATGGTAATGACCATTATTGTAGATAATTGCATTTCTGATCATTCTTGTTAAACTTTTTTTTGTATCACTCACCATTTACAACTTATAGGACTATTAGCATTCATTTATTGACTTTTTTACCTATATATTGGTTAATAATTGTTTAAGAAATAAAATACTTATTACTTAACTTTTGAATCAACAAATTTCCTACAACTTTTACTGAAAACTCTCTAGATAACCCATGGGACTCCATTTTGTTCGTTCGTTAAAATTAAACTAAAAAACAAGCGTCTTTTTGCATTTATCTTATGGTCTCTTCAAGTCTTGTGATGTTCCTGCCTTCCTGTTTTACGCAGTTTCTGTTTGGTGTCCTGCGGACAATGGATGAAAAACCAAACTTTGACATCATTTTATACAGCATCTTTTTGTAATTGAGACAGGAAATTTGTAAGTATCAACCCAAATATAGCGTCTATTTCCTTCTTTCCCTCTGAATTTCACATGTTCAGATGTTCTCGGGGGAGTTCTGCTCAGCTGTGCAGCCTGCTTTGCTTTTTTATGTTTGTGCTTGTCCTTAGCTTTTATGTAATTTGACTAGTTTGAACTAACTTATTTATTATGACTCCATAAGATTGTTGTTCATATTTATGGAACCCAGACCCGTTTTAAGCTTTTTAAATCTTAAATTGTACGTTTTTATAGAGATGTTTTAGAACTCCTGACACTAATGCCAGTTCAAATATTGCATGGCCGTTAGGGCTGATCTGTGTTCGGCATTTAGCTTTGCTTGACTTTGTATTCTTTCTGCAGTTATGGTGTTAGTCACTCGCATGTTAGACCTACCAGAAACATAGTTTCCGACAACCACCTTTTTACATTCTAGGTCTAAACCCCTGAAGATGGCACATTAATGTGTTGAAACGCATAGGGTTTTTGAGAATAAATCAGTTTGTCTGGTAGTAAAAGCCTCTATTTTCTTTTAACCAAGAAGTCTATTCTACCGGGTCACGATAACGAGTTAAAAGGAGAATTCTCTTGGTCCCTCATCAAGACAAGACCATAGACCATAGACATCCGCTGTAGGAGGTAGGCAGATTGGTGCCTTGCAGTATCTTTCTTTTATAAGTACAATTTGGAGGACCCAATTCATCACAATACAGTTTTTACACCTGACGATTATTCCGTTAAAGTTAGCGTAATCATAGGAGTGAATAAACTTAGTGAATAAAGACTAGAACTGCTATTTGTATCTTAGTTGCGAAGCAGTGGCGAACAGTGTCCTCTACGAAGGTATACAGACAGACCCCCACTGTTGAGTCTTAAATCGCCGTAATTAAAATTGCATACCTTGTTTTGTAATACTGTCTGTCGTTATTAAATATTCCTTCTAAGAATGACACACTGATTATTAAAGCAACAGTTCGAGCAATGGACTACATAGAAGCTGACCCACTCTGTTCATCGAAACATTACTTTCGTAAGCATCTAACTGACGCGACTGCCTGGAATTTTTGATTAACTTTAGATTTTCTTTATCTACATGACGATTATCATCCCAAATATGCTGGGCAATACATGATCTATCAATAATGCCATATCTCAGTCGCGCTCTAGTTTCAGTAGTTCTTTTAGTTTGTCCAACATATTTAAGTTTATAATTCTTATAACATATTTTATAGATTCCCGACACTAATCTTCCTCCTTTGGGGTATCTAGCAAATTCTTTAATGTATTTTTTGTAGAAAATGTTAGCTGTAAATTTACTTTCTTAAAAATTATATAGAAGACCTCTCGTAATTCGCGGTTCAAATGGTAAACAGACAACGGTTTTGTCGGCTTTATCTTTTCTGAAAGTCGTAGATTCTGCAAACAGTTACATTGTTTATGTTTATTGACTAATTTTTCCACTAGACAAAGTAACTCTGATATATTTTATTAGAGTATATTAATTATTTATGTTATCATTTTCTCCGTATCATAATGATGAAGGGTCCTGAAATATTTATACAGAATAAAGCAGTTTTGTTTCAGCTTTCGTTTAATTTTCACCTTATATTTCTGCGATCCAGTGTGTTAATAAATTTAAATCTGAAAATATCCAAATATATTACATGGCGACGAGGTCAATCCTTATTTAATAAATCAGATTAGAGTAATGCTACAAGCTAAATAATTAAATATGAGTGCTATCGAAAAAGTTGAGAAATTTCGAATTCACGATCAAAATTGGACATCGTATATGGCAAACAAGTTTTCGAAGTAAATAAGGTAACTGCAGAAAATGAAACAGTCATTCTCATAACGGTAATGGGAGGTCAAGCACTTGATGTGTTATGCGATTTATGTAGTCCAGAAAAACCAGAGGAAATACTTTGATTTTCTTATTAAGCTGATGGAAGATCATTTGGAACCTCAACCATATGAAATTACCGAAAGGTATAAATTTAGTCAGTAAATGCAGAATATGTCGTTTGTCTAAAAATATTTCTAAATTCTGCAATTATGCAAGACCCTGGATGATAATCTACGAGATCAACTTAGTTTCGGAATAAAAAAATGAAACAATACGCCAGCGGCTATTCTCTGAGAAGTTTCTAACATATCAAAATGCATATGAACTAGCAAGTGTTCTCAAAAAATGCAGTTTGGGGGCAGCTGAATCACATTCTGAGTTAGTATGATCTGCATCTAGAGGCACTGAAATGGTCAGAAAAATCCAACCAAAAAGCAAGTATCAAAATCCCAAGTTTCAATCTCGAGTCAATAAATGTGCTAATAATGGTGAACAGTTGAAGCGCAAGCAAGAGAGGTGCCGGCATTGTGGTCAGACTAATCACACTGAAAATAAATGTTTTTTCAAAAATTCCCGGTGCCATCTATGTAATATAATTGGTCACATTAGCGTTGTGTGTACTGAAAAAAATAAAAGTAATGTTATTCCTGAATTAGCAAATTATAAATTTAATAAATATCTTAATTCAGAAAATTCCGATGTTTGCAATGCCGAAGAATTGACTTTTAGCAAATTTTTATTAGGAAAATATCACTAATAGAAAGGTCACGATGAAAGCTTTTGAAAAAAAATTCTTCAGATGAGCGCGAATTTAGGTCTCTAGAACCCAAAACCAAGGTCCGTTAAAATTCTGATATGTTTTTATGTATGTATTTGAGGGAGAACTCAAAAAATACTAAACTGATTTCAATCAAACTTGGCAAAACTCTTGTTTGGGCGCAAACCGAGGTCGAATTCGTTAATCAGTCCTTATTCTCAGGTTTTTTCGGTGGAAAATCGGGGAAAATTTTTGAGAACGCTATATTTTTTAAATTACTAAGTGAGTGGAATGGAATTATTCACATATATAGAGCATTCAAAGGTTTTTTCATATATTAATTTTGAGACGTTTCTCTCAACACAAATTTAAGTTATGCTGAATTAAAAAAAAATTAAAAGCTACGACACGCTCCTAAAGTTTATCAAAGCGTTGTGTAATGTGTATGGGAGAGGTTGACATAATGGATGTCTTAGTTTGTTTTCTTTGAATGTTGGAAAGCTACAAAATCTGCCTAATAAATTAAAACAGCCAGAGTTGTCAATTTCAGAATTTTCTTACACAAACTTGGGAACTTTCTCTCGTTAGGAAAATTTATTTTTACAATTGATTTGTTATTCAAAAAGCTATATGGCATAATCGGCAGCTAAAGAGTTTAAGCCTGATTTTAAGTTGTGATCCAAGGAATAACTAAATAAAAACCTTATAACTTTTACAATTATATCATTTTTTGTGAATTTAGTCTAGGGAGATTTATGTACATATTTGGCATTCTGAAATGACCAACAACACAATTCTTGGTAACGTGGTCAGAAATTAAATTGCAAGTGATTTGTTCTGTTATTTGCATTCTTATAGCAAATGGCGCGGTTTATGTAACGTCATATGTCATATCAATTTATTTTTATTTTAGGTTAATGAGAGAATAGGTTGTTCTTCGATTAATAATTTAAGTTTATACGAAAATAAAATAATTGCTTTGTTTGATCATATTGCGAAATGAGTGACTTTTCCAAGACCCTAACTTTTAAAAGAAGTTATGTTAAATTCTTGCAATCAGGACTGTTAAAAATTTTGTAAATATTTCAAAAATTTAAAATAATTTAATTCTTTATTTAAAATCGAAACTTAAAAATTTATAAAGAAGATATAAACCATGGATAAGTAGTCATTTCAAGCGAACAGCTATAGCACGTTGGAAAAACCAATTCTCGTGTCAGTGTGTGGATTGGTGACCGCTTGGTTACACCGTGTGCTGTCGCCTTTTCTTTAGGTAGTGACAATTCTGTTTTGTTCTTATTAGCGATTTTTCATTATAAAAATTAATCGTTTCTTATTTCAAAAAATTCGCTAATAGAGAGGTATCGGCGGTGAGACAGCAAAAATTTGAAAATAAATTTTTCCGAAAAAAAATTTGTATCAAAAAAATAACCAAGTTCATTTGATGAAATTGAGTTGATATGTTCCCTTCGTAAATACCTTACTCTACCAAAACTCAATTTTCTAGGTTTATAGAGAATTGTGTTACAGAAATTTGAAGCATTTAATGAAAATTCGCTACCATATGGCACTTGCTGAGCCCAGACTTTTTTTATAATTTAAGTAAGGATAATAATTATCCTATCAAGGTTAACTTACTGATAAAGAATATTGAAATTATATATATATATATATATATATATATATATATATATATATACTGAGTGACAACTTTTAAAGCGGAACATAGGCGAATAACATGGGAAGTCAAATATTTGCAAAATTAAAAGTGTGAGCAGCCATGACATGCCAAATTCGAATAATTTTGTTACTGTCAAATCAGACATTTTTGATTATCAGTACACATTTTCCTGAAAAGCTTGACATCGAATAATAATAATAATAATATCTATAGTAATGAGGAACAAGTGTTTATTGTAAAAACATATTACAGTGCTGGCAGTTTGCAAAAAGTTTGAGATTTGTCCTCAGTTAAGTACGATGATCTGATAATCGGGCATAATGCTGATTGCACATTATTAAAAAATTACGAAAATCCTCGTTTACCATGATTTTGTTTTAACATAAGACACTTTGAAGAAAAAGCAATTATAACAAAAGTGGCTGCAGTTCCGGTACAATAATAAAATTAACTATTAACAAAAAATAAGTAACAATAATTTAACTGAAACAATGACAACAAATATTCAAATAGTCTCCCATTTTGATATAAACAATATCCCAACCTATTATAAAATGCCTTTCGAACTTGTGCGAGTTGTTGGTTATTAACGCGTGCACAAACACCAGATGCTTCTGCGGCAACTCTAGTACTTCTAGTTAGATTGACATTGTATAACGCTAGCACCATTTCCTCTAGTTCTGTATTAACTTGTCTTCTAACGCCTGTTTCATTATAAAAAATACATTGATATTGAAATAATAAAAATTCAGCTGTAAGCTTACCACCCATATTTTCTACTGCTATCCTTGCAGTTTCTTCAAATTTTCCTAAAATACGTTGCATTGTGCTCACGGATAGAATGGGTCGATCATCGTACTTAACTGAGAACAAATATCGAACTCTTCGCAACCTGCCAGCACTGTAATATGCTTCTACAATAAACACTCGTTCCTCATTACTATAGCTATTATTATTATTACTCATTTTAAAGTTTTTCAGGAAAATATGTTTTGGTAATCAAAAATGTTTGATTTGACAGTAACAAATTTATTCGAATTTAGCATGTCAAAAATGTTTGATTTGACAGTAACAAATTTATTCGATTTTAGCGTGTCATGGCTGCTCATTTTGAAAATATTTAAATTATCATCTCATGATAGATTTTAATTAGTAGGTATTTGGTATCAGCAGGCTCAGAAAATTGATTATCTTTTGATAGACACCACTACCGTTCTTGTAGATAACAGAGGTGAGTAGCAAACTGCAAATATGTGACTTCCCATGTTATTCGCTTAAGTTCCGCTTTGAAAGTTGTTTACATATTAAATGCTTTTTGGGATTTTAGATACGCATATTTTTGTTTTTTATTGATAATAGTATGTGTGTTTTGTTTCTTTAACGTCGGCCTATTTCCGCGACTATGGCCAATCACCGACGTCAGGAAGCAGTTTCACCTCACTATCCTGAAAATGTTGCCTAACCCCTGCCTTTATGTATGGAGGGTAGGGATATTTAACCTGCCGAACATCGCATGGACACGGGACCGACGGCTTTACGCCCCCTCCGAAGGGCCGAACGTGCAGACATTCAACTTGCTTAAATACAATGCCAGAACCTCGGTTGATGTTAATTTTACAGTTTGTACTGAAAAAGTGAAAGGAGTACCCTGGGATCGAACCCAGTACCCTTCGGTTCAGAGGCACACGTTCTTACCCCTGAACCACCGAAGTTCATTGATAATAGTAAATGCTCTTTGAAAGAGTGATGATTGTTAGTGTATTGGATTTTATAAGGTTTGTGTTATTTTATTGACACGTATTGTACACAAAGTATTGTTTCTGATTTTATTTTCAGACTGTATTGATGTAATGCTGTAAATTTGTTGTCGTTTTAGAGTATGATAGTAACTTTGTATATGTGTGGCTATACTTAGTTGTAAAAATGTGTAAATTGTATGTATTGATCTAAAATGGATCAATATATTCGAGACTTTGATGTTCTAGACGTAGAAGTTGAAGTTATAATGAGTGGAGCTGAGGAAAATGAAGTATATAAAGTCGATCTAGGGAGAGAAAATTTTAAAATGATGCATTTAAACATTAAAAGCTTACCTAAAAATATAGATGATTTTGCTGTTTTTATGGCAAATTTTGAATGTCAATTTGAATGCCTCATTCTGATAGGGACATTTAATCTCAATGGAAAGGACCCTACCCTGTACCAATTCACAGGCTATAATATTGTTACGTTCTACGGGGTTCTGGATTCGTTTACTAACAAAACACAGCTTTTCAAACTACTAATTTATTATAAGCAACTATTTTTCAACACCAGTATCAACTAAAATGTTTCTCTCTATTATTAAATGTCCATAGAATTATATTCCACTATCCGCCTTCTATGATCGCTTCTTAAACATCAACACTTACTGCTGACTCGTTTAATACTCTATGATCACTTCTTCACCACACCGACTTAATACTGAACTAACTTACTCTGCGCACCGCTCGTCTATTTATAGTGTCCATGGAGATTCTAGAGCTTCTACACCAGTCACTTCTGGTCCCTTCTAGAAATATCATTCCAGGGTGTTCGCCCTTACCACCACACTTTATAACAGACATCTGACCATAGAAGTAACAAAATCCATAAACTAACTTATCATAGACAAATGTGACAATATGTTATACAATAGTGGGAGTTTTAATATAAATGACGGCATTGTGATTTACATAAGGCAGGAGGTTGTTTTTCCTCACGAGGTTGTAAAGCTTGATGGCCTATTATTATTGATGATGAATATGGCTGACAATAAACGTCGAAGATTTTGCATTATGGGGATGTATAGGCAGCCATCATCTTGTCTTGATGATTTCAATGAAATGTTTAACTTTCTGGATAATTGTCGAGCCGGGTGTGACTATATGATAATTGCAGGTGATATGAATATTGATACTCTATCAGATAATGACTATTCTAATGAGTATCTGAATACGCTCTACGAATTTTGTTTGTTTCTTTGATAAACAGGCATACTGTTACCTGCTTCTAATAAAATAACTTTTACCATCAATATGATGCAAAGTATTATGTAGTAAGCGTAAAATCTCTTATCTAAAGATTGACCTCAAGTGGATCTAAATCCGGTTGGTAGTGAGGTCACCATTAGCTGTTGAACTCTAACCTAATGTATCTATCTATCAGATTTTATTATTGGCAAGATGAGAAACTACTTGGTTCCGCAACTAGGTGGCGGTACATCCACCACTCACTTAGTGTTGAAAGGCTTGCTATACTATAGCCGTATTACTTTTGGTGCATTTTTGCTACAATTAGTATGCCGTACTGAAGAGCTCTAATGAGAGCGAAACCGGTCTACGGTTCTAATTGTTGCGAGAATGCATCTAGCCTTACATACTTTACCCTATATTGGGGTAGAAATGGGCCAGGGCTGACAATTTTCTAAATTGTTAGTTAGTTGTATACAGTCTCTATTTTTTAACACTTTGTGTTATTTGGAGCTGGCGTGACAACATACTACTTGGTTCCGCAACTAGGTGGCGGCACGTCCACCACTCACTTAGTGAATATGAGAAACACTGGTAGGGTCACAAGGTGTTAAGAAATAAAGTTTACTACTTACCTAGTTCTGAGTTGTTCTGTCAGAGGTCCCATATTTGTTGGATCCCCTGATCAGAACCTGGTTATTTTAGAAACGGTAGTAGATATCTCGGAAAAAGGTAGTCAGAATGGTCTATTGAGTCGCGCCAAATATGAGAAATATTGATTAGGAATTACTTTTGAATTAAACAGATATGTTAATGTAACAAAATATTAAATTTATTCATATAAATTAAATTTGGAATAGAAAGCAAAATTAAATAAACATGGTTGGTAAATCTCAAATGAACATTAATCATACACAAATAAAAATCAATTAAACAGCAAGAACTTCATGAAAAGAAATTATCATTTCACATACATATGACAAAATAATAAGATAAAGATGGTTGTATGTCACTAAAATATTGACATTAGCTACTTGAGGTATATTAAAAATCAAATGCTGTATTTTACAGCTCAAAAGCAAACACAAATTATTAGGTAGATTACTGGACGTTTTTCAATCAGCTCGGTTAGTTTTTCAATTAGTTAACTGGCCAGTTCCTTGAGTGAGGCTCCATAAAAAAATATTCCTACGTGAAATTTCTACATTAATGATTGTAAATATAAGATATTAAAAATAATGTGAAGGTTGGATATTTTACAGACGAAATTTGCTAATTACAATTTCAAGAAATATGTATCTAAATTCACAAAATTCACAACATTCTAAGATTAAACAGGAAATTTACAGTTATCCTTACAGCACTTCGCTAACACTATTTTGGTTCAAGTTGATTACGTTATTTTGAAAGTTCAAGTTGTATTGGTTCAAATATTAGATTGCTGCTGGAGAAATTCTGCTGGTTTATAGAGATAGGATTCATTTCGACTCACCAAATCCTGCATTGAGGTACCTGATGACCCTAGCAAGATGCTTGTCAGCTGGGATCAGCTATCAGTGACTGACACAAGCTCACAAACTTCAATAAGAGAGGGAATGCTGAAAAGAATGATTGGTACTTCCCATTGGCGGTTATTGGGCCCGTGGATTTTGCTGCTCCAATACTAGGAGATAATTTGTTCCCTATGTCGATACGCTGAATTACTTTGACGAAAACTTTTCAAACAACAATTAAAACATAAATTGGCTCAAGTGAAATTTACTACCAATTGACTCAAAATTCGCTAATACTCAGAAACTATTTCTGATTAACGTAAGAAATACACCAGGTTCGAAACAAAGGATCACTGTTAACTCGCGTTTTAATGCTAAACACGGCGTTTATTTAAATTAAAAAACCGCTCAAATGACTTTAAACAATCACTGACAATTATTATTAGATAGTATAGAGAACAGAAAGGTTTTTATCGCCCATTTTTAAGATAATGTTTAACCAGCGGAATTGATAGGTGTTTACGCGGTAACGTGCCAGTGTCGACCACTCTCGAGCTAACGTCTGTTCTTCCCTAGATTCAAATTCTCTTCTCCTTAACACCTACGTCCCTCGCCTATAGTTCAGAGCTTCCAAGGTTAATTTCATGACAGAGTAGCAGATACATTCTCGACTCCCCCTTAACATTGTAAATGGACTCGTACCTTACCTAACGAATTTTTAATAAGATGAAATAATAATTGGTTCAAGAACATTCTCAACGGATATTTTGTTTACTTAAACGCCCTTCTAGGAAAATGCGACACATCATATACTAACAAAGCTATACTGCGTCTTTAGATGTTTGAATTTTTTAACATGCTTTTTCAACCTGCAGCACAGAGTTGAGGGTAGTTAAATGGTGGCGACTTTTTATCAAATAACTTTTGAAATCCAAAACTTGAAGTACTTAATATAGAGAGGGTTTTTGGTGTTATTTAGATGCTTGGGGGATTTTTAAGTGTTTTTAAACCAGTAATGATCCCAGGTAAAAAGTGAATTGTTACAATACTAGAGTTGCGGATGGGTGCCAATCCTTTATTGATAATATTTTTGTTAAAAGCTCTCACGATATAAAAAGCTTTTCGCTGCCACTTATAATACAGACTGAAATTACAGATCATTATATGATACCAGTAGACGTAATGTGGGAAGCGGATGAACACTAATGCCAACTCTATCATCTAAAGTTAATATATATATATATATATATATATATATATATATATATATATATATATATATATATATATATATATATATATATATTCATTTCTTTTTCTTTCAATTTAATTACAAATTGGGTATATAATTTAAATTTTATGAATTGTTTAACTAATTTTCGTATAAAAATGATAAGTAAATTTTTTTGGTGGTTCCGTAGAAACCATTTTTTGCACAATTTTTGTGGTATTGTTAATTAATAATAATAATAATATAAGTTATTGTAAAAAAAATAATTGAGATTTTTTGAAAAATTGTTTTGAAAATATTCGTAAAAAATATAATTTTTGGATAACATTACTTGATCAGGTTTTTGTAGTAACGAAAATGGCATATTTTCGTGAAAGAAATTAGTTGCTAATTTTCATGATAACTTTTTTTAAAGTTTTTGTCAATAATTTTTGTGGATAATAATATCTTGGTAGGTGTGTAAATAGCTTGACCGGGAAAATCGGACTATTTCTTTCAGGAACATTTAAAATTTAATTTCGGAAATTTGTTGTACTTTTTCAAACAATATTTTGATATAATATGGTTTCTTGTTTTCTGCTAAAAGATTAATTTATCTACTAAATTTCATGCCTTTCATTAAAAAAAGTCATGTTTGTAATTAAACACTTTTTAGGAACATTCCCTACCATAATGCACTTGCTGCATCTAGACTATTTTATACTTTTTTTATAAGAATAACGTGTGTCGCATTTTCTCATTGATGGGGCAAAAATCCAAGTTATACTACACAGTTTTTGACAGATTACGACAAATGGAAAAAACTTGTTAGATTAAAATCTTTTTTGGATATCAAATTGCTTCTCATTCGAGGTCTAGGCTTTTAGATAAATGAAAAAGTCTTATTAGTATGCCATGGCCGAGTACGATTGTAATTTATTTAGCATTTATTTAGGAGCCTTTTTGTAGCATTCCTTGCTTTTTACGCCGTGTTACAGAATCTAATAGCGATCACGGGTTCTTTTTAGGTCGATGAACATTTTGTAGCGGATAGACAAGACGAGGCCGTCTTGGCAAACTTAATTTAGTTTCTTGTTAGGGTTTCTCGGGGGTTGTTCGGGTTAATTAACAACTGATTAGTAAAAATGGTTCAGGATATTGGATTGTTACTCTGTTTTTGTTTTGTTCTACCATTTGTATTACAAATTGATTCCTGTAATTAATTAATTTTAAATCTTCATGGAACATTCAAGCAACTTGGACTCTGATTGATGAATACTGCTGCTCTCGCATCAAGTTCGCTCTTTGTAACATGTTTCAATTAATTTGTCGAGTTTAACGGTATCCGCTATTTTATTCTCCTGAGTGAGCTTAAAGCTTTAAGAAAGTCGTTTTACTATTTACGAGTCTGTTAGTTTCTTCATTTAAAGTTCAAGTTTCTTTACAATATACTTTGCAAATGCTGTTTAGCAGTTAAGTTATATGTTTTTAGGAGACATGAAAAAAGCAAACGATTCCAGTCTTTTGATTTCCTTCAGTATTTTCCTATGGTAGTCACCTAAACGTTTTTGTGACTTTGTTCGTATTTGTTTTACTAAAACACAATACAGATGTAGAGACCCCTAAATTCACAAGTGCTTGTCTCTTCTTTGTAACCGGTTCTGCCTTTTACGGAATCGTAAGGCACGGAAAAATTGAAGTTATTTATACGCATTCATGACAACTGTAAAGAAAAAATCAATTTCTACGTTGGGAGTTTTGATCCCAAAGTTATTTGAAAAAAAGCCTGGACGCCACAATCGTTATGGTAACAAAATATCATAAAAACATTTTAAACGGGTACTTTTTTCATTAAATACTTAGAACTTTTTAGTGATTTTTCCTTTAAAAAAATCACTAATGAGGAGATCCCGACTTTTAAATTTTGAAAAAAAAATCTTCAAATGGACGCTAATTAGGCCCCCTAGAACACATATCCTGGTTCAGTTTCAATTTGTATATGTTTATATATATATATATATATATATATATATATATATATATATATATATATATATATATATATATATATATATATATATATATATATATATATATATATATATATATATATATAAAAAATTGTGGGAAAGCCGTCAGTTGTAGAATAAAACTCTTTATTATAGGCCGAGCTTTCGGAAAAATTTATTGCTTTCTCAAGGCTACAACATGGAAAGAAAAAAAGTTTACAATTTACTTGGAAAAAATATAAAAGTTTAAAATACTTACATATAACATGAGTTCTACTAACCTAATTATGTAATAAGAAACATGAAAAGAAAACCTTTTTATGAATTTGAGTGAAGTCGAAAAGTGCCAAACATATAAAGCTAAATATTGTCTAATTGAATTTGTTATTTGTTTTTGTCTAGGAAATATAAATAGAGGTAGTGATTTCTAAAATTACTATCTTTCTTTAAGTTTATTAAATTTTCGTTAAAAGTAATTTCAAATTCTTCTAAACACATTATTTTATTACTTATGGTTTCACAGTGTAAAACATTACTAAAATCTATATTATGGCCAGTGTCGAGATTATCTTCTGACAGACGCCAGTTCTTTTTTGTAAACATAATCTCGACACTGGCCATAATATAAATTTTAGTAATGTTTCTGTTTTACACTGTGAAACCTTAAGTAATAAAATAATGTGTTTAGAAGAATTTGAAATTACTTTTAACAAAAATTTAATAAACTTAAAGAAAGATAATAATTTTAGAAATCACTATCCCTACTTATATTTCCTAGACAAAAACAGAAAACAAATTCAATTAGACAATATTTAGCTTTTTGTGTCAGTTTGGCACTTTTTGACTTAACTCAAATTCATAAGAAGGTTTTCTTTTCATGTTTGTTATTACATAATTAGTTTAGTAGAACTCATGTTATATGTAAGTATTTTAAACTTTTATATTTTTTCCAAGTAAATTGTAAACTTTTTTCTTTCCATGTTGTAGCCTTGAGATAGGAATAAATTTTTCCGAAAGCTCGGCCTATAATAAAGAGTTTTATTCTACAACTGACGGCTTTCCCACAATTTGTTGATAAATAACACTATAACACTATTACCGTCACAATATATATATATATATATATATATATATATATATATATATATATATATATATATATATATATATATATATATATATATATATATATATATACGAACACCCTCGTGGCGCAGGTTGCTAGTTGTCGGCCTGCTAAGCGAGAGCTCCCGGGTTCGATTCCTCGATTCCCGGGTGGACCAGCGAGAAGTTGACCTTATCTGAAAAATTGGTAAAATCAATGAAGAATTGGGAATGAATGTACTAATGGCCTGAGATGCCGCAGCCATTAAGAATGACATTAATATATATATATATATATATATATATATATATATATATATATATATATATATATATATATATATATATATATATATATATATATATATATATAAATTGAAACTCACCTCGGATATGGGTTCTAGGGGTCCTAGATCGCGCTCATTTGAAAAAATGTTTGCAAAGTCTCACCATCGATACCTCTCTATTAGTGATTTTTTTTTAAATTCACTAAAATGTTAAAAACCATCTTTGTGGGCTGTCTCTCAGATATGATAAGAAGAAATTTATGGACGCAGAAAATGCGTTATGGTAGCGAATTTTCGTAAAAATGTTTTTAATGCAAAATAGGTCAAGAAGGACATTTGGTTGATAATATAACTTATATAGAACTAATAATATACCATATTTCATTAAAAAATCTTTGTTGTTTTAAAAAGTACAAACATCTTCCAATAATAAACTTTCAAAGTTCCAGAACAACTGGTCTGATTTTCCTGGCCAACGAACCCGTTTAAGCTATTTACACACCTGACAAGATATTGTTATTCAGAAACAGCTTTAGGACCAAAATTGAAAAAAAAAAGATAATTTCTTTTACATATATTGTCTTCAGTAATGTTACACTAAATTACATTTTTCACAAAAATCCGACAACTTTTTTTTACAATAACGTACTAAACATTTATTATTCATTACCAACATATCACAAAAATCTTACAAGAAATGATTTCTACGGAAACACTAAAAACATTTCTGCAAAAACTCAGCCACTATTTGAGAGTACCTGTATACGGCAGCTTGATTTTTCGTCGAGTAATACAAGTAAAAATTGTCTGAATGCCTCATTTCCATGGGGCTCCGCTATCTATTGATAAAAACTCCATATCACAATTTGTGATATGCCTTTGAGAAATATGTGGCAAAAACGTGAAAATTTGCAAAACAGTTGAAACAACTCAAAAACGATCAACTATATCATTTTTTCCTTACAAACATGCATTATAATTTGATGTAAAACACAAAGCGCAATAACATAACGGGTGTTCTATTAAAAAAATGGAGCGTGTATCACCAACGACTTAAGATACAGCTCGAGACAAACTATAATTGAAGTCTACACAATATATAGGCTATTAAACCATAAACTCTATAGCGGAAACTACTGCCAAAGCATCAAAAGAGGGTCTACTGAAATGAAGGACAATGATGGTTGAAGCTGAATCTTAAGGCTTTGTGACACACTTATTATGAAATTTTTTCGACATAATCCGTATTTGCCTCAAATTCGTTGTTTGAAAATTGCAAATTTTGACGTTTCAAATCGCGACGTTTCAAGAAGAAAAATTAAACAAACAAAATTTTCAACATAATTTTATACTATTTCTTGACACTTTTGCGCCAAGAAAACTTAACCGTTGTATGTAATATTTAATTGGTATTGTTAATCATACAAAACATTTTGTTCTTGTGCTTTTCTCTGATCACCAGTGGCACCCAAAATTTACGTTAACTTTGGTTGTCATAGCTCTGTTCTTTTCGGAGATACAAAAATTTTCCGGGAGAAAACCAAAAATTTTTCCGGCAAAACTGAACCGATTTTCCTGGCTAACGAACTTATCCAGGCCTCTTGCAAAGGAAGGTACGTATCAAATTTCAACAAAATCGGCCCACAAAAAAAAATTATTTTGGCGTAAATATACATCATAAAGAAAAGGCATTTGTTAGGCAGCAATTTGATATCGAAAGCAACAACCAGGCGGTGAAGGTTTTGATTGAAGTTTAAGATGAGTGAAGAAGGAAAAATTTAGTTTCAATAAATTTTGGTATGCCAAAATTTGAAGTGTATCATTAGGTGATAGGCAATAGAGAATTTGTTTCTGCATTAAACTACAGGAGCTATTTTTTATACATAGGTTCAGAATGACGTACTGAATGTAAAAACCCAAAATCCTTACAAATTAGGAGGGCGGAAGTGCCGACATTTAGAGAAAAACCGTTTCGGCCTATATCTCCGTAACCGTGCACTTTAGGCCAAAAATGGTAATGACATTTATTGTAGATAATTGCGTTTCTCATCTTTTTTGTAGAATATATTTTTTTGTATCACTCACCGTTTACAACTTATACGACTATTAGCATTTATTTATTGACTTTTAGTGAATTTTCGTAGAAAAAATTCACTATTGGGAGATCCCGACTTTTGAATTTTGAAAAATTTTTGCAAATGAGCGCGAACTAGGACCCCTAGAACCCATATCCGGGGTCATTTTCAATTTATATATATATATATATATATATATATATATATATATATATATATATATATATATATATATATATAAATTGAAAATGACCCCGGATATGGGTTCTAAGAGTCCTAGTATATACCGTTAACTCCAAAAATAATGGGCCGATTTTGATAAAATTTGGCACGTACCTTCCCTTTGTAAATGGCTTGGGCAAGTTCGTTAGTCAGGGAAATCGGACAAGTTTTCGGGAAAATTTTGAGTTTTCTTTCGAAAAAAATTTTTATCACAAAAAATAATGAGCGCTTTTGATAAAATTTGGCATGTACTTTCCTTTAGTAAATGGCTTGGACAATTTCGTTAATCAGGTAAATCGGAGGAGGTTTTCCGGGATAATTTTGAGTTTTCAATCGAAAAACATTTTTATCTCAAAAAATAAAAAGCTATAATAACAAAATTTGGTAAGTAGGTTTACGATATAAAAAGTAATCTACACACCAAAATTTGGATTTGTATGTTACAAGAAAAAAAAGTTATAATTATATGTTTTGTGCCAGATCATTTCTATGAAAATTTACTACCATAACGCACTTGCTGCGTCTTTTAAATATTTTACCAATATCTTTGTTAATAACTGTTTAAAAAATAAAATGCTCATAACTTAACTTTTCAATCGACAAATTTTCTAGAACTTCTACTTAAAACTTTTTTTTCTCAAATTAATATTAGTGAATTTTCTTTAAAAAAATTCACTAATGAGGAGACGCCGACTTTTGAATTTTGAAACAAAAATTTCAAATATGCGCTAATTATGCACCCTAGATCACATATCCGAGTTCAATTTCGATTTATATATATATATATATATATATATATATATATATATATATATATATATATATATATATATATATATATATATATGTTTGTGTGTGTGTGTGTATGTGTGTGTGTGTGTGTGTGTTTGCAAGTGGCCTGGATAAGTTCGTTAGCCAGGAAAATCGGCCCAGGTTTTCCCGGAAAATTTTGTGTTTTCTTTCGAAACAAAAATCATATCTCCGGAAACAACAAAGTAAGGGCAACCAAATTTAGTACGCCGGTTTATATCATAATAGGTAAACTACCTACCAAAATCTAGTTATGTAGGTTAAAAGATAAAAACGTTAGAGGCATTTAAAAAAAAGGGGGTTTTCCCCAAAACGTCAAAGTCGCGATTTAAAACGTCAAAATTGGCAACATTAGGGCGAAGAACCTGAAAATAATATAAGGAATAGAAAGAAAATGTCGTAAGAAGAATGTTTTACAAAGCCTTGAGTCTTTGTCCTTTATTTACTAAAATATTTCCAGAAAAATTTGTCGATTGAGAAGTGCAACATTTAACGCGTTATAACTTTGAAAATATTGATTTGAGAAAAAAAAGTTTTCAGTAAAAACTGTTGGAAATTTGTCGATTGAAAAGTTAAGGTATTCGCATTGTATTTCTTAAACAATTATTAACGAAGACAGATAAAAAAAGTCAATAAATGAATGCTAATAGTTATATAAGTTGTAAACGGTGAGTGAAACAAAAAAATTATTTAACAAAAAAGATGAGAAATGCAATTATCTACAATAAAGGTCATTACCATTTTTGGACTAAACTGCACGGTTACGGAAATATAGGCCGAAACTCTTTTTCTCAAAATGGCGGCACTTCCGCCCTCCAAATTTGTAAGGATTTTGTATTTTTACATTCAGTGCGTCATTCGGAACCTATCTATATAAAAAACTCCTGTAGTTTAATGCATTATGGACAAGAGTAACGGACTCCTCTATTGCCTGTACTAGATGTCAAACATATTTAGAACGAACACTGCAAATTTATGTCAAAATACTCCACAAGTCATTGGACTTATTTGTGTTGGCATATTGTACAATTTTACACAATAAAGATTAATATATATATATATATATATATATATATATATATATATATATATATATATATATATATATATATATATATATATATATATATATATATATATATAACACATATATCCTCCTTAGTGAATTTTTCGTTTTACGAAAAATTCATTAAAACAAGCAAATTGTCTAGTGTTTGTATATTTTTTCTTATATGTGCAGTCAAGCAGTCAAAATATACAACGTGAGTAAAGGACAGTTTACAATTTTCAGAGGATAATGCAAGAGTAGGTTACACATTACACAATGTTTTAATCTCCTTAATGGCTCCAGTTACGATCACAAAGGCGAGCGCAGCAATAAAGACAAGTGAAAGAAACTTTGGGTCATAACAATCAAACGCTGAATAAGCGCAAAGATTTGATCATTTCGAACAATTTGTGCCAATGGAAGCGTTCTACTAACAACCTACATACTGCTCCAAGCATAGATGTTGAACTCACCCTTTCAAGTTATTCGCTACGCACAAAGCTTATTCTGGCAAATGAGCCAATAACTCATGAGCAAAAATGAAATATGAATAGATAGGAAACTCAGCAAATCGTTATTAGTTTTTGCCCTATTTACCAAGGAAATATTTACGACTCTTAATACATCCAATTAATTAGAGAGGTCCAATTTTTATTCAGGCGCAAAATCAATTTTACTCATGAGCGGGTTTCTCGTTCCTCCAATGTGAACACTCTGTCTCAGTGCAGAAATAATTCAATAAATTAAGGGATTTCTGATTATATGACACTTTTATACATTTCTACTTCGAAGAATAATTCATCAACTCTATTTTCGGCAGACATATGTCACAAAAATTTATTGACTACAAATGTATATTTATACATTTAACACTTTACTTTATTAAAAGCTTAACGTACAGCTCGAAAATTCCAATTAGGCAATTTAAATGTAATAGAGGCTTATGGTTTGCGGAATTTTAAACATCTTTGTTTTCCATGAAATTTCTGTCAGCGGAAAATTCAAACACTAATTTCCTTACACATAACTTCATTTTGCCACAAAAGTTTTGCTGGTTTGTTGAGCTCAAGCAGGGCACAAAACAAATTACTTGTTGCTCAAGGCAGTTTGTGACAGAAATATCCACTTAGCACATTTATTCAATAAATTGTTAAGCCCTTCAGTAAAACAGCTACTTCATTAATTGTTGTTGCCTCTACTTAGTAAAAAGATGCCAAAATTAATACAGATGTAGTTTTAATGCCCACTAGAAAGAACTTGTGCCTGTACTTAGAAATAACTACGCCGACAAATATACATTTGTAGAATATATTATTGATACTCAACATAGACTAACAGTCAATAACCGCATAGAGCCACTACATTTTTGAATGACAAGCGCACTAGTGACTTCATTAAAACTTTAGAAGTAAAAAGTTCGGGACACAGCCAGTACGTTATGGTAGTGAATTTTCATTAAATTCTTTAAAATTGAAGAACTCAATTTTCTATAAATCTATAAAGTTGAATTTTGGTACATAGTAAGCCCTTACATAAGGAAACCTATTGACCAAATTTCATGAAAATAGCTTTGTAATTTTCGGAGATAAAAATTTTGTTCGAAAGAAAACTCCCAGTAAACCTTGTCCAATTTTACTGGCTAACGAACTCCTCCAAGCACTTAATAAAATATTAGTGAATTTCTTTAAATGAAAATTCACTAAAAAGGACATACGTGGCATGAATTAGCTTGTTTTAAATAAGAAAACTTATTTGGTGGATTTCTCTTTCTTGGAAACTTTTCTTTTCTAATTAAATGTGTCAAACAGAATACGTCTAACTATATTAAAAAGTCTGTAGGTAGCAAGTGCGTTAAGGTACCGAATTTTAATAAGTTTTTTAATACATAACCTAACTTACATTTTAGAATATCATTGAACCTGCTTCATCGTATTTATGTTAAATTTACTCAAATTTATATGTCACTCACGTAACATTCTGTTGATAAGAAACACTAATGTCAACGAATAAATCATTTAATACATTCATCTTTGTTTATTCTATTCAACATTTAGTGTCCTTTTCTAACAATATTGAATAGCACTAGCGACATTTTGCAAGATATGTCAAATTCAATTCCAGAAAACTTGGAACACTTCAACACATAACTGAATCTTGGAACATATACGAGATAAGCTAGTAGTGGTAGTAGCAGTGGTGTGGTGGCTAACGCCAAGAACTAGGCCTCAATTGGCCCTTTTTGCCAACGCCAGCAACACAGCAACCATGCTCTACACTCCCTCGGTTCCGTCGCCAAACCGCCTCGACCTCGAAATGAAGGCCGTGACGGTCTTATATTGGACGGTACTTACCTGATTCCTCTGCAGAGTCCCCGAACCGACCAATTCTACTCGAAGACTCCCAAAAGCCTCGCATTCACACATGTAAAGATAAGACGTTTTTTCATCCTCGCGGCATTCATGGCAAATGGGATCCCTCTCTAAGCTTATCGATGTGAGGTGCCTTCTAAGCGCGCAGTGGCCTGTCAGCACCCCAGGGATGCGGCGAAGCGTAGGTCGACTCCTACCGAGTAGCCAGACAGTTTTATCTCTGTCAGGTCCCTCCACGAAGTCCCTCGTCTGCCTACAGTCACCAGCCGGCCCCCAGTGACTCTTCATGGGCTCCTCAGTCCACCTGTCTAAGGCGACAGAGACCGTCTTTCTACTTATGCCTATCGCATGCTCCGGGCCATAGAACGACCGCCGTGAACTAAGCCTTGCGAGATAATTCGCCACCTCATTCCCCGCTACGCCACAGGGTCCCGGAACCCACACCAGTTGTAGATCCTTTGTTCTGGCTAGTCCTTTAAGGGCGTCCGCGCACTCCTGAACCAGTGTTGACCTAATTCTGCCCGCGCAGACTTCCCGGAGGACCGCCTGGCTATCCGAGCAAATGTATACACATTTCTCGGGGCTCATGCTCACACGAGATAAGCTAAATTTCGTGAAAATAAAGCGACGAGTTTCAAAGATACAGCATAATTTTTCATGATAAAACTTGATTCTCAGAACTGTCCGACGAACTTAGTCTCCGGAAACAATTTTCTAGTGCGATGAAAAATCCGAAAGTCTCTAGATGGTATAGAGAAATAACGAGAAATAATTATCAATGTTCTATGTCAGAGCTTAAATAATTACCACTAACAAATTCTCGGCTAAATCTGGGAAATTTCAATTACTCCAGTCTGTGCCAAAAGCACAGTATATAATCACATGACAGCCTTATTTAAGGATATTGTACAACAACAACCATATTCACTATGTGAAGATATAACTATTCACAAACAGCTTCTTTTACAAAACTTGACAATCTTTTTTACATAAATTACCTTCAATAATGTTCTACTGAATTATATTTTTTACAAAAATACACACAACTTTTTATTTACAATAACTGAGTATAGTTATTATTAATTACCAACATTTAACACAAAGCTTACAAGACATGATTTCTACAGAAACACTTACAAAATCTCTGAGAAAAATTTTCAGATTCAGCCACTATTTCAGATCGCCTGTATACGGCAGCTAAATTTTTTCGACGAGTAATTCAAACAAAAATCTCTCTAAATGCGTCATTTCCATGGAACTCCGCTATCTGTTGAAAAAACGCCGTATCATAATTTGTGATATGTGTTGGTGATATGTGCCAAAAAAGTGAAAAGTTGCAAAACAATTGAAATAACTCAATAAATAAGTAACTAAAAAAGTCTGCAATTTTCCTGGAAATGGTCTGGCACCACATATTTTATTATAATTTTTTTTTCTTATAACATATAAATTTAGATTTGGGTGTATAGTTTACTTTTTAGCGTAAACCTACCTACCAAATTTGGTTATCACAGATTTCTATTTTCTGAGATAACATTTTTAGAAAGGGAAGGTACATACCAAATTTGATCAAAATCGGCCCACTATTTTTTGAGTTATCGGTGTGATACATACATATATACATATCCATATCCATATACATATACATATACATATGCATATACATATACATATACATATACATATACATATACATATACATATACATATACATATACATATACATATACATATACATATACATATACATATACATATACATATACATATACATATACATATACATATACATATACATATACATATACATATACATATACATATACATATACATATACATATACATATACATATACATATACATATACATATACATATACATATACATATACATATACATATACATATACATATACATATACATATACATATACATATACATATACATATACATATACATATACATATACATATACATATACATATACATATACATATACATATACATATACATATACATATACATATACATATACATATACATATACATATACATATACATATATATATATATATATATATATATATATATATATATATATATATATATATATATATATATATATAAAATGACCCCGGATATGGGTTCTAGGAGTCCTATCCGCGCTCAGTCTTAAAAAATTTTTCATGATTCAAAAGTCGGAATGTCCCCATTAGTGAACCTTTTCTACGAAAATTCACTAAAAAGAAAGTTTATATCACCAACGACTTATGGGCTACCCGGTGATAGTCGAAACAGGTTTATAAGATACAGCTCGAGACACCCTATAATTAACGTATACATTTTTTTTCATATCTTGTATAATAACGGATATATTGAGCTTTACCTTTGAAATGCGCCACCTGTATATGTGTAATCAGACAAAAAGTTAAACTGACCCTGTATATGGGTTTGTGGGGTTCTAGTTCGTGCTAATTTGAAAAAATCTTTCCAAACTTCACAAGTCGCGGCTTTTCCATGAACGATTTTTTTCTTAGAAAATCTGCTAAAATTATAGACTATTAAACCATAAGCTCTATAGCTGAAAATATCGTCAAAGCATCAGAAGAACGGTCTATTTGAAATGGATTTTCCGAAAATATTTTAGTAAAATGAACGACAATGATGGCTAAACCTAAAACTCAAGGCCTTGTAAAACACACTTATTAGATTTCTTTTACATAATCCGTATTTGTTTAAGATTATTTTTCTCAAAATTGTGAATTTTGACGTTTCAAATCGCGACTCTTCAAGAAGAAATATTGTAAAACTTGAAAACATGTTTTCTGTTACCTCTTGACCTTTTTACGCCAAGAAAACTTAACCTCTGTATGTAATGTTCAATTGGTTGTGTTAACCACACAAAATATTTTGTTCTTATGCTTTCCTCTGATCACCAGTGGCACCCAATATTTTCTTTAAATGTCCATAACTTTTTTTCTTTTAACTTAGAGATCTAAAAATCGTCATTTGGGGTAAGTTTGATAGTATAAACGTGTATTATAAATTTGGTTGTTACAGCTTTTCCTGGAAAAACTGATGCGATTTTCCTGGCTAACGAACTTATCCAAGCCACTTACAAAAGGAAGGTACCTGTCAAATTGTCTCAAAATCTGCCCAATATTTTTTGAGTTATCAGTACGACGCGACGCACACATACACACACACACACACACACACATATATATATATATATATATATATATATATATATATATATATATATATATATATATATAGTCTTTCGTTTAACGAAAAATTCCCTAAATACGGAAGGCTCGAAAAATTTATATATATATATATATATATATATATATATATATATATATATATATATATATATATATATATATATATATATATATATAAATTTTTCGTGTTCGAGCAGGAGACGAGCGCTCGAATTATCTGTGGTTGATATAGGCCGGTTGGCCAGGTGAGCTCAGGTCGGTCGTAGTTTGATTCCGAATCCTGAAGCTACCTGTTCCCAAGGTCTCACTAAACCGGTCGCCTTTAACGTCTTCTACACATAGGCCTGAGAGAGATCTCTCTTTTTCCTTTCAAATTTATATTTGATATTTAACATACTTTTATCCATAACTGCCAAACAATTTCTTTTATTTATAAGACTCAATAAACTTCTTTCAATATGGACCACCTCCGAGTTAAAGAGGCCCTTTTCTATGAATAAGTATACTAATAAGTATATAATTTTTAAAGTTGACACCGATAAATAAATAGTTTTTTTGAAGTTTACAATATCAATTTTTACCACTCTGGAATATGCTAATATCTCTGTCACTATTAAATAGTTAGTGCGATGTGACACTGTATCGTGAAGACCTCTCGGCTTAGAACGTCGTATAGAAAATTTTATTGCATTTGCTTAGTTTTATGTGATTCCCCAGGGCTGCAGCTTATGTGACAATGCAACTTTGTGATTAAGTTTAACTGATTCGTTTAAGTACCAAAAAACTTTTCAATAAATCTGTTTGTCAGCTCCGACTTTAATGTTGCTAGGCAAGATCCCTTTGAGATATCTTCGCTCTAAAATAAATTGGTTGGTATGACCTCAAAGATATCAAACTTGATAAGAGTGAACTCTAACATGAGACTTTGAACTTAAAAGAGATCTAAGAACAAAAGTTTTGTGGGAAATACGTTCGAGATAAAGCGATCGAGTTCAAAGCATAGTATCAGCATCTCGGTTTTGATATATTATTGCGTCACTATAAAGAAAATCCATATTGATCTAATGATGTAAATAATATAAGATATTTTCGTTTTATTTTGCGACGTTATATCTTCAATAACGGGAGACTTTGTGGGTATGAGCCTCTCACAGTAGACGTTTAAATATAGATTTACCTATAGTTCATCCAAAAGTATATCTGGACGTAACAGAAGAAAATTTTTAAGGTTGGTAAGGGTAATATAACTCGCTATGCTTTAACGTTTACTTTTGTTAATTATACTGACTTTCAAAAAAATCCGAATGCCCGGCAAGAGTTGATCCATTTTAATAAAATTAATACATAACATGTGTTTAATCAAACTTAGAAATGGTCACATTTTAAAATTAAAATATCAAAAAATAAAAAATAATTTGATAATGATTGGACCTCCGCGGTTTCTTATGCATTCCATAACTCTTATAGGCATGCTTAAAATTAAATGATTCATGGTATCCTGAGGAATAGCATCCCAGGCTTCTTAAATTCGGTGACGAAGGTCAACTAGGTTATTTGGTGGCCGGGGTAAATAACCCACTCCATTGCTAATCATATCCCTTACATATTCGTTTGGTGACAAGTCTGGGTAACGAGAAGGCCATGGGAGCAGGTCCACGTTATTTTCTTGTAAGAACCATGTAGTGGCCCTTGCGGTAGATAAACGTGCGTTGTCTTGCTGAAAAGGTTGTTGAATTAACCCCCGTTGGTATGGCAGTGCACCAGGCTACAATACGTTTCGAGCACAATCATTTGCATTTGAGTTTATTTCTGTTATTAAGAACTAGAGGTGACCTGCTACCGTATGCTATAGTACCTCGTACCATCACCCCCCGTGTACGAGTCATATGCTGTCTCACAGTCAATTCTGGATTTCTGCGTTCTCCACTTAATCGTCTTACTCTTCTGCGGCCATCGCGGATCCAAAGACAGAACTGGGACTCGTTAAAGAAGACAACACGATTCCATTAACCAGCCCAATATAATCTGCTGTTACTCTACACAAATCGAGCAGCACGATGTCGATGTGTCGGTGGGAGACATAAAAATGGTCTATACAACTGTGGCCCAAAAGTGCGTATTCTGCAATATATCCTTGCCATAAAGACTTTTTGTTGTAAAACTTTCAAACACACATTTCCAGTCGACTGGTGGAAACTCTGTCTTGTAAAACCGCAACCCTTAAATGACCATCTTCCCGTGCTGAAATTACTCTAGGACGTCCGGATCAACGACGGCGGTTGTGCATTCCTTCTTCAGATCACCTGGACCAAACCTGTAACACTGTATACTATGTCCTATGCGGTCGGAACATTTTCGGATTGAAAAACCGGCTTTGCGCATACCAACGATGCGCCGCCTTTGCAACGATTCACATTTTACCTGGAATTATTACTGGTCAAAATACACTTAGAAAGCCCCCAAGTATCTAAATAATACCAAAAACCCTATCTATAATAAATATTTCAAGTTTTAGGTTTCAAAATAATTTTGATGAAAATTCGCTAAGAAATTCTGTATCGTAAGAACCGTACTGAATTCCCTATAATACACCTTGAAATCTATATATTAAAAACGTTGCATTTTTGTTGGGGAAAATGAATATCTCTATTGCCCTGAGATTCTATGTAAATAACAGAAGCTGACGTAATTATGATGAAATATAGAAGATCGGTTACCAAACGAACGGACAAGTCCATTATTGTAGAGATGTGTATAAGCGACGTCGTGACTTCGCCACCGATTGGAGGTCCCTTTTATCTCATTCGAAAAATGTAGGTTAGAGAGAGCTCGCGCACAGCCACCAACGGTCACGGTAAGAACTTTTGCGTGCAGCGGTTAGGAATTGCAAAACTCGACACATTAGCAGGGAGTCTCTGCCGAGCGTTCGTCGAGTGAACACTCCTTAGTTTCGGTGGCTATTAAATTATCTTATAACGGGGTTGTAATGTTCTTTCTGTTATCTGTACCACCTAATAATTATTGTCAGTGATTGTTCGGAGTAATTCAAGTGATTTAAGAGTTTAAATAAACATCGTATTCAGCATAAAAATGCGAGCCAACTCGTGGTTCTTTGTTCCGATCTGTTGATTTCTTGCCGTAATCAGAAAGGATTCCTGGCTATTATCGAACTATAAATCAACTGGTAGTGAATTTTACTTGAGCAAATTCACATTTTAATTGCGATTTGCAAAGTTTCCATTAAGCGAATTCAGAACATCAACATAGGTGTCAAATGGTCTTATAGTATTGGAGCAATAGCATCCACCAGCCCAATAATCACTGATGGGAAGTACCAGTCGTTTTCCCCAGCTTTTCCGTTCTTATTGGAGTCTGGAATCTGTGTCAGGCACTCATAATTGATCCCACTTCGAAGGCATCTTCATAGGGTCATCAGGTAACTCAATACAGGAACATTGGGTGAGTCTGTGTAACTCTTTTTCTCTGAATCGGTAGAAATTTTCATGCAAGCAATCTAATATCTGAAGCCTTATAACTTGAACTTTCCAAAATAGCGTAAACAAATTCCAACTTAAACAGTGTCAGAGAGGTGCTATAGGGATAATTGTAAATTTCATGTTAAATCTGTTGAATTTTATATGTAAATTTAAACACATAGTTTTTGAAATTGTAATTAGTAAATTTTATCTGTGAAATATCTAACCTGTACATTCTTTTCAATATCTCTTATTTTCAATAATTAATGCAGAAGCTTCACGTAAGATTATATATTCTTTTTTTTTTTGGAGCCTCACTCAAAGAACTGGCCAGTAAAAGTTATTGAAAAATTAATCAAATTGATTGACAAACCTAATAATTTGTGTTTGCTTTTTATCTGTAAAATACAGTATTTCATCTTACATATAAAGCTCAAGTGGCCAACATCAGTATTTTAGTAACATGTAACCATCTTTATTTTATTGTTTTGACATATGTAAGTGCACTTATAATTCCTTTTTCCTGAAGTTCTTGCTATTTATCTGATTTTTATTTGTGTGAAATTAATTTTTATTTGAGATTTACCAACCATTTTTATTTCATTTTGTTCGATATTCCAAATTTAATTTATATGAATAAATTTATATATATATATATATATATATATATATATATATATATATATATATATATATATATATATATATATATATATATATATATATTAATATATCTGTTCAATTGAAGAGAAATTCCACCCTAAGATCTCCTTTCTTTTGACGTCAGCGCAAACAATTATTTCTCACTAACGATTATCTAGATATCTAAATTTCAATATTACCTGGCACTAGTCTGGGGAGCCCACAAATATAGGACTCCAGGCAGTGCAAAACAAACAAGAAAAAAGAACGTGAGTATCAAGCTACATCCAGATCTGTCAACCTCCTAAAAGTATTGCTAATCTTAATAAATATGATAATCTGATAGATAGCTATTTCAATATCAATATTGAGCAGATCTATATCCACCTGAGGTCAATCACATATACCACGGTTCTTGTACTTAAAGCTTTTCTTTGAAGCAGGTAACACCTTTCGAATTCACTTAAATGGCTGTAATTGTTCCGTAAACGGCATTCACTTATTATTGATTTATTAAATTGAGCACAAATCACTACGAAATATTGATTCAAACTGAAGGAAAGGCAAATTTAAAGAGACAAGTTTTTGATCAAACAAAATTAAAAAAGTGTCACCTATTAAAATTTTAGTCCATATTATGACAATTTCTTATCAGAGACAAAAGAGAGTGGTATAGAAAATTTCATTGCAATTGGTCGTTTCTTACTGTGTGTTCGAATTTTTTGGAAACTCAGTATATTTAATCACTAATACTGTATTATATCTAACGATCTATATTTAGACAATTGGCCACGGGTTTTAACCAGTAGTGCATGTAAACCCGAATTTTTAGCAAGTGTGGCTTCCCCGAATCTGAGAATAAATATAATGTGTTCATCAAATCTTTACGCATCACAGTTTAGGGTAATATTTACCCTTACTTAACCTTTTAATTACTCAGTGATCCACGTACATATTTAGCCCAAGATCCACTTACACAAGCACGGGCTTACACTCACATTCACATAGATACACATTATGTATAGAAGTATATTCACTAATATTGTATTGTTTGTAATTTAGTTCCTTAACGTAGGTCCATTTCAAGAGTATAGCCAATCACCGGCGCTAGCGAGCTCTTTCACCTCACCATCCAGAAAATTATGTCACTCGGGTGGGGATGTTTAAGGTTCCCAACATCGTATGTTATATACGACTGGTGGTTTTACTCCCCTTCGGAGGGCAGAGCATGTAAACATTCACCTGGTTTAAATACAATTCCATAACATTGAAGAATATTAATATGCACTGAAAAAGTATAATGACGTTTCCACTGGAAATCGAAACCATAATTTTGGTATCAAAGGCACACTTCCTCAGAGTTGTCACAAGGCTGCAGCCATTTGTAAAAACCACACAATAAAATAATGTGCAAACGTTTTATAAATACGGACGTAGAGACAGTATCATCAGACAGGAGTGAATTGAATCCACTTATACGCATTTGTGGCAACTATAAATAAAAACCAATCGGTACGTTTGGTCAAAAAAATTCTGTAAAAAATTAAAATAAAATTGGCGAATGACGTGTTCAAGATCCCTACGTAGTGTCTGTCAATACTTAAGATAAGAATATAATCAAGCCATGCGAATGATAATAACTATAATAACAATTACACCAATAAAATTACTAAATAATAACAGTAGTAAAGCAGATCCTATACAACGAAAATATCGACACAAATCAGCTAACTCATTGCCTTATAACAACTTAAAACATATGTACAGTTAGACGTATTATTTTTATGTATTTAATTAGAAAAAAAAATTCCAAGAAAAGGAAATCAATTAAAACTATTTGCTACTTTTAAACAAGGTATCGTGTATGTGCGTTTTACCTTCTAAAGCTTAAAAAAAGTCAAGTTTTTGCTCATCATTATAAAAATTTATCGCCTCTATGACGTGGGAGTAGGTCTATGTTGAGTTTCATTAAACTGTTCTCAAATATAGATTTGCCAGCGTTGTTATTTCTAAGTCCAGAAATATGTTCCTTGTACCTTGTATCTGGTATTGAAATTTCTAGAGGTTTGACCAATGCATATTCCGCTACAGAGTGTACAAGTTACTCCAACTTTTTCCAAGAAACATAAATTTTTTTCATGTTCGCAAATATAGATTTGCGAGCGTTGTTATTTCTAAGTCCAGAAATATGTTCCTTGTACCTTGTATCTGGTATTGAAATTTCTAGAGGTTTGACCGATGCAGATTGCGCTATAGAGTGTACAAGTTACTCCAGCTTTTTCCAAGAAACATGATTTATTTTTCATGTTCGCAAATATAGATTTGCCAGCGTTGTTATTTCTAAGTCCAGAAATATGTTCCTTGTAACTGGTATTAAAATTTCTAGAGGTTTGGCCGATGTAGATTGCGCTACAGAGTGTACAAGTTACTCCAGCTTTTTCCAAGGAACACGATTTATTTTTCATATTACATAACAAATCACGCGTCGTGTTCCAAGATTTAAAAGCTGCCTTTGTATTTGTACAGGCATTTACTGCTTTTAAATTTTTTCTGAAATGGTGACAAAATAAGTTATCGAAACCTATTTGTTATCTCTAATTTACATTATTTTTCTCTATCACTTTATTTATTATTTTAACAGAGTAGCCATCGTTGAATACTATTGGATTAGATAATTATTTTTAAGGATTTTTTTTTAAATTAGATAACGAGGAGATATGTGTTTATATATATATATATATATATATATATATATATATATATATATATATATATATATATATATATATATATATATATATATATCCGACCGATAACTCAAAAAATAATGGACCAATCTTGAGCAAATTTGGTGAGTAGCTTCCTTTCTGTGGCTTGGATAAGTTCGTTAGTCAGGAAAATCAGACGAGGTTTTCCGGGAAACTTTTTTGTTTTCTTTATTAAAAAATTCATATCTCCGGAAATGACAAAGCAAGTGCAACCAAATTTGGTACGCGTGTTTGCATTATACTCTGTACCAAAATTTAGGGCTCTAGCTTTAAAGACAAAGAAGTTATGGGCAGTTAAAGAAACAAATTTTGGAGTTTTCCTCAAAACGTCAAACTCGCCATTTTAAACGTCAACATTGGCAATGTTTAGGCAAAGAACGTGAAACAAATACGGATTGTGAAAAGAAAATGTTGCAAGAGGAGTGTTCTGCGAACCCTTAGGTTTCAGCTTCAACCGTCATTGTCCTTCATTTTACTAAAATATTTACAGAAAATTCATTTCAAATAGACCCTTTCTCTGATGCTTTGGCTGTCGGTTTAGTTAAGTTGATGCTTCCGCTGTTGGTTTAGTGAAGTTTATGGTTTAATGGTCTATAAATTTTTGTAGAACAAATTCGTTAATGCATTTTTGCATTTTATCGTAATATGATGCATTTGTAAGAAAAAAAGCTGGACGCAGTAAGTGAGTTTTGGTAGCGAATTTTCGAAAAAAATTGCAGTTTAGCTCCCAAACGCTTTTCAAAAAACTGTTTTCAGAAACCTGCCTAGGTCCCCCCCTGGATCCACAAACCCCCAGAAAAATTTCTTGTTCACACCCCGCAAGGATGTTACGGCACCAGGAGTGAGTAGGAGTGTATTTTTTTAGCTAGCTTTCGTAGAACAAATTCGTTAATGCGTTTTTGCGTTTTTTAGCGAAATATGATGCGTTTGTAAGAAAAAGATCTGGACGCAGTAAGTGCGTTTTAGTAGCGAATTTTCGGTAAATATTCTGTTTAGCTATTAACCTTTAAAGGGACAGGCTACGAATGTATGTCACAATAACCAATCTGAAGATAGAAAAATGTTAATAAATAAAAATTTCAATGAAAGTGATTCAATTTGTTTAAAATCAATCTAGATGTACGTTTTATTATGTATGAAGCTTCCTATTTTCACGGTATTTAAAAGCCATCTTTCTCCCCTAGTTTAATCTGAAAACACCACTATTTGTTATTTGTTAACTGACCGGAGTCATGACAGAAACGTGCGCGTTCTAAGCATATCCTCGAAATTAACAGGCGCCATTAACAAAGAAGAAGGTAAAGTTAACCTTGAAATCGACTCCGCTAATACCTTAGAATCTCACAATATAAAAAACGACCTATATTCTAAGGTTAATACAAACAGGAGTAGGTAAATAATAATCCAACTTTTAATTTTAACCTAACATTAACAAATGCCTTCGGCCGTTGACTGTAGTCAAATATTATGATTTTAATATCCAATCAAACAACATCTGCCCATCAGATTCAGGTTGTTAATCAATGCATGTAGGTACTGTAATACTAAACAGTAATAGTAAATATGTGTTGAAAAGAGTTTAGATGCAGCAAGTGCGTTATGGTAGCGAATTGTCGTTAAAATATTTCAAATGATGATAACTCAATTTCCCAGCAAACTAGAATCTTCAGTTTTGATACATAGTAAAACCCATATAAAGGCTGCGTGTGTACTAAATTTAAAAAATAACTACAAATTTGTTTTTTTAAACTTTTTTGTTATTTTGTTTGTAGCAGCTGGTTCGATTGCGGTGACTAAAACGGATCATCCAAGCGATTAATCAGGAAAAGTATCTGCCACGTTTATAATTTGGCAGGTACATTTTTTTTTGTTCCCTCAGGGCTCGTCCGCGGCCTTGCCGCCCCGATAGCACCGCAACCCTTGGTTGATTGTGCATATGGCAGGTACATTCCTTTTGTAAATAAAAATTACATTTTCGATAAATTTGCAGTTTAGAAAGGGGGAATTTTAAAAAAAATAATTGAGGAACGTGCTTAGAACCCTTTCTGGATGCACATGCCACAAGAAAAATTTCCTGCAAACAGCCCCCAAGAAAGTTACGCGACTAGGAGTTAATAGGGGTGCTAGGCGGGAAAGAAGATAAAAAGAAAATGTGAGGGAAAAGTGCGAAGAAACCAGCTTAATTGGACCTTTATAAGATGGCTTCTATTTTGCAGCTATATTTCCTTAAAATCCTGTTTAGTCCGCGCAGAAACCCTGTTCACCGCAGGTCCCGCAACTGTCTTGGGAGTTGGTTTCGAGAATTTTTTCTTCCTTGCATTGTTCTTTTTTATGCATTTAGAGTGTTCGCAGGCATGCAGAAGGTGGAGGAGAACCCCCGCGATGAAGCAGCGAACCAAGATTTCAAATTATGTTTAAATTGTTACCTCATTTCCTTTGTTTAAAATATTTTTACAAAATAAATTTGAGTTACCTTGTTTGTCAGTCTTACATAGAGAGCAACAATATTTTATTATTAACGAAAAGCATGGATACAGCAACAGTAAATGAGTGCTGAAAAGGGCCTGGGTGCAGCAAGTACGTAGAGAATTGTCTTAAAAATATTACAAGTTTGATAACTCAATTTTCCATTAAGCTAAAATCTTCAATCTTGAGCCATGGTAAAACGCAGCGTGGGTACTAAATTAAAGAAAAATAACATAATGAGTTTTGCGAATAACTAATAATTTGTTTGTAAAAACCCTTTTTGTTGTTTTGTTTGCAAAAACTAGTTTGATTGGGTTGGCTAAAACAAAACCGTCCAAGCAATTAGTAAGGAAAAACGCCTGATATATTTATAATTTGCAGGTATATTTCTCTTGTAAATAATATTTTTTCTGGAAAGCTTTTGTAACTTTAATGAAATTTAAAGAGACTTGCAGTACTTACATATACGTACCAAATTTTTATTTCCTATCTCCATACAAAATCGAAATTTCCTGAAGTAATTGCTTACTGGATCTGTAAATTCGATCCCCAAGGTTGATTTAAATTTAAAGAATTAGTTTTAATAATATACGTTACTAATAGTGTACAATTCTTATTAAAATGTACTACTATAATGCACTTGCTGCATCCGGAACTTTTTTTAACTGTTATTTAAATTTATTAACTTATAAATACATGTTTCTTTCATGGCACAGTATTGGGCATTTATTTGGTTGACCTCTTCAGAAAACCGTTAAAAAGCTATTTTGTAGAAGTCTGTCACTGATGAAACCTGCCATCCAAGACCAACCAGTCACTCACATACACACATTGTCTAATTAGGAATTTTACGTTCTTCTATAGTAAAATGTTTTCTAGTAGAGTAAAACATTGTCTAGAAGGTGTTTTAGAGTACATGCTACCAACATCAAACGAAAATAATTTACTGCTTGGAGGAACAATTAAGTTATTTAAATTTTGTGTTAGTTCAGAAGAATTTTGTACTTAATATTTTGGGATGTACTTGTATTCTCTAATAAGTTGAACTAGTTTGCTCGCTATCTTATTATTAGGTGTATTAACACGAGTATAACTACTGACCTCACTTGAATGTTTGGTTTGTGAAGTTTTAGATATCCCAGTTGGTCGTTGTGGACTTTTATATAAAATATATTTATTTTCTTGCTGACAAAACAGAGATGTATCAGTGAATTTTCATTAAGAACATTCACTAATAGGGAGGTAACAATGGTGAGACTTTCGGAAAATTTTGTGAAATGAGCGCAAATTAGGGCCCCTTGAACCCATGTCCAGGGTCACTTTGAATTTTTATCTGTTTATATATATATATATATATATATATATATATATATATATATATATATATATATATATATATATGTCTGTGTGTGTGTGTATCCGAGCAATAACTCAAAAAATACTCAACTGTTTTAAACGAAACTTGTCACAAGCCTTCTATTTATTACTATGGCAGACGAGTTTGTCAATCAGCTATAACAGACCTATTTTTCCCAAAAAATATACAAAAATATTTTTAAATACGTTATATTTTTGAAAGTGTTAAATTAACTAGAATAAGATTTTACCTGTAGCGATAAATGAAGTGAATAAACCTCTGTTATTAATTTTGAGTAATTTGGTTTACAAAATTTGGAGTTTTTCCCAAATTAAAAATAAAATCCGAATTCAATTCATGATTGAAACAATTTAAGTAGTTAAAGTATAATGCCAGACAAGGACAGAGTAATTACCTGATAGATACATACACCACAGGCATACATCATAATGCAACGGTAACATTCATGCCCGAACTGCGACGATTCCACCCTAATGACCGCGTTCGGGTATATTCGGATGCGCGGATTTTTAGGAGAAAATTAAGAAGTTTTATATTAGCTACTTGAAGTAAAAACCAGAAGGGACAGTGTGTTTTGTTTATTTATTATGATTTGACAATTCTGTTTTGAGGTTAAATAAATGATTGTATATTGCTTTTAAAATTGGAAACTAAAGAATAAGAACATGTTTTTTTATTTATTACGGTTTCGCAGTTCTATTTTGAGGTTAAGTAGTAAATTATCATTGAAATAGATGTAACAACTTGTACCTTTTTAATGCTTTTAAAATTGGAAACTAAAGAATATTAATGTGTTTTGTTTATTTATGATGCTTTGACCGTTCTCTTTTGATGTTAAATAGTACGTAATTGTACGGAAATCAAAGAATATGAATACTAACGTTAATATTTGTTGATTCACTGTTCAAGTAGGTAAGTTATTTGAATAATGAATTGACTTCTTGGGTATATATTAAGTGTCCTTGTGATAAGCTTTTGTAACTTTAATGAAATTTATGAGACTCACAGTACCTAGATTCACCAAATTTTAACGTACTATCGTCATAAAAAATTGAGTTTTGGGCATTCAAATTTTTTTTAAAGGAGCTATAAAGCAAGATTTGAATATTTTTTATGATAACAAAAAAAAGAGAAATTTTCTAAATGAGCTTGCATTAAAACCTCTAAGGCCGATCTCCGACGTCTGTTTAAATTAAAAGTATCACTTTTGGTAATATTCAGTATTATAACCCACTTGCTTCATTCTTAGTTCTGTCTGAAAATAATAAAGTCAGGTATTTTATATTACTAGACTTTCTTTTCTTTGGTTAAAGGTGTCTTAGACTGTATTAACGTATTTACTAAAATTAATTGAGAAAATTAATATAAGAGCTAACTTGAAGCAAATTTCTTTAGCTTCATTTTATTTACATCTATACCCTAACTTTTCAAAATCTGCAGGTGGCTTTATCGCAAATTTTCCAGCTTGCTCTCTACTAACAAGTAATGGTTACAGTTAAATTATAATTTGAATAATTTAACTATTGACAGGAATCAGGTTTCACATCTGTTAGCTACCAGGCATCAATTAGCATAAAGGAACATTGTAATGTAATAGATGCTTGTAATAACTTAGTGATACTACATTAACAAATATTAACATAATATCATGTCAAACCGAGTGTTAAATACTCGCGCATGCAACTAACGTTCTTCTTAACAATACGTAAGAGCAGATGGGGCAACATAACAATTAATATCATACAAAGAAAAGAATGATTCATATGGGCGATCTTTAATTTTTTAGTAAACCTCAGAGTACTTTAAAAATCCATTCTCTTAAATTCCACACCTATTAGTTGTTACACCCGGCTCTCTCTTCGTTAGCATCGGGATGAAACGCTGCTTATTTCAACACCATATTGTTTAAGAACTTAGGATATGATTTAAACTATTTTCCTATGTATCATTATGTAATATAAGAAGACTTAAATAACCCAAATCACCACAACACATCGTTTTAAAGACCTGATAATATTTTCACTAACAAAGTTAGCATCATCAGAAGATGAAAAATTCTAACTACTTTACTACTAACATCACCTTTTATACTGAAGATTAGGTAAAGAACTATACCGAGAGGAAGACTAAATCGCAGTAAAATTGTTCAGTGTATTGTATTTTAAATGGCGGACGAGGTTCTTGAACTTCCTTTATCACTTTGCCTGACAGGTTTCGGAACGTTTATCTGCATCAAAAGCAGAGCGCAAGCAGAGGACTACCAACCAGTGGCGGGGCTCGGTTTAAGGAACTTTCATTTCTTCTTGCCCTAGAAATATAAATACTTTCGTATGCATCCAGCTCCGCTGGCCGTCTAACATTTTTTATAAGTTCCAGGTTGCCTTTATCAATGTGGCGGTTATTAGCCCAAATATGTTATGCCGCTCATAACTTGCCTACACTACCGTATCTCAGCTGTGCCAGATGTTCCCGAAATCCAGCCTTGATGGATCTCTTAGTCTGCCCAACATATCTAAGATTACAATCTTAATAACCTATCCCATAGATACCCGACATTTCAGTGGCTTTATCTGTATCTTCCATAGTATCTAACAAATTTCTTAAATTATTTTTGTCGAGAAAGTTGCTGTAAATCGGGTCTGTTAAAAATGCTCTCGAGACCCTTTGTGATACGTGGTTAGGTCAGGTCAAAATTTCCAGCATAGTGAGGTGAAACTTAAGCATTGATATTTAGTTAATTTCTGTCTCAGTTACAGAAAAGGTGCTGTATGGAATGTTGCCAAAGTTTTTGGTTTTTCATGCATTGTACTCAGATTTTCAGACAAAAATAGCATTAAACAGGAAAACAAGAACATCACCAGACTTGACGTAGCCAGAGGACGAATGCAGAGGACGCTTATTTTTATATTTTGTTCAACAACAATATGGAGTTTTTGTACTTGTGAAATAAAATCAAATGGAGACTGAGAAGGAAAAAGGACAGGTGACAAGTGAGTTGGGAGAAATGTCAACGGCATAGGTAGAGAAAGCACAAAATAAGGAAGAGACACTTTCCTAGCTCCGTGGTTGGAATCGCAAATCAGCCAGAGCACTATTATGGAAAGTCCATCCTATCAGGTTTCTGTATGTGAAAGGAAAGTTCATGGCACTGGTGCTGGAATTATTAAGAACGTTTCTGTTGGATTCTAGCGTCGTTCTCCTTGTCAAAGATATGGCCGCTCTCTCAGATGGTACCCAAAAACTGAATTGGTGTTGTCAGCGTTATTTCTGCTTCTTAGATGTGCAGATACTCGGGTGCTAAACGCTTTTCCGGTTCCTCCTATATAGACGGTGTTACACTAGGGGTCACCGCAGGTGAGACAGTGCATCCCCGACTTATTAAGGTGAGAAATATTATCCTTTTTGTGAACCAAAATTTCCTTAATGGTGTCTTTTGACTTGTATGCAAATTTGATGTTAGCTCTCTTCAAGGCACGAGAGACTGCAGCAGTGATGGGGCCACAGTAAGTGAGTGGAAAGTATGAAGGGTTCTCAGGCTGAGCTGGTAAGAGGGTGTTGCTTGTTTCCCTCAAGTGCTGACGGCTCTTTTTTCGTATTAGTCTGTCTACTAAGGTGGCAGGATACTCATTATTTACGGCCACTTGTTTAGTAACATTGAGCTCGTTATTAAAGTTTGTCCCCGATGGCAGGACTCTAAACAGCCTGCCTATAAAATACCTGATGGACGTCAGCTTGTGGGACATGTGGTGACAAGATCTATGTGGAATTAGGAGGTCAGTTTGTATTGGATTTCTGTACATATCTAATTCAATTGAATTGTCTTTCCTTGTTGGCTTCAGATCCAGAAAACTGATGGACCTGTTCTCTTCTAGTTCTATGGTGAAGTTGATATTGACATGCAGGTCGTTCAACCAACCTAGGAACAGGTGAAGCTGCTCTAAGCTACCTGATCATACCACCAACACATCGTCCACAAACCGTGTCCAGGACGTGATGAGGTCCCTAAACGGATTCCTAAAAACCAATTTCCTCTCGAAGAAGGCCATTAAAACTTCAGCACACAAGGGAGACAATGGATTGCCCATTGGAAGTCCGTCTTTTTGAACATAAATTATATCATTTAAAGAGAAAACATTCCGCGCCATGCAAGTCTTGGCCAAGGCATTGACGAAGCAAGATGAGTTCTTAAAAGTAGAAGTGTCTGATTGACCGGGACACTAGTAAACAAATTGAAATCGGAATAGACCAAAATCGTACCACCATCTACCGGGACTTCCCGAAGTCTCTTGACTAATGCAATCGAATCCTTTATCGAGTATGGGGACCCCAAATCCACACTAGACATTGGGAAAGACGAAACGAAAACAGACAACTTGTACTTCTTGGAAAGGTTTAGGATTGGCAATGCATACTCGTTACGTGGTTTTATCTATAGTATAATTTCCAAGTTCAGAGCCAGTTCCATTAATTTTCATCCATACATATCAGTTATTTCTTCGCTGAAGAGAACGATCAAAGACAGTGACTTGTTTTTGTCTAAGGCAGCCAAGGAACATTGTTTTGTTAATTTGAATAGGAATGATTATATCTCAAAAGTCCTTACTTTCTTGAATGACGATCGAATCTTGGCGGTTGACTATAATCCTTTACCTTCTTTCGTTTCAAAGTCTAAAAGAGTTTTCGATCGATTTGCACCCGTCCTGTCAGACAATTATAGAGACTTCGTCCAGAGGTTTCGTTCGTGGGTTGCCTCACGTACAAGTTTTCTGGTTTCCTTTCGTCTTTCCTAATGTATAGTGTGGATGTGGAGTCCCCGTATTCGATAAAGAATTCGGTTGCATTACTCGAGAAACTTTGGGAAGTCCCGGTAGATGGTGGTACGATTTTTATCTATTTCGATATTTCCAATTTGTTTACTAGTGTCCCGGCCAATCAGACACTTCTACTTTTAAGAACTCTCCTTGCTTCGTCAATGCCTTGACCAATACTTGCATGGCGCGGAATGTTTTCTCTTTCAGTGATAGAATTTATGTCCAAAAAGACGGACTTCCAATGGGCAATCCAATGTCTCCTTGTGTGCTGAAATTTTTTTGGCCTTCTTCGAGAGGGAATTGGTTTTTAGGAATCCGTTTAGGGACTTCATCTCGTCCTGGACACGGTATGTGGACGATGTGTTGGTGGTATGGTCACGTAGTTTAGAGCAGTTTAACCTGTTCCTAGGTTGGTTGAACGATCTGCATGTCAATATTAACTTCACCCTGGAACTAGAAAAGAACAGGTCCATCAGTTTTCTGGATCTGAAACTAACAAGGAAAGACAATTCAATAGAATTCGATATCTACAGAATTTTGACTTAAACTGACCACCTAATTCCATATAGATCTTGTCACCAGATGTTCCACAAGTTGGCGTCCATCAGGTATTTGATAGACAGGCTGTTTTAGAGTCCCACCGTCGGGGACGAACTTTAACAACGAGCTTAATGTTCTTAAACAACTAGCCGTAAATAAGTATCCTGTCAGCTTAGCAGGCATACTAATACGAAAAAAGACCCATCAGCTCTCGAGAGAAACAAGCTCTAACCTCTTACCAGCTCAGCCTGAGAACCCTTCATACTTTCCACTCACTTACTGTGGCCCACTCGTCACTGCTGCAGCCTCTCGTTTCTTGAAGAGAGATAACATCAAATATTCAATAGAAGTCAAAAGACACCATTAAGGAAATTTTGGTTCACAACAAGGATTATATTCCTTGCCTTAAAATCTCGGTGCACTGTTTCACCTGCAGTGACCCCCAGTGTAACACTGTCTATATAGGAAGAACAGGACGAGCGTTGGGCACCAGTGTCTCTGAACATCGTAAAAGCAGAAATAACGCTGACAACACCACTTCAGTTTTTGGCTGCCAGCAGAGAGAGAGCGGCGATCCCTTTGGCAAGGAGCACGACGCTAGAATCCTTCATCCATCAAGTTTTGGCACGGAGCACTTCGTCCTGGAAGAAATGGAGGTTTTTACAAATACATAAATGGCTCAACAGCAATGTCCTTAATGTTTCCATCAACTTTCCTTTCACATACAGAAAGCTGATAGAATAGACTTTCCGTATAGTGCTCCGGCTGATTTGCGATCGATTCCAACTATGGAGCTGGGAAAGTTTGTATTCGTTATTATGTTCTTTCTCTGTCTATGCCGTTGACATTTCTCCCTTCGCCGGCGTTGATTTGTCACTTTTGGCTCATGTCACTTGTCACCTGTCTTTTTCTATTCTCAGTGTCCATTCAGAGTTTATTTGACAAGTGCACAAACTCCATTTTGTTGTTTGATAAAATGAACAAATAAGCGTCCTTTGCATTATTCTTCTGGCCACTTCAAGTCTGCTGATGTTCTTGTTTTCCTGTTCTGATGAAAAACCAAAAACTTTGGCCACATTCCATACAACACCTTTCCTGTAACTGAGACAGAAATTTAGTAAGTATTAATGCTTAAATTTCTTTTCGTTCTTTCTGAGTTTCACATGTTCAGATGTTAACAGGGGATTCTGCTCGGCGATGCAGCCTGCCTTCTCTTTATGTTGTGCTTGTCCTTACTTTTAACTAGTTGAGTAATTTAACTCTTTAACTTGTTATTTTTACTCCATCAGAGTATTGTCCTTTGTGAGACTTCATTCTTGCTTCTAATGTACATTTGTAGAAATATTTTATAACTCTTGGCACTCTTGGGAGTTTAATTTTGAATGGCCCTTGGGGCTCATCTTAATGTTTGACATTAGCTTGCCGCGCGTTGTATTTTCTGTAATTGCAATGTAGTTACTCGCACGTTAAACTTACCTAAACGAAGTTTCTGACAACGAACTTTTTACATTCTAGGTCTTAACCGCTGAATATGGCTTGATCGGGGGCCGAAATCCGTAGTGTTGAAAAATAAGGATTTTTTGGTAGTAAAGCCTTTTTAATTATTCCTTAAATTATGCCAAACCCAGACCGACCCAGAAACAATACTATAACAATTTTGCGAAAAATCAATATTTACGGAGATACGGGGGTCAAAAACATTTTTTTTTCGTTTTCCTTGGATAAATTTGTTATTTGTGATTTAATTTTTTTCACATATTTTACATGTATTAATAGTGCCCTTCAATTATATTCCAAATATTATGTAAATACTCCAGTGCCAAAGGGCCTAACTTGACCTTAACCTTCGATCTTAGGTCCAAAACGTTTTTTTGTTTTCACCAATTTATGAAATTAGCAACAAGAGCTACGTTTTGAATAATTTTCGTTTTGGACATAAGATCGAAAGCTAAGGTCAAGTTAGGCCAACGTGACCTTGACTTACGATCTTAGGTCCAAAACTTTTTTTTTGTTTCCACGAATTTATTAATTTAAACCTAACCGTGTTAAAGAGCATCGAAAATTATTTAAAAAAAAGTATCTTTTGTTGCGATACGATAAAATGAACCGATTCTGAGAAAAACGACTTACATGCTTTAACGCTCCTTTAAACTGATTTTCACAGTGTCAACTCAATACAAAATGAATTTACTAAAGTCACACTACAAAGTGCATAACGTCTTAAATCTACATTTTGTCCACGCTCCTACAATAAGTTATCGAAATGTTATGCTTCTATTTCGACACATAACTTAATTATTCTCAGAACGTTGCGACGAACCCTGAAGAATATGCCCTAATTTGCTCTTATTATCGCCAAACTGTGAAAAATTCGTTGCCTTAGCTCTTCCACGGTATTCACAGGCGTTCTGTATACCAGGGACCTAGCATAGGCTCAAAAAAAGTCGATCGGGTTCAGGTCGACCGATCTGGTAGCCCAATCTATGAATCCACCGCGCCCTATCCACCTCTCAGGGAAAATTTCATTGAGGTACTTCCTCACCGTTTAACTGTAATGAGGCGGTGCATCGTCTTGCAGTAGCCACATTGCACGAGGTACTCCAATAGGAACGTTTTCCAGCAAAACGGGCAGATCACTTTGTGAAAAGTGTAGGTAAGCCTAACCCTCAGGCCTTTGTGGAAAGAAATGTGGCCAAAATAAATGATCTCCCACCACGCAGGCCCATACATTTACAAAAAATTTGTTCTGAAACCCACGTTTCACCACTAAATGAGGATTCTCGTCACACCAATAACGTTTATTATGGAGATTTATTATATAATTATGCCCGAATCCAGCTGCATCCGTGAAAAAAATCGAATCGATGAAATTTTTGTTGTCCTCATGGAGAGTCATAATTGTCCTGCAAAAATTTAGTCGTCAAAGCGAATCTGCAGCAATTGGGACTTGGACCATTTGATAGTGGAATGGATGTAGAAGTTGTGCGTGAAAACTTCCATGGAGTGAACATTTGAGAATATTTTCCTGTGATGCAATTAACCTGACATTTATATCAGGATTATTATCAACCGTAGCCAAAACGCGAACTTCAGCCCTAGTAGTTCGAGTCCTTGGTTGGCGACCGACATCAAACCGCCTCGTCTTAAAAGAACCAAACTCACCCAATCGCCGATGGATAGTACTGAACAACTGCGATCGTGGAATCCTGCTATTTGGAAATTAATCACAGTACAAACGTCTTGCTCTTGATGCATTTCCTGCAGCTAAGTCATGATCACAAGGCATGTCGCGCATCTCAGCGTTCGAATCTGGATTATAATTATTATTTTATTCATTTTATCAGTTTTAATCACGATACTTATATTACACACATATGATCACAACAGAATAATTCACACGAACATTATATGTCAAAAATTGCTACGGCAACGGCAGGCTATTGTTTTCAAAGCATTCTTTGTTAATCATACAAATCAGTTTAAGGCAGCGTTAAACCATGAAAATGTTTAAAGACGTTTTTCTCAGAATAGGTTCATTTTATCGTATAGCAAGATGAGATACTTTTTTGAATAATTTTTGATGCTCTTTAACACGTTGCTGTTTAAATTAATAAATTGGTGAAAACAAAAAAGTTGTGGGCCATAAATCGAAGGTTAAGGTCAGGTTAGCTCCTTTGGCACTGGGTGTTTGCATCATATTTGGAACAGAAATCTACAAGGGCACTAGTAATACATGTGAAATGTTTGAAAAATCAAATCGGTAATAAAATATTTATCTAAGAAAAATGAAAAAAAATATTGTTTGACACCTGTATCTCCGTTAATATTAACTTCTCGAAAAATACCTATAGGACTTTGTGGCGCTAATTTCTTGTAGGGAATCAACTTTTGAAGTCTTAACGCATAATGTTTGTATATATATATATATATATATATATATATATATATATATATATATATATATATATATATATATATATATATATATATATATATATATATATATATATATTGTCACGGGGTGACTAATCTTGAAGGGATTATCTAGCTCGATAATAAACCGCAATAATAAATGCAGCAACAATAACTGCAGTCGCGTAATAAACTACAATTACCAATTGTAACGGTGGGAATATTCGCGTACGCTCCGGTAAAATAATACGCGAAGCCCGACACGTTAAGCCGCAGAGGTTGCTTTCGCGAGGAGAATGCATCGGAAGTCGCCGAAGGCCGGACACGCGCTGAGAGCGCATGGCTAGGAATAGCGGTGAGGTCGGAAACTGCGACAGAATCGGGAGTACGAGTGTCGCCGTGGAGAAGCCAGTACGTCGACCGTGAGGAAGCCGTGGTAGAATACGCCGAGTGAAAAGATCAGCTTAACGAAAGGAGCATAGAGCAAGGCCAGTGCAGGGCACCGCAGGAGAGTTTGCCGTGTGAACGTCGCCGCCGAGGAAAGCCCCAGGTACGTGACAGTCGAATATTATTTAGCAGGCCCGTGGTAAAATTGTCTAACGCTCTGTCGCAGCGCTGGGTGCCTTCGGGCGGTGAGACGGGGCCTGCTGAAAACCGCTGCACGCTATCATCGCCAGGGGCGGTGCTCGCGGGCTTCGCCTGGGTGGCTAGGGGGCCACGGTCCCGAGGCTCCGATTCCCCCGGGATCACAAGGGAAGCGGCCGAGCGGAGGAATAGTGTATCGGGACGGTTGAAGTGATTGCACTCTCCGTTCCAGTCAAAAACGACCCTCCGGGAAGCCGCCCCCTGTATCCTGGCTAATGCTTGTTTGTGCCATACGAATTAGTGCGCAGCTAGCTTAGTTCGAAGTGGTGTTCGACGCACCCCGTAAGTTGCATGCCCACCTGGGAACACCCGCTATTAACAACTATCCTGCCACCACCCTGCACCGCTTAAACATCGTTGCCGCTTTACCGCCCCCGTATAATCCGCGCGTAACAACAATTTAAAACCAAATAGCCACCTCTGCCTCTGGCCGCCCATTATTGCTAGGCTTCTTGGTAACAGGACCCCGTTACCACCGTGTGTATATAATTAGACAATAGAATTTTATTTTAATTTACTCGATATTTCATTTAGTCTCCCCAGAATATCCACCCAAATACAATTCAACTCCAGCTCTTTAATAAAGACCAGAACCAGAAGTCCCGGGGGACTTTGTCTTGGCTTAGGAGGACCCTGTCTCCACTGGAAACTACCCTGGGCTTGTGCGTACCCTGACTGTGGCTGGGGAAGGGGATAAATATCCCGAAAGAGAGCGCGTCTACTCTCTGAGGAATCTTAGACGCTGGCGCCTGATCAGTATCCCGTTGTAAAGCCGTGTTCCGGAAATCCGCCCGAAAATTCCCCATATTAGGGAAAACTAGTAGTAACTCCCGGCCACCCCAAGTGGCCGTCACAATATATATATATATATATATATATATATATATATATATATATATATATATATATATATATATATATATATATATATATATATATATATGGTCCGGAAAGTTGGGATCATATAATTATCTTCAAAACCGCTCTAACTAGAAATGTCAAATTTGGTATCCATGGATATACCAGTGTTCTGCATAACCGGAAATTAGTTTTATGTATACAGAGTGATCAGTTTCCCTGTGCCACACCAAACTTTTATTTTTGTAAATAAGACACCCTATATTTTATTTTATTTTTTGATAGAGCACTTCACGGAGAGTAAAATGATGCCCAACAATAGGGGCCTGCGATCAACGGTTTGGCAGTTATTCAATTGTTTGTCCGAAATTTTATTCCGATTCAACAGGACAGTGCTGCCACGTCGTCGCAAAGCCTGTCAAGATCTGGTATTACCATGACTCTTGAGTCAATGTAGCATAATAAAATATGGTTATATAGCTTGCGGAAATATCCAGTTATACAGGGTGTTACATTTTACAAACCTCATTTTTTCTAGAAAATTTCAAATTGAACACCGTGTATATGACTACAACATCAGATAGGGTGTTTAGTAATCTTTCCCCCAATACCATATCTGCTAAGGTTCAATTGGCTGGATTAACACAAACTGATGGATTATTTGTAAACGCCTGGGCTTTCTTCTTTCTAAAGGTGAATTATAATTTGTACAGGCTTTTAATGAAAATCATAGACATGGCATTTTTTTGTAAATTGATACATCGTTTTTAGATAAATGAATGGTTAATTTATAAACAATAAAAATTAACTAAAAATAATAGTACCACATTAATTTAATACATAAACGAAATAGTCAAGAATTTATTAAAATAACAGTTTTAATAACAAATCTCTAATCAGATTCTCGAACACGTTCCTCCCTTGCTGAACGCAAAGTTCTAATCTTTCCATAATTTGTCTAGCAGCATGGATCATCTCCCGATCAACATTTCCACATGCATCTAATATCCGTTGTTGTAGATTATGAACGCTAACTACAGGATCTATGCCAAAATCTTAATAGACTTGGTCCTTGATGTAGCCCCAAAAACATAGTCCATGCGAGTCAAATCTGGGGACCTTGCAGGTCATCGTACTTGGGCATTTGTACCTATATAATTAGGGCCAAAAACTTGGTTCAAATAGTCCACAACTATCCTGCTGTTGTGAGCTGGACATCCATCGTGCTGAAAAATAATCCTAGATCGGACATTCTAAGTACCAATCCCTAAATAATTATTGTAACAGTTAGATGGAGACTCAGTGTAAATGAACAAAAAAATGTACATCTATCTTTGCGATGCACGGGCCGCCACTATTCGGCATTCAATATGTCTCTAACATATCCTTTCTCTCCTGAACTGAATAATCCATACTGAATGCAGACATAGATTAATTACTATATTGACAAAAATAATCCAATACACATAGTTTCACTATTTTATTAAATTAGTGAAACAGCTTTATTATTTTTAATAAAAGTTCAGTGGTTTGTTGCTAGGCAACAACTTTAGCATTTCAGTGATAATTATTTTAAATCAGAATTATTCTGAGTATGTAAATCTATGCTGCTACCCTTAGGCAAATCATACGAAGATTAGACTTGTTATTAAAACTGTTATTTTGCTAACTAGTTGATTATTTCAATTATTTGAAATCTTTCGTTTATGTATTAAATGTGGTACTATTATTTTTATTTAATTTTTGTTGTTTATAAATTAAGTTAAAAATAAGTTTCACCATACAATTATCTAAAAACGATGTAACATTTTACAAAAAAATGCCATGTCTATGATTTTTATTAAAAGCCTGAACAAATTATATTTCACCTTTAGAAAGAAGAAAGCTCAGACTTTACAAATGATTCATCAGTTTCTGTTGATCCAGCCAGTTGCACCCCAGCAAATATGGCATTGGGAGAAAGCTTACTGAACCCGCTATCTGATGCCCTAGCCATATACAGGGTGTTCCATTTGAAATTTTTGAGAAAAATTGAGCTTCGTAAAATGTAACACCCTGTATAAGTGGAAATTTCCGCAAGCTATATAACCATATTTTATTATGCTACATTGAGTCAAAAGTCATGGTAATACCAGATCTTGACAGGTTTTGCGACGACATGTCAGCACTGTCGTGTTGAATCGTATTAAAATTTCGGACAAACAATTGAATAACTGCTAAACCGTTGATCCCAGTCCCCTATTGTTGGGCATCATTCGACTCGCCGTGAAGTGCTCTATCAAAAAATAAATTAAAATATAGGGTATCCCTTAAAAAAAAAAAGAAGTTGATGTGGCACAGGGAAACTCATCACTCTGTATTCAAGAAATTAATTTCCGGTTATGCGAAACACTAGTATATCCATGGACACCAAATTTGACATTTCTAGGTAGAGTGGTTGTGAAGATAATTATGTGATCCTCTCAACTTGCCGGATCCTATATATATATATATATATATATATATATATATATATATATATATATATATATATATATATATATATATATATATATATATATATATATATATATATATATATATATAAACATATAAAAATATAAAAAAAATATTTTTAGGGTCTCTAGGGCTAATTCGCGCTCACTAAAATGCATTACTACTACTGTTTTAAAGTATCAAATCCTTATTTGCTTTTGTCGATCAAACCTTATTTGAGATACGATGTGCTTAGACGGATACGTGGATATATTACCCCTTACGTTGAAAATATAAGTTTTATACATACAGACATTGCCCATGATTCAGACTTCTTCGGTGTTTTCTTTTATATCTACGTCATATTGATCATATATACGCATGTTAGCGAGATGAGATTGTATCACGCCTATTTCAGCCCGAATCTGAAATATTACAGACATTTTAGGGGGGCGCTGGCGTACATTTGCAGATATATCGAAAGCTTTATCAAAGGAGAAATGCATTCTTTCAAATTTTCTCGTACGGTATGTACTCTTGTGAGAGATTGAATACTTGAATGGGCTTTCGTCTGATTGATCGATGTAGGAAAAAATTTCAGTCTGATTCAATTCATACGTCTAGCTAGCTGGCTACTCTTGAATACATATTACACATAACAGATGAGTTGTTATTCCGCCACGTGCATTACATATCATGTTTTTACAAACGCTGGAGGAATATTTTAGCTAACAACTATTTTCCTACTTCACAATGCGTATGTCTGAAATGTGTTCCTTAAGCTATTTACAGAGATGTTACGCATGTGTTAAAAAATTATTCGTGATTAATCTGACATGGCCTAACTTTGTTATGTTAGAAAAATTATCGAAAGACGTTCATTAGAATTTTTAGAAAATCACAGATTTAGGGTGTAAAATAAGGAATGAAAGTTTATGTGCGATGTAAGTTTGTTACTCAATCACGTATAAACGGCTAAACGGGTTTGCTTAAAATTTAGCAAACAGATATACAGGACCTGAGTTGACACATATGATAGTCTTGATCCCGAGATTCCACTTCTAAGAGGGTAAAAGAGGGGTTGGAAAGTTGTATGAAAGTCCTATGTTTTAGTGAATTTTCGTTAAGAAAACTCACTAATAGAGAGACCACGATGGAAATCTTTTGAAAAAATGTTTTTAGATGAGCGCGAATTTGGGTGTCTAGGACCCAAAACCAAGGTCAGTTAAAATTTTTATATGTTTGTACAAACATATATATATATATATATATATATATATATATATATATATATATATATATATATATATATATATATATATATATATATATATATATATCTGAGAGATAACTCAAAAAATACTCAACTGATTTTAATGAAACTAGGCACATAAATTCACTGTATTAAGACTGCGACTAAGAGTTGTACTTCAGAGCAACTTTATAAAGTTAAATTTATTTAACTTAAGTTCCAATAGTACAGCTATTAATACAATACAATTTAAATGAGTGAGTAACCTAAACTGTTCATGCTGGACAGAAAACACTAAGTAAACTAAAAATGAATTATTACCTATATTTTTAAACTCAACTATGCTGATATTAATCAATAAAATCTTTGGTTTGGAAATGTCGCAGACACTGAGTGTATAGGAAGTGCACACAGGTGCATAAATACAGGCTACGCAAAATTGCTTGTCGGTGCCTTGTCGTATGTGGTATACCGGGTGATGCTAACATAACGCCTCGGGGGCCAGGCGGTAAATTTTGGGGAATTTAAATTTTCAAGGCGATTCTTCCAGGGACTTCTTTCTTGTTGTTTTGATACTAGTGAATTCTTGCGCTTTTGTGGTTTCGTAGTTCCATTTCCAGGTGTTGCTACCAGGACCATAATTGTATGACAGAGGATTGTTCAGATGCTGGTAGACATACTTATACTGAGAGGCTGAGCTTGGGTGTTGTACTTTCACTGGGAAGGTCATTATCCATTTGTTCAGACTTATCTTTTTTCTTCTTTCTTCACTCGTCGAATACTGAGAGAATTGTGTTTGCAAACTACATATTTCCAGGTGAGCTTGACCAATTGAACTGCACAGGATGCCGATCTGATTCATCGTTTCGCTTCTGCAGAGGTAATCTCTAGGACAAACTGCTTAGCATATTGTGTTTTGTAAGTTGTAGCTTTTCATTGTTAAGGGTTAGGTGCAAGCATTTAGGGTGGGGGATAATATTTAATAATTTTAACTAGGATCTTCTTTTAGAGGAAATGCACAATCCACAAGGGTGATAATAATTGTAAGGATAAACTCTATTAATGACATTTCAAACAAACAATTACTAATGTATAATTTTTATAACAACATTTTGTTATGGATACCTCCTCGTATACATCTACACTATTTGTATCTAGTTTGTAAAGAAGATTAGTCACACAGTTTCCCATTCTTTTTCATTCTACTAATAAGTCTAATAGGGATGAATTCATGGTTTTCATTTGACAAAGTTATTTCATTAACTTACGTCTTGAAAATACGTTTGAAGCTATTTTTTTTGTGGTTTGCTGTATTAACGTGATTTGACTATCAATTAGTGTTTGGGTATAGAGGATGTGCCTGGAGCATTAGGCCGTTTTAAATTTCGTAAATGACGTTTAGACAATTTTTTATTTTTTCTCAGTGTCATTACGTTTTTGTCAGATAAGTTCACTACTTCGTAGGGACCTTCAAATTTAGGGTTGTTTTTATTGCGCTTATCTACTTTAGTGTACATTTGAGTTTGATCTTTAAATAATTCTGTCACATTTGCTTTGCTATTGCCCTTAGAAATTGATCTCACCTTATTTTTCTCTACTAACTCCTTAACAATTTCATATAATATTTCTATTTTATTTTTGTGTGAAATCAGATAGTCTTCTTATAGCTTTTGCTGATCGTTTATGTCAAAAATATCCCTATTTGATGTGTGACCAAAAGTAACTTCTAGAGGGGTGTGATTAGTGGATAAATGTATAGTAGAATTAGCTATATGCCAAAATTGCGCAATTCATTAGATATGTTATGGGTTCTTTTGAGTAAGATTGCCGTAATATTCTAATGCGTTCAATTAGTGTTGAATATAGCCTTTTAGTAGGGCCGTTCGAATTTGGGTTTTTAGGTGTGGTCAAATGAATTTTAATTTTGTGAAAATCCAATAGGTTTCATCATGGTAATGTGGTGCTCAGGAGTGCCATAGTAACTAAAATACGGTATAAATCCATTCGCAGTCTCTATTGGGTTTTTACTACTTATAGGTTGCTTGTCCTAATTTTGAAAGAGTACTCGTATCAATGATTGTTAAAAATATTTGATTCTCTGTTATAAATGTATCAGCAAGTATTATTTGAAAGGGTTTACTAGGAATGTCAGTTAGTATCAATGGTAGATTTGGTGGATTTCTATCGTATTTAGCTCGTTTGCAAATTTCACATTTGTTAATGTAGGCTGTTATTTTTTCTCGCATTTTTTGCAAGTAATACTTGTTAGAAATTTGTTTTATAGTTTCTACTATTCCTCTGTGGCTGGTCTTGCATTCGTGATAATTTTTAATTACTCGTTAATATCATCATCGTCAGCTAAATGCAGGCGATGTTTTGGACAGCTAATAATAATTGGTGATTCTTTCTTTAACTTTCTTCAGCCTTCGTTGTTAAGTGTAAAAACATGTCCTTCTGAAAGCAAAGGTCCTGGGTTCAATTCCCGTAGAATCGTCATTTTGTATTCAGTACATACTGTAAAGTCAACATCAATTGAGGTGGTTGCATTGTTTTTGAGCAAGTCGTCAATCCTCTCTAGCATGCAATGTTGGAAACCTTAGTTTAGCAAGATTATCAGGATTGTAAAATGAAACTGCTTTCTGGCGTCGATGATTGGCCATAGTCGCAGAAGTAAACTGTTTAAAAAAGTCTGGACGCAACAAGTGCGTGGCGGTATTGAATTTTCATTAAAATGTTTTAAATGGCAAATAAGTGGTTTTTTTTAGAAAGCAGGCATCAAATTTGGTTACCAGTATGACCTATATAGTAGAATCACTGTACTATATATCATCAAAATAACTTTATTGTCTAAAAATGTACAAAAATGTTTCGAAAATAAACGTAAAATGTTCCCGAAAAAACTAGTTTCCTGGCCAACGAACCATATAAGTCAATAGCTAATTGAGCTATTTAAATTTGAAGCATTTAATAAAAATTCGCTACCAGAACGCACTTGCTGCGTCCCAAATTTCCTTCCTTACAAACATGCAGCTTTACCTGTCCAAGGAACGCTTCCAAGCCACTTCCAAAAGGAAGGTATTCACCGAATTTTATCCGCATCGGCGTATTATTTTTTGAGTTATCGGTGTGACACAAATATATATATATATATATATATATATATATATATATATATATATATATATATATATATATATATATATATATATATATATATATATATATATATATATATATATATATATATATATATATATATATATATATATATATATATATATATATATATATATATATATATATGTATATATTTCAACAACACACCACGAGGACTTACAGCCTAAATACTATCGTACCGTGGGTGTCGACAAGGAGGAAAGAGGCAACATGTTAATTCTGGACTTGAAGGTTTGGAGGTTCAGAGGAGAAGGAAAAACATGCGCCGGCAAGAAATTCCACAACTTGGAAGTCCTCGGGACAAAAAAGCGGTCATGGCAAGATGTTCTATGTCTGGTGACCTTGACAGTACAAGGGTGCATTCGCCCTGTTTCCCTTGTAAATCTGTTGGGGGCAGCAGGTGGAGGAACTATGGAAGAAAGCTCCTCTGAGCAATGCCCGTGCAGATATCTATAAAAGAGACAGAAGTCACCAACGGCACGTCGGTGGGCAAGGGATGGCAGCCTTTGGTAGGGGGTCACCGATGAGACGTATGGCTCTCTTCTGAATGGAGTCCAGGATAGCGAGTGTAGAAGCGGTAGCGGCACCCCAGATGTGGGAAGAGTATTTGAGGTTCGGCCTTATTTGTAAAATATATAAGGTTTGGAGGTTAGCTGGTGGAAAGTATTTGCGAGCTCGAAGAGTAAACCTAATTTCTTAGCAGCCGCTTCTGCAATTGATGTGGCATGTTGGTGCCAATTGAGATTCCGATGCATAGATATGCCAACAAGTGAAAAGGACTCATTACTTTGAGTAACTTGGTTGTTCATTGTGATGGGTCTAGGGCTGGTGTATCTCTTATTAGTTAGAAAGAAATACTGAGATTTGGTGGAGTTGAATTGTACAAGATTTCTACTTCCCCAGTCTAATATTTTTTGGAGATCCGCAAAGACTGAACCCTCCATGAGTCTTCGATCATCATCTAATTGGGTTATAGAGCCAGGGTTAGAATATTGTATATTTGAGTGGAGAGTGTCGTACGCGTAACTGTGAACTGGGTTGGATGTGCTAGAGAGGAGGTCATTGATGTGGAGAAGAAACAAAGTAGGTGCTAAAGCTGAACCTTGAGGGACTCCTGCATTAATTGGATACAGTTTAGAGGAGTGGCCATCCACGACAACAGAAATGCTCCGGTTGGAGAGGAAATTTGCTGTCCAGGTACAGAGTTTTGGTGGTAGGCCATAGGCCGGAAGCGTATTAAGCAGAGCGCTGTGTGCCAGACGTGGTCGAATGCTTTGTATATGTCTACAGCGACAATCTGGGATCCACCGTGTAGTTTCATGAACTTGTTCCAAGAATAGGTGATAAAAGGAAGGAGGTCGGCAGTTGATCTGCCCTGACGAAATCAATACTGCCTGTCGTGGTTTTTCAAGAAATTTTAGTAATTCGGTGTTTATATACTTTTCCATATATATATATATATATATATATATATATATATATATATATATATATATATATATATATATATATATATATATATATATATATATATACATATATAAACATATAAAATCTGAAACCAACCTCGGATTTGGGTTCCAGTGGTCCTAATTAGCGCTCATTTGTAGAATTTTTTTCAAATTCAAATGTCGCGATCTCCTCATTAGTGATTTTTTTTTAAAGAAAATTTACTAAAAACAAGATACAATATAATACTCACATATTACAAAACTGAAACTCAATTAAACGTGAATTTTGGCAGCAAATATTTTAAAATCAAATCACAGTCGTGCTTTGTCAACAATATCAGTCTGAAGCTAATAAAAAGGTTGTCCCCAGGAATATTACTGAATTCACTGCCCACGATTTTCTGTCAATAATCACAGTTGGTTTCCCACAGATTATGCCCTAATCTAATTATTTGATCTATCGATTGCATTGGATTGTATCATAGCTTATATATAATTCGTGGAATTCTTACAAAAAATAATTATTTTTACGCCTTTCGCTATTCATGTGTAGTTTCACACAAAAACAGGCGTACACACGTACACAATTTTAACGAGTTACCCGCCATAATATGTTGTAAGTTTGTTAGTCGTATAATACTAAATATATAACAAAACAGTTTTAATTAAGAGGATTAATAAATTGTCAGCTCGTTACATTTTGATACCAATTACTAAATATTTCATATGAAAATGGAAAACCTGGCTTTATAAAACTAATTAAAAGCCAAAAAAATCCTTGCATGCATATTTTAATAGCGGCGTTGGATTCGTTGTTGCCGAATTAAAGTACAGACGCCTATTTGCTGTCATTAGGCAACTTAAACCTAAAATACCTTTTATCTTGCAAATATGTAAGCTATTAATAAAAATGGTAAAATAGCCATCAGTTTATTTTAGCATTAACCCTAGAAAGACTAAAAACTATTTTCTGATTATAAAATACAAAAGAAACAAAATAGAACACCTAAGTTTAATATATGGTATGTGTTCTAAAAGATTAAAAACATTAAATTATTATAACAAAAAATCTGGACGCAGCAAGTGCGTTATGGTACTGAATTTTCTTTAAAATGTCTTTAATAGCAAATATGTGTGTTAAAAAAAAGCAGGCATCAAATTTGGTTACCACTATAATCTATTAAGTAGAAACAATCTATCATTTTTCATTAAGTTAACTTTATTGTTTGAAGAAGTACAAAATAATCCGAAAGTAAATTTAAAGTGTTCCCGAAAAAATTGGTTTTATGGTCAACTTTATAGGTTAATAGCAAATTGAGCTGCGTCCCGAATTTATTTTCTTACAAACATGCATTATATTTCGATGGAAAATGCAAAAATGCAATAACAATAGGCGCGTTTCGATTGAAAAAAAAAGAAAATTTGTATCACCAACGACTTATGGGCCAGCTGTGATTGTACAAATATTTTTTAAGATGTAGCTCAAGACACCTGATAATTAATGTATACGATTTTTTTTTCTGTCAAAGCACCAGAGAAAGGATTTACTTAAAATGAAGTTTCTGGAAATATTTTAATAAAATGAAGGGCAGTGACGGTTGAAACCAAGATTTCAGGCTTTGTAAAACATTCTTCTTGAGACATTTTCTTTCCATAGCCCGTATTAGTTTTAGGTTCTTTTCCTAAATGTTGCCAATTTTGACATTTTAAATCGCGACTTTAACCTTTCGAGAAAAAACCCAATTTTTTTTAATGCCTATAACCTTTTACCTACAGAGCTAAATTTTGATAGCTAATTTACCTATAATGATATAAACCCGCGTACCAAGTTTGGTTCCGTTACTTTGTTATTTCCGGAGAGATAGTTTTTTTTTCGAAAGTAAACACACAATTTTCCGGGAAAACCTGGGTCAATTTACCTGGATAACGAACTTATCCAAGCCACTTACAAAAGAAAGGTATTTGCCAAATTTAAACAAAATCGGTTAATTATCTAATTATCTTTTGAGTTATCGGGGTAAATATATATATATATATATATATATATATATATATATATATATATATATATATATATATATATATATATATATATATATATATATATATATATATATATTTAAACTGACCCCGCCTATGTGTTCCAGTGGACCTAGTTCTCGCTTATTTTATGTAATTTTTTCCAAATTCAAAAGTTGAGAGCCCCTCATTAGTGAATCTTTTCACTAATAAGTCCCAAAATCACAAAATATATTCTGCTATCTTATCTTACCCAATTCCCTCTCGGCGATCTACCACCATAGTCCACAACTAAACATGATATCTATCTACCACCCCCACTCCACTTTTCATCTATCCCACCAACGCAAGAATTTATCCTGATTCTTCGTCCTTTCCTACGTATTTTATTTCCGCATTATGCATCGTAATGATAATAGTAACACTGAGACCAGGAGTACCGCGACAGGTGTATAGTCGGAAAACACCTGCAAAATTTGCACGGGTAAACCTGGTATTGTCACGAAAGTCTCTAAATAGTGACACCCTGAAGCAGCTCCACTTCGTATATACGCAGCTTGCTAGACCACTATATAACTGCATGATCGTGATATTCTAGAACCAGAGGCCACCACACCAGATAAAAAACGCCATGAGAGAGAAGACTAGAAACTTGCACTGAAGAACTTTGTAGACACATAGGGAGGCTCACTGAATACCTGCAAGGCTACCTAAGCCTGGCCCTGCGCATACAGGTTGAAAATATACAATTACAAAGCACAACACAGTTTAATACCTGTAGAACTAGTGGTCCAATTTTTTCCACTTTATGCTCATAGAATGTAGTGCCACAAAGAACAGTAGATACAAAAAGTGCCATTACGTTTAGGGCCAACTAGACGAAAGCGGGTTCTACAGGAAATGCGGAAAGGACGCAATATGTTGTGAAATACCCAGTATCCAGAAATTTGGGAATTTCTGGAACGGTGTGTTGGTGAGCGAGGCGACACGCAAGAAGGCGTACTGGATTTGTAAAATGTTAAGGGTGCGCTCCGTAAAACTTTTAATTGGAAGTCGCCGGGTGTATACAAAAAGATATTGGTCGTTAACTTTATATTGATGTTTGTGATATGATAAAGGGATCAATACTGTACTTGGCAGGTAAGTTTCTTATAGTATTATAGTGTAATTTCTGTTATTAGTTTTTTTTTCATGTTTCCAAGTTTTTTTTTATTTGCTAAAAACTGTTATCGTAACCTAAAATTTGTTATAAATGTGCATAACATTGACCGGCGGTCAAAGTTACAGTATTGTGGATAAAGTTACGTTCCTATTCAGTATGTCTTCTTACAGAATTTCCACAAGGAAACACATAACATATAAAGAAGGTGAGGCAAATAAAAGACTTGAGGAAGCCTTGCGTTTGATAAAAACAGGTCGGATTTCCAGAGGTAATGCCGCCAAAACTTTCAATATACGAAAAGGTACAATAATTAATAAACTAAAAGAGTCACATCCAGGAAAAGTCGAACGCCCTCTTGTGTTATCACCTGCGGAAGAAGAAGCTATAATGGCTCATATATTGAAAGTGAGCGAATGGGAATTTCCCTTTAGTAGAAAAGACTTACAATACTTAGTGACATATTAAACAAAAAAGGAGTCACTATTTTACAATTCGAAGTTAATATTCCAACTCTCAAGTGGACCAAAATTTATAAAAATACACTCTATGCTAACTGACAGACTAAGCCTAAACATAAAAATTCTAAAGCCAAAATATCTTCAGACCAGATGATGAAATTGTTTGACGCTTTGAAGAAAACCCTAACTGAAGATGATACGTTTATTGATTACGCCAGTATCTACAATTATGATGAAACAAACTTATCTGACGATCCGGGAAGAAATAAGTACATCTTCAAAAAGGGAGCCAAATATCCCGATAGAATTCATGTTTCCACCAAAGCAAGTATATCTGTCATGTTTTACGGATCGGCAAGTGGCTTAATGGTGCCACCCTATGTAGTATGCAAGTCTTAGCACATATTGGACAGAAGGGCGACCACTCAATATCCGTTATAATCGTAGTAAAAGTGGACGGTTCGATTCAGTTATATTTACTGATTGGTTCTGTAACCAATTTGTGCCGAATGTGAAGAAATACCAAAGCAAAGGCAAGATTGTTTGCTTAGGAGATAATCTTGCAAGCCACTTTTCTTCGGAGGTATTAGAAGGCGCCGCAGAAAACAACATTGTATTTGCCTGCTTTCCTAAGAATTCCACACACCTGTGTCAGCCACTAGATGTGCCCTTTTATACACCCTTAAAAAGAAAATGGCGAGATATTTTACATGTGTGGAAAAATCGAAAGAAAACAGCTTAAGTATTGCAAAAAGATTAGTTTTCCGGTCTTTTAAAGAAAGTCTGTGAAAGTAGTAGTCTCGCTATTTATTCTGATAATTTGATATCTGGTTTTAGGATGTTTGGGATCTTTCTATTGAACTTAGCTGAAGTAATACCTAGACTGCCAAAAAATAATCCCGATCTTTTCCCTCAACTAGTATCTGAATCAGTATTATAAATGCTAAGAAACATGAGATATCAATACAAAAATGAGCCTAATAAGGAATCATGCTACAAGATTTGAAAACCACTAGACCAACCATAAACCCAACCCCTGGTTATCTGGTATTAAACCTAAGACAAAGAAAATGAGAAAGAGAATTATAAGTGACAGTGAAAGTTATGACTCATCTACTTCGGAAGAAGTTTTATATGCCGAAAGTTCTGAAGACAGTTGTTTTGCAACCTGGAGAAGAAACCAAAGAACAAATTGTGCCGTCGAAAGCGGCACTGAAAGTATTGATGGACAAAACTGATGGTAACTCACTGGATGAAATGACTTTAGCAGATTTGCGCAAAAGCCTTATCCAAAAAAATAACAAATTATCCAATCAAGATTTTGAAAATGAATATGTTCTGGTGGCTTTCAATACGGTTAAGAATACTCTGAAAAATTATATTGGCCATGTAATAACTTCCTTGGGGAACGAATGTGAAGAAAAATTTATAAGAAAGAGAAACTCGAAATTTGTATGAAAAGTAGTTGAAGATAAGACAATTGTACTCAAGCATCTAATTTTTCAAAAACTGAATAAGCCTATTGACACAAAAAGAGGATACATATTTGAAGATTTAGAACAGTTAGTTATGAATATTGAATAAATTATACTTCTTCGAAATAGTTTCTCAACAAATAAAAGTTATTGTTATTTTAATTTTGCATAAATGTGAATTACGTTAGTATTTCTTGAATAAAGGAGTTTATTTGCTATAGTTCTTGTTTGATTTGTTTTAAATTCCGTACAAAATGATTTCAAAACTTTTTAAACATATCAAAGTGGTCAATGTTATGATATGAAGCCTCTAAATATTGACTCCCGTTAGTTTTAGGTACCTGGTCAAAGTTAGATCTTACGTCCATAACTTTGACCACCTCAGTTGTTGTTTTTTTAGGTTATTAAAACCAAGTAGCAAAAAATTCATCTTCTAGGAAATGAAAGAGTGTTAGTTAGCCCCGAACTCGAGCGCAAGAGAGTTGTTCATTCACAACGTTTAGCAAACTTATCTATCTCTGTATTTAAATTTCGGTCAAAGTTATATCAGTACAGTATTTGCTTTTAAAAACATCTTCAATAAAACTTCACTCCTCTAACGCACTTGCTGCGGCCAGATTATTTCTTCTTGCGGTAAGTAATTAGAAAGAACTTTAAACTTAGGAATTTAGTTACTAATTCATTTGCATCTCTACACAAACGCTACACTATTTTATAAAAGCTGCTGAGGCAACACATTTACTTTACCCGACTACTTATTCCTTCTTTAACTTATATCTTTTGGCAGCCTCGGTGGTGAAGTAGTAAGGACGTGTGCCTCTGAAAGCAAAGGTCCTGGCTTCGATTCTCAGTGAATCGTCATTTTATGTTCTGTGCATACTGTAAAATTAACATAAATTGAGGTAGTCGCATTGTAATTGAGCCAACTCAATGACTACACGTTCCGCCATTCAGAACGTTGTAAAGCCGTCAATTATGTCTAGTATGCAATGTTGGAGATCAGAACAAAATGTTCAGGATGGCACTATGACACTGCTCTCTGGCGTCGGTGATTGGCCCTGGGCACAGAAATAGACTGTCTTAAAAAAACATATAATACAATACCTACATATTACGAAACTACAACTAAATTATAAACGTAAACTTTGGCAGCAAATATTTTAAAATCAAATTACACACGTGGTTTGTCAACAATATCATTATAAAGCTGGTGAAAAAGTTGTCCCCTACCAATATCACTTCATAGACTCCCCACAATTTCCTGTCAATAATCACAGTTGGTTTCCCTTAGATGATGCCCTAACCTAATTATTTGAATTATAAATGGCATGGATCGTATCATAGCCTATAATTCTGGGATTTCTTACCTAACCAGAATTCTTGTTGCGCTTTTCGTTATTTCGTTATTCAAGCTTAACGAGTTATCCACCATAATATGTTGTAATTCTGTTAGCCGTATAATACGAATAATAAAACAAAACAGTTTTAATTAAGAGGATTAATAGATTGTCAGCTCGTTACAATGTCGATAGCAACTACTTATTGTTTCATATGAAAATGGTGTACGAAGCTCTATAAAACTGGCTACAAGTAAAAAAAAACCTTGCATGCAATTTGACTGGATCGACGTTGCATTCACTGTTACCGAATTAACGTACAAACCGTATTTGATGTCATTAGGAAAGTTAGAGTTAGAACACTTTTTACTTTGAATTTAGGTAATCAAATAATAAAAATAATATAATAATAATAATAATAATAATAATAATAATAATAATAGTAATAATAATAATAATAATAATAATAATAATAATAATAATAATAATAATAATAATAATAATAATAATAATAATAATCATAATAATGTACGAAACGAGTTAAGCAGATGGTGCGATCACGTCTTAACAGCAAGAACCTGACTAAAGCGCTGAATACATATGCATGTTCTACACTTAGCTACTCATTTGGGATTGTAAACTGGAGTAAAACGGACATCGAAAATCTACAACGGAACGTGCGCACACTCCTAACAAAATACAAAAAGCATCACCCCCGTAGTGCTATCGAGCGAGTAACCCTACCTAGACACCAAGGTGGAAGAGGAGTATACATATATATATATATATATATATATATATATATATATATATATATATATATATATATATATATATATATATATATATATATATATATACAGGTGTAAATCTCGAAAATGACATTTCGAACAGATTATATTAGTTTGTATGCGCAAGCTAACGCTTTTATATAAAACATACTTCTGGTCACAGTTAGGTAAAATCATCTCGCATCTCTAGAAAATACGGTCTCCCGAAAATCTATAAGCCTGATACTCCCCTTCGCCCTGTCACAAGTGCCCACCGTTCACCGACACAAAAACTTTCAAAACATCTAGCCAAAACTATCTAACCGTTAGTAGAAAACGCCACATCCTATGTCAAAAACTCGACCCATTTCATTGACCTTCTTTAAAACAACACAGTTTCTCAAAAGGACATCCTAGTTAGCTTTGATATAGTTTCCATATTCACTCATATACCTCTATCTAAAACATTTTTTTTGACATTTTCGAAAATAAACACAATGTTTCATAGGATACCTTAGCTCTTATAGAACACTGCACACAAATTTTACAAACAAATTCGAGGTGCTCCATGGGTTAACCACTATCTCCTGCATTGGTTAACATTTTTATGGAGAACTTCGAGACACACACCCTGAATTCATGCCAACTTAAACCAACATGCTGGTTAAGATACGTTGACGACATTTTCGCTGTCTGACCATACGGTAAAGAATCTCTAGACGAATTCTTTCTTACCTAATTAATATCAACCCCCAAATCATCATGGAAATAGAAAATATTTTTTTCTTTGCCTCTCTTAGGTGTGTAATACTAAAAACCCAGTCAGAGGATTGTCTTACACTGTGTACCGAAAACCAACCCACACTAACCGTTATATTAACGCCCAATCTCACTATGACACATCGCAACTAAATTCCATGGTTCGAAAACTACTAACAAGATCCCTTAGACTAACGGATAACAACAATAAGCAGACAGAATTAAACTTTTTAAGACAGACATTGCTAGAAAACGGATACGACAACAATCACATACTACAAAACATTAGAAACGCACAACAACAAACCACTACACCACAACAATAACAGACAGGGTCCACACAACAACACAAAGCGTTTATACCATACATTAAAGGTGTCAGCGACAAAATCAGCCAAATTTTTAGAGCCCAAAATATCAAAAACATATTCACAACAGGGCAAAAACTGTCAAATCTAATAAAAACTCCCATGGATACGATTCTAAATGAATGCCATGGAGTTTACGAAATTCCTTGTGCCGACTGTTCCCGAACTCATGCGGACAAACCAATAGACGCATCCACAATAGAATATATGAACACACCCCCTCAGTTAGAAAATCCAACCACTCATCGGAGCTACCCATGCATCATATTCATACAAGACACAAAATAGACTTCGATAATGCCAAAACATTAGCCCCGGTTCACAACTTCAAAACCAGAATTATCCGAGAAGCTATCGAGGTCGAAAAACGTCCCGATTTTTTAAATAAGGAGATGATAGTCTTCGTCTTCTGATTTTTTTTTTGTTCCCTCAGGGCTCGTCCGCGGCCTTGTCGCCCCGATAGCACCGCAACCCTTGGTTGATTGTGCATACCCTTAGTCTTACTCCACCCATTCCAAGATCACTGTGCCTTGAACTAGTCTGCACAGCGATTGGTAGGGTGAAGTTTTATATTGCTCTGTCTCCGGTCTAGAGTGACCGTAGATCAGTTGTCTTTTCCGGTCCAGAGCTATACACTCACACAAGATGTGCTGGGCTGATTCCTTCCCCTCGCCGCAGAGTCTGCATGCGAGGTCCCCTTCGAACCGCCCCATTTTATGCAGGTGTTTCTTGACGGCCATGTGTCCCGTCAAGAGACCTGTTGTGTTTCTGAGCTGTCCTCTGCTAAGGTTTAGCAGCTCCACAGCTCTCTTTGAACTGGGTCCGTCAATTATTGACTTCCCATGTCTGAGCCCTGGACAGTCCGCCCAGTACACCTTGTGTTGGTTTCTGACCCAGGACTTAATGGCTCCCTTGGCAGGGCTCTTTGACACGCCCAGAGCCGGTTCTGGTCCCATAAATGGTTCTGCTGACCCTCTCTTCGCGAGACTGTCAGCTTTTTCATTGCCTTTAACCCCCGAGTGACCCAGCACCCAGATGAGGGTCACCTCATTCTGCCCAGCCAGGTCGCTCGTCTCGTCTCGGCACTCACTCACCAGCCAGGAATTTACCCGTGGGCTACTTAGTGCCTTAAGGGCTGCCTGGCTGTCTGTGGCTATGAGGATCCGCTTGTTGGTGTAGCCCCTCCTCTTGTTCTCCCGCACACAGTGCAGGATGGCGTACATCTCGGCCTGAAACACCGTTGCATGGGCTCCGAGGGAAATACTATGACTTACCCTCGGTCCTTCCGAGTAAACACCTGCCCCCGTCCCACGCTCCCCGCCAGATCCGTCCGTGAACCAGACGAGCGCGTCCCGTGGCATGCCCGGCGTCTCCTCCCGCCATGCCTTGCGATCAGGGATTTCCACTGTAAAGTTGTTTTCCCTGCGCATTCGCGGGCTCGCGAAGTCTGACCTCATTTCAAGCATGGGCTTCTTCACGATCTCCTGAATTTTGCAGTGGCCCCTGAAGCCTGGGTTGATCTTCAGTCTACCATTGCAGGCTAGTCTGTATAGTCCTAGCCTGGCCTCTCCCATAATAACTAAGTGTAGGGGGGGTAGATCCAGCAACACCTCCATGGCGGCTGTTGGGGTTGAAGACATGGCCCCTGTGATGCCTAGGCAAGCCATCCTTTGGATCTTGCCTAGTTTTTGTTTGGCACTGGATTGTGTCACCTTAGGCCACCAGACCAGTGCCGCATATGTTAACGATGGTCTGACCACCCTTGTGTACAGCCAGTGGGCCATACTAGGTCTTAGTCCCCACGTTTTTCCATATAGACGCCTAGTGACGGCTAAGGTCATGACTGCCTTACGCAGTATTTTTCCAATGTGACCATTCCAGGTTAGCTTAGAGTCCAATACGACCCCCAGATATTTTACCTCCCTGGCGATTGGAACGCTCCTACCGTATAGAGTGAGAGTTCTGTGGCTTTCACACTTCCTTCTCCTCGTAAACGGCACGACGGTTGCTTTCTCGGGGCTCACCCCGAGCCCTTGATCAACCGTCCACCCTTCCACCACTTTCAGTGCAGTCTGCATACGCTCCCACACTGCCTGTGTGACCTTTCCTCGGACTATGATGACAATGTCGTCCGCATAGCCCCTCCCGAGAGCCTCCTCAGCAGGCCGTCCACGACTAGACACCAGAGCAAGGGAGACAGAACGCTCCCCTGCGGACACCCCGCCGCGACCCCCGCCAGCAGAGTCCCTCCCGCGAGTGAGGTGAACACCGCCCTGTCCCTGAGCATGGAACCGATCCACCTGCAGCAGGTCTCCTCTATTCCACGCTCCCGGGCAGCTGCCAGAACCGATCCGAACGAGGTGTTGCTAAAGGCCCCCTCTATGTCTAGGAAGGCCCCCAGCGCCACCTCCTTGTTCTCCAGCGTATTCTCCAGTTTCAGCACCAGTTGGTGCAGTGCTGTTTCTGTTGAGAATCCTGCTCTGTATGCATATTGTCCGCAGTGTAGAGAATATGCTTCCAGTACACCGCCCCTAATGTGCCGGTCGAGCAGTTTTTCCACTGTTTTCAGCAAGAAGGACATGAGACTTATTGGCCTCAGGGACTTTGCCTGGTCTGTTGGACGCCCAGGTTTAGGAATAAATACAACCCTGGCCAGTCTCCATGCCCTCGGAATGTACCCCAGAGCCAGGCTGGCCCTCATAATGAGGGTAAGCACCGGCGCCAGTATATCTATCCCCTGTTGGAGCATGATGGGCATTATTCCATCAAATCCCGGCGATTTGTATGGCTTAAAGCTGTTAATGGCCCATCTGATTTTGCTCCAGGTAACCACCTCTTTAGCAACTGTCCAGTCTACTCTAGATGCCCGCCTATAAGGCGCCTCTATTTCTGAGTGTTCCCAGTTCGGAGGTGATTGGTTTATTATGTTACAGCCGGGAAAGTGCGTCTGGAGTAAAATTTCCATAGTTTCCTCCCCCGAGCTTGTAAAGCCTCCCGTGGGTGTTCTAAGGGAGCCTATGTTAGTCTGAGGGCCCTTAGACAGGATCTTGTGTAGTCGAGCACTCTCGGACGTGTTTTCCACTTCTTCGCAGTGCCTCCTCCACGACTCCTTCTTGGCGTCCCTCAGTCTTTTGTTATAGGTCGATAGGGCCTGTCTATATTCATCCCATGCTCCCGACCTTTTGGCCGCGTTAAACAGCTTACGAACCTGCGTCCTCCTTTGCCTGAGGTCCTCGTTCCACCACGGGACGTTCCTGGTGGACACCCTCATTTTCAGGGGGCAGTTGGCGTTATAGGCCGAGGTGATTGCGTCTCGCAATTGGACTGCTGCAATCTCGAGGTCTATTGAATTTTTTATGGTACTCTTAACCCCCCGCAGTTCCACAGCCAGGTCTGCCCTGTAGGCTTCCCAGTCCGCCTTGCGGGGGTCCCGGTACCATACCGTTTCTCTTTCGACTTTGGCGATTTCAAACCGGATGTATCTGTGGTCTGAGCTACTCACTTCCCCAGACACAGCCCAGCTTTTAACAAAGTCACCCAGAGACTGGGTGGAAACTGTTAGATCTAAAACTTCCTCACGCCGTGTTGTGACGAAGGTCGGTTTATTACCTCTATTCAATATGTCTAAATTAAATTTCATAAAGAATTGTAAAAGTGCCTCACCCCTAGAGTTTGTGTCCGAGCTACCCCACAACTCATGGTGCGCATTCGCATCCATGCCGATGATGGTCTGCCATCCACCTGCTCTGCTACCCACCATCAGCTGCTCCAATTCGTTGGGTGGAGGAGGGTGCGTGCTGTCCCCTGGCAAATAGGCTGACGCGACAGTAATGTCCCTCAGCCCATCCGCTCCTCTACATCGGATTTTGATCGTTGCCAGGTCCCTGGAACAGAAATTCATTAGAGGGAGAAACTCTATCCCTTCCCTGACAAAAATGCAGGCCCTCGGGTTCTCGCTGGATCTGCTGTAGATGAGCTTTCCAGTAGCTCCGCCGAGTCCCTTGATCTCTCCTTTATAGGAGTACGGTTCCTGGATGAGGGCCACATCCGTGTTCCTCAGAGCCATTAGTAGTCCGGCCGTGGCTGCCCTACTGTGTTGGAGGTTGACCTGAAGGAACCTAAGTCCCATTAACCCTTAGTTGCTTCCCCAGTGGGCGGATGCTAACCCTTCCCATGCCCCAGAATGCCTTGAAGGAGGTTCCTTCAAGGGCTCTGTAAGATGTCGGGTCGATCGAGAAGGCGAGCGTCTGTCCTTTGTCCTCTGCCTTCCTGCTTAGAACCGACCAGTGTTGCGTCCCCAGTTCAGGGTTCTGGATCTTAAGTCTGCTGATCACCGTCTCCTGGGGGACGGTGTCAGGGATCCGTACGAGGACCTTGCGTCTCTTTGGGAGTTCCTTGGGCTCGACGGCTGTCAAGTCCGCCCCCTCCCAAATCTGACCGAGGCCCCCGATCGTTTTCCGCAGCCAGTCCCGCGACTGCGGGCCGGCACAGGTTGTCCAGAGGATGCCCCCCGTCAGGCGCGTCCGGTGGAACTGAGGCGGGCTCTCCCCTTCCTGAAGAGAGTCAACTGCAGCTACCACCGCAGCCTGGATCAGGTCCGCCTTCCCCTGGTCTAGCGTGACCTCAGGATGGCGTCTGTCAATCACCGCCATCCCGAGGCCCTCCGCAGCATCCCTGTAAGAGCCAGTCTGCGCCGGTGTTCCGGCCTTGGTTCCTTTGGGAGGTCTGTCTGTAGTAGGCGTGCTAGAGCCAGAGCGCGGCGTCTTCCGACTCGCACTCTCCTCTTGCGCCTTTACAGGCACCCTGGCCCTTTTGGAACGTCTGTCTGTAGTGGGCGTGCTAGAGTTCGAGCGCGTCCTCTTCTGACCCGCACTCCCCTCTTGCGCCTTTACAGGTTTCTCGACCGTCCAGGTCCCGGCCGTCATTTTTTGCGCCCTCCGGAGCTTCTTTCTTTGCGCCCCGGAAAGACGCTTGGACTGCCGGGGCAGTCCCTCTACTCTAACAGTAGAGTCCTCACTGGTGGAGGGGCCCCCGGAGTCCGCGGAGCTCGCCGCCCTCCGGTGGGACCCAGCCTCCAGCTTGGGTGTCGGGGACAGGTCTCTGGCCGAAGCTACCCCCTGATCCCCCTATCTACGCCGGTCGTGGGACCTCCAGAGTCCGCTGCCGCCCCCTGGCTCGTCTCCGTTTCCGGGATAGACTCAAGGCACAAGTCTGTAGCCGGAGCCACTCCTCGAGCCTCATTGGTTTTGGTTTTGTATGTGTTTATTATCTTCATGTTGTTCCCACGAGAATGGGGGAAATGCTGTCCACACCATCAGAACCCCCTGTGTGGTGCAAGGCGGGTTACTCTAGAGGGTTGCCTGGTACTCCAGAGGTTCCGTTCACGACACCATCGCCCTGGTGCCATCCATCCATAGGCATGGGTCACGTGACACCGTAGATTGGGGGAGTTTAGTTCGACCTCCTTGTCTAGATCCGTCATGTTTAGTTATTAGCAGGGTCACCTCGTGCAGGATGCGGATTTTTACCGCGCATGACGGTCTTGGGGAAAGCTTCATCGGGAGTTTATGTTGTTATTTCCACTTCCTCAGCTTGCCCCCTGGAGTCCTTTGGCCCGCGACTCCTTAACCCCTCGTCTTCTGATTACTTGGAAACATATTATATCTTAATTACAAACACACAGAAAGACAATAAATTCAATAGACAATTCTATTTCCCGATTACCTGACTCAACAAATACCTGTAATTGATTGAGGATATCCGTGGATGCTTTTGATTATTATATTAATTAACCAAATACGTTTTAAAAGCCTTTAATAACTAGAAACATAACACTGTTTTCTTAATACATTGTGCATAACATTTGACTTGACTTATTGTGTCATTTTTTACATTATTACTTCTTATTATTTTTCTTTTAAGATAATAATAATAGCTACCTATATGATTTATACAGAAAGAAAAGTAGTACAGAGTATACATTATTCTAACAATACCTGCAAATGTCTTAATCCTTTAACTACCGTGACAGAAGCCCCTGATATAGTTGACCGTGACCCGGTTAAAGCAGGTAGACGAAACGGTACATACAATACAAGACTTGCAACGAACTGCTAGATCTCTCTTAGGCCTAGGGTTGAACACACTGAGACCTTAGAGACGATCTCAGGCGAGATTTTGGGAGTTAGCAGATTGAAACCCCGTAATCAAGCTACAACAACCTCACACACATTTGTCCACCGCTGTAAGGAGTAGGCAGATTGAGGCCTTAGAGTTCATGTCCTTACATCTTTCCTTCACCTTTTGAAAATGGTTCCAAAACAGGAGGCTAAATGTCGAGTTTTAATAAATTCAGGACGTGGTTTAACCCGAGAGCCAAGTATGTCTCATATATATATATATATATATATATATATATATATATATATATATATATATATATATATATATATATAAACCTAAACCTTTGACTCATTTAATGAACACAATATTTCGGACAGCTATTATTCCATTGCAATTGAAAGAGTCTATAGTGCTTCCAATTTATAAGTCAGGTGATCATAAAAACGTTTCAAACTACAGACCTATTAGTCTACTGAGTGTTTTCAAATTTTTTTGAAAAATTATTAAATACCAGATTAAATGAATATTTGGATAAACATAGCATGTTGTCCAATTTGGTTTTAGACGAGGACTATCTACTCAAGATGCATTATATGAATTGACAAGTACTGTTCTCGGAAGCTTTAATAGCAATAAGAAAGCTCTAGCTGTGTTTTTGGACCTAAAAAAAGGCTTTCGATACAGTTTGTCATGAAAAGTTGTTGGCTAAACTAGAGTTGATTGGTATAAGAGGACATACGTTGTCACTTTTTGGTAGCTACCTTCATGAGAGAATCCAGCGTGTGAGAGTGGGTGACTGTGTGAGTGAAGGACGAGTAGTTACGTGTGGTGTACCACAGGGAAGTATATTGGGTGCAATATTGTTTTCTATTTACGTAAATGATATAATTGAAGACCTTACTTTGGACTGTATACCTATTGCTTATGCAGACGATACCGTTCTGGTGTTTGTGGGAAATCAATGGGAAAAACTGTTTGAAAGAGCGGAGACAACAATCAATCAGGTGAAAGAGGTACTAGACAGTAACCTACCAGCGTTGAACCTAACAAAAACATCATATGTGGCTTTCTCACCGACAGCAGCCGGAAGACCATCCTCCAGTCTATCAATTAGTATACATGATGATTGCTGTAAACTAACTGAGTCTCACAGTGTCAAATATATTGGTCTGCTGGTAGACAATAATTTAAAATGGCAAGAACATGCAGCATATATGAATGCAAAGGTGAAAAAGATTGTATACAAATTCTATACCCTGCGAAATATTTTAACAACAGAAAACCTTATACTGGTTTACAAGTCTCTCGTGGAGTCTTTTGTAGGGTATGGTATTATTTTCTAGGGTGCGTGCTATGAAAATGCATTAGCTGCGCTTCAAGTTACTCAAAATAGTATATTGAGAGATATTTTTCATAGGGATTCTAGGTCTAGTACGAACTTTCTTTATAGTAACGACTATATTAAACTACTCGATATAAGAGGAATGTTTATATTAAATGTACTAAAACGTGTGCATCATCATTTTCGGGCAATAAATGTGGTGGACCACACATATGGCACAAGTTGTAGAATAGGTGAAAACTTGACCATTCCACCGGTAAATAGAAGCGTTTATAAAAGATCGGTTTTATTTTGGGGTCCAAAGTTATATAATCAATTACCAGCAAATTTGAAGAGTTTATCTAAATCTAAATTTAGGAAAGAAATTTGTAGCTTTGTTATTTTGAAACAGGTCGAACTGAAAGCAATGTTAAAGTAGAGAGCAGTATGATAGTTGAGTGGTATAGAGAATGTAGTCTTGTTCCATGAAGCGAAAGTGGAGTGGATGTGTTGCCTGGACAAGGTGCACGTAAAGTAAGTGTGTGCTGTGTGTGAGTGTGTTGTCGTGAGTGCATGTTTGTGTGCGTATGTGTGTGTAAATATAATATGCATGAGTGGAGAAGTGGGTGGGTAATTACTATGATGTGTATGAACATTTTGGTTGTGGGTGGTATAGAGGTGTCGGTTGTATGGATATCATATATGCAGAAGAAATATATGAAAAAGGGAGACTAAGGGTTGAAAGTGGACTATATTAAGTGAAGTATATGCTATTGATTCTCCTACTGAGGTTAACACTATGACATTCTTTTGGTTTAAAGTCGCATCTCTCATCTTTTGAGGATCAGGGCACATCTGGTTAGATTGGAGCACAAAAAAGAGGGAAAAAAGTAAATATTATAGATATTAAGCGGTTTAATTAATCTACTGAGGATTATATGGAGTTAGCTGTAAAGGATATAAACAAGACATGTTGACTTAGGTATCCAAGGAAATATATTGTAGTTCCATTAAGAAATTTCTGGTATTTGGAAGTGTTTAGAATCTTAAGTTCTGTGTATGATCACGTGTATCGTTGGATTGAATAAATTAAATTGAATTGAATATATATATATATATATATATATATATATATATATATATATATATATATATATATATATATATATATATATATATATATATATATATATATATATATATATACATACATATACGTTTATATAAACATACAAATTCAAACGGACCTTGGTTTGGGATTCAAAGGGCCCAAATTTGCGCTCATTTGAAAAAACTTTTTTCAAAGGGTCACTATCGACACCTCTCTATTAGCAAATTTTTTTTTAAATAAAAATTAACCAAAAGATACAATTTTTAATAAAGATTCGCATACATATAAACGTTTCACACTTTGCAACATCAAATTATTTCAAGTCGATTATAAATAGGAATATAGTTTTGCAATAAGGCACAAGATATGTAAGCTCCAAGATATAAAGAAAATGCATTTATCAACCTTAAACGAAGATGGCTTACTGGATTTCTCAGTGCAATTTTGTAATCCATTATGCAAAATTCTTGTAAGCCTGTCACCTAAACTGATATTTGCTCTGCACAGCTTATGAACAACCCTCAGATTTCATAATGGTGACAACTTCGGTTGATATTCCTAGCGGGCCCAAACACTGGCAGAGTACAGCTACTTTATTTAATATGTTATGAATATTTCATGTGTTTACCGCTTATATAGACGTCATTGGATGTGCTCGCTGATCTAGGACTTTTCGCAGTAAATGTATAATATTAGGCGAGTGCAAACCAAAAGACACAAGTTGACACCCTATCCCTAGAGGTAACGATACTGCAGTTGTTCGACCACGTGCTAATGCCAGGCAAACTTTCTCTGATGTACGGTTTTAAGTGATCGCGAACCTACATTTAACACGTTACGTCTTAGCGAATTTTCCTAAAAAAACTGCTGTTGAGAAGATTGTGACTCAAATTTGGAAAAAAAATAGGACACCTCAAACTCATAATCGAGAATGCAGATTTTCATTAAAAAATGCAGATTTTTTCCCGAAAAACTGGTCCGATTTTTCAGGCTAACGAACTTGTCCTAGTCACTTGCAAAAGGAGGGCACTCACCAAAGTTGATGAAAATTAGCCTATAATTGTTTGAGTTATCGGTGTGATACATACATGTATACATACATACACACACACACACACATACACACATATATATATATATATATATATATATATATATATATATATATATATATATATATATATATATATATATATATATATATATATATATATATATATATATATATATATATATATAAACAGATGTAAATTTTGAAAGTGGCATTTCGAACAGATTATATTACTTTTTATGCATAAGCTAACGCTTTTATATAAAACATACTTCTGACCACGGTTAGGTAAAATCATCTCGCATCACTAGAAAATACGGTCTCCCGAAAATCTATAAGCCTGATACTTCCCGTCGCCCTATCACAAGTGCCCACCGTTCACCCCCACAAACACTTTAAAACCATCTAGCCAAAACTCTCCAACCGTTAGTATAAAACGCCACATCCTATGTCAAAAACTCCACCCATTTCATTGACCTTCTTCAAAACAACAGCGTTTGTCAAAACGACATTCTAGTTAGCTTTGATATAGTTTCCATATTCACTAATATACCTCTATCTAAAACATTTTTTTGACATTCTCAAAAATAAACACAATATTTCATAGGATACCTTAGCTCTTCTAGAACACATCTAACACTTATTTCCTTTTTCAAAACAAATTTTACAAACAAATTCGAGATGCTCCATGCTCCAATCTCTCCTGCATTGGCTAACATTTTTATGGAAAACTTCGGACACAAGCCCTCAATTCATTCCAACTTAAACCAGCCTGCTGGTTAAGATACGTTGGCGACATTTTCGCTGTCTGGCCATACGGTAAAGAATCTCTAGGCGAATTCCTTTCTTACCTAAATAATATCAACCCCCAAATCCAGTTCATCATGGAAATAGAAAATATTTTTTCTTTGCCTCTCTTAAGTGTGTATTACTAAAAACCCAGTCAAAGGATTGTCTTACGCTGTGTACCGAAAACCAACCCACACTAACCGCTATATTAACAATCTCACTATCACACATCGCAACTAAATTTCATGGTTCGGAGACTTTGTCTAATATTTCCTCTATGCGTTGTTAAGGGTACTTGTCATCTATAGTATTGGCATTTAGTTTTCTATAGTCTATAACAAGTCTCCATTTGCGTTTACCGCTAGAATCGATTTTTTTGGGGATTATCCACACCGGAGCTGAATTGGGTGAGATGGAAGGGCGTATTATTTTATTAGCTAAAAAATTTTGAATTTGGAACTTAATCCCTTTTTTTAAATTAAAAGGATATTTATATGATTTTACATGAATGGGCGTTTCATCGCGTGTTCTTATATGGTGTTACAATGTTCGTAAACGTTAAATCCGAATTTTCGTTATAAAAAATGTCTATATTTTTTACATAAGTGTAGTATTTTTCCTTTTCCTTCATCATTAAGATGAGATATTCTTATAAGGCTAGACAAATCGATATAAGTATCATCTTTGTTATCTTTAGGTAATTGGGATTGTATGTCATAAGCTACAATTGGTTCGACTTCTATTGGTTCGTAAAAATTAATTGGAATTAGATTTGGAGTTTTTTTTTTCTATAGGAACTGTACAAATACAATTACATGCTAAAGCAATCGAATTTTGGGTGCTAAAGGTTGACTCATTCATTTCGGGTAGACGAAGCCATTTTCTACATTTACCGGAATTCTAATATAATCTCGATAAATTTGTTTAAATGGTTTAAAATTCGCGGGATTCAAGTCGAAAAAAAATGGTATTTCGATGTTATTGATTTTTTGAACTTGGTTCTCATAATCTAATTTTGCTTTTAATTCTCTAAATATTGAGGAAACTATTGAAGCATCAAATCTATTATGCCATTCGGCAACGCAGAATGTAATTTTGTTATTAATGCCAAATTCTTTTTAAATGGGAGTAGTTAATCTATAATTACCTTGTACTGTACCAGCTATAGATTTTAATAGATATGGTTCATTAGTAAAACAATTTTTGCTAAAACATTCGGCAACATTAGGGTTAATAACACTGTTCGATTCCCTGGTATCCAGGAGAATTTTCATATTTAAAGATGGACAGACTATAAGTGGGAGTTTTGGGACACCTGATATATAATTTATATCTCATAATTCTGTTCTTCCGAGGCTTCTTTGAGAAAATCCTCATCTTGTAAATTATTGTCAAAATATTCTTGATCTGAAAATTGATTTTAGAAATCTGCATCGTCGGCATAATTTTCGTACGATTCATTTCCAAACTACTTAGGAGGGTCTTCATGAAAATGAAGCTCTTCAGGACCTAATGCTCTAGGAGATTTTCGTTGAAAATACGTATTTATTCTAGAGGGTCTTGAGAGAGCTTTAGTGTTTCAGTAGATATCGACATAGGGGTTGGACCTTGTTGTGAAATATTTTGAGGCCTGTTATAGGTTATTGGTCTCTGATTACTTCCACTAGCTCTAGTAGTTGGGTTACCTTGATTAATACGGGGTAGTATGTTTTGTGGTTGTGTGAAATTGTGAGGGTTTCTTTGAAAAAGGTTAGTATTAAAGTTTTGATTTTTATATGGGGTTCTAGTAGGGTTTAGAACATATTTATTAGATGATTGTGCTTTTTGTCATAAAGAATTTAAAAAATTCGCTTGCATTTGCTCATTATCATATTTATGCCATTCTAGTAAAGCTGCCTCTAAAGAAGTTATATGTGCAAATCTTAAATAACTATGGTATGGCTCTATGATACCTGCTTTGAAAGTATTTAGTGCCAGATTCTCAAAATATTGTTTCTTATACAAAATTGTTGCTGTAGGTAAATTCTGTAAATTGATATGCTCTACTAAAGACTGTAATTTAGTTTTAATTAAATTATGATAATCTATAAACGAATGTCCATTTTGCACGAGGCAAGTAGTCAAGTCGTTTAACAAAAGGTCTTTGGATCTAGCATCCGCAAACTGCGCCTTGAGACTTTCTTTATGAGAGCTCCAGGTCTGTTCAGGTAAACTAATTAGGACATCTCTAGCATCGCCTGTAATTTTTGATTTTATAAATTCTAAAATCATTAAATTAATGTGCAAAGCATTAGGAGAATTGTTGTCCTGTCTATAGGTTTCTATAAATAGTTCGCATTGGTTTAAAAAATAATTTAAATATTTCCTACCCCCTGTATAGGGTGGAACCATAACTGACGCTTGCACTATCTGCGTAAGTTTATTTTGCGAGTGAATTAAATTGGTTTGGTTTGGTTGAGTCTTTTTAAAATTAATAGAGGATCTATCTCTTTCAACCATAAAATAGAATAAAACACCAAAAAAAAATTTTCCAATATGAGATTAGTGATCAAAATATTTTCAGCTATAATTTTTGAATTGATCACTTTAAATAATGATTATTCGATTTACCAAGCTAAAAATAAATTAAATGTGTTTGACTGGCTGTTAAAAATTTCTTAAATATTAATATTATAAAAGGACACAAGTAAATCAATCAAAAATTAAGAAAGGAGTACTTACAGGGATTTCAGCATACTGTCCGTACCAGTCTTCTTACTTCTGGACCACTTGTGATGCGAATGAGTGAGGTTCTTTGTATACCAGCAAATTGTTGAAACAATCCGACGCTTAAATTGAACTTTTATGTGTTAATTAAAGCCGTCTGTTATCCGGGTAGCAGCGCCAATAACGTATTCCAAATGTATTGGAATCTTTTTAAAAAAAGGTTTTATTTAAGATATAAACAGACAGGTAAACTACATTGAATGTGTGAGTTTATTTTTTTAAAGTCGGCCTCTTTCTGCGACTATGGCCAATCACCGACGCCAGGGAGCAGTTACACCTTACTATCCTGGAAATTTTGCCAAACCCCTGTCTTTCTGTAAGGAGGGTCGGGATCTTTAATGTGCCCAACATCGCATGGACACGGGACCGACGGCTTTACGCCCCCTCCGAAGGGCGGAACGTGCAGATATTCAACTTGCTCAAATGCAATGCTACAACCTTGGTTGGTGTTAATAGTACAGTATGTACTGAAAAAGTGAAAGGAGTACCCTGATATCGAACCCAGTACCCTTCGGTTCAGAGGCACGCGTTCTTGCCTCTGAACCACTGAGGCTCTAACTACATTGAATAACTAATTACTTATAATAATATAAATGATCTGAATGCTCTGAAATGTTGTATAAATTACAGGAGCGATGAAGATTACAGTGAACACGACTAATGTTTCCGTAAAAATGATTATAAGGTCTCTTGCAGGATCACACACTCAGTGCTGTGTAAGAACACTATCACATGCAAAGTAACTTGAGATGTTGACTAAGCTATTCATTGCACTTTCCATCTAAAGACTGCTTGTGATCAACTAGGCAAAAGGGTTTCGTTCTAACTTAACTATATGTTATATATATATATATATATATATATATATATATATATATATATATATATATATATATATATATATATATATATATATATATATATATATATATATATATATATATATATTATGCTGGGAAATTGCACATTATAAACTGTTAGTGCATCAGAGTGTACATAATGAATTCCCAATAAATTTTTCTATAAAACAAAAATGAAAACCCTTACGGAAGCTAGTTTAATGACGTTAAGCTCCGATTATTGGTTCAATTATGTAAATCGTCAGACCTACAAAATTGGGGGGTCAGCTTAGCAATGGGAGGTTATAGTAGGACCACTGGTAAGTAGTAAGTACAATACTTACGGTTTACACATGATGTATATGGGTTCTCTGTAGATTGTGTACATCCACATCGTTCGACATATTTTTCTTTACACTAAAACATAAAACAAAATAAAAACTTTAATATATAAGCATATTCTCTATTATTGTTAGTCAGTGTTATTTGGATAAGCAATGACAGATATAAAGGCATAATTTGTTAAAATAATCATTAATCAAACTTTTAAAATTTATAACTAGCACATTTGAAAATATATCAGTTTAAATGGGTTTAAAAGAACCAAAAATCTATATGCAAATAGCTTAAACTCTTAATCATGACATACAAACCAAAGAATTATGCTCTAAAACAATTACCTAAATGTAATAAAATAAACAAACCCTTTGTATAATGTATATGTGAGAGTTGTTTTTATGCAAACAATGGACTGGAGTTTACCAAAGACAGTGTTTTTGTGTTGTGAGACTTTTCGAATCAAGATTACAGCATATAAACTTATTTTAGTTTTAGATTTATTATTGGTTATGGTTATGTCTAAGAAGTAAGGTTAGGCCAAATGTCATTTTAAGAATAAGGATGTAGAATAATAATATTTGAACTTACCGGGTCTTTTCAAAGATGAATACCTGTCAAAAAGTTATTAATTAATTTCAAGAGAGAATGCTTTGGTATCAAACTGGAAACAACATTGGAGATGGAATTGGGGAAGATTTTCGCTTTTGTTAGTTAATTATTGTTGGTTGTTAATTAAATTAAGACGCGAGAACAGCGTCATACATTGCTTCCCAAAGAAATGAAATAATTTAAAGTATATTGTATGTATAGAAGATCCATTGTATCACTAAAACAAACAGAATGTGTTAAATGAAGTTGTAACGTAATAGTTACACTAGAAAAGAGTGTATATATATATATATATATATATATATATATATATATATATATATATATATATATATATATATATATATATATATATATATATATATATATATATATATCAAGAATAACCACATCTAGAGATACCCACCACAACTAGCGAGGAATCAAGGTTTGAAATCTTTTTTATTTTGTCTAAATCAGAACAAGAGGGCAAATTACTTCAAATAAAGACAGTTAATACTGTCAAACATCCATCAAGCAAAAGCATTCATGGGAGAATAAGATTTTCTACATAAACAGAAATCTTAATTGCATTTACCATAATTCAAAGTTACAAACTTAGAGGACGTGAGGACCGTAGTGTAAAAGTTCGAAAAGTCATTTTAAATATTGTTTATAAACATTTGCAAATCAATCAAAATTCTGTCAATAATTTTAACCATTTAATTTGTTAGTAAGATTAGGATTTCTACTAACGGATCTGATTAGGTTTAAATTTAAAATTCTGTCAAATAAAACTTGTTATAAAAATTATACTCAAAACATAATTCTTTGCGAAAATTAATAAGACCTAAAATAAGATTAATTGCATATTAGCAGGCTATTTCTTTTCCCCTGTTTAGCAGAATCCACGACTGAGAGAAAAAAGAAAAAAGTTAGGGCACAGCAGTAAGTAAATTAATAAAAGGTTAATTTGATTTCAATAAATTGTCATAATTATCTATATTTGACTGACGAATAAGAGGGATATGCAACCCATAGTACACTGAAATTAATATTCAATATAACATATATCTACATGTCTGAATTTAGCGAATTGAAACACCATGATCATTAAACATTTATTCAGCAAACAAATACATTATAAAAATCTACAGCGTCATCCATAAACATTGTGTAAACTGTCAATATAAAAAAGTTTCTATTTACATTTAAAATTACAATTAATAAAAGTAATATCATCCTAAAATTGTACCAATTTAATCTATAAAAACAAAAAGATTCACATTTATACAGCGTGATTATTTATATGAGATAACATACAATTATACAAATCAAAATAAAATATATAAATATTATCAAAGAATTAATCAGAATAATTGACGTCCAACAACATTGCGGCTTTTTCTGCAAAACAAATATGTAAAAAAATATATACATAAACTAAATATATAAATAATAATAAGTCGAATCCAACATAATATATATATATATATATATATATATATATATATATATATATATATATATATATATATATATATATATATATATATATATATATATATATATATATATATATATATATATATATATATATATATATATATATATATATATATATATATATATATATATATATATCTGTGTGTGTGTGTGTTATTTTAATGAAATATAATACATTGTTTCTACTATAAAGATTATACTGTCAACCAAATTTAATGATTTAAAAAAACATATTGGGATTAAAAATATTTTAAAGAAAATTCGCTACCATAACATACTTGCTGCTTTCAGTTTTTGTGAAGGTGGTTTTACTTTTGTTGGAATATAATTAAATACTATTTTTTTACTAACAATTTGTATCATATAAGCTGAAAACTGGAAATGTATTTTTTTTTGTTTTTAGTTAGATTGCCATTGATTCGAATAGTGAATAACTTGTCAAATTGTTTTTCTCCTCCTGCGTTGCTAACTTCTTTTGTTCATAGCGAAACAATCTCGTTTGTCGGGAGTTAACGCGGGGTTGCGTAAGGATTTATGTGAACATAAAGCAGTTAGTTGCGTCACATACGTAAATTTAGAAGGTGGAAGAGAATTTTTATGACGTTTTTCAGACCATTTGCTCCATTTATCTGAAAGTATTTCAACCGAATTTCCATAATGGCAACACACGACAAATAATTCGGAATTTCTAGATAACTCTAAGATGCCCCGGCAAAAAGTTATGTGTATATTTCCTGGATAGCTCATAAATTATTTTATGAGACACAACATTTACATTTTATGTTGACCCAACCTATAGGTTTTCTCCTGAAAGCGATTATACGGCTACGTTCAACTCAAAATATCACTCTTATTCCGGCCTACTCGATTTAACCCAAAAGTCAAACGTTTTGGTAGCGATAGCTGAACAAAACATATAAAATATTGTGTCACGTATTTGCTACAGGATTTTAGGAAAATGATAAGAGAACAGTCAGAAATGGAAGTGTCGCAAAACCTTTTACCACGTCAACCAAAGAATAATTTAAAGCTTTCTTTGAAAAACAAATATCATTTCTAAACGTCACATAACATGTAGTCATTTCAAATCATAATAATTTATGCAGGTAGGTCGCAAAGTAACGGTACGTAAAACAACAATAAATTATTGGCATCAAAAGAGATATAGTGTGTTAAAATGATAAATTTATTTACTTATTTATTTATTGCACTTTATAATTATTATACAAAATTCCTAATATGAAACCGGTTCACTAAGTGAATATTGGACCTATGGAGAGCACTGACAAGTACACTTGGAGAATCCAAATCGCCACAACACATATTTTTAACACCTGACGATCGTTTCACTAACTAAGTTAGCGTCATTAGAATTTTTCATGCTCTGATGTGGCTAACTTTGTTAGTGAAACGATCGTCAGGTCTTTAAAAATATGTGTGGTGGTAATTTGGTTTCTCCAACTCTACTTATAAAAGCGGTTGTTTGTGCATGTATACAGGAAAATTTTATAAATACCATCTTCCAATATTTTCACCTGCCGAATTATTCTCTTTGTATCTAGAAAAGTATTTATTATTATTATTATTATTATTATTATTATTATTATTGTTTTTATCATTATTGAGGTATTGTCTCCAAAACTAGTATTGATGAGTTTCTAATGATAAAAAAATTGTGGACGCAGCAAGTGCGTTATGGTAGCGAAATTTCATAACAATATTTGTTTTTTAAGATGTCTTTTTTTTAATAATTAACATCATTAAAGAATATACTAGGCATATAATTTGGTAGAAACGTATAACCGTGTGTGTCATTCTCTAGTCACCAGCAGCACTAATTGTTTTTAATGTTTTTAACTCTTTTGTCTTTAAACTTAGAGATCTGAATTTAATAATTATTTTTTATAATATAAACCTGCGAAAATTTGACTGACACAGCGTTGTTATTTTACGAGATACGATAATTTTCCAAAGGAAAACTCACAATCTATCCGGAAAAACAGTCTCTTAAAATGCCAGTCCAGACATTCAATTTCTCTGCGATTTGAGTGTGGACTTCGTGAAATTTTTTTGGATTATTATCTGCCCAATAACGACAATTATGACGATTGACTTTAGAGTTTAATAAAAACGCACACTCGTCTGAAAAACAGATATTGAACAGAAAGTTCCAGTTATCAGCGATTCGTGCAGTCATAACTTCGAAAAAATGCCAACGATCAAAATCATCTTCATTCAGTTATTGTACAAGATAAATTTTATACGGGTGAAATTTATGATGCTTCAATATTCGCTGAATAGTTTTTCTTTTGATGTTGTGGACAATTTTCTCGTGCTCAATGTTGGGTCTGCAGCAATTTGTCCTAAAACTTCAATCTCAGTACTCTCATTTCTAACCGAAAATTCACGTTCAGGATCCCGTTTTTTGTTGGCTACTCAACCACTTTGTCGAAACTTTGCAACTAACTCCAAAATGTATTTTCTGTTAACATGTCTGTTCGGATGTCGTTCATTAAACAAATTTTTGAAAAAAAAAGAGTAATTATTTCAACTATTTCTTCTACATAATAAAGGTAAAGGTAAGATGCTTACTGGTAATTAGGCCATTGCTGACCCTTTTTGCTCATCTAAACTAACCTACCCTCTACCTTGAGCTCGATCTCAACGACGACAGTGATTTTGAAAAATCATCCGCCGCCGGTGAGTCTCGAACCGTCGATCCCCGAGTCCGTATTGGAAAGTCTGAATCGACTTTCCCGCACGGCCACGGAGGCACTTCTTCTACATAATACACCATTGTAAAATTAATTTTCGGTGGTACTATAAAGTATCAAACCGACCGATAAACTGAAATAATAAACCGCATTTCTCTCATTCCGATAAAAAATGTTCTGATAGTCAATTTTTTGTTTACAAACCAACAAAACATTGACTATCAGCACATTTCTTATCGGAATGAGTAAGATGCGTTTTTGCATTTTCAACTGTGAATAATTTTTAAACGAGTTGATAGAACTCCAAAAAAAATATGTGTGCTGAATTCAGAAAACAAGGACCTTTCAAATGATGTAACACTTTATTCATGTTCCCTATTTAAAATATAAGGGTTGTTGTCACCACTCTTAAAGGGGTTGATGTGACAAAGTTGAGTTTTATGTCAAAACATGTCCCCCTCAATTTTAAAATTGACGTGCTTCAGCGTTTCTTAAAAAAATTCTCTGGACGCAAATCGGTCTGTTTCGTTTTCAATGCGCCAGCCTATATATATATATATATATATATATATATATATATATATATATATATATATATATATATATATATATATATATATATATATATATATATATATATATTGCTACTCTTATTCTTAATACTTAATAGGACTTATAAGAAAGGAAACATATGTCTTCATCAACTTACTAAATTTAAATCATATGCTAGATCTTAATTGTCTTCCGCTCCGGCTTTCTCTCGCATCTCAGATTGGGTTCAACACTCCACAATTTCTCTATACACCTGTTAAACTTCCCTCAAACCTCTTTTACTCAACTGTATTGAGTGAGCGCTTTTAACAAATAAATAAATAAATATATATATATATATATATATATATATATATATATATATATATATATATATATATATATATATATATATATATATATATTACTACATTTTCTAGAACCTGTCTGTTTATTTTTGCCTTTCCAAAACTATCAAAACCAAACAAGCGCCTTGAGTTCGGATGCTATTTTAAAGTGGCAATGGGTACAATGACTAATGAACTTGTTGTTGAACAAGAATCTGCAACTAATCGGCGATGAGTCCGATATATATATATATATATATATATATATATATATATATATATATATATATATATATAAATATATATATATATATATATATATATATATATATATATATATATATATGTATATATATATATATATATACTTTTTTATAATTAATATAATTTTAAATTTAAATATTATGCGACTACTGTGAGACCGTTTTTAATTTTCTTTTTTAGTGAATTTTCTTAAAAAAAATTCACTAATGAGGAGATGCCGCCTTTTGAATTTTGAAAAAATTTCTTCAAATGACCGCGAACTAGGCCCCCTAAAACACATATCCGGGGTCCGTTTCAATTTTTATATGTTTATATATATATATATATATATATATATATATATATATATATATATATATATATATATATATTTATATATATATATATATATATATATATATATATATATATATATATATATATATATATATATATATATATATATATATATATATATATATATATATATATATATATATATATATATATATATATATATATATATATATATATATATATATATATATATATATATATGTATCACACCGATAACTCAAAAAATAATAGGCCGATTTTGACTAAATTTGGTGGAAAAATTCCTTTTGCAAATGGCTTGGATAAGTTCGTTAGCCAGGAAAATCTGCCCAGGTTTTCCCGGAAAATTTTGTGTTTTCTTTCGAAAAAAATTTATATCTCCGGAATTAACAAAGTAAGGGCAACCAAATTCGGTACGCTAGTTAATATCCTTATAGGTAAGCCACCTATTAAAATTTAGCTATCTAGGTCAAAGGACAAAAAAGTTATAGGCATTTAAAGAAAAATAAATTGGGGTTTTCCTCAAAACGTCAAAGTTGCGATTTAAAACGTCAAAATCGGCAACATTTAGGCAAAGAACTTGAATCTAATACGAGATATGGAAATCAAATGTCTCAAGAAGGATCTTTTACAAATTCTGAAGTCTTAGTTTCAACAGTCATTGTCCTTCATTTTACTAAAATGTTTCCAGAAAATTCATTTCAAATAGACCCTTTCTCTGATGCTTGGCAGTAGCCTTAGCTTTAGAGTTTATCGTTTAATGGTATATAATTTTTGTCGAATTTTCGTAAAAAATCAATATAGCTCAATATATCCGTTATTATACAAGATATGAAGAAAATTTGTATATATTAATTATAGGGTGTCTTGAGCTACATCTTAAAAAAAATATTTCTACAATCACAGGATGGCCCATAAGTCGTTGGTGATACAAATTTTCTTTTTTTTTAATCAAACACGCCTTATGTTATTGCATTTTTGAATTTTTCAGCGATGCATGTTTGTAAGAAAAGAAATTCGGGACGCAGCAAGTGCGTTATGGTAGCGAATTTTCATTAAATGCTTCAAATTTGAATAGCTCAATTTGCTATTAACCTATAAGGTTGACCAAGAAACGAGTTTTTCCGGGAACACTTTAAGTTTACTTTTGGAAATTTTTGTACATTTTCACACAATAAAGTTATTTTTATGAAACATGGCACATTGTTTTTACTATATAGGTTATACTGGTAACCAAAATTGATGCCTGCTTTCTTAAAAAGGAAACACACATATTTGCAATTAAAAACATTTTATGAAAATTCACTACCATAACGCACTTGCTGCGTCCAGACTTTTTTTTGTATGTCAGATTTAACTGAAATGCTCTATCATAAACTCAAATTTAGTCAATGATAGACTTCATATATATTCAAAGCAACTCATTTACATATAACATTAACCCTTATCCCGTGATCATGTTTCTAACTATATTATATATATATATATATATATATATATATATATATATATATATATATATATATATATATATATGTATATATATATATATATATATATATATATATATATATATATATATATATATATAAATGAGACATACTTGGTTCTCGGGTTGAACCGCGTCCAGAATTTATGAAAACTCGACGTTTCGGCTCCTGTTTTGAAGCCATTTTCAAGAGGTAAAGGAAATATGTAAGGACACTCTAAGGCCTCAATCTGCCTACTCCTTAGAGTTTTGGACAAAGGTGGGTAAAGGAAATATGTAAGGACACTCTAAGGCCTCAATCTGCCTACTCCTTAGAGTGCTGGACAAAGGTGGCTAAAAGAAATATGTAAGGACACTCTAAGGCCTCAATATGCCTACTCCTTAGAGTGGTGGACAATGGTGGGTAAAGGAAATATGTAAGGACACTCTAGGGCATCAATCTGCCTACTCCTTAGAGCGGTGGACAAAGGTGGGTTGGGTTGTTGTAGCTCGATTACGGAGCCTCAATCTACGTACTCCCCAAATCTCGCCGGAGATCATCTGTGGGGTATCAGTGTGTTCAACCCTAGGCCTCAGAGAGATATCTTTCACACCACTACCACACCATTACTTAATAATACCTTAATTATTTACAGACGTATCATTGGCTATTTGAGTCCATGTTGTGTTTTATTGAATTTGCCTTTTATTGCTTATAAAATGTAAACAATATCGGTACTGCATGCCACATACTTTGATAAATGAAGATTGGAACCTGTGATGAGCCCTGATACAATTTGATTTTTTTTTAATCAAAATTTTCATGGCTATTAAATTTGTAATTACCAAATTTGCTACACCTTCTCTTTTAACATTTTTTATCGATAATAATAATAATACTTATTATGTGCATATTTACGTATGCTTGTGTGTACGTGAGCCTGGATAACACTACAAACTCTCCTAATACAAAAACTAAATTTCGGAATATTTATTTCAGAAATGCGGATTTTTTTATTACATTTTGCATGTTTATATTTACTATACGTTTGTAGACTTTTAGAAATCTTATTTTTATTAGTAACACTGCTCAAATTATTTTTTTATCAACTCAATCTTTTTGCCTTGTTTTCAGGTTTCAATTTATATCTATACATAATCCCTAATTTCTGGTTTCAATTTTCTTCAATTTTGTACTGTTCTCTGTTATGTTTCTTGTTTGCTGCTGTCCCTTATACTATGCGTCTGTTGCTCTCTGGCCTTTAATATACATATATATATATATATATATATATATATATATATATATATATATATATATATATATATATATATATATATATATATATATACACGACTGAAACAACCTTGAAGAATAAAAACTAATTCTGAATCACAAAAGACAATGCCTCGAATCAAATTATGTTAAATAGATAGCCTACAAACCCAAGTTAAATACTTTTATGCTTTAGAAGTTCCCTTCTACCCAAACGGGACCAGGATCTGCTAACGTTTTCAGGCTTAATGTTATTTTAAACAACACAATTATAAAGCCTATAAACATAACTAGTTGAACAAACCTTTTAGATTTCTGACATTATAAAAGCTTATAAGGGTAAAAAAAATCAAACCCAAGAATCTGAAAAACAATGGTTAAACTATTTAAGCTAGTGTAGGGTATGGTTAATATAAAACACATAAATAAAAGCAAACGTGTTGCAAATTGCAATTTCAAGGGGAGACATATAATTTTCTTCTAAATTAAAAGTTGTAAATCTTAGGGGTGGTTGGTAGAGGAAACGTTATCTTGCTCATCGTTAATTTACCCTGGCCGAGGTGTAAAACCTAAAGAGTAATGAAAATATACGAATATGTCAGACAAACTGAATGAAGATGGAATTAACTATAATAGTAGATATATAACCTAGGTTAAACATACATTAGCAAGAAGAGGAAACGACAAAGGTCTAACATAGCGAAAATTGGTGCAAAATTAATAAAGAACTTTGATCCAATGCCTCAGAGATCATGAAAGTAAAATAATAAAACCATAAAGGAAAGACTTAATGCCAATAAAATAAACTCAGAGACCAAAAAATATAAACAGCAAACCAAAAGGCTAAAAATAAAATTATGTTCACTACATACCCCACACAGTTAAGCTAAATAATTTTATGCTTCAGAAGTTTCCTTCTACCCATACAGGGCCGGGGTCTGCTAAGGATTTTATTTCAATTTTATACTGAACAACATTATTATAAGGCATATAACCATAGTGACTAGCTGAACAAATCTTTTAAATACTTGGCACTCTATAGAACCCGAAAGTGCAATTAATTAAAAAAGTCGAAGACGCAGCAAGTGCGTTATGGTAGTGAATTTTCATAAAAATGATATGGCACAAAATATTCTATCATAACTTTTTTTCTTGTAACATAGAAATCTAAATTTTGGTGTATAGTTTACTTTTTATATCGTATACCTACCTACCAAATTTGGTTATCATAGAGTTTTTATTTTTTAAGATAAAAATTTTTTTCAAATGAAAACTCAAAATTTTTCCGGAAAACCTCGTCCGATTTTTCTGATTAACGAACTTATCAAAGACATTTACAAAAGGAAGGTACATGCCAAATTTTATCAAAATAAGCCTATTATTCTTTGAGATAAAATTTTTTTTTGAATAAAAATCAAAATTTTTCCAGAAAACCTCGTGCGATTTTCCTGGCTAACAAACTTGTCAAGGTCATTTACAAAAGGAAGGTACATGCCAAATTTTATTAAAATCGGCTTATTACTTTTTGAGATAAGAATTTTTTTCGAATGAAAACTCAAAATTTTCCCGGAAAACCTCGTCCGATTTTCTTGACTAACGAACTTATCCAAGCTATTTACAAAAGAAACGTACATGCCAAATTTTATCAAAATCAGCCCATTATTTTTTGAGTTATCGGTGTGATACATATATATATATATATATATATATATATATATATATATATATATATATATATATATATATATATATATATATATATATATATATCTATATATATATATATATATATATATATATATATATATATATATATATATATATATATATATATAAATATATATATAAACATATAAAAATTGAAACTAACCCCGGATATGGGTTCTAGGGGTCCTAGTTCGCGCTCATTTGCAAAAATGTTTTCAAAATTCAAAAGTCGGGATCTCCCCATTAGTGAATTTTTTCTACGAAAATTCACTAAAAAGACTAAACAGCTGAGAAAGACTAGTTCCATTACCTTGGGCTAGTATAAGGTGCTCATTAAGACAAAACCAATACTATAAAATCAACGTGTTTAAAATTTTCAAAGATACATTGTTTTCTCTTCAATCAGAAGTTGTAAAGCTTAGATCGGTGGCGGTGAGTTTAGGCAAGGATGGTTTCCTAGATGTTGATTCTCGTTGTCCACAGTGTAAATATAAAATGGCAATCAACATCTAGGAATCTTCCATATGATCTACCAAAATGCTCAATTGAGGGTGGTAGTGTCAACAGAGATATAACCCACACATAAATTAACGATAATATGAAGGGCCAAGGGTACAATATGACAAAAATTATAAAAAAAATAAGACAATTTTTGCCAAAGTCTTAGAGAACATGAACAACAAAACAATAAAACTAGAAAGTAAAGGCTTATATATATATATATATATATATATATATATATATATATATATATATATATATATATATATATATATATATATATATATATATATATATATATATATATATAGGTTAGGTTAGGTTTGTATGTGAGTGGGGGCCATATCGGCCCTCCACCGCGACCTTAAGGTCTATTGTGGCTCACGCCTAAAGTTTCGCCCAACAAATCCAGCCTCCTGCAAAGGTCGATAATCTTTGTGGGCGAAAGTTGATCCAGGTCTTCTGGAGCAAGCTTTACCTTGCCAAAGAGCAGGTATCTAGTCCTGTCCGCTGCCGGACAGTAACACAGCACGTGCTCTGCTGTTTCTTCATTCTCCATGCACAGCCGGCACTCGGTCTCCTGACCGACCCCAATACGGTGCATGTGGTGCCGCAAGCGGCAGTGTCCTGTATACAGGCCGACTAGAGTTCTCAGTTGTTGTCTGTTCAACTCTAGAAGCTGTTTAGCCCTTGACTCAGACAGGCCATTTATGAAGGCCTTAGAGTGGGCTAATGCTGGAAGATTTTGCCAATATTGGATTGTCATTCTTTCTGTCCAGGTCTTTAAGGTGCATTTTGCTGTGCAAGATGTTATCCCCAGCACCGGTTCTGGTCCAACAAAGTCACTCTGGGCCCCACTCTTGACAAGCGCGTCGGCCGCAACATTGCCGTCATGGTCCGAGTGACCCGGTATCCAGACCAGCGACACCTCATTACAGCTGCCCAATTCGTTAAGGGCAGATTTACAACTCCATACCGTCGTTGAATTACACCGGTAGGAACCAAGAGCCTTTATTGCAGCTTGGCTATCTGCATATATCTTTATCGATTTATTTGTGCACAGGTCTTTTAAACTTTCCCTTGCACACATCTCGATGGCATACACTTCTGTCTGGTGTATGGTTGCGTACTTGCCGAGGCTAGCTGATAGTCTAGCATCGGTGCTGCCCCCATATGCGCCGGCTCCTACTCCCAAATTGGTTTTGGAGCCGTCAGAGTACCAGCAGAGGTCCGCTCTCAACGGGGTCGATTGATTCCGGTCCCAGGCTTCCCTTTCCGGGAGGACGGTCTTAAAAGACATATTTATGCTGATTTTTGTAGGCATCAAGTCTGAGACCATTCCCAGAATCCTGTGACAATCACTGTCATCAAGGAGACCTGGCCCTCTCAGATTGACTTCCCTCGGCATGTTATCTGCCGTTTGTTTTAGTCTGTACGTTGTCCACCTCGCCACCCTCTCCAACCATATGTGAAGTGGGGGAATATTGAGGAGGACCTCCAGAGCGGCTGATGGTGCGGTGCTTATCAGTAGGTATTGGGCCACTTTGGACAGACAGTGACGTCACATGTGGTTAAGTATGGGATCTGCATTACCGACATGACAGTTGACAGTTGACAGCTGCCAGTTACCGACATGACAGTTGACAGTTGACAGCTGCCAGTTACCGACATGACAGTTGACAGTTGACAGCTGCCAGTTACCGACCCAACAGTATATAGATAGGGGGGCCCCGCCCACAAGGACTCCGTCCCTTCCAAGATGGCGGACCCAAGATGGCTTCCAATGTAACCTGCATTCTAAGGTCATTGACCTGTCTTTGGCCAGACAGTGACGTCACACGACTTGGGCCAGACAGTCACATGCAAACATTCCAAAGTGTCTAACCTATTACTTTAAATTATTATATTTTGAAAAAAACCATTTGGAGCAGGTGAGTTTCGAACCCCGGGCACTCAGATGGGAGGCAACGATGCTACCCATTAGGCTAAGCAGACGCTTGTTAATTTATTGTTTTAGGCTAGTATATATATACGACTTTTAATTACAAACAAACCATACATGTAACATAATTAAAGTTTATTATTAGACAAATGGATGATTTACAAAATAATAATTAATATTAGAGGCGGAACCAAAACGGAGGAACCAAAATGGCGGAAAATGGCGGGATGAAAGATGGCGGTCTAACCTGTGATACATTAAGCTGACATCCCTGACATTATAAAATGGCGGCTTTCGTTCTTAAAGATGGTGCGCTGATGAAGATGGTTGAAGACTCCATTATTTAAAGTTACGTCACCCCAACCTTTAGAGCCGACAAATGAGAGTGTAGACATAAGACATAATAATTAATATGTTTAATATTAGACAGACTAGAACGTCACAATTGTTATATGGGTAGGTTCTAAAAATAACACACAGAGGTCGCTGGCAAAACAAAAGAAGGAAGTTCAGAAACAAAATAGACAACAGGTTCAACCGTGAGATGTACGATAGAACCAACACATGCACGGTGTTAAGGAGGCCAAATCAAATTGGAATATACAATAAAATGGCCACTTCCGGTCTAAACTTTAAATCGTTATATCTTTTGAAGGACAAGTGATAGAAAGGAACTGACTTCAAAAATGTATGTTTCGTAACAAGGTCTACAAGAAAATGAGATAAAAAACTTTAAACCCTTATCGCGGAAGATCCGTGAGATGTACGAGAGAACCAACACATGCACGGTGTTAAGGAGGCCAAATCAAAGTGGAATATACAATAAAATGGCCACTTCCGGTCTAAACTTTAAATCCTTGTATCTTTTCAATGGAAAGTGATAGAAAGGAACTATCTTCAAAAATGTATGTTTCGTAACAAGCTCTACAAGAAACTGAGATAAAAAAAATTTAAACCCTTATCGCGGAAGATCCGTGAGATGTACGAGAGAACCAACACATGCACGGTGTTAAGGAGGCCAAATCAAATTGGTATATACAATAAAATGGCCACTTCCGGTCTAAACTTTAAATCGTTATATCTTTTCAACGGATAGTAGGTAATGCGGCACTTTGAGCAGACAGTGACGTCACAGGAAGTGACGTCACGGCGCCGGGGCAGGCGCCAGGGCAGGCGCCAGGGCAGGCGCCGGCGCCAGGGCGTGGCGCCAGGGCGTGGCGCCGGCGCCAGGGCGTGGCGCCGGCGCCGTGACGTCACTTCCTGTGACGTCACTGTCTGCTCAAAGTGCCGCATTACCTACTAAAAAACTTCAAACCTTTATCGCGGAACATCCGTGAGATGTACGATAGAACCAACATATGCACGGTGTTAAGGAGGCCAAATCAAAGTGGAATATACAATAAAATGGCCACTTCCGGTCTAAACTTTAAATCCTTGTATCTTTTCAACGGAAAGTGATAGAAAGGAACTATCTTCAAAAATGTATGTTTCGTAACAAGCTCTACAAGAAACTGAGATAAAAAACTTCAAACCCTTATCGCGGAAGATCCGTGAGATGTACGATAGAATCAATACATACACGCTGTTCAGCAAAGCAAACTCTATAAGCATATTCAATAAAAATGTTACTTCCGGTAGACACTTCCGGTATAGGATCCTGGACACTCCATTTAAATACATGTAAATTTTGTAGTCTACTATGGACAGTCAAGTCTACCTCTGGACATTTAAGTCAACCCTGGACATAATTATAACGGTGTTTAAATGCAAATAGATTGAATTATTTTGCGGGGAGTCAGGTATGGACAAGGTGTTATTAATAATAAAAACAGTGGTAAAATATAAAAATATAATATATTTACTCAAGTGTACACTACAGCAAGCTAACTAATTTCAAAATTGTCTCCCTTTGCAATTCTGCTTTTTTATTTAGACCCAGCTCCATTAACTGTTTGATCAGCTGTTTCTTTTGAACTTGTTTTTCTCTGTACGCCTTTCTGATTGCAATTCCCTTTTCTGTTTGGTAAAACACTCTTCTCTTTTCATTAGCTTCCTGTCTTCTACGAATACCCGAAGCTCCTCTGGTGCACTGGCAAGTCTCTTTATTGTGCAACTCGTTCACTGATGCGTAAACTAATACGTTTTTAACTCCTTTTGATGCTAAACATGATATTTCATCTCTTACAGAAGCACACATTTTTCCTCTATCACACAGCTGTCTAACAGTACAACGTTCATCTAGCGAACTCTAAAAGAAAAAAAAACTAAGTCAACCACAGGAAATGAAATAACGTTCATCTGTCACGGGCTATCTCGGAAAACTAGGTCACTAACCGGAAACGAGAGCTGTCGACAAGCTCAAACACGTATAATGATGATGATGTCATCCTACCAGATATGACAACTGCCAACAGCTGTTAGACAGCTGTCTGTCCTGCTAGACAGCTGTCTGTCTTGGTTGGTTGACTGGTCGTTTGTCTGATCCGAACAGCACCGATGTTTGACGACAGTATGCGATCATTAAAGATGCACCATATAATGGAATAGTCTAGGTGTACACGGCTAGTATTCTCTGGACATTCATTCTGTTCACATCGTTCTTACAAGATGGCTTCCATATCAAAAGCTGATTATCTGAGTTTACTAAATGTTAATGACATTAAGGCGATTTCACCACAAGAGATGGCCAAAGATTACGAAGAGTGTGTTACGCAGTGGTTTCATCTTCTGTTAAATGAAGAAGATTTTAATTTGTTAGTTTGTGTACCAAATATTAAGTGGTATTCAATTTGTCGATGTCATCTAGAAGCAGATGATGGAAGTGTGGCGCATGAACATATGCACGCTTTGATACATTTTACAAATGGGTCTACGGTTCAGGGATTTAAAAAGAAGCTTCAACGTGTAGGGCGACGTTTGCATCCTAAAACAACTTTCAAGAAAATAATCTGTCTAGATCATGCTGTTGGAGTATTAAGGTATATTGCTTGTGCAGATGGGCAGAAACCCCTTCAAAGAGATGGCGATGGTCTTCGTGGAACGCCGCATTCGCACTATTCTAGGCGAGTGTACTGTGATTCTTGGCTGCATGGTAGAGGAAAAATGTGTGCTTCTGTAAGAGATGAAATATCATGTTTAGCATCAAAAGGAGTTAAAAACGTATTAGTTTACGCATCAGTGAACGAGTTGCACAATAAAGAGACTTGCCAGTGCACCAGAGGAGCTTCGGGTATTCGTAGAAGACAGGAAGCTAATGAAAAGAGAAGAGTGTTTTACCAAACAGAAAAGGGAATTGCAATCAGAAAGGCGTACAGAGAAAAACAAGTTCAAAAGAAACAGCTGATCAAACAGTTAATGGAGCTGGGTCTAAATAAAAAAGCAGAATTGCAAAGGGAGACAATTTTGAAATTAGTTAGCTTGCTGTAGTGTACACTTGAGTAAATATATTATATTTTTATATTTTACCACTGTTTTTATTATTAATAACACCTTGTCCATACCTGACTCCCCGCAAAATAATTCAATCTATTTGCATTTAAACACCGTTATAATTATGTCCAGGGTTGACTTAAATGTCCAGAGGTAGACTTGACTGTCCATAGTAGACTACAAAATTTACATGTATTTAAATGGAGTGTCCAGGATCCTATAAAACCTTCTACTGTGGATATCAAATTGGAAATGGAAAGTACTACCAACTTTCCCAATCACACAAAATGTTTTTGTGTAATTATACATGATTGCGTCATCGAGTATGCCCCACTCTCCAACATCGTACGCTATATAATGTAGCTGCAAGGATGTTGCAATCACTTTCACGATGAGGTTCGTGGTCGTTGATACTCAGGGTTTTTGTCTGCCTGAATTTACACCTAAAGAGTTTGTGATTTATAATGGTTTCCAAACAGTGCATTGTGTTTTTAAACCGCATACACCATTACGTTTACTGTCTGCAGACATAATCAAGCAAGTGAAGTTTCTACAAACACAACACCATTGCCTTGACTATAATTGTGGTGATATCAATTTAGAAGAATTACCAAACATAATAGCAAAACATATTATAGCCCAACGTGTTGACAGAATTTATGTTAAAGGTGAAAACAAGCAAAGGTTTTTGTTACATTTACTATCAACCTGTGGTTATCAAGTGGATGTTATCAACCTGGAAACCAGTGAACGCTGTCCAAAGTTAGTGCCTGATACTCCTTTGTGTATGGATCATACTTTAGGATATAATAGAAAATGTATCTGTAGCATAAATAACTGTATATCATTATTTACTTATATTGTAAGCTTAATGCCATAATAAAACAAACGTTGTAAAATATATCTGTTTTTTATTTTAATCTACTTTTAAATACATTTATTAATATTAATTTCCAACCACATTAGTCTTTCCAACATCCATCCGCTATCACCTTTCAGCAAACTCTAAAGCTTTTGTGTAAACCTCCTCAGTAAAATTCTTGATATATATTTTCAAAGTTAGTTGCCACTGTGATATTTTTATTTTTAGTATTAAATGACTTCATTTCTTTTTTTTTTTTATTTCGACTTTGGAGCACATACAAACCAAACAATTCTAGATTCATTTTAACTGTATCGTGTTTGGCTAAAGCAGCCTCCATCAAATGAAACAATTTCTGCTTCACACTTTCCATGGCAAGTCGTATATCACTACCATCCATACTAATACGATAGGTAGCCATTCTGTTTTTAAAAGCTTGAGTTAACATATAAACTTGTTCAACTTCCCACGGTTCACACACTTTAGATTTGTGAATTTCACTACGTAAAGCACTCTTTTTTCACTTGTAACGAGCACGATTCACTGTATCTCATCTTAACTATAGGTGCTTAACTAATGAATAAAACACAGACATCTTCAGTTATATATTTTTATTAACAAATATGTTTACGATAAATATCTTTAAGTACAGTGTAATATTTAAAACCAAAATACATGAGCATAAATATGGCAAGACACATAAGAAAACCAGTTGATATAAACATAGAAATATAATTTGAAGTGAACAGGTAAGAATCATTTAACACAAGAGTTCTCCAGTCAGCTGTCTCACCTCGGGTGCCATGATCAAACAAAAACATAAGTTTATAATGTACTATATCAGTTTTAATATTGGACATGTTGTATGTTGAAACTTCAATCGCTTCATCGTTGTGCAGATATGTTCTTGTTAGTCCAGACCATTTGGTGCAGTCATCGAAACAGATTCGCACTTCTTTCACATTTGGTGGTTTGTAGACGTAAAACACATTTTGACACAATGCTGTCAGGATGACGAAGCTTGCTTTAAGAGGTGGTGCCATTGATGAGGTTATTGATGTCGGTTAGCACTTGTTCTTGAGCGTAATGCAAACACTCTGACATGTAATACTTGAATGTTGGAGACATGTTGTTGAGTAGGGTTTTTATCACTCGGATGGTTTGCGCGGCACTCACATCTGAATTACCCAGCTCTGTTAATGTTTGAACGATGTCGCGAAGAAAACAGTCATATATCCAAGCAAACTGTGTTTCTCTTACATACTCAAATCTTTCCTTAATGATTTCCTCATGCTCCACCAGCTTTTCTACAGTGTCTTCATTTAGATACATAACCATATGTGTAAAACAATTATTAACACATAAAACTTTTTCACCTAGTATCGTTGCAGAAGAGATTCGACAGTAGCTCGTCTGAGTTACAGCATGAGTTTGTTCATTATCTTTAAACCACTTTGCAGATAATGCATGTATGTTATCCATAAAATCGTAAAACTGCCACTCTTCCAATGCTAGATATTGATTTTCTTCATCTAGAGCCAAAGGGTTAACAAATTTCACAAGTATTGTGAACTCATTTCTTGCACTAACACCAGTTACTAATTTTACAGATCTTCTGATGTTGAAAGTTGTTTCCATTAGCATCCTAGTATCATCTTGATATTTGTTAAACAATAACTTTTTCCTATGATGTTCACGGAAATCAGGACCATCGTTTTCGTCACACATTGTTTCAGCACAACAATTCCAAGCAGCTTTCATAGCTAGAACTTTTAAACTAAACTTGCTATCGTAAACTCTGATGTTAAATAGGTTTTCCCCCCTCTACTTTAATTGGTTGTATTCTTCTGGTTGGTTGACTGTTAAAAATCTGAGAACACTATCTACATCCTTCGGAAAACACATTAGGACCAGATGTTTCCAACGATTAATTAACCGCTATCTACATCCTCCGGAAACTCTATAGGATGTTTCCATTCGATAATTAGGTGAAAGTCTCCAAATAAACCATACCATACCATACCATCTATACCTACTACACAAGAGAGTGTGTGTTGGTTTTAGGTGTAAGTATGTAGCGGTTGTAGGTGTTAGTTGAGATGTTGCTTCCAGCACATCTAGGGGGCCGGAATTCCGGCCCCCTAGATGTGACTCTAAGTGGACACCTTCGGTTGAAATATTAAGGGTATCGGTATTGATTGGTACATAGACTGTTTCTTTAGCTGACCGTTGTAATAGATAATCAACTCTTTTAGTTTTCTTATTTTCCAGCCAATGTCTGAATCTTTTCTCACCATTTTTACACAGCTTAGTCGCATTAAAATAACCAGTGTTCTTATCGATAATTAGGTGAAAGTCTCCAAATAAACCATACCATACCATAGGATCCTGGACACTCCATTTAAATACATGTAAATTTTGTAGTCTACTATGGACAGTCAAGTCTACCTCTGGACATTTAAGTCAACCCTGGACATAATTATAACGGTGTTTAAATGCAAATAGATTGAATTATTTTGCGGGGAGTCAGGTATGGACAAGGTGTTATTAATAATAAAAACAGTGGTAAAATATAAAAATATAATATATTTACTCAAGTGTACACTACAGCAAGCTAACTAATTTCAAAATTGTCTCCCTTTGCAATTCTGCTTTTTTATTTAGACCCAGCTCCATTAACTGTTTGATCAGCTGTTTCTTTTGAACTTGTTTTTCTCTGTACGCCTTTCTGATTGCAATTCCCTTTTCTGTTTGGTAAAACACTCTTCTCTTTTCATTAGCTTCCTGTCTTCTACGAATACCCGAAGCTCCTCTGGTGCACTGGCAAGTCTCTTTATTGTGCAACTCGTTCACTGATGCGTAAACTAATACGTTTTTAACTCCTTTTGATGCTAAACATGATATTTCATCTCTTACAGAAGCACACATTTTTCCTCTATCACACAGCTGTCTAACAGTACAACGTTCATCTAGCGAACTCTAAAAGAAAAAACTAAGTCAACCACAGGAAATGAAATAACGTTCATCTGTCACGGGCTATCTCGGAAAACTAGGTCACTAACCGGAAACGAGAGCTGTCGACAAGCTCAAACACGTATAATGATGATGATGTCATCCTACCAGATATGACAACTGCCAACAGCTGTTAGACAGCTGTCTGTCCTGCTAGACAGCTGTCTGTCTTGGTTGGTTGACTGGTCGTTTGTCTGATCCGAACAGCACCGATGTTTGACGACAGTATGCGATCATTAAAGATGCACCATATAATGGAATAGTCTAGGTGTACACGGCTAGTATTCTCTGGACATTCATTCTGTTCACATCGTTCTTACAAGATGGCTTCCATATCAAAAGCTGATTATCTGAGTTTACTAAATGTTAATGACATTAAGGCGATTTCACCACAAGAGATGGCCAAAGATTACGAAGTGTGTGTTACGCAGTGGTTTCATCTTCTGTTAAATGAAGAAGATTTTAATTTGTTAGTTTGTGTACCAAATATTAAGTGGTATTCAATTTGTCGATGTCATCTAGAAGCAGATGATGGAAGTGTGGCGCATGAACATATGCACGCTTTGATACATTTTACAAATGGGTCTACGGTTCAGGGATTTAAAAAGAAGCTTCAACGTGTAGGGCGACGTTTGCATCCTAAAACAACTTTCAAGAAAATAATCTGTCTAGATCATGCTGTTGGAGTATTAAGGTATATTGCTTGTGCAGATGGGCAGAAACCCCTTCAAAGAGATGGCGATGGTCTTCGTGGAACGCCGCATTCGCACTATTCTAGGCGAGTGTACTGTGATTCTTGGCTGCATGGTAGAGGAAAAATGTGTGCTTCTGTAAGAGATGAAATATCATGTTTAGCATCAAAAGGAGTTAAAAACGTATTAGTTTACGCATCAGTGAACGAGTTGCACAATAAAGAGACTTGCCAGTGCACCAGAGGAGCTTCGGGTATTCGTAGAAGACAGGAAGCTAATGAAAAGAGAAGAGTGTTTTACCAAACAGAAAAGGGAATTGCAATCAGAAAGGCGTACAGAGAAAAACAAGTTCAAAAGAAACAGCTGATCAAACAGTTAATGGAGCTGGGTCTAAATAAAAAAGCAGAATTGCAAAGGGAGACAATTTTGAAATTAGTTAGCTTGCTGTAGTGTACACTTGAGTAAATATATTATATTTTTATATTTTACCACTGTTTTTATTATTAATAACACCTTGTCCATACCTGACTTCCCGCAAAATAATTCAATCTATTTGCCTTTAAACACCGTTATAATTATGTCCAGGGTTGACTTAAATGTCCAGAGGTAGACTTGACTGTCCATAGTAGACTACAAAATTTACATGTATTTAAATGGAGTGTCCAGGATCCTATGGATAGGTAGTATCCTTCTCATTTCTTGAAAGCAAACCAAAAACACAAAGTTTTCCAGGGTTGCTTGGTTTTGGAGATATATCTTCTAAATGTTCTGTGATTTTAGCATTTGTTTCTCGCATACGCTGCACTTCATCATCTATCTCCATTAATTTCACTTCAATTTCTTTGAGGTTATCCTTGTATTTTTGATTAAATTCACTTACGAAAAAATCAAAAATAATTTGGTTGCACTTTTCATAGAAACTATTGGATATCCAACAAGCCAAATTTAATATCAAATCTTTACAGACATATGTACCAGATATCAAGTTGTTTTCAGTCTGTGTTCCACCAAAGTCCACCAAGTATGTAGCGGTTGTAGGTGTTAGTTGAGATGTTGCTTCCAGCACATCTAGGGGGCCGGAATTCCGGCCCCCTAGATGTGACTCTAAGTGGACATCTTCGGTTGAAATATTAAAGTAATCGGTATTCTGGCTACCTAAATGTTTCTTCGCCTGACCGTTGTAATAGGTAATCAACTCTTTAGTTTTCTTATTTTCCAACCAATGTCTGAATCTTTTCTCACCATCTTTACACAGCTTAGTCGCATTAAAATAACCAGTGTTTTTATCAATAATTAATTGAAAGTCTGCAAATAAACCATACCAGAAGTTGTCTTTAATTTGCTGGTAGCACACATCATTTAATGTAGCCATTTTAAACACACTACTGAGCACTTGGATACGTTAGAGTTAACTGAAGCACGTCTTACCTCTACGATAACTAAATTTTGAATGAGTTTAACAGTGTGTAGTGAACAATTTACATGGATGATGTCATCCTTTCGGTTTGTACTAGACGTACTAGACAAGCTCAAACACGAGTAATGGGGGTGATTGAACAGATATAACACAAGATAACATTCACCAAAGTCATCAACTGACACGTTATTTACCCTAAGCGGGCCTCTCTCTTGCGTATATTAAACAGATACACAGACAAGTTCAAACACAAATAATGGGGTGATGTCATTCAACGGAAATTACACTAGATAACAATCGTACAGACAAAACTCAAACAGGTTTGTGGAACAGGTTTGTGGATGATGTCATACTTCTAACGGCTGTATTCTAGACAAGCTCAAACACGAATACCATTTACCCATCAAGGGGCCCCCTACAGTATGTTTCTGAACTTCCTTCTTTTGTTTGCTAACGACCTCTGTGTGTTATTTTTAAATAAGTCTTCAACCATCAAGCGAAAGGCACCATCTTTAAGAAAGAAAGCCGCCATTTTTTATAATGTCAGCTTAAGGTATCACAGGCTTCCATCTTTCATTCCGCCATTTTGGTTCTTCCGTTTTGGTTCCGCCTCTAATATTAAACATTATTTTGTAAATCATCCATTTGTCTAATAATAAACTTTAATTATATTACATGTATGGTTTGTAATTAAAAGTCGTATATATATATATACCAACCTAAAACAATAAATTAACAAGCGTCTGCTTAGCTTAACGGGTAGCATCGTTGCCTCCCATCTGAATGCCCCGGGTTCGAAACTCACCTGCACCAAATGGTTTTTTTCAAAATATAATAATTTGAAGTAATAGGTTAGACACTTATGTGATTGTCTGGCACAAGTCGTGTGACGTCACAGTTTCCTAGACAGGTCAATGACCTTAGAATGTTTACATAACAAGACTAAATGTAAATGTGACTGTCTGGCCCAGGGCGTGGCTGGGCGCCGGCGCCGGGGCTGGCGCCGGGGCGTGGCTAGGCGCCGGGGCTGGGGCAGGCGCCGGCGCCAGGGCGTGGCTAGGCGCCAGGGCGTGGCGCCAGGGCGTGGCGCCAGGGCGTGGCGCCGGCGCCAGGGCGTGGCGCCGGCGCCGTGACGTCACTTCCTGTGACGTCACTGTCTGCTCAAAGTGCCGCATTACCTACTACTCTTATCGCTCCCGTTATCATCAGACAAGCTTGTCTCTGTAGATGAGCCAGTTTGGCCCTCGCGATACCACTAAGTACCTTAGGCCACCAAACTATGGCTCCATATGTTATCATTGGCCTGATAACCATTACATAGAGCCAGTACATCTGTTGGGGGTTTGTTCCCCAGTTGTTACCACAGATTCTCCGGCAGGTCCACAGGGACAGTTTTGCCCTACGGATAACGTTTTCTAACTGTATGTCCCAGTTGAGCTTCTTATCTAGGATAACTCCCAGATATTTTGCTTGGTAAGAAAATGGAATGGTTTCTCCCATGAGAATAGGTGGTTTTAATTTGTCCAACCTTCTTCTTCTGGTAAATGGAACAATGATCGTTTTGCGAGGGTTCACAGACATCTGTTCCCTCCGGCACCAATCATTGTTTACATTTAGTGCTTCCTGAATATATATATATATATATATATATATATATATATATATATATATATATATATATATATATATATATATATATATATATAATCTCTTGAAATGTAGGCGTGTCCTATAAGTTGCACTCGCACCTAGTGAGAACTTCTGACTATTTATAAACAAAAACCTGAGTCGAAAATGCGGTGCAGCTTTGTCATGTTAACATGCTAACCCCGATCCTAAGCAAACAAAAAAATGTTATTATAGGATGCAATGCTTCACTCAAGGAACCCTACAATTTTAGTGATTTTTTATTGAAATAATTCACTAATAGAGAGGTATCGATGGTGAGACTTTGCAAAAATTTTGTCAAATGAGCGCAAACTAGGACCCCTAGAACCCATATCCGGGGTCACTTTCAATTTTTATATGTTAATATATATATATATATATATATATATATATATATATATATATATATATATATATATATATATATATATATATATATATATATTAATATATACAACCGATAACTCAAAAAATAACTAACCTATTTTGATTAAACTCGGCAAGTACCTTTCTTTTATTAATGGCTTGGATGAGTTCGTTTGCCAGGAAAATCAGGAAAATTTTGAGTTTTCTTTAGAAAAAAGACTAAAAAAGTTATTTTAATGAAATTTGATCGATATGTTGCCTTGCGAAATATTTTCCTACGCACCAAAATTCAACTTTCTAAGTTTATAAAAAATTTAGTTATTCAACTTTATAGTTTTTTTAGAAATAAAAATTTTTCTCCGAAAATTACAAATTTAATGAAATTCGGTGAGTACGTTGCCTTAGAAAAGACCTTACTACGTACCAAAATTGAACTTTCTAAGTTTATAGAAAATTGAGTTATTCAAATTTGAAGCATTTAATAAAAATTCACTACCATAACGCATTTGCTGCGTCCCGAACTTTTTTTAGTTTGGATTCTTTTCATAAGAATTGTGTATAAATGCGACTAATAAAAAGCTCTTTCACCTGCTGCTTTACTTTATTTACAGATGAAATCCATACTAAATACCACCGATACTGTTACTCAGATAGAAACTTACCCTCTGCGAATGGCCAAAAAAAAAACACCCTTATCATGAATTCAATTATAGCAAATCTTCCCAAATGTCTCATCGCTGACTAAGTTTAAAATTGCTACTTAATTGGATTCTTGCAGAATTTTATTCCTGACTTATTCAAACGGAAAGAATCCGTTTGTCCAGCACAGCGCTTTTATAATAGCGCGTGCGATATTCGACATAAGCCTTTCTGTGCTAGACGTATAATATTATACCTAATGATATTAGCTTCATAACATTTGAATATAATGTGCATGTGCATTTCTTCACGTTCGTGCTGCGAATAGATGCAATGTCTGCTTCCCAATATGCAGTTGAAACGCATTTAATAAGGCTTCATAAATGGGGCCATTCCACTAATGAAATTAAAGCCCATTCCACAATTAGTCTATTTTGTTTAAAAAAATTCACAAATGAGGAGATCCCGACTTTTGAATTTTGAAAAAATTCCTTCAAATGACCACGAACTAGGCCCCCTAGACCCATATCCGGGGTCAGTTTCAGTCAAAAAATAAACGTCCGATTTTGATCAAATTTGGTAGATACCTTCCTTTTGCAAGTGGCTTGGATAAGTTTGTTAGTCAGGAAAATCGGCCCAGGTTTTCCCGGCACATTTTTTGTTTCGTTTCGAAAAAAAATTATATCTCTGGAAATAAAAAAACTCTAGACGCAGCAAGTGCGTTATGGAAGTGAATTTTCATAAAAATGTTTTTAATTACAAATACATCGCTCTAATGCGAGCAGGCATCAATTTGGTTACCGGTATAACCTATATAGTAGGAACAGTGTATCATATTTTATCAAAATAATTATTTGAAAATGTACAAAACTTTTCGGAAAATAAACTTTAAATGTTTCTGAGAAAACTGGTCTCCTAGCCAATGTACCTAAGGTTAATAGCAAATTGAGTTATTGAAATTTGAAACATTTAATGAAAATTCGCAACCAAAACGCCCTTGCTGCGTTCATACAAAAAATTTCCGAAAATACAGTTAAATGTTGGTTTCCTAACCAACAAAACTTACGTTAATAGCAAATGAGTTATTGAAATTTGGAGGACTTAATGAAAATTTGCTACCAAAACGCACTTACTGTGTCCAAATTTTTTCTTACAAACATGCATCATATTTCGATAAAGTATGCTAAAATGCAGTAACGAATTTGTTCTACGAAAATTAGCTAAAAATTATAGACCGTTAAACCATAAACTTCACTAAACCTACAGCGAAAGCATCAACTTAACTAAACCGACAGGCAAAACATCAGAGAAAGGGTCTATTTGAAATGAATTTTCTGGGAATATTTTAGTAAAATGAAGGACAATGACGATTGAAACTAAGACTTCAGGCTTTGTAAAACATTATTCTTGAGACATTTTCCTTCCATAGCTCATATTAGTGTCAGGTTCATTGCCTAAATATTACCAATTTTGACGTTTAAAATCGCGATTTTGACGTTTTGAGGAAAAGCCAAATGTATTTTTCTTTGAATGCCTGTACCTTTTTTGTCCTTTAACCTACGGAGCTAAATTTTGGTAGGTAACTTGCCTATAATGATATAAACCCGCGTATGAAATTTGGTTGCCCTTACTTTGTTAATTTTGGAGATATAATTTTTTTTCGAAAGAAAACATAAAATTTTCCGGGAAAACCTCGGCGGATTTTCCTGGCTAACGAACTTATTCAAGCCACTTGCGAAAGGAAGGTACTCACCAATTTTGACGTTTAAAATCGCGATTTTGACGTTTTGAGGGAAACCCAAATTTATTGTTCTTTAAATGCCTGTAACTTTTTTGCCCTTTAACCTACAGAGCTAAATTTTAGTAGGTATTTTACTCATAATGATATAAACCCGCCTGTGAAATTTGGTTGCCCTTACTTTGTTAATTCCGGAGAAATAAATTTTTTTCGATTTTTTTCGAAAGAAAACACAAAATTTTCCGGGAAAACCTCGGCGGATTTTCCTGGCTAACGAACTTATCCAAGCCACTTGTGAAAGGAAGGTACTCACCAAGTTTTATCAAAATCGGTCCTTTATTTTTTTAGTTATAGGTGTGACACATAAATATATAATATATATATATATATATATATATATATATATATATATATATATATATATATATATATATATATATATATATATATATATATATATATATATATATATATATATATATATATATATATATATATATATAAACATATAAAGTCTGAAACCGACCTCGGATTTGGGTTCCAGGGGTCCTAATTAGCGCTCATTTGAAGAAATTTTTTCAAAATTCGAAAGTCGGGATCTCCTCATTAGTGAATTTTTTTTAAGAAAATTCACTAAAAGTGAGAGAACCAAATTTGGTACCCTGATTTCTGTCAGAGTATCCTATGTATCAAAATTCAGATCTCTATCTTAAAAGCCAAAAAGTTAGAGGGGAATTAATTTTTAATTAATTAAATCTGATTCAAGAAAGTTAAAAACGTAAAAGTCTGGATGCAGCAAGTGCGTTATGGTAGTGAATTTTCATAGAAATGATCTGGCACGAAATATTTTTTATAACTTTTTTTCTTTTAACATAGAAATATAGATTTTGGTATATAGTTTCCCTTTAATGTCGTTAACTTACGTACCAAATTTGGTTACCATAGTTCTTCTATTTTTTAAGATAAAATTTTTTACGAAAGAAAACCCAAACTTTTCCTGGAAAACCTGGTCCGATTTTCCTGGCTAACGAACTTATCCAAGCCACTTACAAAAGGAAGGCACGTGCTAAATTTTATCAAAATCGGTCCATGATTTTTTGAGTTAACGGTGTGATACATATATATATATATATATATATATATATATATATATATATATATATATATATATATATATATATATATATATATATATATATATATATATAAATAAATAAAATTCAAAAGTCGAGATCTCCTCATTAGTGAATTTTTTCTAAGAAAATTCACTAAAAATTTATTGCTCAGAATGTGAGTAAAAATACTAACAAGAAATGACTAACAAGCTCCTAGATATGTTTCCAAGTCGTTATTTTTCTTGATTTTGTTAAAATATAAGCAAAAATCCATTGTAAAACAACATGGTTTTATTTAAATTGTAAAACCTTGAACACCAGGATATACCTGCTCGTAAATGCATATAATGCGTAGCTCAGTAAGCTAGGTGTACCACTGTACCTCTACATAAATCACTATTTATATATATATATATATATATATATATATATATATATATATATATATATATATATATATATAAAGAAATACGGATTATGTAATAAAGCGTGTTCTGCAAACCCTTAAATTTTAGCTTAAACGATCATTGTCCTTCATTTTAATAAAATATTTCAAAAAAATTCATTTCAAATAGACACTTTCTATGGTGCTTTGGAAGTAGTTTTAGTTAAATTTGTGGTTTAACGGTCTATAATTTTTAGCTAATTTTCATAGAAAAAAATCGTTAATGAGAAGACCGCGGCTTTTGAATTCTAAAAAGATTTCTTCAAATGAGCGCAAACTAGGCCCCCTAGAATCCATATCGAGGTTTACTTTCTGTTTACATATATACAGTGTGGCGCATTTCTACGGTAAAGCTCAATATAATTGTTATTATGCAAGATACGAGAAAAAATTGTATACGTTACCTATAGGGTGTTTTGAGCTGCATCTTATAAAATTATTTTGACAACCACAGGCTGGCCCATAAGTCGTTGGTGATACCTACATTTTTTAACATTCCTTATTACATTTTTGCATTTTCCATCGAAATATGATGCGTTTCTAAAACAAAACGAGACGCAGTAAGTGCCTTTTAGTAGCGAATTTTCATTGAACTCTTCGAAATTTAATAACGCAATTTGCTATTAACATAAGGTTCATCGGCTAGGAAACGAATTTTCTCGGAAATGTTTTAAGTTTATTTTCGGAAAATTTTTGTACATTTTACAAGTTATGGTGGTAAAATATGGTACATTGTTCCTACTATATAGGTTATACCGGTGACCAAATTGATTCCTGCTTGCATTAAAGAGACATATTTTCTATTAAAAACATTTTAAGAAAATTCACTTCCATAACGCACTTGCTGCATCCAGACTTTTTTTAAATTAAATAGACATTAATTTAAGAAAGAATATACACAAAGGCATTATGTAAAGTGGTCGCTAGTTAAAAAAAGTCCTGATGCAGAAAGCGCTTTATGAAAGCAAATTTTTGTAAAATTGTTTTCATAAAAATCTTTTTCGTTGGGAAATTTTCAGCTAAAAAGTTAAAAATCTTAAAAAAAAATACCAAAATCATGGTAACCAAAAATTTTAAATTAAAATTTCAAGATACAGCAAGTACGTTGTAGTAATGAATTTTAATAAGAATTTTACACTATTAGTGCGGCATATTATTAAAATTAATACTTTAGATTAGCCCCGTAAAATCAGTGTTAATACCCGCTGATTTAAATAATTTTTCGATATCACTCTAGTATAATAAAAAATATTCACAACTTGTATCCTAGCTCCTTTTGAAAAAAAACTAAATGCCCTAAACTCAATTTCCTATGAAGCTAGAAAATTTAAAATGGGTATATCTAGGAAGTGTGCCTCTTTAAAGAAATTTGAGTTACAAATTTCATTAATGTTGCAAAAGCTTTCCAGAAGAAAACTTAATTCATATTTAGAAAAGGAATGCATCTGCCAAATTATAACTGTGACAGATATTTTTTTCTTTATAATCACCTGGATAATTTGGTCAACCTAATCGAACTAGTTTTTCCAACAACAAAAAAGTTTTTCTAAAACAAATTCTCTGTTACAAAATTTTTTGAATAAAGTTTTACTAATATCAACAATAAAAAATCTTTTTTTTTAATTTGAACAACACACTACAAGGGCTTACAGCCTAAATACTATCGTATCGTGGGTGTTGACAAGGAGGAAAGAGGCAGCTTGTTAATTCTGGACTTGAAGGTTTGGAGGTTCGGAGGAGAAGGAAAAACATGTGCCGGCAAGGAATTCCACAACTTGGAAGTCCTCGGGACAAAAGAGCGGGCATAACAAGATGTTCTAAGTCTGGTGAACTGGACAGTAAAAGGGTGCATTCTCTCTGTTCCCCTGGTAGATCTGTTGGGGGCAGCAGGTGGGGGAACTATGGAGGAAAGCTCCTGTAAGCAGTGCCCGTGCAGATATCTATAAAAGAGAGAGAGGTCACCAACGGCACGTCGGTGGGCAAGGGATGGCAGCCTTTGGGTGAGGGTAGGGTCACCGATGAGACGTATAACTCTCTTTTGAATGGAGTCCAGGATAGTGAGTGTAGAAGCGGCAGCGGCACCCCAGATGTGGGAGCAGTATTCGAGGTTTGGCCTTATCTGTGAAGTATATAAGGTATAGAGATTAGCTGGTGAAAAGTATTTGCGAGCCCGGAAGAGGAAACCTTATTTCTTAGCAGCCGCTTCTGCAATTGATGTCGGAAGAAGAAACCTAATTTCTTAGCAGCCGCTTCTGCAATTGATGTAACATGTTGGTGCCAATTAAGATTTCGATCCACAGAAATGCCAACAAGAGAAAAGGACTCATTACTTTGAATAACTTGGTTGTTCATTGTGATGGGTCTAGGGCTTGTGTATCTCTTGTGAGAAAGAAAGCAAGACCTAGTTTTGGTGGGGTTGAATTGTACAAGATTTCTACTTCCCCTGTCTAATATTTTTTGGAGATCCACGGAGACAGAACCCTCCATGAGTCTGCGATCCTCATCTAATTGGGCTAAAGAGACAGGCTTAGAATATTGTATATTTGAATGGAGGGTGCTGACGTCTGCGTAGCCGTGAACTGGGTTGGATGTGCTAGAGAGGAGGTCATTGATGTGGAGAAGAAACAAAGTAGGGGCTAAAGCTGAACCTTGAGGAACTCCTGCATTAATTGGATACAGTTTAGAGGAATGGTCATCCACAGCAACAGATATGGTCCTGTTGGAGAGGAAATTTGCTGTCCAGGTACAAAGTTTTGGTGGTAAGCCATAGGCCGGAAGTTTATTAAGCAGCGCTGAGTGCCAGACCTGGTCGAATGCTTTGGATATGTCTAGAGCAACAATCTGGGATTCACCGTGTTGTTCCATAGACTTGTTCCAAGAATGGGTGACAAAGGAAAGGAGGTCGGCAGTCGATCTGCGCTGACGGAATCCATACTGCCTGTCGTGGATTAGACTGTGTTTTTCAAGAAATTTTAGTAATTCGGTGTTTATATACTTTTCCATCACTTTAGACACGACTGAAAGGAGAGAAATAGGCCTGTAGTTGCTAGGAAGCGCATTGGATCCTTTCTTGGGGTTGGGTTGTACTCGAGCAGTTTTCCAGTTACTAGGGAATATGCCTTTATTATAAGATATCTGAAACAGACGAGTCAGAACCGGCGCAATCTCTGGTGCGCATTTTTTGAGAACAATTGCTGGGATCTCGTCAAGGCCAGAGGCTTTCCTGGTATTAAGAGAAGAGAGCATCTTTCGTACCTTTTTAGTTTTGAAATTGATATCCGTCATTTTATGCGCGACATTGGGGACTGTTGGTAGTTGAACATTTGGAGGTGGATTGAGAGTAGAATTGGCGGCGAACAACGAAGCAAAAAGTTCAGCCTTGCCCAGGGCGGTAGAAACAATTTCATCCCCTGAGACAAGAGGTGGGAACGTGCTTTTGCAGAAATTATTCCCGATAGATTTAGCAAGAGTCCAGAAGGGTTTGCCGCCGTTGGAGCTTAAGAGGACTTTGTTTTTGATGTGGTTATTAAACGAGTTTTTTGCCTCAGAAAGAATGCGGACATAGTGGTTTCTTGCGTCGTTAAATGCTTGACGATTTTCTTCACTGGGATTGTGTAGAAGCGTTTTGTGAGCTTTGACCTTTTCAAGTCTGGCCTTGTCACAGGATTTAGAGAACCAGGGCTTTTGAGTGGCTGAAGAGGTTTTCTGTGTACGTGGGATAAATAATTCCATGCCAGCTTGGATAATTTCAGTGACGTTTTGTGAGATATCAGAGGGGTCAGCATGAGAGAAGCAGACAGACGCCCATGGAAATGAGGAAAAGTAATCCCGCATTTCGTCCCAGTTTGTGAAGTTGTAGTGCCAAACGATACGTGGGTGTGATGACTGTGTGACCTCGGCTTGCATTGCGCAGGAAGCTGTGACCATGCCGTGGTCTGAGCGACCAAGGGGGGCGGTGACTGATATCTTATAGCATTCAGGTTGTGTAGTAAGAAGGAGATCCAAGGGATTTGAGCTGTGTGTTGGGATACGAGGAAAGTAAGTAGGTTGCTGAACCATATTGGCTAAAGAATTGCTGACTGCAAAGGCCTACGCTCCTCTCCCTTGTGGATCAGTTTTTGAAGATCCTAGCCATTCCTTATTATGGACATTGAAGTCGCCAAGAATGGTGACCTTGGAGGAAGGATATTCAGAAATCAGATAGTCGGTTTTTTCAGAAAGGTAGTCAAAGAGCTGGAGAAAGTTGTTGTCAGAAGGTGACCGGTAAATGCAACAGATGAATTTAGTTGCAGCCCTGAGAGAGAGTTTTATCCATAGTATGTCTTTTCTTTCAGCTTCTAAATTGGGGAGTCTGGTGCAGAGTAGATTGCTACGGACGTATGCGCACACGCCTCCACGCAATCTAAAGGAAGTAAGGAGCTCTTACCCCGGGAAATTAAGGTGATTAGTGGCTGTTTTGGCACTGATTTGGGTTTTGGTGAGGAGGAGGAGTTGGGGCCTGTTAGCCTAGAGGAAATGGTGGACGGAGATCAGGTTAGAATTTAGGCCACATATATTCGAAAAGGATATGTTAAATCTTGATGTTGGCGCCCCCTGTACACCTCTCTCCCGGAGATCCGAATGGAGGGGTATTTTGCCTCCGGAATATTTTGTACAAGGAGGAGCCATCATCATTTTTGCTTATAAGGGAAACCGACTCACACACCAGAACCGGAAACGTCCGTTGGGACTTCACCGGCCCCTTGATGTATGGGGTGGTACCTCCTCGGCCGTGAAAAAATCCTTTACTATTACGTAAAGGAAAATTACACTACCACCTGCTATGGATTGGACTGGATCAATGTCTACCCCTTTAAAAATAAGATTAATAAAGGGACTATCAATTGTCCAATAGTTATGCTTTTCGACATAGTAGGAGGATACAAAACATTATCATTTTGCATCCATGCCTATTGTCTGCTGAAAATTACAATTTCAGACTCAACGGAAACAAAGTTATCCAGACGTTTTAAAGAAAAATTAGATCTTTTCCAAACGTATGAAATCTGGACACTATTATTTTTACCAAATATCTAAGTTAGTAAAACTAAACGAAATGTTACAGGCATTGGACGGTAATCGAACCTGGGCCGTCTGCGTGTGATGCAAGCATTCTACCACTTAACCACTGATGTGCTAATAAATTGTTTGTTTACGCGATACTCACACCGACGGCAACTTGCTGTCCCAGGAAATTTTATACTATGCCCTAAAAGTAAATGTAACAGCTAATTACAAAATTAATTGAATTGTATATTATTAAGTCACCCTTCGCTGAAATACATGACTATCTCGATTTTAGGTGACTTCTTATTTTTAAGCTTGAAGATTAAAAAAACTGCTTGAAAATAATTTCCATGACGTGAGCCGATTTCTTTGAGTCGTTTGCATCTTCTCATATTTTTTATAATATGATACTTATGAATGAAATACATAACGTCATTGCATTTGCGATCTGTCATTCTTATGCTAACATTGTTGACAAACAAAGCTCGGTCTCTGTTGTGAGACTAAAAACAGCAAATAGGAATTTGACTTTGTGCGGGACTTGAAAATCGCGGGCTAATATATATATATATATATATATATATATATATATATATATATATATATATATATATATATATATATATATATATATATATATATATATATATATATATATATATATATATATATAAAAGTGTGGAATATTGCAAGGGTTTCGAAAACTACTAAACATATTTTTGACACTTGGTATGTTGATGTACTTAAATTTAATACTCTATTGACGAGTAAAAAAATGTAACTATACCGGGTGGCTCACAACTAATACCACAATTTTTATTTCAAATGGAACAGCCTGTATCTTTTTTCGTTTTCTAAATTTACATCTAATTTAAGGTCTAATTGTATTTAAAGTTGTTTTCCTCTCTTCACTCACTACTGAAGAATTGGTTGTTAAAAACAATTTTCAAAAATTTTTAATATTTCGAAAACTACAGAACATATATTTTGACACTTGGTATATTGATGTATTTAAGTTCAATACACTTTTGACGAGTAAAAAAGTATGTGTAACTATACAGGATGCCTGTGAAATAGTACCAACTTTGTTATTTTAAATGGAACACCCTGTATATTTTGAGGATTCTAATAAGCATTTAAGCAGCATTTGATGCTATAAGTTTTAAATTGTTTATTCGTCACAATGAGACGTACATGTACTCAAACTCAATTCAGTCACATAAATACACTGAAACTATAAAGATAAGTCGTCTCATTTGTAATGTTACTAGGTGCCTTATCTGCAGTGATAAATTTGACAGTTTTTGTCAAATGTTCTTAAGCACTAAGATAAGCGTATGTCTCAATTAACATAAATTAACATGGTAGCTCTAACTGAAAAAGAAAGAGTTGAAGTGTTGATGATTGTTGGATATGGTGACCGCAAGAGAAAACAGGCGGAAGTTGTCGATTTATTTAATCAAGCTTACCCTAATCGGCCCGCAACTACCCAATCTTGTCTAAGCACACTTCTAAAGATAATCGAATAAAACAGGAAGTTTACAAGACAGACCAAAAAGAGGCACACCTAAACGCACTACTAGTGGTGATGTGATAAGTCAGAGCGGCCAACGACACTATGTCTCACATGTCAGTTAAAATTTAACTCAAAAGCGAAAAGATACGTCCCTTCAAGATTCATCTAATTCAAAAACACATAATGGATGATTTTGATAGAAAAACGGAGTTTTTTAAAATTACGATGAGAAGTACAACGTTTTGTAAATAATATTCTCTTTTTCGATGAGACTATATTTATGCTTAATGGCACCGTCCATAGGCACAATTGAACATATTGGTCAACTGACAATCCGCGGTGAGTGGCTGAAGCACACACGCAAAGTTCACAAAAAGTCAACGTCTGAATAGGTAGTATAGGAGATAATATCATTGGACCATTTTTCATAAACGAAAACCTTACGTCAGAACTTTATTTGCAGTTGTTACGTGAACAGATTATGCCACAATTAGAAACCCTGTACCGAAACTGAAGAGGCACTTTGTTTCAGTAGGATGCACATTTTGGTTTACAAGTTATGCCACAATTAGAAACCCTGTACCCAAACCGAAGAGACATTTGGTTTCAGCAGGATGGTGCTCCTGCACATTTGGGTTTACAAGTTAGTCAATTTTTGAACCAGACATTTCCAAATCGATGGATAGGAAGAAGAGGTGCAATTGAGTGGCCTCCAAGATCCTCAGACCCCACACCTCGGAACTTTCATTTGTGAGGTGATTTAAAAAGTTAAGTTTACAAATATACGCCGGATATTATTGAACACTTGAAGATTAGAATTAGGAATGAACTTCATGAAATTGATTGAAATACTTTTGATAACGTCTTGCGGGAATTTAGACACAGACTTAGCTATTGTTTAGCAAGCAATTAACATTTTGAACATAAAGTAACCAGATCTAATTTTTACTTGTTTATTATCGTTAATTTTTTGTGTTATGTGACATTATGTACACACTTTGAAATTGTAATATAAATACCATAATTCCGTTTATGTAGACGAATAAATAACTTAAAACTTACATCATTGAATTTATCTCTTAAATGCTTATTATAATCTATACAGGGTGTTCAAGTTAAAATAACAAATGTGGCATTATTTTTGAGCCACCCTGTATAGTTAAACATACTGTTTTACTTTTGAAAAGTGTACTGAACTTAAATACATCAATATACTAAGTGTCAAAAAGATAGTTCCGTAGTTCTCGAAATATTAACCATTTTTTAAAATTGTTTTTAACAACCAGTTTTTAGCATTTTTTTTTAATTCGCTAATGAGGAGATATGTGTTATATATATATATATATATATATATATATATATATATATATATATATATATATATATATATATATATATATATATATTCTCAACAAATAATGGACTGGTATTGATCAAATTTGGTAAGTACTTTCCTTTTGCAAGTGGCTTGGATAAGTTCGTTAGCCAGGCAAATCTGACCAGGTTTTCCCGGAACATTTTGTGTTTTCCTTCTAAAAAAAATTTAATCCCCCGAAGATACTAAGTAAGGGCAACCAAGTTTGGTACGCATATTTGTATTATAAATAGTGAACCCTGTACCAAAATTCAGGTCTCTATCTTTAAAGACAAAGAAGTTGAACATTTTGGACTTCGAGTTGAACTGGGCCCGATTTATTTTTAAATTCTTTCTTTAAGCATTTCTAGTGGCTGGTTGGTTCCCTTGGTAGAAATTTGGGCTGGCTGAACTTTCACAATAATTAGGTAAATTAGGTGTGCAGGTTTTTTGTGGCCGAGATTCCTCGATCACTAGTTCGGGTGGAATGTTTTGGCAGTGTTATTTGTATTGTTTGATTATCGTTGCATTATCATTCATGCCTATCGTGTGTATCAGTCTACGCATGGCAGCTAACTACTCTGTATTTCTTAGGGATTGGACTTTAACCACTTAAGTCGTTTCAATTCTTGTCTTTCACATTTTATTTTTAGTTTGGGAAAACTCCAAATCTTGCGAACCAGATTACTTAGAAATCACAACAGAGTTTTATTTACAGCATTTATAGTTAAATCTGAAGCCTCATTCCAGTTATTTAAATGCTTCAAAAATATAGCGTATTCAAAAATATCTTTGTATATTTTTTTGGCGAATGGAAATTAAGTAATATAAAAAAAGTCTGGACGCAGCAAGTGCGTTATGAAGTGAATTTTTATAAAAATGCTTTGAATAGCAAACATGTCTTTTTAATGCAAGCAGTCATCAATTTGGTTACCGGTATAACCTATATAGTAGAAACAATGTGCCAAATTTTATCAAAATAACTTATTGTTTGAGAATGTACAAAAAATTTCCGACAGTAAACTTTAAATTTTGGTTTCCTATCCAACAAACCTTAGGTTAATAGCAAATTGAGTTATTGAAATTTGAAGCATTTAATGAAAATTTGCTACCAAAAGGCACTTACTGCGTCTCGATTTTTTCTTACAAATATATTTCGATAAAAAATGCAATAAAATAAGAGTGTTCGAAAAAAATTGTTGGGATTACCAACGACTTATGGACCAGCCTGTGATGTAAAAATAATTTTATAAGATGCAGTTCAAGACACCCTATAATTAACTTATACAATTTTTTCTCGTCTCTTGTATAATAATTATATTGAACTTTACCGTAGAAATGCGTCACCCTGTATATATGTAAACAGATAAAAACTGAACGTAAACCCGGATATGGATTCTAGGGGCCTAGTTTGGGCTCATTTGAAGAAATCTTTTTAGAATTCTAAGGTCGCGGTCTCCTCATTGACGAATTTTTTTTACGAAAATTAGCTAAAAATTATGGACTGTTAAACCATAAACTTAACTAAAACTACCGCCAAAGCATCAGAGAGAAAATAACTAACCTGTTGCATATCGGCCCTTTTGTAAAACTTCGATCCTTTATATGTGTTGGCAAAACATAACAAAAACTATTTAGTCCACACACTAACATTAATAAAATCGTAAATGAATAATTTGCACTTGTATATAAAAATTCCCAAATAACACAAATAATTTGTGATAAACAATCTAATACCATACGATAAACGTCAGTTACAGTCTGTAACAGACCTGCGCAATAATATCAAATGATCCGTTACCAGGCAACCACTCAGACATACTAGATCTCATATACCAAGCCAGGTTTGCCATTGTCAATGAAACGCGGTGATATTAAAAATGAATCTTTCAAATCTTAAGAGCTCAATTTTCTGTAAACTTAGAAAGCTAAATTTTGGTACATAGTTAGGTCTTTCCTAAGACAGCATGCACACCAAATTTCATTGAAATAGCTTTGTAATTTTCGGAAAAAAAAATTTTTTTCGAAAGAAAACTCAAAATTTTTCCGGAAAACCTTGTCCGATTTTTCTGGATAACGAACTTATCCAAGCTATTAATAAAAGAAAGGCACTTGCCGAGTTTCATCAAAATCGGTTAATTACTTTTTGAGTTATCGGTTGGATATATATATATATATATATATATATATATATATATATATATATATATATATATATATATATATATATATATATATATATATATATATATATATATATATATATATATATATATATATATATATATATATATATATATATATATATATATATATATATATATATAAACATATAAAAATCGAAACTGACCCCGGATATGGGTTCTAGGGGCCCAAATTCACGCTCATTTGAAAAAAATTTTACAGCCTCACCATCGATACCTCTCTATTAGTGAATTTTTTTAAATAAAAATTCACTAAAAGAACATACTCATATTTCGATTTCACAAGTTTTCAGATGGTGGTGGTTATTTAGTCTGTCAGTTAAAAATTAATCCTGCGATTTCCAAAATTTTTAACAAGCAGCATCATCGTAGACCCTATATAGACTGGTCCAAATGTAAATGTATACAGAGCATCAAAATATTAAGATTTAGTCAAAATTACCTTAGTGCAAAAGTAAAAATTAGAAGAGATACAGGGTGTTAAATTGAGAAATATAATTTCATTTTACAATTGTATCTAGAACAGTATAAGACGTATTATATTCAAAATTGTTATGGATCAGTTTTTCATAGCGATAAAAATAGTGCTGCAAATTGAATCATAACTTCCTATAGCTGTGATAATTTATTCTCTTCAGATAGACATTGACGTGGAATGAATTTAGGGCCCATGACTTGACCACAATGAAAATATTTGTATTCCTGTACCCATAACGTTCTGAAACGTTATATTACCCGAGTTTTATTGAAAACATATAAATTTTCACCAAATCACCACTTAATTATCCCCTACCCCCTGAAGCGATCTGACCCAAAAACAATTCGAAGCGTTCCTCTGTCGGGTGGTAACGATACCAAATTTGAAGATGATACCTCAATTCGTTAGAAAGTTGTTACTCCTATTAACAGACAGACGTACATGCCGACAGACCCACAGACCGACCGACAGACCGATAGTTTTCTGGCCTTGACGAGATCCCAGCAATTGTTCTCAAAAAAATGCGCACCAGAACTTGCTCCTGTCCTTATTCGTCTGTTTCAGATATCTTACAATAGAGGTATATTCCCTAGTAACTGGAAAACTGCTCGAGTACAACTCGTCCCCAAGAAAGGATCCAAAACGCTTCCTAGCAACTGCAGGCCTATCTCTCTCCTTACAGTCATCTCTAAAGTGATGGAAAAGTATATAAACACCAAATTACTAAAATTTCTTGCAAAACACAGTCTAATCCACGACAGGCAGTATCCGTCAGCGCAGATCAACTGCTGATCTCCTTTCCTTTGTCACCCATTCTTGGAACAAGTATATGGAACTACACGGTTAATCCCAGATTGTCGCTCTAGACATATCCAAAGCATTCGACCAGGTCTGGCACGCAGCACTGCTTAATAAACTTTCCGCCTATGGCCCACCACCAAAACTCTGTACCTGGACAGCAAACTTTCTCTCCAACCGGAGCATTTCTGTTGTCGTGGATGACCATTCCTCTAAACTATATCCAGTTAATGCAGGAGTTCCTCAAGGTTCAGCTTTAGCCCCTACTTTGTTTCTTCTCCACATCAATGACCTCCTCTCTAGCACATCCAACCTAGTTCACAGTTACGCGGACGACAGCACCTTCCACTCAAATATACAATATTCCAAGCCTGTCTCTTTAGCCCAATTAGATGAGGATCGCAGACTCATCGAAGGTTCTGTCTCCGAGGATCTCCAAAAAATATTAGACTGGGAAAGTAGAAATCTTGTACAATTCAACCCCACCAAATCTCAGTCTTGCTTTCTTTCTCATAAAAGATACACCAGCTCTAGATCCATCACAATGAACAACCAAGTTATTCAAAGTAAGAAGTCATTTTCACTTTCTGTGGATCGAAATCTCAATTGGCACCAACATGTCACATCAATTGCAGAAGCGGCTGCTAAGAAATTAGGTTTCCTCTTCCGGGCTCGCAAATATTTTTCACCAGCTAATCTCTATACCTTATATACTTCGCAAATAAGGCCAAACCTCGAATACTGCTCCCACATCTGGGGTGCTGTTGCCGCTTCTACAATCGCTATCCTGGACTCCATTCAGAAGAGAGCTATACGTCTCATTGGTGACCCTACCCTCACCCAAAGACTGGCATCCCTTACCCACCAACGTGCCGTTAGTGACCTTTCTCTCTTTTATAGATATCTGCACGGGCACTGCTCATAGGAGCTTTCTTCCATAGTTCCTCCACCTGCTGCCCCCAACAGATCTACCAGGGGAACAGAGCGAATGCACCCTTTTACTCTCCAGGTCACCAGACATAGAACATCTTGTTATGCCCGCTCTTTTGTCCCGAGGACTTCCAAGTTGTGGAATTCCTTGCCGGCGCATGTTTTTCCTTCTCCTCCGAACCTCTAAACCTTCTAGTCCAGAATTAACAAGTTGCCTCTTTCCTCCTTGTCGACACCCACGGTACGATAGTATTTAGGCTGTAAGCCCTCGTGGTGTGTTGTTAAAATAAAAATAAAAAATGTTTTGAGACATTTTACACCGTTTTATTTTAAAAAAATCGAATTTTTTGACAATAATATTCCACCCCCACACTTTTAATCATTAATTTCATTTTAGCCCATAAAACCAGATGTGTGATGAAATTAAAAGTTTTCTAATAAATAAATCCTAAAACGTTATATTACTAGAGTTTTAACGAAAAAATGTCAATTTTTACCAAATCACCGACATTCATCCCCTACCCCGTAAAGCGATTTTACACAAAAACTATCCGAACCGTTCGTTTGTCGAGTGCTAACTGTATACCAAATTTGAAGATGATATCTCAATTCGGTCTAGAGTAAATGTGTATAGGTTATTTGAGGCAATAAAGATGTTGCTACCTACTGAAAATAAGGTAAGTAACCTAAATATGGGCACCCCTAAGCATTATATCAATTAATAACTTTATCGATTAAGATTAAGCCAAAGAAAAAAAATGGTTTGCTCTTTAGGTCAGAACGAATACAAAATCATACACAGAATTTGAAAAATATGTCTTTATTCTGAAACAGTCACCCATAAAAAAATTAAATCAAGTGCCCATATTAGGAGCATCAAGTTCTAATTATGGGCACCCTAAAAGAAACTTAAGAGAAATTAAATGATCCAGAAAATATAGTTATTAATAATTCTTATTAATCAAAAGAAAAACTTAAACACTTGTACATGAACTTGAACATTGTAAAAAAGCTTAAGTTAGATAACGAGTTAGATAACTTAAACTTCATTCACTCTCTTCGCATGACGGGCACCTAAAAAAGGGTATGACATCTTTGGCCATCAGCCCACAGCACTCTTCATGAACCCAAGTCTGGCAAACAGTACACTGCCTCATGTCTTCTTGTTTATCTTCTTTCCAAAGGGGGCAGTACCATGATTCCTTTCGAGGAGTTGCAACGCCACTGCACGTAGCTCTATCTAAATTGGCTGTTTGTTGTTTGGACTGAGGCGCTCTTTTTTTGGCAATTGATGGTTCCTTTTGACTTAACTTCTTCTCCGCAAACAACCATTTAACAACTTTGACAGCTCGATAGTTTATTGCCTTTTTGGGTGGTGCTTTAGACTTGGCAGGTAGTTCTGGTGTTTTCAATATTTCAGTAAACGATCTAGACTTGTTAGCCTCCAACTCTTCGTCCGATGATTCACTGGTTTCAGAAGTCGAAGATTCGGATGGTTGCCATTCATTTTCATCGTCAGAACTGTCGTCATCTGAGACACGTCGAAGCCGTTTTTGTTTTTGACGAGGATTGTTAGTTGAAACCCTTGGAGTAGATGTACTGGGACCATCAACCTCTTGTTTTCTTGTTAATTCTGAAGCCATCGTTTGTTGGACAGGATTAGGACTACTAGGAATTGTAGTTGCAGGGGAATTTGCATTGTTTTGGTTCTCTAGGGGTCTCTCTGACAGTGTTGAAGGTGCAAATGCCGTTTCTGGAATAATCGTCGGGTCAAAAGGGTATATACCAGTTGCTCGAAATCCTGCAGACACGTTTGAAGGGGTTGTTGCCTTTGGCCAAACTTTTGAAAATACATTACCAAAACTAGATTTTGTTAATTTTCTACCAGGATTAAGACTCCAATACCTCTGCAATTCATCGTCCCAGTGGTATTCAAAAGAACGAAATACCGATTTGTCCATTGGCTGCAATTCATGCGTGCAGTTACTCGGAAGGCATAACAATGTGATTTCATGAGTGTCTGCAGCCTCAACAATATTTGCATCGAGATGGGATTTTGCTCCATCAAAAATCAGAAGGACTTTTCCAGGAGGTTTGTATTGTGCAAAATGTGCAATCCATTTAACAAAAGTATCACAAGTCATGCTGCCTTTTGCAGTCATGAATGCTTTGCACCCAGGTGGTAAATTATCTGAAAATTCAGGTTTATTTCTCTGGCCTTTAAACAAAACAACAGGTGGAATTATCTGACCAATAGCATTTCCACAAGACACAACAGTCACATTTTCGGCATGTTCTGGTGCCACAAAGGGTACCCGTTTAATTCCTTTGCGAGTTAAAATTACAGGTTCCTTATGAATTGTTAATTGGCACCCTTTTTCGTCCATATTAAAAATAAGCTGAGGTTTATCCATAACGTCTAACTCGGCCATCACAGTCCTTAATGTCTTGAAATAATCCTCAACAATAAATCTGTTTAGTTTTGCAGCTCGTGCTGGATTAACGTTTTGAGATTTTCGGCGAGCAACCTCAGGATGTCTTCTTAAAAATAATTTAAGCCATTTTCTACCAACCATTGAAGAATTATGTTTTGTAGGTGGAAAGGGGACGTTGTTTTCGCTGCAGAACGTGTAAACACTTCTTCTTAAAATTTTAGATGTAAGGGGCATTCCTATCTCAGCAAGTCTAAATATTCGAGAACACAACTCGGTTTCCTGGGCGTCAGTTAAAAAAGATTTTCGACCCAGCCGTTTAACTGTATTACCACTCCAAGCATGGCGTTGCAAAGTACTTCGTGGAATATTAAAATTAATTGCTGCACGTTTTATCTTCATTCCTCCTTGAATTGCAGCAACTGCTGCTTTGAGGGAGTCAGAACTCCACTGAGCTCGCTTTTGTGGAGACATATTCTGAAAAATAATATCGTGTTAGATAAAACATAACCAAACGTCAGCAAAAGGTATGTCCCAAATATGGGCACAGCATGTGTTCTAAATATGGGCACTGCCCATATTTGGCAGTCACTCTAGTGCCCATATTTGGGACATGCCATTTTCTACAAGTTTTGAAACACATTTTCATAATACGGAAGTAAACCTAAATATCTATTGTACAGTCTCAAAGTACAGTTCCTCAGCTTCAATTTTATATATAGTAACAATTAATTTCGCTACATTTTCTTTACAAAATGAAATAAAATCTACTTACCGAAAACTACAACCTCACTTTCCACATTCGACGACTTCTGACTAGAAACACCCGGTGGCGCCCTCTATCGACTAATGGCCGAATTTTGATTATGACTGAAGTTGTACGAGATACCTGTAATGCATATGCTGCCATCTTTTATTAAAATTGGTTACAAACAGTATTTATTCACTAGTGCCCGTATTTGGGGGGGTGCCCATACTTGGTTAAGGTACCTTACAAACACAATCAGCAAAAACAACTTTCTAAAGTGCATTTTTACCAAATGCCAACCTTATTGAGAATAACCTGTATAAAGCTGGTTCGTATATTTGATTAACTTAATAGCATAGTCGAGAAAATTGTACTTCCTTCAAGCGGATGTGGATATATCACGGTAATAGCGCTGGATTTGTAAAAAGAAAATAAAATTATTCGTCTAATGCATTGCATCCAATATCTTAGAGAAGACAGAGACACATTTTTTCAAATATAACGGAAAAGTTATAGGGTTTTCCGACTAGCTTGTGCCAGACAACATGGCTATTTCCCTGCAATCAAAATAATGGCGGTAGATTTAGCCGTGATAAAGCTTTACTTGTACGTTCTTGTCCAATGTTTTCTTGTGTTCCTGTATATTACACTAGTGCTAGGGTGGACGCAACACCTCCTAAGCTGCTGACTGATGATCCTGTCGTCCGTAATCGCCTGGGATCTGCCAAGGTTTTTGCAATTTTCCGAGTGGCTGTGCATCAAAACCTCCATTATTTGACTGACCGCAACTCTGGACCACAGCCAAGATTGCGGAATTTTCGTATTTGTTTCAGTTAATGTTGAATTTTGTTATCAGCAGGAGGTGTATTTATTTTCTGTCAAGATTTATTGTGCCGTCGATTTGGCTTCCAAGAAGAAAAGGCTAAGTCGCGAACAAAATAATGTCATCCTTATCTTTCAACACTGTAAGCAGTCAATTTGTATTTATTAGTTTTATTTTAGGATAATAAACCACGTTTGAGAATGCTTAAAAGGACTACCATCATTTAATATGTTCAACATGTTTTTTTAAATAAAACACACGAGAAATGTACAAAGCACATTTCAGATAAACTATTTTCCAGTATCTACCATTAAAAGTACGTTTAATGTTGTTTTGTTTTCATCAGCAATGTAATACATACAAGTGGCCGGAAAAGATTATGGGAAATTTAAAATGATTCTGCATAAAACCCTAAAGTTAATAAGTCCGAAAATGCGCCAAAACGAAGCCACATTAATCTAATTGGCTGATTATAATTAGATTAATTGTAATAATTTTATTTATTTCTATTATTAAAATGATATTTATGTTATTGATATTTATATTATTATTTGTATTTAAATAAACACCCTGTAGATGTGTGTAAACCTTTTTTGGTTGTTTTTGTATTCTTTGTTTAAATTGGTATAATTTTAGGTATATTGCTTTTGTTGATTATAATTTTAAATGTAACTAGAAATCTTTTATATTAACAGTTTACACTATGTTTTAGGGGTGACTCTGTATATTTTATAATGTATTTTAACTGAATAAAATGTTTATGACTCTGGTGTTTGAATTTTAGTATATGTATTTGTCATTTCCAGTTAGCTTCAGTGTTATATGGGTTGCCTACCCTTCTACTATATATATTGTATTTAAATTATCAATGTACTTACGTTGTCTTAGTGGTAGGTTCTTCTAAATAGGGGAAAAGAAATAGCCTGCAAATGTAATTAACCTTATTTTTAACTTATTATGTTTTTTGTTTCAAAGAATTATGTTTTTAGAAAAATTTTTATAACAACTTTTATTGGACAGAATTTTATAAATTTAAATCTAAACGGATCCGTTGTTATATATCTCAAGCTTACTAGTAAAATTAACTGATTAATATTATTAACAGAATGTTCGACTGCTTTTCAAATGTTCGTGACAACTAATATGGCTCCCTGACCTGCACTCCTGACTCACTCTAAGTTCTTAATTTTGAACTATGGTAAAATGTAAACTAAGATTTCTATTTATGCATTCAATCTTATTTTCCCATGAACGCTTTTGCTTGACGTATGATCGACAGAACAGACTGTCTTTTAAATAAAGTGATTTGCCTCCTTGTGCTGATTTAGATAAAAATAATTAAATCTCAAACCTTGGTTCCTCGCTAATGGTGGTGGGTATCCTTAAATGTAGGTATTCTTGATATATATATATATATATATATATATATATATATATATATATATATATATATATATATATATATATATATATATATATATACTGTTTATCTTGTAATTTATTACGTTAAAAACTTCATGTAACCTCTTCTGTTTGTTTTAGTGACACAATGGATCTTCTTTACACAATATATACTTTAAAATATTTATATTCAAATGGGAAGCAATAATGACGCTATTCTGGCGTCTGATTTTATCCATAACAAAAGCGAAAATGTTGCTCAAATTAATCTAGTGTTTGATATCAAGGCATCCTTTCTTAACATTATTTAATACATATTTTGACAGCTGTTCATCCGGTAAGTTTAAACATCATTATTCTTAAAAATGACATTTGGCCTAACCTTACTTCTTAGACATAACCATAGTCAACAATAAATTTATAAATTAATGAAGCTTATATGCTGCAATCTTGATTTAAAAGGTTCCACAACACAAACACTGTCTTTGGTAAACTCCAGTTCATTGTTCACATAAATAAAAAATAAACTTACATCTAAGTACTTTATACAAAGTGTTTGTTCATTACCTTTAGGTAATTGATTTAGAACATAATTCTTTGGTATGTATTTCATGCTTAAGAGTTTTATCTATTTGCATATAGATTTTTGGCTCTTTTAAATTCATTTAAACTGAGATGCTTTCCAAATTTGCTAGTTATAAATTTTAAAAATTTAATTAATGATCATTTTAACAAATTAAGGTTTTATATCTTTCATTGCTTATCCAAATAACACTGACTAACAATAATAGAGAATATGCTTGTATATTAATGTTATTATTTTGTTTTCTGTTTTAGTGTAAAGTAAAATATGTCGAACCATGTGGATATGTATACAATCTACTGAGAACCCATATGCATTACGTGTAAACCGTAAGTATTGTACTTATTACTGACCAGTGGTACTACTATAACCCCCCATTGCTTATCTAACCCCCCAATTTTGTAGATCTGACAATCTATATTATCAAAGTAATAATCGAAGCTTAACGTTATCATACTAGTTTCCGTACGGGTTTTCATTTTTGTTTTTATAGAATTTATATGACCTTTGCATTTCCCAGCACAACATATATATATATATATATATATATATATATATATATATATATATATATATATATATATATATATATATATATATATATATATTTGTGTGTGTGTATGTGTGTGTCTCCCCTGTGCGTCCGGGGACTAACTAAAGAATAGGCCCAAGGTAATTCCTGCCTGTCGTAAGAGGCGACTAATCGGAGTCAAACACTGGCGGGGGTCTGGTCAAGGTGAGCCGCGAGAGAGTGGCGGATATCTCTGGGGAATGATATGCAACTGGATGTTGAGGCCTCTACTGTGGGCTTAGAAGTGGAAAATTGGCCTCGCTTGGTTGTTACTCGGGAGCGGGCTTCCAGATGATACCGCCTTTGGTTCAGCGCTGGCGGGTATCGTGTGTCCAGACGACCCGGAGGGTTTGAGATTTCTGATGAGGGGTATACACCCGGAGTTTGAAGCCCCCACTGTGTGCTTCGAAACGGACAGACGGCCTCGCTAGGGTGATGCTCAACGCGATGTAGCCTTAAGTCTAGCACTGGTGGGTGTCGAGTCTAGATGAACCCGGAGGAGGGCTGAAATCTCTAGGGGTGGATTACAACTAGAGATTTAGGCATCTTCTGTGAGCTTCGAAACGGGAAAACGGAGGTGGTGCAAGTGAGGGGATGCTGCTCGGGTGCGGGACTTCATGAGTCAAGTCAAACACTGACGGATGTCTGGTCCAGACGAACTCGGCGAGAGTTTTCTCTCTTTGAGTTTCGAAACGGGCAAGCCGCTTCACTCAGATGGCAGTGCACCTGTCAACCAACTTTCACCCTCACAAATATCGTCTCCTACGGGCAGTTCGATTTGTTGGGTGAAATTTAAGCTAACACTTGCGATATCGAGTCTAGACGAACCCGGAGGAGAGCTGAGATCTGTAGGGGTGGATTACACCTGGAGATTGAGGCCTACTTTGTGAGCTTTGAAACGGGCTAACAACCCGTCTTGGATGCTGCTAGAAGGCGGGATTTAATGATACCGCCTCGAGGCAAACACTGGCGGGGGTCTGGTCCAGCTGAGCCTGGAAGCAGACGGATATCTCTGGGGATTGATATGCTCAATGATTTTTGAAGCCTCTACTCTGGGCTTAGAAATTTACAATTGGCCTGGCTTGGTTGATACTCAGAAGCAAGGTTCCAGATGATCCGCCCTGGATTGAGCGCCGGTGGGTGTCGTGTGTCCAGATGACCCGGAGGGGGTTGAGAGCTCTGATGAGTGGTATACACCCGGAGTTTGAAGCCCCCACTGTGTGCTTAGAAACGGACGGACAGCCTCGCCTGGGTGATTCTGGGTCATGTTCGACGCGATGTCGCCTTAAGTCTAGCACTGGTGGGTGTCGGGTTTAGACGAACCCGGAGAAGAGCTGAGATCTCCAGGGGTGAATTACAGCTGGAGATTGGATGCTGCTCGAGAGCGGGACTTCTTGATACCGCCTCGAGTCAAACACTGACGGATGTGGTCCAGACCAACTATGAGTGAGGTTATCTCTCTTTGAGCTTCGAAACGAGCAAGCGACTTCACTCAGATGGCAGTACACCTGCCAGACAAACTTTCACCCTCAAGAAAAGATCGACTCCCTCAGGAAGCGGGAACTGATAGGTGAAATTTAAGTAATTATACCTGAGCCACAATAGACCTAATGTCGCGGTGAAGGGACTGTAATAGCAGACGCACAATGAATCTAATCTAATCTAGTCCACAAGGTTTGCAAAACTTGTCTCGAAAAATAAAGAGTGCGGTTCCTTGTCTCTTTCTAAGAAAAAGAAGTGTCTATTAACATAGATCCGCCAAGGCACCGTTTTCGTGATACAGGGTGTGAAAAACATATTTATATTTAGTTTTTTGACGATATCTCAGAAACCGTTTGAGACAAAACATTCTGATTTTGTACACATGTTATCACTAACATTATATACCCTATCAGCGCCAATTTAATTAATTACATTTGCCAGTGACGGAGATATTAGGGATGCGTGAGGTTTTTGCCCCAAATGTCACTGTGGAAATTACCATTTCAAAAGCCTATTTTTAACCGATAATATTTTCTACACAAAAAAAGGTACTCTAGATGAAATGCGCTAACGTAAACGGTTTTCGAGAAAAATTACATTGTTTCATAAGAAACATGGAAATAATTATCACGTTTTGTTGATGACAAAACATTGTTTTGATCAAATCATCTGCTGCCACTCTGGCGAGCACGATCACCTAGGCATCGTTCGGCATCTCCCGGCACAATTCGTATATGCATTTTATTTATGGCGTTGCCGATGAAAATGCAGCCAGAGCTGTACGAATTTATCATGAAACGTTTCCAAACCGGCAGGTACCAAATGAAAGAACATTTATTCGTATTCATGAACATTAACCTCATACTGGAAGTTTTCATAAAAGAGCTACTGGTAATGGGCGACCTAATCAGCTTCCTCCACAAATGCGAAAAGCTGTTCTTCAAGCAATTGAAGCAACTCCGACAACAAGCACTAGAAAAAGAGCCTTAAACCTAAACCTTAGTCACGTTACAGTGTGGAGGGTAGTGGCGTGCGGTCCATGGAAGCAAGGGAAGCATTGCTTCCCTTAAAATAACCACTACATACCTAAACCGCATTATTTAAAATCCCTTTTGTATTTTAAATATTAAATTTCAAACTCTGAAACTAATTTAATTATTACAATTTTTATTTCGCAAGCTCATACACATAATTATTTATTATGCATCATACTGTATTTGTATATACGCTCCTATCAAGGACGTCGTCCCAGTAAGTGCGCCAGCGAACAGCACGAGTGATTGCAATGACTTCGGTTAAATACACGTAGTCAGCAGGCAACTTTATAAGAAACCCTAGCTCGACGGATGTACGCGTATTTTTAGAACGTGTTGTACTAGGAAGACCCGGTGCACGTACAACGTGAATGTCTGTGATTATTTCGTAGACATAAGCAGTTGACTAAGTTAAATACATTGGCATTTTATGATTAATAATATGGCTGCAAGTAGATCAGCTTTCAACAGCGGCGTCGTTGGGTGTGGGGATTTACAAACTTTACCAAACAAGTGGTAATAATAACTGTGATTGTATTGTGTGTGTTTTGATAACCAAAGGATTTTCAGCTGTACCATTTGCTTAAAAACGTGCTATTATTAATAAAGGTAGGCCGAAACCTGCTGTAAAAAACTTAAATCCAAGAATTAAAACATGTACTCGACATTTCAGCGCGGCAAAAACTTATAAACAATATGAATGGTTAAGGGGTTGTGAAAACAGGAATAAACTGTTTTGTTGGCCTGGTAGTCTATTTGTGACTGAAAAGGGGTTGTGGAATAAAAGTGGGTTTTCCGACTTGAATAATCTACGTAAAGTAGTAAAAAGACATGTTATGTCTAAGGCGCATTTACAGACCATTTTAAAATTAAGTGTCTTTGGAAAAACGCGAATTGAATACGCCGTTGACAAGCAGATAGAAATTAGTCATCACCAACACAATGAACTGGTTGATAAAAACAGAAACATATTAAAAAGACTTATTGATGTTTGTTTTCTTGGTCAGCATGAATTGGGGTTCAGGAGTTATGACGAAACAACTACATCTGCAAATAGAGGAAACTTTCAAGACCTAGTTTATTTAATAGCCAAATACGACATTTGTTTAAAAAATCACTTGGAACAGTCTAATGTTTTTTGCGGGACATCAAATCGCATTCAGAATGACTTAATTGCGGCTGCTGCCACTATTATTTTGAACAGAATTAAATCTGAAATTAAACAGACTCGTTTCATTGCTGATGTTCTAGATGAAACAACCGATGTAACTAATTTAGTCAACTATCTGTAGTAATACGTTACGTAAAAATGGATGGGAGTGTACAAGAAAGATTTTTAGGCTTTAAAAATGTGACAGAAGATCGTACCGCAAACGCTCTATATAAAATTGTGCTTAATATTCTGAAAGATATTGAGGAGGCTGACAATAAATTAATTGCCCAAAGCTACGATAGGGCTGCGGTTATGGCCGGACATTTAAGAGGTCTTCAAGCTAAAGTGCGGGAAACGTTCTCCAGTGCTCTATTTGTACACTGTTGTGCTCATAAATTAAATCTAATTTTATCCCAATCTATATATCATATTAAAGAATGTAAAGTGTTTTTTGCTACCTTAAGTAGAATGAATTTGATAAGTTCTGGGAAAAAACAATTGAATTAGGAGAAGTGGAGCCACGAAGAAAGCGTCTGCGCACTGATAATGTGGGAGACCTTCAAACTTCTTACCGCCGTCTTTTCTACGAAATCATAGATCAGATTCAGCAGCAAATTAACTGCAGATTTGATCATCTTAGTGACCTGAAATTTCTTGAATTGTGTAATTTTGGATGATTTAAAGGGATACCTTTCCCAGAAGATTCATTCAAATCATTATTTCACCACCATGGACATTCTTTTGACAAAACCGTATTACGATCAGAACTTACAGTCATTTATGAAACCGATGTTATAGGCACAAAAACTAACGCGAGTGAACTTTTAACTTTCTTAAAACAATCAAAATTGGAAAATGCATATTCTGAACTGTTCAAATTATGTGAATTAGTATTAACAATTCCTGCTACTAGTGCATCTTTAGAACGAAATTTTTTTACATTGAAACGTATCAAGAGTTTTGTTAGGAATTCAACAGGACAGAAAAGACTTTCCCAAATTTCAATTTTGTCAGTTGAAAATAAACTCGTCCAGTAAATGTCCCAGAATCCACAGTTTTATGACGACATTATTAAAATTTGCCAAAAACGACAGAAGAATTGAGTTACACTACAAATAGGTAAGCTTCTGAGAATTGCTTCCCTTATTTGAAATGTCACCGCACGCCCCTGGTGAAGGGCATTGAAAAGCTAGATGATATATCCTTATCACAAATAGAATACAAGCCCTTTTACCAAAGGATTTTCCACAAAGATTGGCCCACACTGAAACAATCGATTATTTTTAATTCCTTGTTCAAAAGTGTCTTAATAATGGCTTTGTTGCAAATATCTGGCTTTAATATTTTCGAGAAAATTGGAAAAACCGAAAATGAGAAATTTTGCCTTTTTAAAATTTATTTCGAAAACCATGAGAGATATCTGCGTTTTCTTTTTCAAAAATGGTCAGCAGCTTTGCCCTAATTTAACAGACCTCGTATTTCTTAAGACTATCGAGTTCTCCATGGTCTGTCCGAAAAATCGGGCACCATTTATATATACAGGGTGTAAAAGAAGTGTAGAATATGCCGATATTTCGAAAACTACTAAGCATATTTTTTGACACTTGGTATATTTAAACTTAATATTCTGTCAACAAGGAAAAAAGTATGTGAAACCATACAGGGTGGCTCAGTAATAATACCAACATTTTAATTTCAAATGGAACACGCTGTATGTTTTTGCGTTATCTGAATTTACATCTAATTTAAGGTTTAATTGTATTTGAAGTTTTTTCCTATCTTCACTCACTACTGAAATAATGCTGCAAATTGAATCATAACTTCCACATAGCTGTTATAATCTACTCTCTCCAAACAGACATTCTCATGAAATGAACTTAAGGTCAATGACTTGACCACAAAGAAAATATTCGTATTCCTGTACCCATAAACATCTGAAACGTTATATTACTAGAGTTTTAACGAAAAAATATCAACCCAAATCACCCCTCAATTATCCCCTACCCCCTGAAGCCATCTTATCCAAAAGTAATTAAAAGCGTTCCTTTGTCGGGTGCTAACTGATTACGAAATCTGAAGATGATACCTCAAATTTTTCGTATGTTATTGGGCCTACTAACAGCCAGACGTACAGACGTACAGACCGACAGACCGACCGAACGACAGATAAAAATTTTTGTTCCAAATCAAGTTTTCTATACGTTTTGAGACTTTCTACTCAGTTTGAGCAAAAAAAATCGAAATTTCTTGCACCGATTTTTTATTTCTAGACATTCAACCCCTAATTTAATTTTAGCACAGAATACCAGATGTTGGATGAAATTGCAGTTTTTCTCATAAACAAACCCGAAAACGTTATATTACTCGAGTTTTAACGAAAAAATGTCAATTCTCACCAAATCACCCCCCATTTATCTCCTACCCCCTGGAGCGATTTTATCGAAAAACAATCCGAACCATTTGTTTGTCAGATGCTAACTGTATACGAAATGTGAAGACAATATCTCAATTCGTTATAAAGTTATCGTGGCTACAAACAGACAGACATACAGACCGACAGACAAAAAAAATTGTTCCCAAATCATATTTTCTATATGTTTTGAGACTTTCTACGACGTTTAAGCGAAAGTGTCGCCGATGCCATACTTCCACACGTTGTGACGATGTTAAAGTAAAAATCGTTGTTAAAAACAATTGTCAAAAATTGCTTATATTTCGAAAACTACGGAACATAATTTTTTGATACTTGGTATATTGATGTATTTAAGTTCAATACACTTTTGACAAGTTAAAAAGTATGTGCAACTATACAGAATGGCTGAGAAATAATACCAACTTTGTTGTTTTAAAAGGAACAGCCTATATATTTTGCAAATTCTAATAAGTATTTAAGAGATAAATTTAATGATGTAGGTTTTACGTTATTTATTCGTCTACATAAGCGGAATTATGGTATTCATATCACAATTTCAAAGTGTGTACATATCACATTACACAAAAACCAAATTAACGGTAATAAACAAGTAAAAATTTTATTTAGTTACTTTATGAGATGTTCAAAATGCTGACCATTAGTTGCTAAACAATAGCCAAGTATGTCTCTAAATTCCCGCAAGAGGTTATCAAAAGTATTCCAATCAATTCCATGACGTTCATTCCCAATCTTAATCTTCAAATAATCAATATCATCCGGCCTATGTTTGTAAATTTCACTTTTCACATCACTCCACAAATAAAAGTTCATAAGTATGAGATCTTAGGATCTTGCGGGCCACTCAATTACACCTCTTCTTCCTATTCATCGATTTGGAAATGTCTGGTTCAAACAATGACAAACTTGTGAACCAAAATGTGCGTCTTACTGAAACAAAGTGCCTCTTCAGTTTCGGTACAGGGTTTCCAATTGTGGCATAATCTGTTCATGTAACAACTGCAAATAAAATTCTGACGTGAGGTTTTCGTTCATGAAAAATGGTCCAATGATATTATGGCATATGATACCCATCTAAACGTTAACTTTCTGTGGTCTTTGCGCGTGTGCTTAAGCCACCCACCGCGGATTGTCTGATGACCAATATCTACATTTATGCCTATTGACGGTGCCATTAAATATAAATGTATCCTCATCAGAAAAGTTAACATTATTTACAAAATTGAGATCAACATTGCACCTCTCCATCACAATTTCACAAAACTCCGTTCTTCTATCAAAGTCATCCTCTAGATTCTTCCTGAAGGGAGGTATCTTTTGATTTTGAATATGTTTTTAACTGGCATGTGAGACACATTGTGTGATTGGCCCATCTGTGGAAGCGATTTACTGGGACTGTCCTGTGAATCAACTAAAACATTTATAGCCACATTATCACTAGCAGTGCTTCTTGCTTTGTCTGTTTTTAGTTTGTCTTGTAAACTTCCTGTTTCATTGACTTTCTTTGGAAGTTTGTTTACACAAGATTGGGTAATAGCAGGCCGATTAGGGTAAGCTTGATTAAATAAATCGACAACTTCCGCTTGTGTTCTCTTGCGGTTACCATATCCAACCATTATTAACACTTAATTTTTTTCTTTTTCAGTTAGAGCTACTATGTTAATTTCTGCTTACTGAGGCATACGCTTAGCTGAATGCTTAATAATATTTGACAAATACTGTTAAATTTATCATTGCAGATAAGGCACCTAGCAACATTACAAATGAAACGACTTATCTTCATAGTTTCGGTATATTCATGTGACCGAATTCAATTTAAGTACACGAATGTCTCACTGAGACGAATAAACAACTTAAAACTTACATAATTGAATTTACCTCTTAAATGCTTATTAGAATCCACAAAATATACAGGGTTGGTCAATTTAAAATAACAAAGTTGGTTTTATTTCTCAGCCATCCTGAATAATTACACATATTTTTACTTGTCAAAAGTGTATTCTACTTAGATGCATAGACATACCAAGTGTCAAAAAAATATACTCCATAATTTTCTAAATATTAAAAATTTTTGAAAATTGCTTTTAACAGCCATTTTTTCAGTAGTGAATGAAGATAGGAAAAAAACTTCGGATGCAGCAAGTGCGCTATAGTAGCGAATTTTCATAAGAATTGTACACTATCATTATACGGAATATTAGTAAAGTTAATGCTTTAAACTTACACAGACCTTGAAGATCGGTTTTAGACGTCCCAGTACCTGCACATTTAAAGAATTCTTTTAAAAGTGCTACCATCGATATCTCTCTATTATCAAAAAAATCTCGCGTTATAACTCCTTTTGAGAAAAAGGCCCACAACTCAATTTTCTGTGAAGCTAGGGAACTAAATTTTGTTATATCTCTAGATAGTGTAAGTCTCTTTCAAAGAAACTTTTATTACAAATTTCATTAAAGTTATACAGAAGATTTCCAGAAGGAAATATATTTATAAAAGTAAAGTATCTGCTAAATTATAAACATAGCAGTTATTTTTTATTATTAATCGCCAGTATGACTTCATCTTAGTCAACCTACACAAACCGGTTTTCAATATAAACTATAATAAAATTATAGTTTCGGACTCAAAGGTGACAAACTTATTTAAGCGTTATAAACAAAAATGAGATCTTGTTCAAAACGTATCAAATCTGTGCACTATTGTTTTTCCAAATGTCAAAAGAAAACATAAAAAAAACATACATTAATCGAGCTGGATTCAGTCGCGTAACCTTCTGCTTATGAGGCAGTGCGACACCTCTCAGACATCTAGGCATGCGTCAACTAACGTTTTGTTTACATGATACATTAGATCGGCTTCATGCCCGGGATATTATATTCAAAGTATACGTAACAATTAATTACAGAATTAGTATAATTACTATTGAAACACATCACACGACTGTTTCGGTCTTATACAACGTCTTATAAGTTAAGTTTAAAGAGAAAATAAACTATCTTAGAATCATTTTTATAGAGATTTGGCTTGATTTTGTTTACATTTATACTATATTAAGCGACAGCATAATATATCTATGCTGAGCTAAAACTGTATTCGAGGCCGTTCATAAAGCTACAAATATAGTGTCTTATATAACAATCACTTGGCAAATTTTTAATGTCATGTCCTCTGCCATTTTCCATAAGTGCGGACGAGATTTCACGATTGTTGGTTCGGGTAGTATGTTTTATGCCTGGTATATATTTAGTTTGGTTACCGCTAATGTATGGCTTATACATGTTGTATAAATCAATCTACGCGTGGCGCGCATTGGACTTTAACCACTAAGTCGTCTCAACGCATGCCTTTAGTATTTTATTTTTAATTTGGAAAAAAGTCTGAATATTGTGTACCAAATTACTTGAAATTTACAACATGGGTTTATTTGCACTGTTTATAACCAATTGTAATGTCTCATTCGAGTGACTCTGATACTTACAAAAATATAGCGTTTTCAAAAAGTTTTTCCCGATTTTCTACCGGAAAAACTTGAGTATAAAGGCTGATTAACGAATTCGACATCGGCTTTCGCTCAAACAAGATTTGTGGCAAGGTCGATTAAAAGCAGTTTAGTATTTTTTGAGTTATCGCTGGGATATATATATATATATATATATATATATATATATATATATATATATATATATATATATATATATATTAACGGACCTTGGTATTTGGTTCTAGGGACCCAAATTCGCGCTTACCTGAAGAAATTGTTTCACAAGCTTTTCATCGTGACCTCTCTAAAAGCGAATTTTTGTTAATGAAAATTAGCTAAAACTCAAATACAATTAGACCTTAAATTAACTGCAAATTCAGAAAACGCAAAAACATACAGGCTATTCTGTTTGAAATAAAAATGTTGGTATTACTTCTGAGTCATCCTGTATAGTTACAGATACTTTTTTACTTCTTAACAATATCAATATACCAAGTGTCAAAAAGTATGTTTAATAGTTTTCGAAAGATTGACAGGCAATATTCCACATTTTCTTACACCCTGTATATATATATATATATATATATATATATATATATATATATATATATATATATATATATATATATATATCTTTTGGAATATTGCACTACACTGTAATCACTTTTAAATATACACTTTATTTGTTTGCTGTACGTTTGTGATTTCTTATACATCCAAGAAGACAGACTATCAATGGGATCTCCACTATCAAGCATCATGACAGAAATATACATACAACAGTTTAAAGATAAAATCAACACAATCATAAAAGAGACAGACCCAAACAACAAATGGATAAGATACCTCGATGATATGTTAATAATATACGACAATCAAAAAACCTACATAGACAATATCCTCCAAAAAATAAACCAAATTACAAAAACACAAAATTTACAATAGAAAAAGAATCAAACAACACCATAAACTTTCTAGACTTAACACTAATCAGAAAAGAAAACCAGATTGAATACAAAATATACAGAAAACCCACACAGACATCACTATACCTAAACACTCACTACACCCACACACACACACAAAATGGCCGTATACAGATACTTAATAAACAGAATGCTAAATGTACCACTCCATAACGACGAACGAGAAAAGGAGTACAACATCATAATACAAATAGCAGAAAGAAATGGATACAACAAGAAAACAATAGAAAAGCTAGTAAAACAAATCAAAAACAAACAAATCAACAAAACCGAAAACAAAACACCAGAAACAAACACAAAATACACCACATTCGCTTATAACCACCACATAAAAAAAATAACACAAATACTCAAACAATATGACTTAAAAATGAGCTACAAAACCAATTACAAAATAATAAACAAAATAAATAAAAAACAAGAACTCAACCCACATGAATTAAACTGAATATATCAAATAGAATGTAACACATGCAATAAAAATATATAGGAATGACAAAAAAATCGATAGAAACAAGATTCAAGGAACATATAACAGCATTAGAGAAAATTCACATGCCTAGCTACAAATCAAACGTAGCTACACACATTCACAACACAAAACACCAAAAACCAGACATCACCAAATTACAACTAATCACACACTCCGAAGGCACAACCAATGAGAGAACAGGAAACCGACCAATAGAAGCTCACGGCGCCTGCGCCACGTACAATCGTAGGCCACACAGGAGCGATAACAGTCAGTAGCGTGCTGATGATGAACCGGGACGGTTCGAAACTGCAGTCCGCGCAAACCAATAATAAATCACAAACGTACAGCAAACAAATAACGTGTATATATATATATATATATATATATATATATATATATATATATATATATATATATATATATATATATATATATATATACATCCATAAAAATTATAATCTTTTCTACGAGAATGCACTAAAATTTAAAACGAATCCTGGTTGTGGGCTTTAGACGCGATGTCGTCGAAAGCGATTAAAAAAAAAGAATTCCCTAAAAAGATACAGAAATGAAATTCATTCAAAGAATAAGTAGGTTAGCCTCGTGATAGTGCCGCCTAAATGTTAGGCCTCATACCTGGCATTTACTTTTCAAATATCAATTAAAATAAAGTCAAACATTTAATAAGCCGATTATATATTTTGAGCTGCTTAAAGCAGAGCAAAATATCCACAATTTGCTTAATTTATTTAAGAAGTTCAATTTGTCAGATGCACTTTTAAACTTAACAATATCTGGAGGCTTTTAATTATTTCTATATTATATTCTGGTATACAGTCGGCGGAACGAAAAGTCAATTATGTAATTGCTTTTGTAGGTTCCCCTATTTTGAATACAACTTTCAATGCAATTTTAGAATGTGCAAGGGGAGAGCCTTTACAATTTGGATAATACGATTAGATGTGATTTTCGTGTTTGCAAAACTGCAAACAGAATTGACAGTTCTGTACTCATATACAAACACGTAAATACAGAGACCATCGATAAACCATTTAGAAATAGCCTGGACGCAGCAAGTGCGTTATGGTAGTGAATTTTCATAGAAATAATCTGGCACAAAATATTTTATTATAACTTTTTTTTCTTGTGACATAGAAACCTAAATTTTGGTTTGTAGTTTACTTTTTATATCGTAAACATAACTACCAAATTTGTTATCATATCTTTTTTATATTTTGAGGTAAAAAAAATTTTTAATGAAAACTCAAAATTTTTTCAGAAAACCTCGTCCGATTTTCCTGACTAACGACTTATCCAAGCCGTTTACAAAAGGAAGGTATATGCCAAATTTTATCAAAATCAGCCAATTATTTTTTGAGTTATCGGTGTGATATATATATATATATATAAAAAATTTTAAAATTCAAAAGTCATGATCTCCCATTAGTGATTTTTTTCTACGAAAATTCATTAATAGCAGAGAAAAGTCGCGTATAAACGGTGACGTTTATTTTATAAGGAGCATTTTTAAATCATATGCCGCTAACCCATTAACCCGTCTTGACTTTCGATTTTAAAAAAATCTGGATGCAGCAAGCTTGTCATGGAAACTATTACGAGGTGTGTGTTGCAGCTACCTCTAAAATCCCAATTCTTTTGAAAACGATTAATGTTATCGTCAATCGAAATGTGCCGTTCTTTATAAAAAATGTATAAACATATTATGTTACTAATCTTACTATTATTAATCTTACAAACAAGAAAATTGCAAGCATGCTTGGTATAAAAAAATTCGCTAATATTCAAAAACTTTACTCTTGATAAATACATTGATTTTTGTATATCATTACAGGTATGCCGTATTCTGTATTAGCGAATTGGAATTGGAATATTGATGTTGGGATTTTTCAAAAACTTTTTCATATATATATATATATATATATATATATATATATATATATATATATATATATACCAGCTGACTCACGGTCGATGGTAGGTTAGACGATTGCGAGGATTTTTTGAAAATTTGGTTTCTTGAGTAATTAGTTCTGTTCTATCTATCTAAAATATTTTCAGCGTTGCCGCGTATATCGAAAAGTAGCAACAACTTTGATATTTTAAATGAGACACCCTATATATTAACGCATTTTTCGTGTCACTATTGCTTTTCGATTATTTTTGTATGACACTTCCCTCTACCTCTCTCCAGCGGTTTTCGATAAATTAATTGTTTTCCTTATTTTTTGTTTAAAACATAGCTGCAATTAAATTACTGCGGTATTTGAATTCTTACGAGAGCTAAAATTTTGGATGTAGTTTACAAACGTCCTGTGCATTACTGAAGTCTAAGGGAATTTATTCTCCATTATACAGGTTCGTTCAAAATTTGTAATTTTACCAATAGATACAACAATGGTTAAAAAAAATGGAACACCGTGTATATTATTAAATATCCTGCAAGACAACTAAAGTTTCTTTCGAATGATATATCATGTTTCTATACCTAAATATTCAAGTTTCCGAAATAAAGGCAGACTTCTATAAATATCGGATTATTTTGTCATATTTTGTCATTATGCAAATTTGTTTGACAATTATTAGTGCATCAATAATAATCTGTTTGCGCGTTCTCTAACGAAATTTTGTTTTGAAATGGAACGAAATAGAAGACAATAACCATTCAAATGAAGTTTTGATGAAATTGTTTATTCTTCATGGTAAATGTCATCAAATTATAGCAAGAAACATGCAGAAGGTTCAATGAAGTGTATCCCGATTTACAACCAGTTAAACTTTAGCACTAACATTAATAACACAGCAACTGCATTTTTATAGTTTTATCATTATTAGCAGATATTTCAGCTACCGGTGTCGATTAAGCAGCTAGTAAAAAATATTATTGTATACATTTAAGTAATCGTTATTTAAATTTGAGGCTGGTATTAGCAAACGTCTAATTTGACATTATGACAAATGAAAATGACATTATAATACAACTAATGGTGTGTTTACATCTGACACTTATTTACATTATATTTATGTCAGACAGACGGTCCTATATATATATATATATATATATATATATATATATATATATATATATATATATATATATATATATATATATATATATATATATATAAAGGGTGGCGCATTGAAAACGAACCGATTTGCGTCCAGAGAATTTTTTTTAAAACGCTGAAACACGTGAACTTTAATATTGAGGGGGACATGTTTTGACATAAAACTCAACTTTGTCACATTAACCCCTTAAGGGTGGTGATAACAACCCTTATATTTTAAATAGGGAACATGAATCGAGTGTTACATCGTTTGAAAGCTCTTTCTTTTCTGAATTCAGCACACTAATTTCTTTTGGAAGTTTTATCAACTCTCTCAAAAATTATTCACAGTTGGAATTGCAAGAACGTAGTACATTCATTGTGATAAGAAATGCACTAATTAGTCAATTTTCCGTTAAAAAAAAATAAAAAACAAAACCAAACGTTCAAAAATGTTTACTCAGTTAAGTGTTCAAATTGTTGACCACCAGCTTCCATACAAAAGTACAAATTTTGTACAAAACGAGCTCTGACATTCTGGAGCATTTGTTGAGTTATTAGACGGCATTCTTCAACAATGCGTCGTCGTAATTCTTCCAGAGACTCCGGTTCTGTTGCGTAAATTCTAGTATTTAAATGGCCCCATAGAAAGAAGTCTGAAGGAGATAAATCCGGTGATCTAGAGGGCCACTCAATAGCACCTCTACGCCCAATCCATTGTCCTGGAAACTCTGTTCAAAAACTCCCTAACACGTTGTGAAAATGCGGAGGAGCTCCATCTTGTTGAAACACTAATTGATTTTCTTGATAGCGATAATCATTTTCAACAATGTCAATTAGTAGAGGGTAAACGATATCTTCTAGTAATCCCAAATACGTTTCGCCACTCAAATTGCCATCAAGAAAAATTGGCCTGATTAAACGATCTCCAAAAATGCCAGTCCAGACATTTAATTTCTGTGGAGTTTGAGTGTGGACTTCGTGAAAATTTCTTGGATTATTATCTGCCCAATAACGACAATTATGATTATTGACTGTAAAGTTAAATAAAAACGTACACTCGTCTGAAAAACAGATATTGAACAGAAAGTTCCCGTTATCAGCTATTCGTGTAGTCATAACTTCACAAAACTCCAGCCGCCGATCAAAATCATCTTCATTCAGTTGTTGTACAAGATGAATTTTATAGGGGTGAAATTTATGATGCTTCAATATTCGCTGAATAGTTCTTCTTTTGATGTTTGAAACAGTGGCCAATTTTGTCGTGCCCGAAGGGTCTGCAGCAATTTGTCCTAAAACTTGAATCTCAGTAGTCTCATTTCTAACCGAAAATTCACGTGCAGGATCCCGTTTTTTTGTTGGCTACTGAGTCACTTTTTCGAAACTTTGCAACTAACTCCAAAATGTATTTTCTGTTAACATGTCTGTTCAGATGGCGTTCATTAAACAATTTTGCAGTAGGGTTGGCACAGTCATCGTTTTTGAAAAAAGAGTAATTATTTCAACTATTTCTTCTACAGAATACACCATTGTGAAATTAATTTTCATTAGTACTATCAAGTATCAAACCGACCGATAAACTGAAATAATAAACCGCATTTGTCTCATTCCGATAAGAAATGTTCTGATAGTCAATTTTTTGTTTACAAATCAACAAAACATTGACTATCAGCACATTTCTTATCGGAATGAGTGAAATGCGTTTTTGCAACTCCAACTGTGAATAATTTTTAACGAGTGTACAAAACTTCCAAAAAAAATAGTATGCTGAATTCAGAAAAGAAAGAGCTTTCAAATGCTGTAACACTCGACCCATGATCCCTATTTAAAATATAAGTGTTGTTATCACCACCCTTAAGGGGTTGATGTGACAAAGTTGAGTTTTATGTCAAAACATGTCCCTTAATATCAAATTGACGTGTTTCACCCTTTCTTAAAAGAAAATTTCTCTGGACGCAAATCCGTCTGTTTCGTTTTCAATGCGCCATCCTATATATAAATGTAAACGCTAGGGAATTTTAGAATATAGAATACATTTTAATTCTAGTGATGACCTAAAGATCATGAGAGATTGGTAGATCGAAATTTGCAGGTACTAAATAGAGTTACGGATTACTGATAAAATTCACTTTTATAAAAAAATTATTCATTAGCAAAAGTTATGAATGTTTAAAATGTTTGCATGTACGCAAGGTTTAACTACATGAAATTTATAAACTTCTAACAACCCCAGTAAAAAACAACATCATCTTCCAATAATAATTATAACGGCCATTGTTATATTTTTATCTACGGTTTATTAAAATAGCAGATCAGGAGATACGCTCACAGGTTACATAAAATATCAGATCAGCAGATACGCTCACAGGTTACATCATATGACTTTGTTAAATTTCAAATTTAGATATTTCATTACGAAATTTGAAGTGATGTCGAGGATTATTATTTTTAATTTTGAATAACTTTGTTTTTCTTTAATAAAAGGGCTTGAAAATTCGTAGCCAGACATGTCTATCTATTTTCTTTTGGTGAATTTCCTTTAAAAAATTCACTAGTGAGGAAATCTCTGTATATATATATATATATATATATATATATATATATATATATATATATATATATATATATATATATATATATATATATAAGAGATCAAACCGATAACTCAAAAAATAATAGAGAGATTTTGATAAAATTTGGTACGTGCCTTCCTGTTGCAAGTGGCTAGGATGAGTTAGTCAGCCAGGAAGATCGGACGAGTTTTCCCTGGAAAACTTTAAGTTTTTGTTGAGAAAATTTTTGTATCTCCGAAAATAACAAAGCTATGGCAACCAAATTTGGTACTTAGGTTTACACTGTTAAACAAGTTCCCCCACGTGCCAAAATTCAGATCTCTAAGTTGAAAGGAAAAAAATTATAGACATTTAAAAAATATTTTCGGGTGGCACTGATGACCAGAGAAGTGCACAAAACCAAAGTATTTTATGTGGATAACAAGATATATTGTATATTACAGACAAAGACTTGGTTTTCTTGGCGCAACATTTTATGATTTTTCTTCTTAAAATATCAAAGTCGCCATTTAAAACGTCAAAATTTGTTATTTGTAGACAGAGAACCTGAAATAAATACGGGCTATGTAAAGCAAATGTCATAATAAATTTATTTCGCAAAGTCTTAGCTTACAGCTTCAACCATCATTGTCCTCCATTTTACTAAAATATTTGCAGAAAATTAATTTTAAATAGACCCCTTCTCTGATGATTTGGCAGTAGTTTCCATTATAGAGTTTGTGGTTTAATAGCCCATACTTTTTCTCGAATTTTCGTAGAAAAAAAAATCGTTATTGGGAAGACCGCGACGTTATTTTTTTTTTAATATTTCTTCAAAGGAGTGCCAACTAGGCTCCTCCGGGGTCAACTTCAGTTTTTACATATTTAGGTATATGTGCATTTGTGCATTTTTACTATAAAGCTCAATATATCCGTTATTATACAAGATACATGAAAATATTATAAAAGTTGTTTATAGGGTGCTTTGATCTGCATCTCATGAAATTATGTTGACAATCACAGGTTGTCCCATAAGTCGTTGGTCATACAAGATTTCTTTTTTTTTAATGTAACAGCCCATTTATTGTAGTGTTATTGCATTTTCCATCCAATTTTAATGCATGCTTGTAAGGAGAAAACATTTATATAGCCCATCGTTTTTAAGTTTTCAATTCTTTTGCAACTTTTTACATTTTGGAACATATCAAAAATTGTGATACAACGTTTTTCCCAATAGAAATCTAAGTCCCATGAAAATGACGCATTTATGGAGGTTTTTAATTATCTTTACCAATAGATAGGAGAGTCTCAGGAAAGTGGCGCATTCAGAGAGGTTTTCGTTTAATATTAGTTGTCGAAAAAATCGAGATGCCGTATACAGGGCGCTCTCAAATAGTAACTGAATTTGGAAAAATTCGAACTGTCGTAACTCAGTTTTTTCAAATTCAACAACACCCTATACCTACTGACTCTAGTTTTGGAAATATTTTTTTGCATTTTCCTATTTATTAAACATAGTTATAGATTAGGTAAATAATTTGAATTTTATGTATTCTTTAGGCAAATTTTTTGTACAAAAAAAAATAGCTAGTCAATTTTCGCAGAAAAAATTTTTCTGTAGAAATCATTGTTTGTAAGATTTTTGTGACATTTTGTTTAATAAGTCCTTGTAAAAAATTATTTTCGTGAAAAAAATTCGAAATTTTCATGTAAATTTTTTTGGGAGTCGCGTCGAAAAGCTTCTTATGAACAATTATATCTTACTAGGTGGATAAATAGCTTGAACAGGTTCGTTGGCCAGAAAAATCAGACCAGTTTTTTGGGGAACATCTTAAGTTTATTTTCGGAAAATATATGTACATTTTCAAATAATAATTTAATGTTGATGGAATATAGTACATTGTTTTTACTATAGAGATTATAATGGTAAATAAATTTAATGCCTGCTTTCATTAAAAATATTAAAAACATTTTAATGAAAATTCACTACTAAGACGCACTTGCTGCGTCCAAACTTTTTAACTTGTTAGTTTTCCTTTTAATCTCTTAAACACTTTCAATGACATGGCGTTTAGAAAATAATTTTGGATTTTTCTTTAAGAAAAATTGAGCGTTAAGATCTGATGAACGAACTCATCCAAGCCATTAACAAAATAAATAGAATCCCCAAATTTGATTCAAATCAGTGAAGTATTTTTTGAGTTATCGGTTAGATACACACACATGTATATATATATATATATATATATATATATATATATATATATATATATATATATATATATATATATATATATATATATATATATATATATATATATATATATATATATATATACTTCTCTATTAGTGAATTTTCTTAATAAAAATGTTCTAAAATGAGTCTACGTAGCCTCTGCTAAATATGTTGTAACAATGTGAATAACTTGTGTATTACATTTTACACATTGTAATGCGATTTCTAGCAATAAGAATTCAGTAAATTGAACACGCGATGCAACATACAGAAATTACTATCATGATAGACATACCGTGGAAAAGCAAACTAACTTCTTTCAACTTTCAATGTGTATATTATTATATCTTTTATTTGGCACGCAAGGAGCACAAACAATAATAATTTGATTCTAAATAGCAATATTTTACGTTAAATAATACTTAGAATGCTAACTTACAATGCAAAGGTTCTTTTAATACCTTTCTTATACTTATACTTTCTTGCACTAGAAAAGCCTACCCATTCAAGAATATGCAACCTCAAGGAATTGAATCAAATGTGACTGGGTGCTTAATTCTCTCTCTCTCTCTCTCTCTCTCTTTCTCTCTTTCCGTCTGGTAAAAAAATGCTATAACAAAAGCCTTTTATAAATGAAAATTTGGGATTTTTTAATGATAAATTATACATCTAAATACAGACATAGGGACACTTTCTGTGCAACGGTTTTACCAAGTTATGCCAATAAGTAACAATCTGACCTGCTATTTAAGCTGAATTAAAACTCGTAAAAGTCCTCTTACCCTTATTAGTTAATTTTTTCTACAAAATTTCTCTAAAAATTGATTGGAATTACATAGTCTTATCATATAACGTGAAAATAGCATAAAAGAGGTTTTAGTCACCACTAAGATTTAAACCTGCATAAAAATACGATTACTTGTTGATACAATAGTCGCTTTTACCACTTGGACAATGTTACGCTCGACTTTTATGTCGGCTTGCATTTTTACGACACGAGGCATATGCATTAACAACTGTTGGTATTTCTTTTCAAATTCTACTGGTCTTTCTTGTTTTGGATTTGAAATGCCCAAATAATTGTGGTTTAAAGTCGATGTACGGTATTTATGAAAATTCGTTGCAGAGTAAACACCGCTCTGACTCCTCGCTAAAGGTGTTTACAAAATTATAAATTACTTCAATAATATCTAACAGTGTAAAATGCGCTGCCAAAATATCCCCTTACAATAAAGATAATATTTCTCACTTAATAATGTGTGCCTCAGATAAATACGCCATTAAATGGGGATGATTTATGACAGATTTCGTGACCAAAATGCCGACAATAAAAATCCGTTGGCTGAGTTTTTGCAAATAAGTTTTTATTCCTAGCCGTTAAGGAACAGCGGTTGGAGACAGCGATATCGAGACGGGCTATATACGTGCTCTTTTCAATACCAGTAGATAGGGCAGCACCTGGGACCATCCCCTCCACTTTTTTTCTGCGCATGCGCGCGTCATGCGCATGCGCTGACCTGTGACAGTTGACAGCTGACCTGTCAGTTTTGACAGGTGTCAAATGTCACTGACCTGTCAGGTGTCAAATGTCAGCTGTCACCTGACCTGTCCGTGTTGACAGATGTCAAATGTCACCTAACCTGTCATATGTCACATCTGTCACAAGCATTCCAAGATGGCTGACCTGTAATAGACAGCTGCAACCTCTGGTTCTCTATGGAACTGCCCTGAGATGACGTCACAAGCGTTCCAAGATGTCTGACCTGTGTGTCCATAGATATCTACAAGTCAGGTTAGGTACTAACTGTCTTATGTCTGACCTGTGATGACGTCACAAGCGTTCCAAGATGTCTGACCTGTGTGTGTCCATAGATATCTACAAGTCAGGTTAGGTTATAAATGTCTTATGTCTGACCTGTGATGACGTCACAAGCGTTCCAAGATGTCTGACCTGTGTGTCCATAGATATCTACAAGTCAGGTCTCCATGTATGTGTTTGTCGAAAACCATTTGTCTGATTGTTTATTGAGGTTATGTTCACACACGTGTTGATTACCATTCATCTGTTTGTTTATTAAGGTTATGTTTGTATTTGTTATGTCGTCAACGTGCTATCTGTTTGTTTATTAAGGTTATGTATGTATTTGTTTATTAAGGTTATGTATGTATTTGTTTATTAAGGTTATGTTCACACACGTGTTGATTACCAATCATCTGATTGTTTATTAAGGTTATGTTTGTATTTGTTTATTAAGGACAGCTGTCTGTTGTTTATTGTGTTGTTAAGGTGTATTGAAGTTTGTTAGGGTATTTCGTTTTTGGCGGGAAATTTGAATTTATTCGAAAATTTGCGTCTGTTATGTCCAGAGATCTCTCTCCCCCTCGAAGAAGGGAACATTCTATTTGTAAAGTTGTAGAGTGGAAGAATATTCCCTTCTTTAAGGGGAGAGATCTGTTGGACACAGTCATTCGGTTTAGCACACACACATACATATATGAGGAAGATATATTGAGCGGGTAATTTGAAATTTGATTTTAATTTGAAATATGATTTTTGAAAGAAAAGCATTCGCCTGAAATTAGATTTGAATTAGATTCGAACCCCGACCATACAGCTTACTAAGATATGCAAACGTCCCTAAACCGATTATGCTATCACACGGTGAAAGTTTGTTCGCAGTGGTATATATAAAACAAAAACCTGTTACATAAAACGAGTTTATCAGGCTGCTGAGTGTGTGTGGGCAGGGGTGGTATCTCTATTACATTCCAATTTGAATATATAATAGGTACGGTAATTTTTTAAAAACAATTGTATATTTATATTTTATAGTAAAAGATATTTTATAGTAAAAGATATTTAAAGACGTTCCAATTTACATATCTAATATAAAATTCTAAAAACAAAAACGTTTGAAGCAAAACTATCAATAACAAAAGCCTGGACGCAGCAAGTGCGTTATGGTAGTGAATTTTCATAGAAATGATCGGGCACAAAATATTTTATTATAACTTTTTTTTCTTGTAACATAGAAATCTAAATTTTGGTGTATAGTTTACTTTTTATATTGTTAACCTATCTACCAAATTTGGTTATCATAGATTTTTTATTTTTTAAGATAAAATTTTTTTTTAAATGAAAACTCAAAATTTTCCATAAAAACCTGGTCCGATTTTTTTGATTAACAAACTTGTCAAAGTCATTTATAAAAGGAAGGTACATAGCAAATTTTATTAAAATCAGCCTATTATTCTTTGAGATAAAAATTATTTTCGAATAAAAACTCAAAATTTTCCCGGAAAACCTCGTCCGATTTTCCTGACTAACAAACTTGTCAAAGCCATTTACAAAAGAAAGGTACATGCCAAATTTTATTAAAATCGGATAATCACTTTTTGAGATAAGAATTTTTTTCGAATGAAAACTCAAAATTTTCCCGGAAAACCTCGTCCGATTTTCCTGACTAACGAACTTATCCAAGCCATTTACAAAAGACAGGTACATGCCAAATTTTATCAAAATCGGCCAATTATTTTTTGAGTTATCGGTGTGATACATACATATATATATATATATATATATATATATATATATATATATATATATATATATATATATATATATATATATATATATATATATATATATAAATATATATATATAAATATATATATATATATATATATAAACATATAAAAATTGAAACTGGCCCCGGATATGGGTTCTAGGGGTCCTAGATCGCGCTCATTTGAAGAAATTTTTTTAAAATTCAAAAGTCGAGATCTCCTCATTAGTGAATTTTTTCTAAGAAAATTCACTAAAACGTATTTACATCTAGATATGTTAATGAATTTGTTTAATGGGGTAATAAAACTGGAGACCTGGTTTTATGTATGCGTGTTTGTTTATGTTAGTGTTTTATATCACAGTGAATCTGTATTTATATAGGGAGTGATCAAAAAACACAAGTAACAAAACTCGATTTAAAACAAGAAAACTAAACTTTGATATACGAGGATTGTTTGATAAGTATTGTTTGTATGCAAACATAAATAATATAATAGTATACTTACATACAGCAAGAGACGTCATACATGTTTCACGGTTTAACACACACTGACGTCTGTTGAGGTCTTGAATGGGGGCCCTTATAGAAATAACACAGTTGTTTAATGACATCCACTTGAACCAAACAAAACATATAGACGCTGTTGTTGATTGTTAACACACACACACACACGTCATGACAGCTCGAAGTCTTTGCTTAGACTGACAGAGCTGTGTAATAAAAGACAGACAGACAATTGATTGCCCAACAAGTATCATATAGAACCTTGTTTGAGCTTGTACAGCTGTTTAACAAACACGTCATGACAGCTCGAAGTCTTTGCTTAGACTGACAGACAGAAAGGGGTTAATAAAAATGCAACAAAATAAAAATAAAACAACTGTTTTACATACAATAAAAATTTATTAGGATTAATTAAGTTGTACATATTGATACATAAATGACATACTATTATTACATAATGGCTCTAACGATGCCCGTTAGAGGTTTATATTCCATTACACTGTCATGAATAACCAAACAATAAACACGCGTATTTTTTGGGAAGTTGGCGTGACTCATAAACTCCACCTTAATGTCCACCGTTGAAGACTTGATTGACTCGTTCTGGTGCTGACAGTCAATCACAAATAGAGCTCTGTCTTTAAACTCGTCATAATTCAAGATAGGCTCCGACATGTTTTTATAACAGAAGCTTTTTTGAAAATCTGTATACATGTTATAGGCTTCTGCATATTTCGATTTCTCAAAATCCATATTCATAGATTCATAAGGGTAGCATTCTGAATTTAGAAACACTCGAAGGTCCAACATACCAATGTTATCGAAATAGTCTGACCTCTTCTTCACGTTATCCTTACGATCTGTTTGAAATGCTATAATCACATATCGAGGTCTTTCCAAGTTGGTTGCAGTTTTAACAGCCCACACATCTCTGTTGATATCTCTGAGTGCTGGTAACTCATATATGTCCCATTTGCGGTATGCGAGAAATATAGAGGTGTCTTTGGCTATTTTATCCATCAGTTCCAATTTCATTTTATCATTGGGAAATACATGTTTTACCTTTAAAAACATATTGGTTACGGTAATTTTTGCTCGTGCCGTACCTGTGCTGTAATAGCCGTTGGAATCGTTTCGAGCTCTTGTAAAGCGGAAAGTATGTTTGCTACAGAGAACTCCTTTGAAATGATGAAAGAAACTGAAGAGGAACCAGACAGGTATGAGCATGTGAAACTTGTTATCATTTAAGGTGATGTGCTCCGACGACACATTCAGTCCGGCGTTGCTAAGAGATTGGGCTTCATTCTTACTGAACGATAGCAGACTTTTGATGATGGTTGTGGTGTATGGGTCTCGCACTCGTTCCACTTCCTTGTTATTTAACTCATAGGTCATTGATTCGAACAGAGCTGCTCCTCCATTATTTGACAGATAACAAGCACCAGTGGCATTTTGGATTGCTACAGGTTCCAGAGCACCTTCGATTATTAGAGCTGACTCGGCCAGACATACGAACGCATCTTGTTGGTTGATGGCTATTTCAATTTCATCGCTGTTACCAAACGATTTAGTTGGTGAATAGTAAGAGCGCAGCTCTTCTCGATCGATGCCATCATCAAACACGGGTTCTTTGAATATTTCTAGTTTTGACGACATGATAACCCAGGCTTTGCAGGAACTCAATATTATCGGGACGAAGCGTACCCTTTGACGTGTCTGACTCAACTGAATTTGTTGTGGTAGATGCACTTGCTTTTATATCCTTAAAGACCAACATACTAAGCAACTTTTATAAGTTTCAAGCGAACAGACACCTCTTCACCTTGAAAGTTGACAGGAACTGAATCTTGGTCGACGATGTCGATGCTTATATTGGAAATCTCTTGCTTGTTCACCGGCAAGTAAATTAAATTTTTAGGTTCTATGTCGATTGCGTAGCCAGGATCAACCATCGGAGCAAACTCATACAGCGTATGTGAGGGTTGTCCGTTATAATAGGAACCAGACACAATATTGGTTTCGATGCGAATCTGTCTAACATCCACTATTTCAACAGGTAAATCAGATTCATAAAAGGTGTCCGGCTGAAGAACTTGTTTTGAAAAGCCCAACATTCGCCCAATCGAACCATCAAATTCAAAACTGACATTTGTATAACACTTTAGTCTACATTTGATGGTGTTCGGATTAGGTCTCAGAATCAGAGCCTGTTGCTTTTGTTCGTGTGTTGCTGTAGCACCAACAAGTTCATTTTGAAGTAACTCTTCCAAGTGTGTTATTTCATAAGCACCGGTGGGTATCGTGATGGTTCGCCAACCGGTTCCTTCTTTTACATGAAATTTGTTTTTACCTTCATAGATGTTGGGTATGTTGTTGTAGGTGTGAAAGCCTATCAAGGCAACAGCATAATTACCATCCAAAACAATTGGTGGATGGTAGTCTGACGACAGATGGGAGCTGCGATCTTTCAACACAAAGGTGTGCGCCATGACTGATACACACAGGCTACTGTTTGAGTCTTTTATTGCAATGGTTTTTGCAGATACAACCCATAACCGGAGCGCTGTTTCTTGAGATACATGCCTTTGCCCAGTCTCTTGCATTTTGGCTTAAATTTCAAGCCACTCCCTCTCCTCCCATCGCGATGGCTTCCATTGTTTTGTTGTGCCGTTCTTCCTCCTCTAGTTTCTGTTTCGCAGACTTGGCATCGTTCACGGCTTTGGCAATACCTGCAGCACCACCACCCAGAGCTCCTAGTGCTGACAGCCCACCAAATATCAGAGGCAACAGCGGAAGGAAGCCTCCACTTTTAGGTATTGGAATAACTCGAGGTTTCTGCACATTTTTACGTCCACCAATGTTTCTAACGATTGTATGAGCTATATCAAATACGGCGTTCGCTGTTGGAATAAGATTTCTATCTTTTATAACTTCCTCAATCAGACTTAGTATGTTTTTAAAGGGAACCTTCTTCTTTGGCTTCGAGTTGATTACATAAAACCCCTCATCAAGTTTTCTGTTAACTTTCATGGTGTTTGTAACGCCCCCGCAACGTTTCAGCAAAACCTGTATCTGTCTTTGTTAATAACAACCCTCACTCTGTGACACCAACATGCATACTGACTGGGTGTCTCACTTGCATTCATATATATACACACCCAAATAAAATATAGTTTAGTTTAAGTTAAGATGCGTACCAGCAAACACGCTTCTGCCTTACCCATTACAAATATAGACGATGTTGTTACGGACACAGCTCAACAACAACTGAGGCATGGTCCTCTCTTTCCAAACACCGTTCGCTGTATCATATGTGGTCCGAGTGGGTGTGGTAAAACTAATGTCATGCTGAGTTTGTTGTTTGAAGCAAACGGTTTAAAATTTGATAACGTGTATGTGTATTCAAAGTCTCTGTATCAACCGAAATACAAGATGTTAAAGGAGGTGATGAATGCCACAAAAGGTGTTGGTTACTATCCTTATCGAGAAAACGATGAAATATTAGATCCGGAAGATGCCAAGGACAACTCTGTGTTTATATTTGACGATGTAGCTTGTGACAAACAAGATAAAATAAGAGCATACTTCAGTATGGGCAGACATAAGAATATTGATTCATTCTATCTCTGTCAAACATATACACGAATACCCAAACATCTGGTACGTGACAACACCAATGTTATTGTGTTATTCAAGCAAGATGAAACCAATTTAAAACATGTGTACGACGATCATGTAACCACCGATATGGACTTTAAACAATTTAAAACTATCTGCTACCAATGCTGGAAAGATAATAAGTATGGTGTGTTGGTGATTGTGAAGGAAAACGATGTATACAAAGGTCGCTATAGAAAAGGATTCGATAGATATATATTATTCTAACAATGATAGACAGGGCAGTCAGCTGTCTAACACAGGTGTCTAACACAGCTGTCATACAGGTGTCTAACACAGCTGTCTAACACACAGCTGTCATACAGCTGTCTAACACACAGCTGTCTAACACACAGCTGTCTAACACACAGCTGTCTAACACACAGCTGTCTAACACACAGCTGTCTAACACACAGCTGTCTAACAGACAGCTGTCTAACACACAGCTGTCTAACAGACAGCTGTCTAACACACAGCTGTCTAACACACAGCTGTCTAACAGACAGCTGTCTAACACACAGCTGTCTAACACACAGCTGTCTAACACACAGCTGTCTAACACACAGCTGTCTAACACACAGCTGTCTAACACAGCTGTCTAACACAGCTGTCTAACAAGACAGACGGATATCGTGATAAATAAGAAGGCATGTACCGTGACGGAGTCAGTATATGTTAAACCACCACACAACCTGTATCGCTCAAACAAATGATTAGACCGGCTGGTAACACCAAACAGTTGTAGCACAATGGAAGTGTTGGGTAAGGAAGAGCGAAAAGTTAAGAAAAGGATTTTACAACTTGCTGACAATATTCGAAAAAAACATTTAATGCTTAAACTTAACAGAGCTGAGAATGATGATGCTCTGCAACGTTTATATAAACCACTTGTTGAGCCCCTAAGTGAAATATCTAAAAACACAGCAGCACTGCAGCAGCAGCAGCAGCAGCCCCAGCAACAACCAAAGGCTGAACAAATCAAAGACGAAGTCGATATACCAGAAACGAAACCCCAAGTACAGTTCCTTAAAGACCATGAAGTTTTTGAAGCTGAACCAAGGGAAGAGGCTGAGGAGACAAGTTCCGATGAGGATATCCCAACATTTGAAGAGCTTGAGGCCGACCTACAAACTGTCACAACCAACCCTGCATATCAAGAATTTTTGGAGCAATATCCTGACCGAGTTCGATATTATCTAGACAAGTATTTTACTGAACCACCAAGGCTCGGTACCATTGATCAAACGTATGGTGCCCGCTACGCTAAAGATACCGGTAGCTGGAGTCTTGGTAACAAACACTTAGACTTTACCGATGCTGAGATTCAACTGGGCCAAAGGAGATACCCGCAAACACAAGGTTTGCTAGAATTGATATTTATGAAAAGACCCCGGGGGTATACTTATGACGATCTTCAACACTATAGAGATATTCTAGAAGCAACTAGTGTTCATAAAATGAACTATGATCCTAACGCCCGAACCAAGGGTTGTTCCTCTGAAAAGTATCTGACTCTAATAAAACCAGTGATAAATCCACGAGGTCGTAGATCCTCAACTCCTCAAGGTTTTGGTTACACCTACGAGCAAGACGATGACGACAGCAACGTCAGACATCTTAACAAAAAACAAAAGACTGAACTTAAAACTCACAGTGATAAGAGCAGCGAAGGCAACGGCATGAACCCTAACAACAACATCAGCACCAACAACTATATGATACAAAATAACAAACAAATAGCCTATGTGTATTGGAATGACATAAACGAGTTGGTTGACAGACTTAGACTTTTAGTGGCTTCCCAAGTTGCAGGTAATAATGCTCATAACAACGAAATTCAGTCAATCTTGGAAGAACTAAAAGAAGCTAGTGTTATCACCTAGTAAGCCCACAGCCATGAAGAGGCACCAACGACAACAACAACAACAGCACCAACGCAACACTGAACCATCTTATGTTAATAATTCTATAAATGTATTCCAAGAATTTACATACTTGTACTTAGAATCAAATAAAAGTCTTTGTTAAAATTACTGTGTTTTTATTTTGTAATACAATTAAAAAGTATGTCTTAAAGCAATAATATCCTGAACAAACTTATCTTGTGGTACATCGGCTATATGTAGGTTGTTTCTATGTGCTGTAAGGTATTTCACTTCAGTCTTTATTCTGTTAAAGAGATTTACTGAATTTGGATCGTACAGCTTGTTTAGGATCACTTGGGCGTTGGGGTGTTTATTTTTAAAGTTCCTCACAGCCCTGGGGAAACTTTTCTTTTGTGTTCTTACAGCATGATATGGATAGGGGGCGCCTGTCTCGTTTCTTGCAAGTAAACCAAACACACTTATTTTTCTCCGTTTACTTGGTTTTAGGGGGTTGTATCTTCAATATGTTCTGTGACTTTAGCGTTTGTTTGTCGCACAAGCTGTACCTCATCATTTATACCCCGGTAATTTCACTTTACTAACCTATGGCTTGTCCTTTTTGATTTCTGATCAAATTCGTTTAGGAAAAAAAATCAAAACATAATTCGATTGCACTTATCATAGAACTGAATGGATATCCAGCAAGTCAGATGTAATAGCAAATCTTTACACACATATGTACCAGATATCAAATTGTTTTCAGCATCTGTTCCATCAAAGTCCACCACATATGTAGCTGTTGTTGGTATTACTTGAGTTGTTGCTTCCGTTTTAAAGGGGCCAGTAGTCCGGCTCCCTGGCGATAACTCTAAGTGGGCTCCCTCGGTTGAAACACTTGTCATGTCGTTATGCTGAAACCCCAACTGTTCCTTCAGTCGATTGTTGAAATAGGTAATCAACTCTTTGGTTTTCTTATTTTCCAACCAATGAGACATTTTTTTATTTCTAGTTTTACACAGTTTAGTTGCATTAAAATAACCAGTGTTCTTATCGATAATAAGTTGAAAGTCTCCAAATAAACCATACCAGAAGCTGTCTTTAATTCGCTGGTAACACACATCACTTAATGTAGCCATTTTGAAACAGATTTGGGTTAGAGCAACTTGAAGCAAGTCTTTTCTCAACAACAACTGACTTGTGAATATGTTTAAGAGTGTCTGTGTGTAGCCTATTTATACATATTACCCACAGTAACCGTTTTAAACTGTATTTGTTTTTTACATGGATGATGTCATACTTCTAACGACTGTATTCTAGACAAGCTCAAACACGTATAATGGAATGATTCAACAGATATAACACAAGGTCATCAACTGACACGTTGTTTACCTTTAAGAGGGCCTCTCTCTTGCGTATATTAAACAGATACACAGACAAGCTCAAACAGGATCAAGGTTAACAACTGTAAAACGTTGTTTATCCTTTGTAAGGCCTCTCTCTCTCTTACATCAGTTTGTTTCCTCAATACAAGAGAGACACTTGTTCAGTAAGTGTTAAGCCGTGAAACAAGGATGACGTCTCTTGCTGTATGTAAGTACACTCTTATTATTATGTCTGTTTGTATTCAAATAACAAATACAAACATAACCTTACTAAACAATCAGATGATTGGTAATCAACATGTATACGAACACCTAACCTCATATGTAAACAACAACTGGTTTTGTTTTTATATATACAACTGCGAACAAACTTTTAACGTGTGCGTCTGTGGAGCTATTGGTTTAGCAATAGTATATCTGAGAAAGCTGTCTATGGCCGATTCGAGGTTCGTGGGTTCAAATCTAATTTCAGGCGAATGCTTTTCTTTCAAATACACATGCATCTGTCAGTCTAAGCAAAGACTTTGAACTGTCATGACGTGTGTTATATCCTTTCAAACAGCATGTATAAGCTTCAACAATGGCAATCAGTTGTCTGTCTGTCTGTTTCCTCAACACAGGAGACATTTGTTCAGTAGTGTGTGTTAAGCTGTGCAACAAGGATGACGTCTCTTGTTGTATGTAAGTACACTCTTGTATTATCATGTCTGTTTGCATTCAAATAACAAATACAAACATAACCTCAACAAACAATCATATGACTGGTAATCAACACGCGTGTGAACATAACCTTAATAAACAAATACAAACATAACCTTAATAAACAAACAGATGATTGGTAATCAACACGTGTGTGTGAACATAACCTTAATAAACAAATACATAACCTTAATAAACAAACAGATGCTTAGTAATCAGTCTGTATACGAACATAACCTTAATAAACAATCAGACAGCTGGTATTCGACAAACACACATGGAGACCTGACTTGTAGATATCTATGGACACAGGTCAGACATCTTGGAACGCTTGTGACGTCATCACAGGTCAGACATAAGACAGTTAATACCTAACCTGACTTGTAGATATCTATGGACACAGGTCAGACATCTTGGAACGCTTGTGACGTCATCTCAGGTCAGTTTCATAGAGAACCAGGGGTTGCAGCTGTCTATTACAGGTCAGCCATCTTGGAACGCTTGTGACAGATGTGACATATGACAGGTTAGGTGACATTTGACATCTGTCAACACTGTCAGGTCAGGTGACAGCTGACATTGACACCTGACAGGTCAGGTGACAACTGACGTTGACAGCTGTCAGGTCAGGTGACATTGACACCTGTCAAAACTGACAGGTCCGCTCAATATATCTTCCTCATATATGTATGTGTGTGTGCTAAACCGAATGACTGTGTCCAACAGATCTCTCCCCTCAAAGAAGGGAATATTCTTCCACTCTACAACTTTACAAATAGAATGTTCCCTTCTTCGAGGGGGAGAGAGATCTCTGGACATAACAGACGCAAATTTTCGAATAAATTCAAATTTCCCGCCAAAACGAAATACCCTAACAAACTTCAATACACCTTAACAACACAATAAACAACAGACAGCTGTCCTTAATAAACAAATACAAACATAACCTTAATAAACAATCAGATGATTGGTAATCAACACGTGTGTGAACATAACCTTAATAAACAAATACATACATAACCTTAATAAACAAATACATACATAACCTTAATAAACAAACAGATAGCACGTTGACGACATAACAAATACAAACATAACCTTAATAAACAAACAGATGAATGGTAATCAACACGTGTGTGAACATAACCTCAATAAACAATCAGACAAATGGTATTCGACAAACACATACATGGAGACCTGACTTGTAGATATCTATGGACACACAGGTCAGACATCTTGGAACGCTTGTGACGTCATCACAGGTCAGACATAAGACATTTATAACCTAACCTGACTTGTAGATATCTATGGACACACACAGGTCAGACATCTTGGAACGCTTGTGACGTCATCACAGGTCAGACATAAGACAGTTAATACCTAACCTGACTTGTAGATATCTATGGACACACAGGTCAGACATCTTGCAACGCTTGTGACGTCATCTCAGGGCAGTTCCATAGAGAACCAGAGGTTGCAGCTGTCTATTACAGGTCAGCCATCTTGGAATGCTTGTGACAGATGTGACATATGACAGGTTAGGTGACATTTGACATCTGTCAACACTGACAGGTCAGGTGACAGCTGACATTTGACACCTGACAGGTCAGTGACATTTGACACCTGTCAAAACTGACAGGTCAGCTGTCAACTGTCACAGGTCAGCGCATGCGCATGACGCGCGCATGCGCAGAAAAAAGTGGAGGGGATGGTCCCAGGTGCTGCCCTATCTACTAATACCAAAGGCGTTTTGCGTTTAAGAAGCAGACAAAAAAGCACTCCATCGAATAGCAAAGGCGGCTGTGCATTCTGCGAGAGTCAACGAGCCAGAAGTCAGAAGACTTGGCACTCTGATAGAGACAACAACTTCAGTCGGCTGTGCACTCTGTTAAGAGACAGCAATGTGATTCGGATGGAGCAACAAGAGCAATAACGTCGTTAAAAATCTAAGGGCCGCTGTTTCAGATCTCATTGTACTTTTGGTGATTATCTCTTTTTAATAGTAAATAGAAGTTCATGTAAAAAAAGTCCGTGGCCGTATGAGTGAATGCTCGAGTCCAAAAATGTAGATAACAAAAAGTAGTAAATGAGTATCGCAGTCAAAGTAAATAAATTTGTGACTTTGATTTCTGTGTGAAACAAACCTCATTTTGAACGATGGTATGTTAAAAAAAGTGCAGTCTTTTCTATCTCCTATTTTACAACTTTTTGTTTATTTCATTACAGAGGCTTTTGTTTTGGCTTCCAATTAAGTTAAAACTTTTGTATTTTTAAGTTTTGAGCTTAAGTTACGAGATTTTGGCTCCTTGTTGAAATTTGGTCTTGAATGGGAAGCATGAAGTTTTAGAGAAATTTTCTTGAAGGGAAATTAGCTGGTTACAAATAGCCACCGAATTATGTGTGTCGACCTTTGAAACTGTATTCGTTTCGTTATATTTGTTCACCGCATAAACTGTTTTTAGGAGCCTGATCGAACAGAGGTCAGTTCGGAACAATTATATTTTTTGCAGCGACATTGCTAATATAATTATATATATATATATATATATATATATATATATATATATATATATATATATATATATGTATATATATATATATATATATATATATATATATATATATATATATATATATATATATATATATATATATATATATATATATATATATAATTATATTTACAATTGTTTTTAGTGAATTTTCGTAGATGACATTCACTAATGGGGAGATCCCGACTTCGCATTTTGAAAAAATTCTTTTAAACGAGTGCGAACTAGGGACACCTAGAACCCAGATCCGGAGTCAGTTTCAATTTTTATATGTATATATATATATATATATATATATATATATATATATATATATATATATATATATATATATATATATATATATATATAAACATGTGTGTGTGTGTATCACACCGATAACTGAAAAAGTTATGGGCTGATTTTGATAAAATTTGGCAAGTGTCTTCCTATTGTAAATGGTTTGAACAGGTTTGTTAGCCAGGAAAACCAGAACAGGCTTTCCAAGAAAATTTTGAGTTTCGTTTGAAAAAAAATATCTTAAAAAGGAAAGAATCTATGGTAACCAAATTTGGTGGGTGGGTTACGAGTATACACTGTAAAGTATACACCAAAATTTAGGTTTCTATGTTACAGGAAAAAAATTATAAAAAATATTTTCTGCCAGATTATTTCTATTGAAATTCATAACCAAAACACACTTGCTGCGTCCAGACTTTTATTTCATGTGTATTGTAATTTAAACATTTTAAATGCAATTAATTTCTTTTTCTACCACTAAAATATTTTGAATAATCACACTAACATTCTTAGAAGTACTGCCAATCTACTTTAAATTCACCACTTTGATATTTGTTTTAACATTCATTTTAGTGAATTTTTATTTCAAAAAATTCACAATTTTTTTTTCCAAATGAGTGCGCACTAGGACCCCTAGAACCCATATCCGGGGTTGGTTTCAATCTTTATATATATATATATATATATATATATATATATATATATATATATATATATATATATATGTATGTATATATGTGTGTGTGTGTATGTATGTAGGTATGTATCCAACCGATAACTCAAAAAGTGATTAACCGATTTTAATGAAACTTGGCCAGTGCCTTTCTTTTATTAATAGCTTGGACGAGTTCGTTAGCCAGCTCGATTGGACAAGTTTTTCCGAAAAAAATTGTATATCCAAAAATTATAAAGCTATTTTGATCAAGGTTATTTTTTATCAGAAGTTCGATGTCGTTATTCTTACTGAAACTTTTCACTTTTCTCTTAGTCTGGGGCTTTATAGCATGCAGGGATATGATCTGGTTCATAGTGAAGGGAAAGCTAAAAGAAATGACGGTGTGGATATATATATATATATATATATATATATATATATATATATATATATATATATATATATATATATATATATATATATATATATATATATATATATATATATAACACAAGTTGAGCTATAAACTTCTAAGGCTTACGTTTGAACGTACGGGGCTTCTTCAGATCAGATTTAAATACGGAAATGTAGATACTTTTATGATTACCGCTGCGTACAGGTCACATTCAATTCCGGTACAGACTTTTAACTCGGAACTATTCAACTATCTAAAAAATGTGGAAAACAGTGTGATATAAATCAAAATATCAACAATGAAAATTTGGTCGAAGTACAAGAATATTTAAATATTATGGGTGAGTTTGGGTTTAAGTCGTATATTAATGGATATACAAGAATAGAAAAGGAATCAAAACAGTGCCTGGATCACATATTTATTAAGCACAGAAGAATAACAGATAATTTAGTATTTTACCCTATAATTTTACACGTTAACATAGCTAACCATTTCCCAATTATTTTGCATATAGAAGGTAAGCCTTCCAGTCATGTTAACTTAGTCCGTCAGGAGCCTAAAAAAACGTGCAAAAGATACATTAGTTATCCTAAACTCAAGAATGACTTAAGGGATGAAAAATGGGAAAGTGTGTATAGGGATATAGATGATGTAAACAAGGCAGCTGATTCCTTTTTAAAAATATTAAAGATGCATATAAGTATTAATACAAAAAATAGTTATGCCAAAACTCAGCGTGAGAGAAGAAAGGATTGGATAACTCTAAAGCCTTACTAAAATCAATTGTTACAAAAAAATTATATAGTGCTATTAAAAAAAACAATTTTACCAATACTGTAAAGATAAATTAATATAAAACATATCGAAACATATTAACCAGGGTGATAAAAGCTACAAAAGCAAATTATTTTAAAAACCTTCTGGGTAAGAACATTTCAGCAAAACAATTATATAACACTGTACACCAAATTTGTAATAAGGAAAATAAGAAATAAAAGAGTATATGCGAAATAAAGACAAGTGAAGGCCAAACACTTCTAAATCAAGCAGATATAGCAGACCACTTTAATGAATACTATGTAAATGTAGGAAATAATCTGGCGAAAAGCATCAAAAAAGATCCAACCAAAAGAAAATCCCTGCTTAAAAATAAAACAAAGAAGGTTAATTCTACAATTTTTCTGGAACCGTCTACACAGAAGGAACTGGAGAACGAAATAAGGTCTCTAAAGGATGGTAAAATGCCTGGTGATGACGAGATAAAGGCTGAAATTTTGAACGAGATTGCGGCAAAAATTTTTATTATTCTGGCGGAACTGTTCAATGCTACGCTTGTACAAGGGGTGTTTCCTACGGTACTTAAGAAGGGAAGAATTGTTCCTTTATATAAGAAAATTTTTCAATATTCGAGTTATTTTAGAGCTCGATTGACAATCATACCTGCTGATTTTATGGTCAATATCAATCCATAATTAAGTAAAGGTTTTGATAATATATGTGACCTAGTAATTAATGGCGATCGGATATTTTCATCCTATGTTTATAATTAATAAAAACTATTGTTGTGTTTTACCTATGATAATTATTGTAAAGACTTTCTTATCAGTGCTTCCTGAGTTCATTAGCAGTGCATCTGATTTAATTAGTTTGTTCTGAATACCTAAATGTAGAACTAGTACCGCTATATGGAAAAATGCCTAAATTTTGCACTACAGGCCTTATAAATATGAGCTTTTGGTCAAAATCAACCAAAGAAGGGGACGTAGAGCCTTGGTGGTTCAGTTATAGGAACGTGAGCCTCTAAACCGAAGGGTTCGATCACAGGATTCTCGTTTCACTTTTTCAGTACATACTGTAACGTAAACATCAACCGAAGTTGTGGCGTTGTATTTGAGCAAGTTAAATATCTGCACGTTCTGCCATTCGGAGAGGGAGTAACTCTGTCGGCCCTGTGTTCATACGTTGTTGGGCACGTTAAAGGTTCCTACCCTTCTTACAGAAACGCAGGGGTTCGGCAAAATTTCCAGGATCGTGAGGTAAAACTGCTCCCTGACGTCGGTGATTGGCTATAGTAGCGGCCATAGACCGACGTTAAAAAAAAAACACACACACACACGAGTAAGTATCCAATTTAATTTAAACTTTTAATATTTTAACTTGATCAATTAAAGTTTGTAGACAGATTAGCGCCGTCGTGGCCGTGTTGGAAATCCGACTAAAGCTTCCCAATTCGGACTCGGGGGACGACGGTTCAGAACTCACCGGCAGCGGATGATTTTTCAAATCACTTCTGTCGTTGCGATCGAGCGTAGGTTAGTTCAGATTAGCAAAAAGAGGCAGCATTGGCCTAATTGCCAGTAAGCATTTTACCTTTACCTTTTGTAGACAGATTAAGAAACAAAGAACATAGTAAATAAAACCAGGAGAAACCTCTACAAAATCTTTGTTTAAAATTACTCAATTTTATCCTGCATAATAAATTATGAGTTAAAATATAGAATACGCTTTTCTTTGACCAATTAATCTTGATACTACTTTAGAAGAGGGGTATGAGGCAAAACGGAGAACATTTGAAGCGAAGTATAATTCCAGGCATATTTTCCGACCATGAGCATATAATTACTAGGCGCGTGATTTAAATATTTCACATTGATAAAGTTTTACCTGTCAAACAGCAACCTGTCAACAAAATTTACCACCATCAATCAAACACAATTATATTATGTTTGAGCCGTTTAGTGCTTCATCTGGGTTACCACAGCGATTTACAAGTTTTGGCGAAAAGCTTTTTGTGACTAAATATATTGTTGCGTTTTCTCCGGGTTCTGGATAAGTGAGACTTTTAATTTTAACAAAACAACTTTATTTACACTCTAAATATGGATACAATAAAATTTCTAGAATGTCTCTCTCACAAAACACTTCATTTACTGGCCTTACAATTACTACTCTCAACAAAAGTCACTAATCTGGTACTACAGTCACTACTCTCTTAACACTTTACACTGCTTCTTCAAGTCACTACCACATTATCTTACTGAACTGAACTGACTCGGGCTGGCTTGCTCTCGCTTTTATATACTCGCCGTACCTTCCCCTCCTTTCTAGAGAGTTCCATTCCAGAACGTTCCAGGACCTTCTTTTACTAGAAGGTTCTGTGAATACAGATCGGTCCCGTGTGTATACAGGGGGATGTGTATACAGGATGATCCAAATGTGGTCACCACTCCTATTTTACACAAGAGGTGTTTCTCGAACTATAAGATCTCTCTGCGTATACAGGGTGTAAGGGTTCTCTGCGTATATAGGGTGTATATACAGGGTGTTCGGAATGTGCAGACCTCAGTTATCCGTTCCGACGGGGTACAAGTTGGTAACTTCGTTATTTCTGGTCCTAGAGGGTTGAGACTTCGCCTGAGGTGGGTTACCCCAGGCACCCCCAGGGGGGTGGGGATGCGGTGTTGCCAGATTGTGCAAAAATTCCCAGATGTTGGGGAAATTCTGGAGATGTGGCAACACCGCACCTACGTCTATTGAAGTGCTTTGTAACACTGCCCCCCTCCTTAAGACTGTTCGTCCCGAACAGTATTTACCGGCCGCCAACTTGGGGGTTCGTTGCCCCGATAGGGACTCAACCTCTCTATGTGAACAACTTTGGGTTTAGTTCTTGAAGACAGCTGGATTCTGTAGACTAGGTCGTTAATTTTCTTAGTCACCAAGTATGGCCCTTCCCATGGTTTCTGAAGTTTGGGACTGAGGCCCTTTCTCCTTGTTGGTTGGTACAGCCACACTGCATCACCTTCCTTGAATGTATGGGGTGTTGCTCTGCGATCCAAGCGCATCTTCATCCGGTCACTGCTTAAGAGGAGCCTATCTCTGACACATCTGTGTATAGTGCGCAGTTTTCCTTCTAGGTCGGCGACATACTCAGGTAACGTAGCTAGGTCCGCTATGTCCTCGTTCGGTGGTGGTCTCGTCATGTCGATTGGTAACCGCATCTCTCTGCCGGTCAACATCATGGATGGAGTGTAGCCGGTAGATTCATGCTGAGAGCTTCTGTAAGCTAAGAGGAACAGAGGTATCAGCTTGTCCCAGGTTCTCTGATTCTCGTCGACAAACATAGCAAGATACTGATTGATGGTCCTGTTATGCCGTTCTACCATGCCGTCTGATTGAGGGTGGAGTGGCGTTGTTCTCGTTTTCTTTATGCCTAGCAAGTCCATTAGGCTTTTCCAGACCTCTGACTCGAAATTCCGGCCCTGGTCGGTGTGAATCTCCAAGGGTACGCCATGCCGTGATATGACATTTTCCATCAGGGCTTCTGCTACGGTCGTTGCCTCTTGGTTGGGGATCGGCGCAACTTCAGGCCATTTCGAGAAGTAGTCCATCGCCACCATTATGTATCTGTTCCCAGACTCTGTGATGGGAAAAGGTCCTGCGATGTCTACGGCAACTCTCTCCCACGGTGTACCTGAGATGTACTGCATCATTTTTCCTCTGGATCGGGTCTTTGGTCCTTTCTTTGAAGCACATTGGTCACACCTTTTGCACCATTCTTCCACGCTTCTTCGGCAGTTTATCCAATAGAAGCGGTCTCTCACTCTGGCAAGAGTCCTGTTGACCCCAAAGTGGCCTCCACTTCTACTATTGTGTAACTCTTGAAGAACACTGTCTATGCACTCACTTGGCACAACGGTCTGGTATATACAGTCTCTACCATCAGCAGTTTCCCATTTTCGAGTGATCAAGTCATTCTTTAGACACAAGGAGTCCCATTGTAGCCAGTAGCCTTTAACCTCCGCCCCAAACCGGGACACATCGTGCCACTCAGGTCTTTTCCCCTTTTGTAGCCATTCTCTAATATTTTTCAAGTCTGGATCTGTCTTCTGTGCGTCTCTGATGTATTCAAGATTTACGTCTAGATCGGTGTTATTCTCCTGTCCTGCCACCAGTTGTTTGATCTGATGAGTTACTTTGTCGATCTCTTTGTTCTCTTGTCGCTCGCAAAATTTACATTCATGCACTGAACGTGGTCTTCTTGACAGGCTGTCTGCATTGGCGTGACTTCTTCCTCTTCGATGTTCAATCCGGAAGTCGTAGCTCTGCAGTTTCTCTATCCATCGGGCTATCTGTCCTTCGGGATTTCTAAAGTTCAGAAGCCATTGCAGAGCAGAGTGATCCGACCTCACGCGGAATGTTCTTCCGTACAGGAAGCTGTGGAAATGTTCGATGGATCTTACAACTGCCAGCAGTTCTTTCCGGGTTACACAGTAATTTCTTTCTGCTTTTCCGAACGTTTTGCTGAAGTAGCCTATCACAACTTCTTCTCCGGCTTGGAGCTGTGAGAGTACTGCCCCAATGCCATACTGGGAAGCATCGGTGTCCAGTATAAACAGTCCTTCGTCCTGAGGATAAGCCAGCACAGGAGCAGTGAGAAGACGATGTTTGAGCTCTCTAAAAGACTCTTGGCAATCTGGTGACCAGATGAACTCGGCCTTATTTTCAGTCAGGCTATGCAGAGGTTTCGCAATGCTGCTGAAGTACTTCACAAAGCGTCGGTAATAGCTGCAAAGTCCCAGAAAACTTCTGACCTCATGTTTGTTCTTCGGCACAGGCCAGTCTCTTACTGCCTTTATTTTCTCTGGATCAGTTTCTATCCCTTTCTCAGAAACGACATGTCCGAGGAAACTCACTTTCTTCTGGAAGAGGACGCATTTCTTGGGATTGAGTTGCAGATTGGCACCTCTCAGCCTGGAGAAAACCTGCTTCAGATTCGACAGGTGTTCATCGAAAGTCCTTCCAATCACCATGACATCGTCGAGATACACCAGGCATGTTTCCCATGTAAGTCCTCTCAGCACTAACTCCATTAGTCGCTCGAAGGTGGCAGGAGCATTACATAAGCCGAATGGCATGACCTTGAATTGGTACAACCCATTCCCGGTTGAAAAAGCAGTCTTCTCCTTATCGTCTTTATGGAGTTCTACTTGCCAGTAGCCACTTTTCAGGTCTAATGTAGAGAACCACTTTGATCCGGCCAAAGTGTTCAAAGTGTCGTCGATCCGGGGCAGGGGATAACTGTCTTTCTTGGTGACATCATTCAGCTTCCTATAGTCCACGCAAAATCTCATAGTGCCGTCTTTCTTGGTGACCAAAACTACTGGGGACGACCAAGGACTATTAGACTCCTCAATCACACCATCTTCCAGCATTTCGTTAACCATCGCCTTGATTTCTGATTGCTTGGCAAAAGGCAGTCTTCTCGGCGGCTGTCTAATTGGTCTTGCGTCGCCAGTATTAATTCTGTGTTGCACTAGACTCGTACGACCTGTGATTTTATCTTGAGCGAAAATATCGGCCTCCTCCAATACGAACTTCAGGGCCATTTCCATCTCCATGTCGTTCAATTGGCCCCAAGAATTCTTGAACCGCTCTACCATTTCTACTGGCAGTCTTCTGTCTGATGCCGTGGGTGTCACCTTTCTTGACAACGTCACTCGGTCAATGGGCTCGCAAGTGGCGATAACCTCACCTTTCTTCAATGTGACCCTGTTAGTTTGCACGTTAGCCACTCTTATGGGTATTGTCCTCTTCGGGTCTACTAAGCATCGTGCGACGAGGGCACCATCATGTATATCTTTTAGGGGCTCCGCTATGAGAGCAGACATACCATCAAGTTTCTTCTCTAGTCTGGCTCTGACAATCTTCTCACTGTTACCAGGAATCCGCGTATCCTCGTCGACAATAAGTTTCACCCTGGGATTAGCTTCGCCTGCTGTTGGAGATAAATACAACTCTTCGTTACCGATTTTCAAGATCTTATTCTGGAAGTCTACTGACAGGACATCGAAATCTTCCATTAAATCCAGGCCCAGAATAAATTCGTCGACGATTTCTGCGACGACAGCCCTTACCTGTAGCTCAGTACTGCCCAGCCTAATGAAAACAGTGGCCTCTCCATGCACAGGTATCCTATCTCCTTTTGCCGTCTCCAACACAGGCTGTTTGTTGGTCGTGAGTGCGGATCTGTTTGGCAACATGTCTGGACGTACAACGGATCTAGTAGCACCAGTATCGATGGTGAAACTGCATTGTCTTCCGTCTATGCTGCCAGGTATAACGAGGCTCTCGTGGTAGCGTCGGATAGTGGAGACCTTTACTTTGGGGCCTTGGGACTCGCACGCCAGCTGCCGCCCCCTTACACTGGCGTCAGGTCGTTTCCCTGACGCCGCTCACTGTTGGTGTATTCTTGTCTTCTGCGAGCCACCTGTTGGGTTTGTGAGCACTGTCTACTTATGTGCCCTTTCCTACCACACTTGTAACATTCTATGTCTGACCAATCTGCTTTCGTCCTACGTGCCCCAACCGGTACAGTGAGCTTGCTTATGGCTTCTTTTATCATTTTCATTTCTTGCCTTAGTTCCGCTGTCGTGTCTGCAAATTCCTCTATCTCCTTCACCTCGCGCAGCCTGTTGCGGCGAGGTTGAGATGCATTCTTCGCTGCTTCAAATTCCAAGCCATAAATTACGCAGTCCGTAAGTGTTTTCAACCTTCCGAGCCTTAAAGCTTGTTGCATTTCATTATCAAGTACCCCATCGATGAAGGTCTGGACGGTTATCTGGTTGACAAATTCTTCTGGGGCTTGGGGATATGCCAGTCGCACAAGTTTCTCCACTTCGGCACTAAATTCTTGCAGCGTCTCATTTGGCTTCTGGACCCTTGACTTTAGTTGTGTCTGGTAGACCTGGCTCATGTACTTGTTACCATATCTCAAATCTAGGGCCTGTATCACTGTTAAGTAGTTTTGCTGTTTCGACTCCGGGATGTTCTGGAGGATTTCTAGGGCTTTACCTCGAAGCGAGAGAATTAGAGCAGTTGCTGCCTGTTGTTCGCTCCACCCATTGCTGAGAGCTGCCGCCTCAAACTGCCTCCTGTACATGGGCCACGATGTTTCTCCGTCAAAAGTCGGCGGCTTCAAGGTTCCATGAGGCTGCTGCACGATTGGCATATCTTCTTCCGGACGATTTTGAGCTGAGGACATTCCAGTAACTCCTCTTGGTTGAGTTCTATCAGTTTGGCCCATCACCTGTTCTGTCAGTTCTCTATGTCTGACTTCTGTGCCTTTCATCATCATCTTCATTTGTTCTTTCAACCCTTCAACTTCTTCCCATCGTTTATTCAAATCCTCTGTTACATTATCTACTTTCCTGTCCACATTTTCTATTTGTTCGTTGATCTGTTCAATTTCTTCTTTTACATCGACTCTCATATCATGGAACATACTTCGGATGTCTTCTTTGTCTTCAAGACGCCTCTGTTCCTCCTCTTGTCGTCTTCTCTCTTCTTCCTCGCGCTGCCTTCTTTCATCTTCTTGTCGCCGTTGTTCGTCTTCTTCACGTTGCCTCTTGAGGTCTTCTTTATCTTCTTGTCGCCGTTTTTCGTCTTCTTCGCGTTGCTTCTTGAGTTCTTCTTTATCTTCAAGGCGCCTCTGTTCTTCCTCTTGTCGTCTTCTCTCGTCTTCTTCGCGCCGTCTTCTTTCATCTTCTTGTCGTCGTTGTTCGTCTTCTTCGCGTTGCCTCTTGAGGTCTTCTTTATCTTCTTGCCGCCGTCGTTCGTCTTCTTCGCGCCGTCTTCTGTCCTCTTCTTGTCGTCGTTGTTCGTCTTCTTCGCGTTGCTTTTTCAGTAAGTCCATCAACTCTTTGATTTCAGCCATCTTGTCGTAGTCAGTCGATCTGGTGTTTACCATTTACAGCTAGCTTGCTTGTTCACTTCTTCACTCACTTATCCCACTTCTGACACCAAATTGTTGCGTTTTCTCCGGGTTCTGGATAAGTGAGACTTTTAATTTTAACAAAACAACTTTATTTACACTCTAAATATGGATACAATAAAATTTCTAGAATGTCTCTCTCACAAAACACTTCATTTACTGGCCTTACAATTACTACTCTCAACAAAAGTCACTAATCTGGTACTACAGTCACTACTCTCTTAACACTTTACACTGCTTCTTCAAGTCACTACCACATTATCTTACTGAACTGAACTGACTCGGGCTGGCTTGCTCTCGCTTTTATATACTCGCCGTACCTTCCCCTCCTTTCTAGAGAGTTCCATTCCAGAACGTTCCAGGACCTTCTTTTACTAGAAGGTTCTGTGAATACAGATCGGTCCCGTGTGTATACAGGGGGATGTGTATACAGGATGATCCAAATGTGGTCACCACTCCTATTTTACACAAGAGGTGTTTCTCGAACTATAAGATCTCTCTGCGTATACAGGGTGTAAGGGTTCTCTGCGTATATAGGGTGTATATACAGGGTGTTCGGAATGTGCAGACCTCAGTTATCCGTTCCGACGGGGTACAAGTTGGTAACTTCGTTATTTCTGGTCCTAGAGGGTTGAGACTTCGCCTGAGGGGGGTCACCCCAGGTACCCCCCAGGGGGGTGGGGAGGCGGTGTTGCCAGATTGTGCAAAAATTCCCAGATGTTGGGGAAATTCTGGAGATGTGGCAACACCGCACCTACGTCTATTGAAGTGCTTTGTAACACTATCTTTGTAGGTGGGTAAATAGCTTGAAGAGGTTGTTAGTTTGGCCAGGAAAATCCGACCAGTTTTTTCGGGAATATTTTAAGTTTATTTTCGGAAAAATTTTGTACTTTTTCGAATAAAGTTATTTGATGAAATAAGATGCATTGTTTCTAATGTATGTAGTTTATACCAAATTCCATGCATTTTATAAATAAAATAATATATTTGTCATTAAAAGATGTTTATGAAAATTCATTTACATAACTCACTTGCTGCGTCCAGACTTTTTATTTGTTGACATTACTATCGATATTAGTTAGAAAATAATAAAAGTCAATCAATTTTCCGTAAAAGTTTTATACTTTTCTGGAAATTAATTGAAAATCAGTATTCCCAAGTTTTTTCATTTTTCTCAAAAACAGCTAATTCAATCGAAAAATGCCAGGAGATGTCTTTTGTTTAGAATTAATTGTTAAGCTTTAAAAAATGTATCATGTTAAAAATCGACGTCGTACTATTTTCTTCTTTAATTAACCACCCTGTATTTTCGAAACGAAACGGTTTAGCTCCATATTTATACTAACTTTTTCCTTTAAAAGTAATTTAACTTTCATTCTTTAAAGTTTGTGAACATACTTATTTAACACACTGTGTATTTCTATAATTATTCGCTAGTAACAGTTTTAATACTACAGGGATGGATTCTATTTTAGTAATCTTTCTAAATATGTTACTGAACGGAACCCAAAAAATGTAATGATTATTTCACTCCTTGGCTATCTAATATGCTGTAACGTACTTTCGTGTCTTCCAGGGGGCTCTTGACATCGGATTGGCTTTGTGAACACTTTTTCCTAGCGCAATTACCTTCATTACTTCCAGGCTTGCTGTAGTAATGAATCTGATGCTGACTCTTTGATGTCCTTAAACTTTGTTTAACCATCATCGCTGCCATTGTAATTTTACTAGATGAACATTTCTGCATCAATGTACGCTTTAATAGCTTTTTAGAAACGTGCGACGTTAAGGACTCAAATAGATGCACGTAAAATATTACGTAATCTACAAGATGTACTAAAGTCGGCGTTGCTGTAGTCAATTGTGACTTCAGCAACAACAATAAATACACAAAATCATTTTTTATTATTGTCATTGTTAATTGTAATAATATAAACCTTAAAAATACACCTATAATTAGGCTATTGAGCGGGTGTCCCAGGCTCGAATCATAACACACCCAGTACACTTTCAACATAATCTTTCAGTGCGACGTACAATGTAAGGCTCGATGCATTCTCACCACAATTAGAACCGTAGACCGGTTTCGCTCTAATTAGAGCTCGTCAGTACGGCATACTAATTGTATCGAAAATACACCTGTAAAGTAATACGGCTATGGTAGCCAGCCTTCCAACACTAAGTGTGAGTGGTAAGACTCGAAGCAACGTGCCGCCACCTAGTTGCGGAACCAAGTAGTATGTTGGTATAACAACGGATATATTGAGCTTTACCGTAGAAGTGCGTCACCCTGTATAATTGTAAACAGAAAAAACTGAAAGTAACCTTGGATATAGCTTCTAGGGAGCCTCGTTTACGCTCATATAAAGAAATCTTTTTAAAATTCTAGAATCGCGGTGTTTCTACGAAAATTCGCTAAGGAGTATAGACCACTAAACCATAAACTTTATAACTAAAACTACCGCTAAAGCACTAGAGAAAGGGTCTAGGTATTTAAAACGAATTTTTTGCAATTATTTTAGTAAGATGAACGACAATGGCGGTTGGAGCTGGAACGTAAGGCTTTGTACAATACACGTTTTTTCATCCAAACAAAATATTTTGTTTTTAGGCGGTTCTTTGGTCATCAGTGGCACCCAACAATATATATATATATATATATATATATATATATATATATATATATATATATATATATATATATATATATATATATATATATATATATATATATATATCGTCGAGTGGTAACGTTGTGTTTTGCTCGGCTTGTGTTAAAAATTCCTTAAAAACCTTGGTTATAAGTTTTAGAAATAGCCGCAGAATAAACTGGTGATAGTGTAGTAGTTGAGCAGTCGCATCAGCGGGCTTACGCCTGACTTAAGTGGTGGATAAGCTCTAATTTCTAGTTAGAAGAAGTATAATATTCTCTAAAACTTTAAGGAACGAGAAAATAAAAGACCATATCTTTTGTCAATTTACGAAAATTTCCTTGAATATTTCAATATAAAGGTTTCCATACACTACAATAGTATGTCCGAGACTAAATTGGTCATCATTACAGGTGGCAATTATACAGCATCATTGATAAGGTTATGAGAGAAAGAAAGTCTGAGCACACTGCACAAATACAACAGGATTTGATTAAATTAAACGAAAGCTTGCTGAGTGAAGTGAATGAAAATAAAAAACAATTAGATGACTTAAAAGGGTGTCAATACCTTGAGAAGGAACCTGTTACTTGAAGAGTAGAGGCAAGAGAAACAACATAGTGGTTTATGGATTACAAGTGCCGAAGGAGGATACTCTGCACGTGGTGATAACAAAACTAAACGACTTATTGGGTGTGTCCTTGGGTTTGCAAGACATTAACAATATAAGACTATTGGGGAGACGGGAGCATGACCAGCCTATTCTTGTTGAACTGCTATCATTCCTTAGAAAACAAGAAGTTGGAAAAATACACACAAGCTTAAAGGAAGTAAAATCTATATTACGAAGGATTACACTAGAATTTAGATCAAAAGGAATGAATAATAAATTGCAGCCCTGGCCTATTTCCACCCTTATATAGAGACAAAGTATGTAAGGCTAGAGCATTCTCACAACAGTTAGAACCGTAGACCGGTTACGCTCTAATTAGAGCTCATCAGTACGGCATACCAATTGCTCCGAAAATACATCTATAAAGTAATACGGCTATAGTAGCCAGCCTTTCAACACTAAGTGTGTGGTGAGCATGTCGCCACCAGTATGCCGTACTGACAAGCTCAAATTAGACCAAAACCGGTCTACGGTTCTGATTGTTGTGAGAATGCATCTAGCCCTACACACTTTGTCCCTATATTTGGGTAGAAATGGGCCAGGGCTGGCAATTTATTTAATTGTTAGTTGGTTGTATACAGTCTCTATGTTTTAACACTTTGTGTTATTTGGAGCTGGCGTGACAACATACTACTTGGTTCCGCAACTAGGTTGCAACACGCTCACCACTCACTTAGTGTTGAAAGGCTGGCTACTATAGCCGTATTACTTTATAGGTGTATTTTCGCATCAATGCGTATGCCGTATTGACGAGCTCTAATTAGAGCAAAACCGGTCTATGGTTCTAATTTTGCCGAATCGAGCTTCCTCTGCAAGATCAGCTTCCATTGCAAATTCAGCTGCCAGCTTAGACCTCTCCAATGCACTCTCCCTCGTTGCCTCTATTGATTTTACAAAGATGAAATTGGTCGCAGAGGAAGTCCTGAACCTTCTCCCAACGTCCACCTATCTACTAACGCTGATCAGCTCCGTCATCCCGCTAATCCCAGAAATCGTGTCAATCTTCAAGAAGTAAATGTCTTCTCCAATAAAGCCAAATCCCTGCAGGCTGCACTCTGGAAAGCAAACAGATTGGCCTGCAAAAGAAATGAGTTCCAAGAATTCGGCCAACGGCTAAAACTGGACGTTATTCTAGTCCAGGAAACCAACATAGCGTCACAACAAATCCAAAAATTTCCAACTCTATATTGTACCGCAATAACCGTACCACATCCAGAGGTGGCGGCAAGGCAGTGTATATTAAAACAAATATCGACCACCCTCCTCTCAGCACGCCAGCTGTGCAGAGTACCGAGGCTACGCAAATCAAAGTCAGCATTTTTTGCAGGCTCAATAATGCTCAGTTCTGCCTACAATCCTCTGCAAAAGAGAATTCTAGACGCCGACCTAGACCTCTTATTCAATACCAAACAATCCTTAATAATGACTGGCGATTTAAATTTTAAACACCCCAACGGGCCATCTTATAATGCCAATACCAATCCTATGTTGACAACCCTGCAAACTACATAATTGACGCCCCAACAAGACCGACACGCTTTGGCAGCGTGGGTCAACCCGGCATGCTCGACATATCAATCATGACGAACACCAACCTTCCTCATGAAATAACAACCCTAAACGACCTCTCGTCGAACAATAACCCAGTCATATTGTAACACGGATGCGTCAATGACAAACCCGACTTCCCAAGAAAAAACCTGTTGTGCCCAGTATTCACAGATCGCCTTAAAAATAACCCTGGCAATATTTCGGCAGCATCCCCAAACACGAGGGCGCAGTAGATAAACTACACTCCATAATCCAATGTTTTTTTTAATTTGATTTAATTTTTTTAATTCTCTTATTAGTAAATTTTCTTAATGAAAATTCACTAATAAGAGAATCTCCTACTGCGTATTTATGTTTCACTAGAAATTCCGCCGGGAAAATGTGTCTGGGAATTATCGTTGACACACTTGACGAAATCTAAGTTACACCAATTATGGAGACGAGTAGACTGTTCCGGAACGATAAATGTTTACGATTAGACCTAAGTAAATAAGTTAGAGAATGAATGTCGAATTAGGAATACCAGATTCTAATGAGATTTAATTCTAGTTTAATGGAACAAATAGCGTTTCTGTGTAAATTCACCGCATAAGGGGACTCCGAAGGAGAGCTATGTGTGTGTGTATCTTTAATTCGGCCGTCGCGTCGCGTCGGAATTAAACACATTCAAATAAGCGCGGCTTAAATTTAACGCGCGAGTTCTCGTGCTTTTAGGGGTAGCTTTGGTTACCACGGAGACAGTAAAACCACTAAATGAATGAAGCAGCTCTCATCTTGAACCTGTTTTCTGTTTCTCATTGATTAAGTGTGTTGCTCAATCAGCCGCTATGTGATTATATGGCAATTTGTTAACGATATTATTACAGTCTCTTTGCTAATTGGTTCAAGACGATTAATTTGTCTGTATTGATAAACGTCTACGGCTAAAAAAACCTCTTGCTTATTTAGAGAAATGGCAAAGTTTGCTAAAAAGATAATTTTTTAGTTGTTGCTTGTATTATATATTATATATAATAATAATAATAATAATAATAATAATAATAATAATAATAATAATAATAATAATAGTAATAATAATAATAATAATAATAATAATAATAATAATAATAATAATAATAATAATATAGTTCGCTCATTTCTCTCTACAAAAATAGTAAAGGTATTACAAACAACTTTTTAGCCCAAGCATACAACAGAAAATGGACATATATGTAAATTACACAACTGTGCTACGTCTGTGACTTGTGCACATATTAAAACAAAGAAACTACACGTGATGCGAAAAAAATATGCCATACATACACACACATATAAAACCAGAAGCATGTAAGCAAGGTAATTACCGTTTAAGTATCTAGTTGTATGATAGTTCTCCATACATAAATGTTCAGAGAAGATGTAAATAAATTACTGGATTAAATCTCAAAAAGTTTATGAAAAATCGCTACAACAAATAGTTAAACGATCGTAACTATACCCATCATAAAATGCATAAAATATGTAGGCTGCAAAACACGCGGAAATTGAGTGTATCTAATTATGTGTAATTAAAACACCTTAGCAAGCGAAAATGCGCGGTACAACGGTCAATTTGATGCATGGTGTAACTCAAGACCGCACCGTGGATGATAGGACACAAGTAGGTAACCTCTAAGGGGGTCACTTAGTTTCCACATAGAAAAGTGCAAACTCGGAATTTAATAGGTGGAGTAGAAAATACGTGTCTAAAAAGTTAGTGGTAGCTCGGCAGCCTCGGAGCCGAGAAGTACCCGCGCGACAATAATGTCAAGGGGTTTCTTTTCGTTATACAATCAGAGAAAATTTAGAAGGGAAGTGAAATTTCAGAGAGTGAATTAGGAGTGTTCTAAAAAAGAGCGATTGTCGCGGACGCGCGTAGTTGAACGGCCGATGGAGGGGCTGATAAAGCAAGATACAGAGCTGGCGTATTGCCTCAGATTTCTTGGTGAGTCCCTTCCATGTTTAATATTGTTTAAAGTGTTCCTTTTTTATTAAGAACAGGCCAGCTGTCTCGAGTACCGAAGTAATTTTAAAAATAAGATTTGTATAGATATTTTTGAACCATGGGCTGTAAGTTAAATTAGTATAGAATGATTTAGCCGTAGGGCGCTGGTCTTATAATCAGAGTGAATGGAATTAGATTAAAATTTAGATGTTGTTTTTATGAAAGGAGTTTAGTGGATGGGGGAATATTTGTGAAATTTTATAATACGAGGAAGAGATAGGGCTTTGAGCCATGAGAGTTTAGCTGGGAGCTATAAGGGGTTGGATAAGTTTGAGAACTATAATTAAGCTAAGAGGAAGTTAATTATCGGGCTTATAAAAATTATACCGGGGACGAGAACAATGTAGTTTTCACCGGTACAAACTTTGTGTAACATTTAATCCATTCTAAGGTTTGGAAAAACCTCCTTCACCCTCCTGTTTAAGTAACCTTTAGGATTTATATTATTGGAATTTAGAGTTTTTAGTATAATTTTAATCAGACGGAAACCTTTGAAATTAAAGGATGTATTCAAAATTTTATTGTTGAAATGTTATCTGTATACATTTTATTTTTTGTATTAAAGTATTTTTAAAAACTAGATTTCATTATAAGCTTAGGAACCCCTAAACTAGAGTTCATTTAACAGTTTCTTATAGAGTGACTTTGATGCGCTTGGATCATTAGGTATACGCTAAGACTGGATATATAGTAAAATTTTGGGGAATTTCATCCCAGATGCTCGGTTTTTGGGTTAGAAATAAATTTAGGCAAGACCTCCCTTGAAGGTCGTAAAAACGTAAATATTAGTTTCGAGGTAACAAGGGGTAGTTTTGGATACACATTGTGCCGCTCGAACGTTGCCGATTCTAAAATATAACTAAATGAATAATTACTTAAATTTTAATAATAATAATAATTAGAATTTACAGTCATTTGAAAAAAACCTTTGTAGTAAAGAAAAGCAAAAGGCACGTAAAACCACCTCATTACAAGCATCATCCTGGCATTTAGTATAATCCCCGGGATTGAAGGTCTTATAAAGCAATGCTTGTATGCCCATCCCCAGGATCTCAATTTTTTTATGAGACACCCGCTTACACAGCTTCAAGACTAACTAACTGCAGATTATTACCACCAAAAGGGCGTATTAAGTCTAATTCCAAACTTATACCTGCAAGGCTAGTACATTTTATTATAAATCAATATCCCGAACACACATCCATACGTACGTACTCACCCATATACTTGCACGCCTCACGTACTCACTCTCTCTCACACACACGAGCGCGCACGCACACATACACACACGCATCCACAAATGCATACACGCGCCCAATTGGAAACCTATTTTCCATACACTAATATACACACACGCTCAGGCAGATTCACTGGCCATTTACACACATCTATTCAAATAAGGACGCTTACTCATTTATTAACCGTACACAAACTCATTTTCCCAATAAATACACCAATATGTCTATTTCCCCAAAACAGTAAAGTTTTTTTATATCTATGATACTGTGAATCTCCATTCTGGATTTAGCCTTGATCCGCTCTGTGATTTTTGCTTCAAACAGGTTAATTCAATTTATTCTCTTATATTCGCTCGGTATTGCATTATAAATCTTTAGGCCAAGATAAGAAAACGCCCGCTGACATAGCGTCTTCCTAACTCTAGGCACAAAAACCACCTGAAAACTTCCTCTGGTAAAATACTCCTGGCTTATACCTATATTTTAATTTACGTTTCGATGTTGCCAACATAAAAGCGAAAAGCAAAACAACTGTCTGATATCAAACACACCGGAGTCAGTATATAAACTCTCTATTTGGTATCTAATATTCTTTTTAAGTATTATTTTGAGGATCCATTTTTGTACCTTTTCCAGCATGCATATATAGTTGTTTGTAGCATCACCCCAAAGAAGTATCCCATATGTTAAATGTGGTTTTACTAGAGCGTTGTATAAAAGAAACAGCTGTTGAACAGAAAATATCGGGCAAAAACTCTTGAACCTCCAGGTCAGGAATCGTACTTTCCTTGTCAAATTATATATTTGACTGTAATTTCTGAACGTCACAACGTCTGGGTTAGACATATTTCCAAGGTAAAAAAGAACAGAACAAGGCTATGCTCCAGACTGAATTTATTGAAAGCCCTACGCGTTTCGGCCCATATATCTGGCCATCTTCAGGGGCTTCCTGAAACATTACAGAAGGTTGTTGTGCCAGAAACAATGTTTCTGATAGGTCGGCAAGTATCACACGATACAAGCAGTTACAAAATTCTAAACAGTCTTACAAGCAAAGTCTAAACACAAACTAAAGTCAAAGCTAACATGCTCTACAACAGTTATATAATTAAAGTCAAAGCTAAAAGTTGAGAAACTAAAAACATCAAAATGTCCAAAGCTCAGTCGAGGCACCTCCAAGCAGCAAAAACAACAATGCAAAAGCAGTAAAGGTTGCTAAAACAGGTAGAAACCCATGTAAATTAAGATTTAAAAGTGCACTGACACACCACAATTTAAGGTCTCTAAACAAATAGATAAAGAAGCTGTAAAGGCAGGCTGCACAACCAGAGCATAAGTTTCAGAGAAAACACTGAATTAAACCTATGATACCTATAAAAAGTAAAACCAAAATGGCCAACAATACTTAAGTTCTGTTTTTTATATAACAGGAAATGAACTTTACAAGAAATCTATCATAGTGGCTATTTTCATCGACTGTCGCTTTGTTTCCTTGCACTATATGGGTGAAGGCAGAATTATAAGCATTAAAACCTCAAATCACAGCAATGGACAAATGGCGATACAAATAAAATTTCACATTTGAAATGGAGGACAGTTAAAAGACGAATATCTGAAGAGAACGGAAAGGGACAAACAAATGAGCTACGACTTTTAGCTAAAAGTGACAAGTGACAGATAAGTGACATTGACATCTACCCCGGGAAGGGGCAAACAAATGAGCTACGACTTTTAGCTAAAAGTGACAAGTGACAGATAAGTGACATTGACATCTACCCGGCCGTGCCGAGCAGCACAGAACACGTAACATTTCCAGGCTCCTTGACTTCGCAGAATACTTTTTCACTGTAGATGGCACTAGTTAAGTATATTTCTATAAATTGGTGGAAAGTTAATTTCAGTGGTATTAGAAGCATTTAGAACAGTGTTGTTGGAATTGTAAGTGTATATGTAGATTTCCATCTCTTCAAGGACAAACTGCTCAGTTCCAAAAGTGGATGGGTGAAAGATTTTAACATTGTTTTCCTTATCAAAGGCATGATCAGTCTCTCTGAGGTGGCAACCAAACGCTAAAGTGACGTTATCAGCATTGTTTCTGCTCCTGAGATGTTCTGAAATGCTCGTGTTTAAGGCTCTCCCAGTTCTACCAATATACACAGTATTGCAATCAGGGTTTCCACAGCTAAGGCAATAAACTCCTGACTTCTTCAAGAGGGGGATGTCGTCTTTATTGTGAACTAACATCTTGTTCGGGGTCTTCTTAGATTTATAAGCGAATTTTAAATTTTCTCTCTTCAAGACTTTTGTAGTAATGGGTCCACAATATGTCAACGGAAAATAGCAAGTGTTGTCAGCCTGAGATGCTGGGATGACTGAGCTGTCTTCTCTTAGAATTTGGCGACTTTTCTTCCTGATCAGTCTATCGACAATGCTGATAGGATAATCATTGTTAGTGGCTAATTGCTTGATAATATTTAGCTCATTATCAAACTTTATCTGTGACATAGGGATTCTAAAAAGCCTGTCTATCAAAAACCTCAAGGACGCCAGTTTATGAGAGACGTGATGACATGATCTGAATGGAATTAAGTGATCTGTTTGGGTTGGTTTTCTATAAATTTCAAATTCAATGTTGTTGATGGATCTCTTCAATTTCAGGTCCAAAAAGCTAATGGAACCATTTTCTTCCAACTCCATAGTAAAGTTCATGTTGACATGTAAGCTGTTTAGCCAAGTCAAGAAATGGTGTAGCTGCTCTGTGGGACCAGACCAGACAACAAGTATGTCATCCACGTAACGTGTCCAGGATTATAATCCTTGAAAATAAGATCCTTCTCGAAGAAGGTCATGAAGACCTCTGCACAGAGGGGGGACAAAGGGTTACCCATGGAAAGGCCATCCTTCTGTAGGAATATTTGGTTATTGAAGGAGAAGAAGTTATGTTCAAGACAAACCTTGACCGGAGCATTCAAAGCCCTCTGCATATCTATACTAAGTGAAGAAGATGCAAGCAGATTTTTGAGTATAAGTAGTGTCTGTTTTACCGGAACACTGGTGAAAAGATTGGAAACATCGAACAAAACCAACAGCGAAGTGTCATTTATTGGGACATCTCTAAGTCTCTCGACTAGAGCAACTGAGTTCTTGATGGAAAATAGGGAGGTGACATTTATTTGTGAAATTAAAAATGTTACCAGGTAGCTTGACAACCTATGCGTCAGACAGCCCACAAAGGAGACAACCGGGCGGATCGGACATCCATCTTTATGAATTTTAAGAAGGCCATAAAGCCGAGGTAAGATGTGCTTCATGGGGTAAAGAGACTTATAATTCTCAGTCAAGAGGGGTGCAAATCGATTGAAGATTATGTGTCAGATAATATAGGTAATAGAAACAGTAGATCTAGAACTTTCAGAAGATGAAGACCAAACAAAAGTGGGCGACCAAAACGGAACTTCAAGCTATCTACAGACGCCAAGAATTAGCGATTTTGTTGTAGTCCAATTTGTCAACAAGAAAACTCTTAAACACTACATTGTAGTTGTGTTAGCTATCTTTGACGATGAATACAACATAAAATTCATGAGAAAATTTAAGCCAAATGAAAATTTATTTACATTCCCTCAGGTAGACGATATTTCTCTAACCAAAGAATAGGACATTGTTGAGGTTTTTGAAGCACCAACTGATTATCGAAGAGGAATTCAGAAATTCAACTGTGATCTCAGTGCCTATAAACTTTAGTTGGATAAGTTGATACATTTTGCTCTGATTTTAGAATATACAAAGTTCAGTACACATTCGAACGGGTAGAAAGTTGTTTATTTTTTTCTGTTAGCAATTTTTTTCTGTATGTATATTAGCCCAGAAAATATTGTCCTTTATATGTATTGATTATAGAAAACGAATGATCTCTAAGAATGTTCCTTTTAGTTTTCTTGTTCAGAATATTTATTTTGGTTAAAATTATGTTAATATTTTCCTAGTGAGTATTTAGTGGCTTTTTTTAACGTGCCTGTGCATTTAAAAACTCATATGTACGTAAGACTATATGTTGTGATATTGATTGTACCTATTTGTTGATCATATCTTTGCTAAAGCAAGATGCACTGAAATAAATATAATAGTTTATAAACTTGTGTTTTTTTTTTGTCATCTCAAGCACTTCTTCCATGCGAAAATTTTGTGTGGCTTCTAGGCGAGCAAAGTAACCCTTGTACCGGCACAACTTTGCTTTAAACTGCAGTTTAATACGCGTAACTACGTGTTTATTGCCAGTGGGCAAAGAAACACTTCTTGCGGGTAACTTTGCCCGGCCTTTAAAAAAATTAATAGAAAATAATCTTGAATGCCCAGACAACTGTAAATAAGTCGACGAGTATCCTGAAGTGAGATATACCACATATCGTCAGCGTTGTAAGATATTTTCTTTGGTTTGGAAGTTATTCAAAAATATATGACAAAATCGTGGCAAAGTAACCCCAAGATACGGTACCTCTCTATAAGCAAAATTTTATTTATAAAAATTTGCCAAAACTACCCCGAACTGTCAGTACTTTTACAGTTTGCAGTGAATTGTTCATAGCTTTACATGTCAGCATTCTGTAATTTTGTTTTATGAAACTAAAACTAAAGAATGACAAGAAAACGCTAATCTCGTTTCACTGAACACTAGAATTTAAAAAAAATTTGGACTTCCTCAAAATATAAATTCATACAATAAACCAATTTCCATGATTAATAATAAAACTGTCAACATATTGTAATATGCATCGACTATTCAGTTTGTCGACTCAAACAGAGATAATCTAATTTTTGTGCTATTTAGTGAATATTTAATTTCACGCATTGTTGCACATACTGCAATTTTATTCGTTCGGTACATATTTGTATTCCGCTTTGTGATTTCAAAAATATTTTTAGCGTCATTTCCACTATCACGTTCACACAAAAGTGACATATGTATGCATTAAAACATTTTGCAATTCTAAAAACCGATGGAATTTGCTCATATATGTAAATTGCACACAAAAATGAAATAACTGAATATTGGAAAATAGATTTTTTGAACCTTTTGTGTCCTCCTTTTGCATTTTAAATTTTAATTATATTTAACACATTTAATTCAATAAAGTGCCTAATGTTATTTTACTTAATTTTGGAGTAACCAGTAAAGTTAGTAACAATATACACACATCTCCAAAAATCCAGTTACCTAGGACTTTTTCAAAATAATTTAAAAAAAAATTTAAATGTGGCAGGGTAGATCTTTGGCCAACGCTTCTCCGCGCCCCAAAATAAATTTATTAATAAAATGATAATATCTAGTTAAATCCTAAAGACTTACAGGGGAATTTTTTTGATTGTATATTGCTCTGTCAAGATGCTCGTATACAAGTTCAATAGAATTCATATCTGGTGAGTTTGCTCACTAGTTCATTATTTGGATCTTACCTTTCTGCAGTATGTGTTCTGTGTCTGGCGTGTGATGTGGTCTGGCATTATCATCAATTTACTTTTCTCCAAATTCGGTGCGCAAAACATGCGGTATTTTTGTTTAGATATTTTATGGGCACTTTTTAAAGTCTTCGCGATAAAAAATAAAACAATAGAATATCTTTTACCGTTTTTGGGATAATGATGACAACTTTTTTTTTATTATAGACGCCATATTGGAGAACAAATGATAAAATGTGATGGCAGTTCGAAATGGTAAGAGAATCCGGAGAAACGTTACCCATTTAACCTACTTTGTAGCTCCTACAATAATTGAGATAGCAATAATTCCAACACCAATCTGGGACACACTGTATATATATATAGATATATATATATATATATATATATATATATATATATATATATATATATATATATATATATATATATAGAGAGAGAGAGAGAGAGAGAGAGAGAGAAAGAGGTAAAATATCTTGGGGTCATATTGAACTCTAAGCTAACCTGGAATGGTCACATTGGAACAATACTGCGTAAGACAGTCATGACCTTAGCCGTTACTAGGCGGCTATATGGAAAAACGTGGGGACTAAGACCTAGCATGGCCCACTGGCTGTACACAAGGGTGGTCAGACCATCGTTAACATGTGCGGCACTGGTCTGGTGGCCTAAGGTGACACAATCCAGTGCCAAACAAAAACTAGGCAAGATCCAAAGGCCTAGGCATCACAGGGGCCATGTCTTCAACCCCAACAGCCGACATGGAGGTGTTGCTGGATCTGCCCCCCCTACACTTAGTTATTATTGGGGAGACCAGGCTAGGACTATACAGACTAGCCTACAATGGTAAACTGAAGATCAACCTAGGCTTCAGGGGCCACTGCAAAATTCAGGAGATCGTGAAGGAACCCATGCTTGAAATGAGGTCAGACGCGATGCCGCGAATATGCAGGGAAAACAATTTTACAATGGAAATCCCCAACCGCGAGGCATGGCGGGAGGAGACGCCGGGGATACCACGGGACGCGCTGGTCTGGTTTAAGGACGGATCCGGCGGGGAGAGTGGGACGGGGGCATGTGTTTACTAAGTCATAGTATTTCCCTCGGAGCCCATGCAACGGTGTTTCAGGCCCAGATGTACGCCATCCTGCACTGTTTGCGGGAGAACAAGAGGAGGGGCTACACCAACAAGCGGATCCTCATAGCCACAGACAGCCAGGCAGCCCTTAAGGCACTAAGTAGCCCACAGGTAAATTCCTGGCTGGTGAGTGAGTTCCGAGACGAGACGAGCGACCTGGCTGGGCAGAATGAGGTGACTCTCATCTGGGTGCCGGGTCACTCGGGGGTCAAAGGCAATGAAGAAGCTGACAGTCTCGCGAAGAGATTGTCAGCAGAACCATTTATGGGACCAGAACTGGCTCTGGGCGTGTCAAAGAGTACTGCCAGGGGAGCCATTAAGTCCTGGGTCAGAAACCAACACAAGGTGTACTAGGCGAACTGTCCAGGGCTCAGACATGGGAAGTCAATAATTGACGGACCCAGTTCAAATAGAGCTGTGGAGCTGCTAAATCTTAGCAGAGGACAGCTCAAAAACACAACAGGTCTCTTGACGGGACACATGGCCGTCAAGAAACACCTGCATATAATGGGGCGGTTCGATGCGACCTCGCATGCAGACTCTGCGGCGAGGGGGAGGAATCAGCCCAGCACAGCTTGTTGGAGTGTAAAGCTCTGGACCGCAAAAGACAACTGATCTACCGTCAGTCTAAGCCGGAGATAGAGCAATATAACACTTCACCCTACCAATCGCTGTGCAGACTAGTTCAAGGCACAGTGATTTTGGAATGGGTGACGTAAGACTAAGGGTATGCACAATCAACCAAAGGTTGCAGTGCTATCGGGGCGGCAAGGCCGCGGACGAGCCCTGAGGGAACAAAAAAAAACGTTTTCACTCAACTTGTTCACTTGTTTGACATATACTGATGAACTGAAATCTTGTTTAATCTATATATAAATAAACGTCAAAACCTTTCCTATATCTGCCGCAATGGATAGGAAATTCCTTATTTATAACCAAAAAATCAAACAACTCGTTCCAACAGTAAGAACACAGATCCTTAAATTTCTGAAACGGCATGTCAACATTAACGTGATCGTCATATACGTGTTTCAAATTAGTGTTATCTTGTTTGAATATGATTAACAAATTTGAATTATCTCGAATCAGCTGTTTCGGTATTGAAGAATAAGTCTGACACAAATAAAAGCAATGAGATTTAGTGGTGCCCGAAACAAAAATAGTCCCTGATAATGCTTTGATTACAACAAACTATATCATCGAATATAACTACTGAGTTCGGTTTAATCTGATCAGGGGTGATTATCAGATTTCCGTCATCGTATTCAGAATATCCGATCTCTTTCATAGGTTGCAAAAGAGATCTGAGATATCGATATTTTGGTTGGTTCAAGGACTTAGAATATACATATATATATTTTTAAATCTAAGACCGTTTGCATGTTCCAACAGTGAAACCATAACATTTGTTTTTCCACAACCAGATGCACCTACTAAAATGTCTCTCTTAATATCATTTCCTAGTAAGGCGCCATGACTATTACACTTTTCACTTTCAAAGGTGCTGTCATGGTTTTTGATGGGTAATTGCAACTTTTGCTGTTCCGCTCTTATGTTACAATATGATTTGGCCAAATGGGAGAAACGACTTATATACCAAGTGCGGATGCCGCCGAAAAGTGGTTGTTTACGAGATGGAAGAGCTAAATGATGCATTGCTGATTTTAGGAGAATCCAACACGACAAGATGAGTGTGAATCCGTCATCTGTTAAAGTAAAGCGATTGTTTGCAACAGGGTTCCGTAAAATGAGGAATTCACTTGAAAAGGGTAGGGGTTGACGGAAAAGAGGAAGACGAATTCAATAACAAGACGATCTAAAAAAAGCAGAATCATAAGATCTCCTAAGATTGGCGGTTTTTTACCAATGTTATTACCTGTTTTGGGAGCATTAGGTGCTTTAGTCGGAGGCGGGGCGAGTATAGCCAAGACAGTAATAGATGCGAAGAATGCGGCTAAAGCTTTGCGAGAAACGAATAGACATAATAAAGCTATGGAAAATCTTAACAAAGGGTCGGCTTTATTTTTAAAACCGTATCAAGAAAACTACCGATAACAATTCCAAATCGAGCGTTGACCAACGTCGATATTCTTAAATATGCAAATCAATTAAAAATAAAAACTTTTTGGGGTTTTTACATGCGAGATTCTTTACCAAAAAAAATAAATATTCGGTGTGTGGAATTGTTAATCTAGACGCTAAAGCAAATGAAGGTGCGCACTGGACAGCTTATATAAAACGAAATAAAAATGTCGATTACTTCGATAGTTATGGCAATTTGCAACCGCCGCAAGAACTAATTAATTATTTTTTAAGTGATGGAGTTGATAATATAATTACTTATAAGTACTGGAAACAGCAAAATGTTAAAACCTTCAACTGTGGGCACCTATGCTTACGATTTCTATATAATAAGCAAACGTCCGTTTAATTTATCACCCGCAACGATTGAATCATGTCTTACGCATTTGCGTTTTCACAACCTCAATCAGTGTTAAGTAAAAGTTTCAATTCCCCAATATTTCTTGATGAGAATTCAGAATATGTGATCGGTTTAACAAATTTCGAAACATTTAACGCCATCCCCAATATAGATGAAATAAGTAATACCTTTTGTTATGGTACACAGACTATAATTATTCCAACAGGTTCTTACGAAATAACAGATATACATCAATATTTGCAGAATAAAATGGGAAAAGAAACTCAATGCGAATAACAACACCCTTAAAACAACTTTAAAATGTAGTTAAAGTATCGACTTTTCAAAACCCAATTCCATCGGCAAACTTTTAAGCTTCAGTAATAAGGTTTTGAAAGCAAATGTTGTTCATGAATCGGAGAAGTCTGTGTAAATTATAAAATAAATGCTATATGCATTGATTGCAACATCTCTTCTGGCTCATATAATAACGGTAAACCGGTCCACACAATACATGAATTTTTTCCCACGGTACCGCCAGGGTATAAAATAGTAGAAACACCTCAGAATGTCATTTACTTTCCAGTCACCATAAAGACAATTACTAATATAACCATCAAGATTCTTGATCAAGACGGAAACCTAGTTCACTTTAGAGGTGAAACTGTCACAGTCAAGGTGCATTTGAAAAAAGTTAGCTAAATGGTTGTCCGCTATAATGTTTCTCACACGAAATGCCAGGCGCTAGAGTATAAAAATAAGGATGCAAAAGAAAAAATCCATAGTGTCAAAACGTCTAAGCAGCTGACAGCACGTAATCGCCGTTTTCTAAAATCGTTATGTTTTCAGCCGCAATGAATATTCTAGACGTCGCGCAAAAGGTTGTTGTTGATGATTCCGTGGTATATCATCAACTAGACACCTATCAATCATTTTCCTCTCCAAAATTTGAGCAGAACGATGAAATGCGAATATCGATACAAGAATTAGATGCATATACCCTTCTTTCTGACAGTTATCTATAAATAGAAGGTAAATTAAGGAAAGATGATGAAACTGTAAGAAACACATTATATTTTGTCAACAATGTCATAGCGCACCTGTTTAGGGAAATTCGCTATGAGTTAAACGGTGTTGTGGTAGATTCAGTGCGAAATGTAGGGCTCACTTCAACTATGAAAGGGTATGTGTCAGTAAATTATAATGATGGTGCCAAGTTGCAAAATGCCGGATGGTTCCCAAAGGCGAAGGAAGGGAAGCTGAACGTCTAAAAATTGATAACAATGGACATTTCAACGTTTGTATTCCTCTTTCACATTTAATGGGATTTTTTGAAGATTATCGCAAGATTATTATAAATATGAAACAAGAATTAGTTCTCATTAGAAGTACTGACGACTTAGATGCTGTTATCTACATTGAAGATCCCACCAATGTAGCTCTAGTTGCAGATAAGCCAAAAATTCAGCTTGATAAAATATACTGGAATGTTCCTCATGTTACACCTTCCATTTCTCAACAACTGCACCTTTCTAAGCTAATTAGAAAAAAGATTGATATTCCCCTGGCTTTTAGAAGTTGGGAACTAATAGAATTTCCAGCTTTACCTCAAACAACAAGTCACATAATTGCAGGTTTTCAAACAGCCAGGAAAGGAAATGTTAAAAAAGACATGGGAAAGTTTGATCATTGCAACCTGCGAAAGTTTAGAGTTTTCCTCAATAGTGAAAGGTATCCGTACCATGATTTGAATTTAAATTTCAATAAAAATAATTTCGTATCACTTTATGACATGTATTCAAAATTTCAACAACCTTATTACGAAAAAGAAAACAAACCTATTTTTACTCCCAATGATTTTAAAGAGATTGCTCCACTAGTGCATATAGACTGTTCCCGACAAAAATATTCTCTCCAATCAGGGGCTGTTGTTGTTCGAATTGAATTTGAAACGAACACAGTCATTTCGAAAGATACTTCCGCTTACGCTTTGATTTGTCACAACAAATTGTTTCTCTACAGCCCGCTGACAAAAATCGTAAAGCAAGTGTAGAGAAACTAAACTCGTTCCCTCTGCGCATGCCTTCTCCTGCAAGTGCAGAGTGTACTCATTCACTCTGCGCATGCTTTGGAGTAACTATTAAAGCAATTACATCCACATCTCTTCACTCATTTCAATGATGTCCTTCGAGTTTAAGGATGTATTGAAGACACACATAAAAAATTTAAAGAAACTAAAAAGTCAAATATTGTCCTACTATATGATGAGTAAGATTGCTAAGAACTTTTCTAAACTTAAATTGTAAAAAATGATATTAGTTCTTGATGTGCCAGGTTTCAAATTAGAAAATAATAAATTTCTTCCTAAAGAATTGGCAGCGTTTGATGGAGAAAGAATTTGCCACTACATAATTCAAACCACCTTTAAGTATGGATTCCCTTCCACCGGACTTATCAAGAAAAGTGTGATGGCTTATGAATTATCATCATTGCATCGATTGGAAAACAGGTTTCACTCCAGTTCACAATTTTGGTGAAATTGTCAACGCCCTCACAAGAAACGTTAATTACGTGTATGTAAAAGGAAAAGAAAAGGCTTCCTACATTAGAAAATATTCTGCCACACCAGTCCTGCAACTCGATGACCAACCAACTATACAACCATCGAATCTTTCTTGTTTCAATCACATAAATAATATCTGCGTTTGCTCACTTACAAATGTTTTTTACCTATATGAAAATTTTGTAATGAATTGTGTACAATAAAATAATAGTTGAAAACGTATTTGTCTTTTTATTTATTGCTATTCAAAAATAAAACAAATGAATTAGTTTGAAACTTTATTAAAATCAAACTACGACATATTTCTTAAAAGTATAATAAAGTGAATTTAAGTTAACAAAATAAATGATTAATAAGGGGGTAGAGCATAACTCTCTCGAAATAATAAATGATCAATTATTGTGTAAAAACGTTCATAGAAAATCTTGTTTCTGTGTTCTGCATCCAAAATTCTGTCGACAACGCTTTTGACTTGTTCTATTTTTCTTTGGAAACGACATCTGTCCGCATAGTCTTTCATGCAAGTTCCCTTTCTTGCATTGGTGTGCGCATATTTCCAACACGCCATGTAATGGATTTTGTTTTCAGCTTCATTAAATTTAACTTTCTTCATGATTAACTCTATCAACTGATATTTAGATTACACTTATAATTCAGGTGTTTACACATTTACAACATTTCGTTTTCCCTCCTCGTTAACAAAAACAACCATCCTAGATTGTTCCAGCACTTTTTTTGATGCTCCCACTGTGCGTGAGATGACCTGAGAACTGTTCTCAGTGGTTCGGGAAAGTATTTCAAAAATGGATATAATTTGAAATCCAGTCTTGTGTCAATCAAATCCGCTATTAGCTTACAATCACAACACTTCTTGTTCATGTACTCAATGGTTCGCGATAACAATCTTTTATATTGGGATATCAGCGTCAACTCATCGCTATTTAAGTTTTCTTTTTTCTGCAAGCGTTCTTGCTCACGATTCAGTTCGTGACAAAGATAACTTAGGGCTAATTTAAAATTCGTTTTCGTTATTACTCACTTTACTCATTTTACTATACTTCTCAGAGAGATGTGCATCTGAAACAAACTTGGCAGATTATATACTACAACTCTTAAGGTTGGTCGGCGGTTCGAGTCCAACACATTTTTCGACCTTGAAAGGAGTGTCTACCTTGATAGGAGTGTTGACCTTGGGAGGAGTGTTTACCTTGAGAGGTGTGTCTACCTTGGGAGGAGGAGGAGGAGGAGTGTCGACTTTGAGAGGAGTAGTGTTTTCCTTGTGAGGAGTATTGTTGACCTTGGGAGGGGGAGTGATGTCATTGGGAGGAGGAAGAGTGATGCCTTGGGAGGAATTCTGGCCTCGGGAGGATAAGTGCTTTAGAACCCACTATTATTATCTACTCATTAATTTAAGTGTATTACGACTCACTAACTATACTTTTGAAACTCGCTTAAATTTATGTAGTGAGCAAAATGGTGGTTATTTAGAACACTTAGTTAAGTAGTTTTCAGTGTTTTTGTGTAGTTGTTATATCATTGTTATCACAATTTCAGTGATTTGATACATTCTAGATTCAGCTTTAAGCTTTATTTCAATATCACTAAATCCAATAGTAGAACCTCGGTGGTTCTGGGGTAAGAACGTGTGCCTCTGAACCAAAGGGTACTGGGTTCGATCCCAGGGTACTCCTTTCACTTTTTCAGTACAAACTGTAACATTAACATCAACCGAGGTTCTGGCATTGTATTTGAGCAAGTTGAATGTCTGCCTTCGGAGGGGGCGTAGAGCCGTCGGTCCCGTGTCCATGCGATGTTGCGCACGTTAAAGATCCCTACCCCCCTTACAGAAAGGCAGGTGTTCGGCAAAATTTCTAGGATACTGAGGTGAAACTGCTCCCTGGCGTCGGTGATTGGCCATTGTCGCGGAAATAGGCCGACGTTAAAGAAACAAAACACACACAAATCCAATAGTCTCTAATTTATACTTGTTAAATTTTTCCATTAAAATTTTCTTGTCTAGATATTATTTTTATTTGAGGAATATTTTTCCCCATGCTTTTGTATATTGGTAGCAATACATTATTTAAGGAATATGCCACAGTTAAAACAAACCGACATTTTCAAGTTTTCTGAAATAATAAAGAGAGGTCAAACTAAGTACTAGGTTTTCAGAAATAGTGACCGTAAATCTTAATATAATTCTTCATGTGCCCCAACTTCTTTACCTTTTTGCACAAAAAAAAACCGGTGTGATTTTAGCGACCAAATGCCGATTCACGAATACAACCGAACGTTTTACAGGACCGTAACAGGGATGACGCGCAAGATACTTTATAAGTTTTTTTACACAATATCAGAAACGCATGTGGAAACAAATTAAAATCTCGCAGGGTTATCAATATTTCTATATAATGCTGGCAACAAATGTACCCACGATCATTCACACCCGCATGAAAAATGGCGTATTGCTAGATATTTCACTTTTTATTACAAAACCTGTACATACTAACAGATTTAAATTTGGCAAGGCTATTGACAATGTTAAAAGCTATCATAAAAATACAGCGCCTAGCACTCGCAAGCCGTACAAGAGATGGGAGGGGAGTACACCATGAAAGTTATTTATATTTTTATTTCAAAAACTAGACATACTAACAGATTAAGACTAAGCGTGGTTATTGCTCCTATAAAATGCTATCAAAAAAATATAGCGCCAAACACTCGCAAGCCGTATGAGAGATGGGAGGGGAGGAAATCTTGACAGATAATTAAATTTTTATTTCAAAAACTGTACATACTAACAGTTTAAGACTAAGCGGAGTTATTGCTCCTACAATATGCTATGAAAAAATATAGCCCCAAACGCTCGCAAGCCGTAGGAGAGATGGGAGGGGAGGAAATCTTTAAATATAATTAATTTTTATTTCAAAAACTGTACATACTAACAGTTTAAGACTTAGCGGGGTTATTGCTGCTATAATATTCTATGAAAAAAATATTGCGCCAAACACTCGCAAGCCGTAGGAGGGGTGGGAGGGGAGGAAATCTTTAAATATAATTAAATTTTTATTTCAAAAACTATACATACCAACAGTTTAAGACTAAGCGGGGTTATTGCTCCCATAATATGCTATGAAAAAAATATAACACTAAACACTCGAAGCCGTAGGAGGGGTGGGAGGGGAGGAAATATTGATGGTTATTAAAATTTATATTTAAAAAACTAAACATACTAACAGATTAAGACTAAGCGTAGTTACTGCTTCTATAAAATGCAACAAAAAAAATATATCCACAAACACTCGCAAGCCGTAGGAGGGGTGGGAGGGGAGGAAATCTTTAAATATAATTAAATTTTTATTTCAAAAACTGTACATACTAACAGTTTAAGACTTAGCGGGGTTATTGCTCCTATAATATTCTATGAAAAAAATATAGCGCCAAACACTCGAAAGCCGTAGGAGGGGTGGGAGGGGAGGAAATCTTGATAGTTATTAAAATTTATATTTAAAAACTAAACATACTAACAGATTATGACTAAGCGTAGTTATTGCTTCTAAACAATGTTATGTAAAAAATATAGCCCCAGGCACTCGCAAGCCGTAGAAGAGATGGAAGGGGAGAAAATGTTGACGACAGGGAAATACAATTTTATTTCAAAAAGTATTGTTTGTCTATCTTTCAACATTTTTATAGTGAAACTGTGAGCGGTTTTACCTTTATTTTGCTGTACCAAGAAGTTTTAAAATGAAATAAAAAATTTCCTTAGTAAGATTTAAAAAAAAAGATGTCAAGGGGGTGACTAGGATTCGATACTAGGACCAAGACTATTTATTAAAAGTTTTCGATCTTGCCAGATAATTAAATGTTTATTTGAAAAACTATACATACTAACAAATTAAGACTAAGCGGGGTTATTGCTCATATAATATGCTATGAAAAAAATATAGCCCCAAAGGCTCGCAAGCCGTAGGAGAGATGGGAGGGGAGGAAATCTTTAAATATAATTAAATTTTTATTTCAAAAACTGTACATACTAAAAGTTTAAGACTTAGCGGGGTTTTTGCTGCTATAATATTCTATGAAAAAAATATAACCCCAAGCACTCGCAAGCCGTAGGAGGGGTGGGGGGAAAGGAAATCTTGATAGTTATTAAAATTTATATTTAAAAACTAAACATACTAACAGATTAAGACTATGCGTAGTTATTGCTTCTATAAAATGCTATGAAAAAAATATATCCACAAACACTCGCAAGCCGTAGGAAGGGTGGGAGGGGAGGAAATCTTTAAATATAATTAAATTTTTATTTCAAAAACTGTACATACTAACAGTTTAAGACTTAGTGGGGTTATTGCTCCTATAATATTCTATGAAAAAAATATAGTCCCAAGTACTCGCAAGCCGTAGGAGAGATGGAAGGGGAGAAAATGCTGACGACAGGGAAGTACAATTTTATTTCAAAAAGTATTGTTTGTCTATCTTTCAACATTTTTATAGTGAAACTGCGAGCGGTTTTACCTTTATTTTGCTGTACCAAGAAGTTTTAACATGAAATAAAAATTTTCCTTAGTAATATTTAAAAAAAAGATGTCAAGGGGGTGACTGGGATACGATACTAGGACCAAGACTATTTATTAAAATTTTTCGATCTTGCCAGATAATTAAATGTTTATTTGAAAAACTATACATACTAACAGATTAAGACTAAGCGTAGTTATTGCTTCTATAAAATGCTATCAAAAAAATATAGCCCCAAACGCTTGCAAGCCGAAGGAGATGTGGGAGGGGAGGATATCATTAAATATAATTAAATTTTTATTTCAAAAAATGTACATACTAACAGTTTAAGACTAATCGGGGTTATTGCTCCTATAATATTCTATGAAAAAAATATAGCCTCAAGCACTCGCAAGCCGTAGGAGGGGCGGGAGGAGAGGAAATCTCGATAGTTATTAAAATTTATATTTAAAAAACTAAACATACTAACAGATTAAGACTAAGCGTAGTTATTGATTTTATAAAATGATATCAAAAAAATATATCCACAAACACTCGCAAGCCGTAGGAGGGGTGGGAGGGGAGGAAATCTTTAAATATAATTACATTTTTATTTCAAAAACTGTACATACTAACAGTTTAAGACTTAGCGGGGTTATTGCTGCTATACCATTCTATGAAAAAAATATAACCCCAAGCACTCGCAAGCCGTAGGAGGGGTGGGAGGGGAGGAAATATTTAAATATAATTTAAGAAACTGTACATACTAACAGTTTAAGACTTAGCGGGGTTATTGCTCCTATAATATTCTATGAAAAAAATATAGCGCCAAACACTCGCAAGCCGTAGGAGGGGTGGGAGGGGAGGAAATCTTGATAGTTATTAAAATGTATATTTAAAAAACTAAACATACTGACAGATTAATAATAATTAATCCTAAGCGTAGTTATTGCTTCTATAAAATGCTATGAAAAAAATATAGCCCCAAGCACTCGCAAGCCGAAGGAGGGGCGGGAGGAGAGGAAATCTTTAAATATAATTAAATTTTTATTTCAAAAACTGTACATACTAACAGTTTAAGACTTAGCGCGGTTATTGATATTCTATGAAAAAAATATAACCCCAAGCACTCGCAAGGAGAGGAAATCTTTAAATATAATTAAATTTTTATTTCAAAAACTGTACATACTAACAGTTTAAGACAGTCTTAAACTGTTAGTATGTGCAGTTTTTGAAATAAAAATTTAATTATATTTAAAGATTTTCTCTCCTCCCACCCCTCCCACGGCTTGCGAGTGTTTGTGAATATATTTTTGATAGCATCTTATAGAAGCAATAACTACGCTTAGTCTTAATCTGTTAGTATGTTTAGTTTGTAAATATAAATTTTAATAACTATCAAGATTTCCTCCCCTCCCGCCCTTCCTACGGCTTGTGAGTGCTTGGGGCTATATTTTTTTCATAGAATATTATAGGAGCAATAACCCCCTAAGTCTTAAACTGTTAGTATGTACAGTTTTTGAAATAAAAATTTAATTATATTTAAAGATTTCCTCCCCTCCCATCTCTCCTACGGCTTGCGAGCGTTTGGAGCTATATTTTTTTTATAGCATATTATATGAGCAATATCCCCGTACAGTCTTAATCTGTTAGTATGTCTAGTTTTTGAAATAAAAATATAAATAACTTTCATGGTGTACTCCCCTCCTATCTCTTGTACGGCTTGCGAGTGCTAGGCGCTGTATTTTTATGATAGCTTTTAACATTGTCAATAGCCTTGCCAAATTTTAATCTGTTAGTATGTACAGGTTTTGTAATAAAAAGTGAAATATCTAGCAATACACCATTTTTCATGCGGGTGTGAATGATCGTGGGTACATTTGTTGCCAGCATTATATAGAAATATTGATAACCCTGCTAGATTTTAATTTGTTTCCACATGCGTTTCTGATATTGTGTATAAAAACTTATAATGTATCTTGCGCGTCATCCCTGTTACGGTCCTGTAAAACGTTCGGTTGTCTTCGTGAATCGGCTGCTGGACATTTGGCCGCTAAAATCACACCGGTCCAAAAAAAAACCTTTATCTTTTTAATGTACAATGGCTTTTGTGATCCACGCAATTATGTTGCTCTTGTGCGTTTATCTGATCACCAGTGACATCCAATTTTTTTCCTTAAATACAATTTTTTTTTCCTTTGACATATAGATCTAAGTCTTGGTATATAGTTCACTTTTTCGTACGAAATTTGGCTGCCATAGCTTTGTTATTTCCAAAGTCCAGTTATGGGTTATTTCTATATGTTTGTTCTAAAAGGGGGTAAATAAAATATTTTGTGTAATTAGTGCTTTCTTATTGTCGTAATTTAATAGGAAATATATGGAAAACATGAATGCTTTATGAAGATAAGTATTATGTCAGAAAAAACAGGTTTAAAGATTCTCGGTTTTATATGCTCGTATCTTGTGACAAACATCTTTTAGAAATACAACACTTTTGTAAGTGCTCTGTAACAAGGGCAGTAAAAAATGATCATAAGCGGACTGATATCAAGTTACGAAATTAAACTTAACGCTGCCTGTAAGGACAGCACAAACAAAAGGAGCCATAATAATATAAACTGAAATGAACGGCTACTATGGCTGTAAAGTGCTGTTGACGCTTCTGTTTACTATTTGTTCTTATATCTCAGCGTCTCGAGATACCCAGCAGTAATGAAATTAAATTAAAATGAACCGTGAGATTATTTTCGACCGTCAGAAGGTGATATATTCAGGACTTTATCGTTTTATCACTTAACATTTTCACTTCGCTTTATTTTCACTTCCTGTTGTTTTCCTTAACGTTCTAACTTTTGTTAAGAAATCGTAAGGTTGAGAAGTAATTTCAGTGATATAGAGTACAACAATCACAGCAGGTAAACTCGATGTATACCAAGTGAACCAAAACTAATATGACAATAGATTCTTGATATCAAAATATTGTGATTTACCAAAGAAAAACGTTTCAAAAGTCAAAATTGAAAGAGACGCAGGGAAAATTGTTAAAGCTGCTAAAGTATTTTGAAAATTTGCACAGATTAGTTTTTCATAGTGAAAAATAACAACTTTTTGGCAATCTGGCTCTAAGCGATAGAGAGCGCTGATTGCGGTACCCTTCAAGTCTTAAAAATACTCACAGTTTTTGTTAGCGTCGCTAAAAAACTATTGAGGATTGTTGAAAATACCAGCGCACTATGTAACAATATCGCAGACCATGTGCCAATGAAATATTTCTCGACGTATAGCAGTCTGAAATGCAACCGCGGACAGTAAGGACCTATCATGGTTAATTAATGTTAATTTTTATCAATGTTTTAAGAATTACTTTTCAGTTGTATGTAAACTCAATATAATAACTAAAATACACTGGAGGCTTATGTTCTTCGTTCCTTAAACTTAGTTGACGTTTTTGATAGTACAGTTAATAGATATAATTTATATTTTTGTGTCGGAACCAGGGAGTTTCACATTTGGGGCCAAACCCCAAATAAGTGATAATTCTCTAGTCGTGTTTGCCGGTATTGTATTATATTGAATCGCGTATTAATGAGATCTCGTGAGTGTATTCTTTGAAAAAAATCGATAGTTAAAAGAAGGCAACTGCAAGAAAAAGAATCAGAACACGACTAACAAAACTAATCAACAGTGCCTTTGAAATAATAGGCGATTCCAAAGACGCTATAGATATCGAAGGATCTGCAGTTTTATTGGAATGCATAAAAAGTCAACAGTGAACTAAGTGACCTTTCCAGAAGCATATATTTTCAGACTTGTGCAGATGAAGTTGACCAGTTAGAAGCCAAATAGAAAAAAATCCTCGACTTTGACTAGTTAGAAGCCAAATATAAAAAATCTTTGACTCTGAAGACAAAGAAGCGAGGGTAATAACGAAATTGGAGCGTCGGCTTTCTGCGGAAAATTACTTATCTGAAAGAAGTTTTCAATTAAGAATAACAAATGAAGATCAAGGTAATCAGCCCCTTCAAACTGAAAGTCAGCAGTAACGACCGTCCAATATCATACCCGCAAGCGTTAGATGATCAAAACTGGAACTTAGAAAATTTGATCATAGTGGAATAAGTGGCCATCGTTTTGGGAATAATTTTCTGTCGCTTTCTATCAAAGCGGTGTGTTAGATGACAATTCATAGATCAAATATTTACAGCCGATTGTGGTCGGTAAGGCAGCTGACGCTATAAGTGGACTTTCTGTTTCTAAAAATTGTTAAGCGGACGCTAACGAATGAATACGGTAACTCCAAAAGAATCATCGACTATTATGTCCACCAACTGTTAAAAAACCGAAACAACGTCGCAAGTTTAAGACAGCTTTATAATGTGTGTTTGTCTATAACTTGGAGGGGTATAATGCCGTATCATTGCACCTGTGGTTAAAGTCAGTATTGTTTAAGATACTGCCATATACTTTCAAAGTTCATTTTATAAAACGAGTAAAGTCTCAGAAAGATAATGTCTCGGATAGTGAAATTAGCGAAGAAAAAGTGACTCACTTAGCAAACTCGAAAGTAAGAAAAACATTAGAAAAACTCATGCACTTTCTAAAATCAAAACTTGAGTCTTTAGAAGAAGCTTAGTGTTCAGAAGAAGCTCAGAGTTCAAGTAACCGTACTATGAAAGTGACAGTGAATGAAGGTTATTCTTATGAAAATAAAAAGGTCTCTTATAAAAATATGTGCACATCCGCAGGTCTTTTGACGAATTCAAAATAAAGCTGTGTCTTTTTTTCAAGCAACTTGCACATATCAGCTGACTGTGAAAGTAAAAAATCGTTGGTGGACAAGAAAACCATTTTGAAAGAAAATCATATGTGTTTTAGTTGCACTAAAGTCGGACATAACGCTAAAAGCTTCAAAAAGAACGTACTTTGCCGATAGATCCAATTTATCTACCCACTGGAGATACAGCCGTATCGCCGCCCTCCGAGGGGCGTCGAATTTACCAGCATACTATGTGACAACGTCGCAGGCCATGTGCCAGCGAAGGACTTCTCGAAGTAAAACAGTCTGAAATTCAACCGCGGACAGTAAGGCCTTATCGTCGTTAATTAATGTTTATTTTTGTTAGTGATTTAAGAATTACGTTTCAGTTGTAGGTAAACTCAATATAAAAATTTTGGGGCGCAGCAAGTGCGTTATCGTAGTGAATTTTCATAAGAATTTTACACTTTTGGTACGGCATATTACGAAAATTAATACTTTACCTTTAAACAGAATTTGATGATCAGTTTTGGAGAGTTTTAAAGAATTTTGTAGATAGTGTTACTATCGATATATTTCTATTATAAAAAAATATTTCAATCTTGTCTTCAGCAATGAACAAACTCAGTTTTTTATGAAGCTATAAAAGTAAAATTTGGTATAACTAGGTACTATGAAAATGAAAGTATCTAACAAATTATAAACGTGGCAGGTATTTTTCCTTTTTAATCGCCTGGATTATTTCATTTTAGTCAACCTAATCGAACCGGTGGTTCCAACAAAAAAGTTATTCTTAAAAACAAATTCTCTGTTAGTGAATTTTCTTAATAAAAATTCACCAATATCATCAATAAAAAATATCTACTCAAAATTATAATTTTAGATTTAAAGGTGACACAGTTATCCAGGCGTGGAAAAAAATTTGAGACCTAGGTCAAAACGTGTGAAATATGGAAAGTATTATTTCTATAAAATAATAAAGTGGAATAGATGGATCGCGCGAGAATAGAACCAGACCGAGAAACCCGGCTGGCCGCGTGTCGGCATCATGTCTGTCGAACACATTAACGCTTGGCCAACGAGACTACATAACGAGTGCTTATTCGCGCTATGGTATATCCGTAGCGTATACGTAAACCATTGATCTTTTCACCATATGCAACATTTTCAGTTTTAAAATTTAATTGGGACCGTTCGTCAAGCTACAACTATAATGTATTTTAAACCTGTATTGAATCTCCCACTTTATTACAATCACATCATTTTTACTTTCATACGTTTGTCATTCTGACCATATGCTACATTTTCAGATTTAAAATTTAATTGGGGCCGTTCGTCAAGCTACAACTATAATGTATTTTAAACCTGTATTGAATCTCCCGCTTTATTACAATCACATCATTTTTAATTTCATACCTCTGTCATTCTGACGTTGTGCGAGAGCGGGCTGGATAAACTTTACTTTTTTTTCGCGCATTGAGTGTTCGGTTTTGGGATTTTAATGGCCGAGATTTTGAAAACGCCAGTTCGGATAGTATGTTTTACTTGTTATTTCTATTGTTTGCTTCTGTGGTATGTATCAATCTACGCATAGCACCTAGCTACGCCGTCTTTTTCAGGCATTTGGCTCTACCAACTTAAGTCGTTCCATTGCACGTCTTTCAGATTTTATTTTTAATTATTTTTTTAACTTAAAATTTTGTTAACCAAATTACTTGAAATTTACAACAGAGGTTTATTTTCATTATTTCTAGCTACATGTAAAGTCTCATTTTAGTTACTTTAATACTTTCAATAAAGCGTATTCAAAAATATATTTGTATATGTGTATATTTTTGGGTGAAAAGATCTCCGTTATATCTGATTTACGAACTCGTCCGCGGCCTTAACGAAATGAAGATATGTGCCAAGTTTCGTTTAAATCAGTTGAGTATTTTTTGAGTTATCGCTCGGATACACACACACACACAGAGAGACACATATATATATATATATATATATATATATATATATATATATATATATATATATATATATATATATATATATATATATATATATATATATATACATTTGTGTTCGAACCCCGAGTATATTTACAGGGACAAAATAAGCAGGAGTGTGTGAACGAATATAGTGATGTCCTTCTAGTTTAAGATCCTGGACAGGTTATTTGAGACAAATGAAGAAAACTCCAAAGTATTTATATTTACTAGACATCAAAGCCAGTTACCAGGTATTACGCCAGGTGATATTTAAAAAATTAATACAACCAATACAGTTAAATATCTGAGCATAATATTAGATTAAAGAAACTGCTCTGGGCACAACACATTGTATACCTCAAAACAAAATGTGGAAGGGGAATGAACATTCTTAGTGTAACTACTCATATACTTTGAGGTGCAGACAAGGGGGTACCTTTATTTTTCTACAGAGCTTACATTAGATCAATTTTCGATTATGGAAGCAGCTTATATGGGTCGTGCTCTAAAACAAACTTAAAGAAACTGCAAACAATACAAAGCAACGCACTAAGGATTAATATAGGAACTATAAGGGGAACGTCTATTAATATCGTCACAGCTGAGTGTAGATAGCCATCTATTCATATGATCAGAATCAGCACATTGGCCGGTTATTGAGGATACTGGATATGAATTTCTTCCATCCAATGGGGGTTACTGTCAGACCAATATCGACAATTGTGTCTATTTACATTACCATTAAGGCAAAAGACAGCTTCATTAGAGAGAACAACGTAGTTTGAAAAATCTCCATTTTGTTGATTACTCTGAATATTGTACAGAACATCTGGAGATCCAGTTCGTTCTAGCAAGTTCCAGTGAAGAAATTTTAGGAGTACTTTCTTGTGTCCCAAGCAGTACATCCAGCGTCTTTTCGTCCGAAGTAGCAGTTACAGGGCGGTCAGACATTTGGCGATCTTTTGCGCTCCATGTTTAAATTAACTTGTGGTGAAGTCTGCTTGCCGTAGAAATGTTAAGGAGTGGACGGTCAGGGAGAATCTCATTAAATAAATGACAAACGTCATTATATGTCCTTTTAAGATCACCCTAACCGATTTTCATTTAATATTCAATACGTTCTTATTCACTTAAGTGAGCCATATCACAAAAAAAATAAATGAAGTTAATTCACAAGCCAAGACGCTTGCCACTGTGGAAGCTTAGGCTAATAATTCTGGAAAAACTGATTTTCTGGGTAAAACTATTAAAACGTATCCTGAATTATCACTTACATAAATTCCATGTCTGATAAGACCGTGTATTTTAGTTTTTTTTTTTTTTTTTTTTTTTTTTCGACAGATAAAAACACTATCGTTCAGAGGCATATTGTGCAAATGGTTTAAGAAAAAAGTGTCCAAGATTTCCAAGTAGCTGTATTGGTTCATATATCGCTCAAAAAAATGAGGGCTGATCCCATTGTAAGGGATACCACACCACACATTTATTCCTTCATAATATTGTCTTCTGCAGGGAATCCGTATGTGTTAATTGTCCGTGCACCAGTACCGTACATTTTGAGAGCTGACAATTCCATTAGTAGTAAAAGTGCATTAGTCAGAGAAAATTATGGTTTATAAAGTGGCCGAAGACATTAGCCAATACTTTGAATCGTCCATAGAGAAGTATTTTGAAATAGCAAGTACATATATAAAAAACTATAATACTTTGATTTTTGTATTATACAGACTGGAGTACGTACCTGGACTGTACAGATCATACTTCATAACTGTACTTTATACTGTACTTCATAGCATCCTTTGAGGAATACTTTCCTGGAAGAAAATGCCGTAAACAACCCAAAAGAGATGTTGTCAGATGGTATATCTCTGAACTACTAAGGATGCAAAATGTGCTGGATGCTCTGTATACATTATGGCTGACAGAACAAGCAACTGAATCCTATAATGCCTATCATGTATACAGAAGCTCTTATAAGAAGGAAATTGTAAAAGTAAAGGCGAAGAGAATTGAAGAATTTATAAATGGAGCTGATAATGTTCAGAAAGCAGCGAAGACTGTCCTTAGGTCAGAAACTTCAGAAAGATGTTCTCAGCTACCAGATTAATTACCAGAAGCCTGCAATAATTACTTTGCGATCGTGGTAGTGAAGATCCCAGCTGCGATTAAAAAACATGAAGACGAATTGGTAGGACAGATTCATATAACTGTATCAAACGTACATCATTTTAATCTGACAGAAGTAACACAACTGCAGATTCTAGATGCAGTAAAATCAATTAAATCAAAGCCAATACTAGACTGTTATGGGTTTCTTAAAAAGATAATACACAGTATTCTGTCCTCTTTAACAAATGTAACATGCGTTTACGGGAGTTGTGCTTCCTGATGAGATTAAATTGGCTAATGTTATTTTGGTTTTCAAATCTGGAAACCTCAGTAACCTAGAAAACTGTAGACCCCTTTCTTTAACACCAGCATCATCCAAAATCCTTAAATACCTAATGGAAACAATATTGCAGTCTTATATGGAAAAACAGCTGTTAAGCAGCGCCGAGCATGGCTTTAGTCGTGGAAAATCCACCATTACTGCTTTGTTAGATGATTTGCAAAAAATCACAGAAGCATTAAATAGTGGCAACATATGATGAATATACTGTGACCTGCAGAGGCATTTGATTCTGTGTCTCACGAAATGCTATTAAAAAGCTTGAATGCTATGAAATAAGAAGAGTGCCATTAGATTTATTTAATCAGCAACCGATACCAAAGAGTCAAAATCGAATCTAATATTCAAGCTGTAAACCGATAACATGTGTGCTACCTCAAGGTTCACTGCTCGGGCCTTTGTTGTTTTACTCCAAAATCTGACAGCGAACACAGTTTGGGTATATACCCAAATATGCAGATGATACCACCTTTATAAATATTAGCAGTGGTCCAAAAAAGCTAAATGGGCAGAACACTGGTACATTGCACAGTGCTAATAATTGGTTTGATGCTAATTTACTTTAACTCGATAAAGAGAAAACAAACGCCATGAGAATAACAACTGGATTGCAACTACAGCAGCCACCAGTAAAATTTTTGGGAGTCTACATGCAGACAGATTTTCGTTGGTCATATCATACACAGGAAGTCTGTAAAAGTCTTGCGTCGTCTCTGTTTGTGATGAGACGAATTAAAAATATTAGTACTTATCATGCAGCGTTAACAGCCTACTACACTAATTTTCACAGCAAAGCAACGTATGCCATTGTGGTGTGAGAAAATAGTCCAGGTATTACCGATATCTTAATGCTACAGAAACAGGCAGTTAGGATCCTGTGTTCACTTACTAGTAAGAGAAGTTGTAGGCCACTACTTAAGGAAGCTAGAATACTTACCATTGTTTCAGGTTATATATTTGTGTGTGTAGGGTGTACATACCAGCATTTAAAAGATTTGGTCAATCACGGTCAATTTCACGAGTACGAAACACGAAGCAGGCATGATATCAGCATACCAGATTACAGAATCACCAGGGCATACTCGGAAACTACGTTCTGGAGCATACAGTTTTTTAACCAGGTGCCACAATTTGTAGGGCAAAACAATTAAAAGAGCCTAAAAAGTGCACTAGGGACACTCTGCTACAGTATTCGTTTTATTCTTTGTCGGAATTTCTTAACACAAATACTACAATATTGATTTACCAGGAATCTACGAAAAAACTCGTCGATCTCTATCTCGAGGATACAGAACTTGGCTGATGTGAATGAAAAAAATCGATACTTATGTTCTCTTTGGTATTCTCCATACTTTTTAAACGCTAGGTTATACCTATGTCTATGAAGTAATTTGTATATATGTATGTATATGAAGTAAAAAATAAAATGATAATTAAGTTGAGCCGATTTTGTTTGAAAAGTGATATTTCTTCATAACTTCTCATTCAAAACAACTTTTCCAATTAGATGTTTTTTTTTTAACAAATCAATTTTGGATAATTCCTTCTAAAAACACCATGTGTATTAATTGATTGGCCTAATTTTTTTAACGTCTTAATTTAGGGCCAAGCAGAGGTCAGGTCAGGTTAGGTCAAATCAGGTCAGGTAAGGTCATAATAACCTCAAACTTTAACACAAATTTTGTTAATATTTACACCTCATGTTAACTCTGTTCGTGGACACACTGTATATAGGGTGGCGCATTGATAACGAAACAAACCGATTTGCGTCCAGAACAATTTTTTTAAGAAACGCTGATACACGTCAATTTTAATATTGAGGGGGACATGTTTTGACATAAAACTCAACTTTGTCACATCAACCCCAAAATACTCAGTAAGTGGTGGACGTGCCGCCAGAGTCTGACATCAACCCCTTAAGGGTGGTGATAACCCTTATATTTTAATTAGGGAACATGGGTCGAGTGTTACATCATTTGAAAACGCTTTCTTTTTTGAATTCTGCACACTAATTCTCTTGAAAGTTTTATCAACTCGTTTAAAAATTATTCACAGTTGAAGATGCAAAAACGCATTTCACTCATTCCGATAAGAAATGTGTGGATAGTCAATGTTTTGTTGGTTTGTAAACAAAAAATTGGATATCAGAACATTTCTTATCGGATTAAAAAAAATTGCGGTTTATTAATTCAGTTTATCGGTCGGTTTGATACTAGATAGTACTACCGAAAATTAATTTCACAATGGTGTATTCTGTAGAAGAAAGAGTTGAAATAATTACACTTTTTTCCAAAAACGATGACTGTGCCAACCGTACCACAAATTTGTTTAATGAACGACATCCGAAGAGACATATTAACAGAAAATACATTTTGGAGTTAGTTGCAAAGTTTCGACAAAGTGGTTCAGTAGCCAACAAAAAAACGGGATCCTGAACGTGAATTTCCGGTTAGAAATGAGACTACTGAGATTGAAGTTTTAGGACAAATTTCTGCAGACCCAACTTTGAGCACGAGAAAATTGACCACTGTTTCAAACATCAAAAGAAGAACTATTCAGCGAATATTGAAGCATCATAAATTTCACCCGTATAAAATTCATCTTGTACAACAACTGAATGAAGATGATTTTGATCGGCGGATGGAGTTTTGTGAAGTTATGACTGCACGAATAGCTGATAACGAGAACTTTCTGTTCAATATCTGTTTTTCAGATGAATGTACGTTTTTATTAAACTCTACAGTCAATCGTCATAATTGTCGTTATTGGGCAGATAATAATACAAGAAATTTTCACGAAGTGAACACTCAAACTCCACAGAAATTGAATGTCTGGACTGGCATTTTTTGAGACTGTTTAATCGGATAAATTTTTCTTGATGGAAATTTGAGTGGCGAAACGAAGTTGGAGTTACTAGAAGATATCGTTTACCCTCTACTAATTGACATTATTGAAAATGATGATCGCTATCAAGAAAATCAATTAGTGTTTCAACAAGATGGAGCTCCTCCGCATTTTTCACAACGTGTCAGGGAGTGTTTGAGCAGAGAGTTTCCAAGACAATGGATTGGGCGTAGAGGTGCTATTAAGTGGCCCATTAGATCACCGGATTTAACTCCTTTAGACTTCTTTTTATGGGCCATTTAAAGAGTAGAATTTACGCCACAGAACCAGAGTCTCTGGAAGAATTACGATGACGCATTGTTGAAGAATGCCGTCTAATAACTGCGCAAATGCTCCAGAATGTCAGAGCTCGTTTTGAACAAAATTTGTACTTTTGTATGGAAGCTGGTGGTCAACAATTTGAACACTTACTTAACTGAATAAATATTTTTGAACGTTTGGTTTTATTTTTAACGAAAAATTGACTAATTAGTGCATTTCTTATCACAATGAATGAAATACGTTCTTTCAACCCCAACTGTAAATAATTTTAAACGAGTTAATAAAACTTCCAAAAAAATTAATGTGCTAAATTCAGAAAAGTAAGAGCTTTCAAATGATGTAACACTCGACCCATGTTCCCTATTTAAAATATCAGGGTTTTTATCACCACCATTAAGGGGTTGATGTGACAAAGTTGAGTCAAAATATGTCCCCCTCAAAATTAAAGTTGACGTGTTTCAGCGTTTCTTAAAAAAATTCTGGATGTATATCGGTGTTTCGTTTTCAATGCGCCATCCTGTATACATATAAACATTGAAACTAACCGCAGGTGTGGGTCCTAGGTGTCTTAGTTCGTGCTTATTAGAACAATTTTTTTTGTGCCTTAAAGTCATGATCTGTTCATTGGCGAATTTTTGCTAAAAAAAATTGCTAAAAGGGCAATCCAGATACAATCTCATCATCAAATTAAATATGGCCCGAAGTACCATTTCAGTTCTCGAACTACAGCTTTTGCCAACTTATGCGTGCATTAAATGGCAGCTTAAAAATATGAAAATGACACTTCTTATATCAGCATAGTTCATCCTGGCACATTTTTAAAGAGCAACATGCGTAACTGGTCTAAGCAAAATTTAAGTGAGCTACATCTAGTTGCCACTCCAAATGGGATAAGGACAATATATCGCTGTTTTCAAATAACTGAATTTCTCATTATGCCAAAAGTTTCACTTTTGCTGCTTAGTAAAGCTTTATACACAAGTACAAATAAAGACAAAACCGGTAGTGATCTTCCACATGCGCTATGCATTCCGACCATGTATCACTGACTCACTCACTAAGTTTTACGTGGAAAGAGGTGAAGAGAATAGAAATACAGTATTATCTTTAGATAGCATAGGGACTATCACATTTAAATAATACTGTGTCCCTAAACCGCAAACATGTGTTAATGATGTTAGTGGAAGCCTCGTTAAGACTTGTAAAATGCAGCGGGCTGATGAACCTATATGTGTTAATTTCAGCATTGTGCCATTTCATCACACAAGTCACGTTTGAGAATAACTGTTTCAGTATGAGGCTAGGTCACGGACAGAAATGTGTACGTGCAGAATTATCAAAATAATTTCATTCAGTCGAAACTAAAAGCCTTTCTTGAGTACGTGTGCGCAAGATTTATTCGACACACCTTTAAAAGTAAAGTAGTAAAAACATATATAAAAAAGAGATTTTATTTTTCTATAGTAAGCTTATACTGCCATTTATGTCCAGGAAAATGTGATAGTAAAAAGTCTACACGCAGAAAGTGCGTTATGATAGCGAATTTTCGTAAAATATATTTAAAAAAGTCAGGACGCAGCAAGTGCGTTATGGATGTGAATTTTCATAAAAATGTTTTTAATAGGAAATATGTCTCTTTAATACAAGCCGGCATCAATTTGGTCACCGGTATAACCTATATAGTAGGAACAATATACCATATGTTATTAAAATAACTTGTTTGAAAATGTACAAAAATTTTCCGAAAATAAACTTAACACGTTTCCGAGAAAACTAGTTTCCTAGCTGACGAACCTTAGGTTAATAGCAAATTGCGTTATTGAATTTTGAAGCGTTTAATGAAAATTTGCTACCAAAACGCACTTACTGCGTCTATATTTTTTTATACACACATGCATCATATTTCGATAAAAAATGCAAAAATGCAATAAGGAATGTTGAAAAAAATTGTAAGTATCACCAACGACTTATGGGCCAGCCTGTGATTGTCAAAATAATTTTATAAGATGCAGCTCAAGATACCCTATAGGTAATGTATACAATTTTTTTCTCGTATTTTGCATAATAACAATTATATTGAGCTTTACCGTAGAAATGCGTCACCATCTATATATTTAAACAGAAGGTAAACCCGGATATGGCTTCTAGGGGGCCTAGTTTGCGCTCATTTGAAGAAATCTTTTTACAATTCAAAAGCCGCGGTCTTCTCACTAACGAATTTTTTCTACGAAAATTAGCTACAAATTATAGACCGTTAAACCATTAACTTAACTAAAACTACTGCCAAAGCATAAGAGAAAGGGTCTATTTGAAATGAATTTTCTCGAAATATTTTAGTAAAATGACGGCCAATAATGGTTGAAGCTGAAACTTAAGAGTTTGCAGAACACTCTTTACACAATCCGTATTTATTTTAGGTTCTTTGCCTAAATGTTGCCAATTTTGACGCTTCAAATCGCGACTTTTTACGTTTTGAGAAAAACCCCAATTTTTTTGTTTAAATGCCTCTAACTTATTTATCTTAATTAAATTTTGGTAATTTTATATATATATATATATATATATATATATATATATATATATATATATATATATATATATATATATATATATATATATATATATCATTGTGAAACCGTTCCATATTTAATACAGTCGTAGACTTTTCTCGTGGTTTCACAAATGCTTGTTGTAGTAAATTTTCTTTAAAAAAAATCACTAACGAGGAGACCGCGACTTTTGAATTTAGAAAAAAATTCTTCAAATAAGCGCGAGCTAGGCCCCCTAGAACCCATACCCAGGGTCAGTTTCAATGATATATATATATATATATATATATATATATATATATATATATATATATATATATATATATATATATATATATATATATATATGGGTTCTAGGGGGCCTAGTTCGCGATTATTTGAAGAATTTTTTTCTAAATTCAAAAGTCGCGGTCTCCTCGTTAGTGATTTTTTTAAAGAAAATTCACTACAACAAGCATTTGTGAAGCCACGAGAAAACTCTACGACTGTATTAAATATGGAACGGTTTCACTAAGTTAGGGCAAGAACAAACAACCAGATATGCTATTCAAATTGAATTAAGTCTTAAAACTTTCATCTCCTCTTTATCAAATTATTTTTTTATACAAAAACTTGCTAAAAAATTCATAGGAATAACAACAATCTTATTAGATAACTGTAAAGTGAAATGAAAAACAAAAAATTGATAACAAGTAAAGTCACTAACTAGGATTAGAACTCGTCATGTAGGAGTAGATTATACGGTGTACAGGGACCTCGCCCACTGAGCTACGTTAGATATGTATTTACTAGCAGGTATATCACATAATACATGTTAATTGTTCAAGGTTTTACCATTTACACAAAACCATTTTGATTTACAATGGATTTTTTGCTCACATTTTAACGAAATCAAGGAAAATAACGACTTAGACACATATCTAGGAGTTTGTTAGTCATTGCTTGTAGTATTTTTTACTTACATTCTGATCAATCAATTTTGATGTTTTAACTTTCTTAAATCAGATTCAATTAATTAAAAATTAATTTACCTGTAACTTTTTTGTCTCTTGCGATAGAGATCTTAGTTTTAGTACGTAGGATACTCTTCATGACGTAAACTAGCGTATAACTTTCTTTCGAAAGAAAACACAAAATTTTCCGGGAAAACCTGGGTTGATTTTCCTGACTAACGAACTAGTCTCAGTCACTTGCAATAGGAAGGAATGTGCCAAATTTGATCAAAATCATACTATTATTTTTTGAGTTATCGAAGTAATTCATAAACATATACATACATATATATATATATATATATATATATATATATATATATATATATATATATATATATATATATATATATATATATATATATATATATATATATATATATATATATATATTGAAACTGACCCTGGATATGGGTTCTAGGGGGCCTAGTTCGCGGTCATGTGAACAAAATTTTTCAACATTCAAAAGTCGGGATCTCCTCATTAGTGATTTTTTTATAAGCAAATTCAGTAAAAACGGTGAATAATATATTAATTTGTATACAATTTTTTTTCTAAAGAAACACATTTTACTAATGTAATTGGGAAACCAACGAACTCGTCCATGCAATTATTAAAGAAAAAAATCATAATCGGACAAGTACCCTCTATTTTGTAAATCTCTTAGCCACGTTTGTTAGCCAGTTCGATAGAACCAGGTTTTTTTTTCGGAAAATATTTGTATTATCGAAAATAACAGCTATTTTAGTGAAACTGTGAACACAAATTCTCTTTATTGAGACTAGTGCATGGCAGATTTTAAAGTTTCTAGTCTTATAGAAAATTGAAGAAGAAGCGTTTAATTTGGTTTTCTTTCAGGAGACCAAGAGAGCAAAAGATTAAGAGTGTTGTATGATAAAAAACAGCTCATTCAAATTCACTGTATAAATAGAATTCTCAACAATAATACACTAAAAAAATTCGCAAAAATACAAAATCAAAAAAAAATTTTAACAAAACTGTGCTAAAACTATAAAAGTTTATTGATGTTCGTGATAGAAATTGTTACTTCGAAAAATTTCTGATATTTTATTCAAAAAAAAATTATTAAAAATAATTGCTAATAAAAAGGGGTCGAAACTTTTCTTACGAAAATTTCCTAAAAGAGGTTTTACAAAAAGTCATTAAAAATTGATTTTAATAAAAAAATTCCTAAAAATGTTTTCCACGAAAATTCAGACTAGGACGAGGTAACAAACCGGTCTCCCAACCAGGAGCTGACCGTATTCGAGGCGCGTTACCTCCACAGTAATTTTAACCGGCATCAGGATGTCATTATTTATCTCAGCGGCAACTGGAAACTATGGAATCGACATAAACATCGATATTTTTACAGTTTACCCGACCCATAGCGGTGGTAGTGATGTGTTGCGCCCATGGTTTTTTTTTCACATGTCAAAATGGGGAAACGGTCTAATAAAACATAAGCGTCCTCCCATTCGGTTTATAAGGGATGTTTAAAATTATCACATTAATTTTCTACACGGGCTTGAAATCTCTTAATTGGCATACCCATTAATTCAAAACATTTAAACCCATTAGCTTCAGGTCGAATTCGTTCTTTCATGTCTTCTTTGAGGGTGGGTGCATTTTTATATAGTCTCTCCTTATTATGACCCTCAAGAAGAAAGCCAGTGGTGCAATATCGGGCGAACGTGTTGGCCAGTTGACATGGTCGTCTGTTCCGATCCATTTTTGGGGATATAGGCGATCTAGGTGGCTTCTAAGGTTGTGGTGATTATGTGACGGCGCTCTGTCCTGCTGGAACCACGAACATATTTCTCAAAATGTCTGAAGTCACATCTTCTAGCTATTGTAGAAATATGTAAAATTAAAAATGTGAATTCCACCTGCCATCAAGATTATCTTCGAATAAGTATGGTCCTTCAAGTTGCTCCTCAACTCTACCCCACATTACCATTTACTTTCCAGCAATTATCTGATAAAAACCTCCTCACGGGGGGTTTGCGTCAGAGTAAGAATGTGAATTGTGTTTTCCTACATAACCATTTCTCCAAAAAGGCGCTTCTTGAATAAACATAACCTTCTTAAGGAAATTTTTCTCGTCGTTTACACTGAGTTAATGTTTTTTTTTAATTTAATACTATTGGCTGCGGCATCTCAGTCCATTAGCACATTCTTTCCCATCATTTAATATTTTTTTACAAATTTTCCAGACAAAGTCAACTTGGCTCGCCCGGGAATCGAACCCGGGACCTCTCGCTTTGCAGGCTGGCACCTAGCCACCTGCGCCACGAGGGCGTCTGAGTTAATGTTGAAACATGTAAAAGTACACTTATTCAACATCATCAAGTGAATTTTCGTTAAAAAAAAATTACAAATGGGGAGATCCTGAGCTTTGAATTTAGAAAAAATTTCTTCAAATTAACGCGAAGTAGGACCTCTAGAACCCATACTGGGGTCAGTTTCACACTCAAAAAATTATAGGCCGATTTTGATGAATATCTTCCTATTAAGTAACAATGCCGATTTGCAGTTAACTTGTTCGACAAAAAATATTTCAAGAGGTTTGTTAGGTAATACGAAATAAAAAGATAAAGCCACTGAAATGTCGGGTATCTATGAGATAGGTTGTAAATATTGTAATCTTAAATACGCTGGGCAGACTAAGAAAACCATTGAGACTAGGTTTAGGGAACTAGAACATGTGGCACAGCTGAGATACGGTACTGTAGACAAGTCATGCGTGGTACAACATATTTGGGATAATAACCGCCACATTGATAAAGGAAATCTGAAACTTATCAAAAATATTAGGCAGCCAGCGAAGCTAGATGCGTACGAAAGTATTTACATTTCTAAGGCAATATAAAACAAAAGTTCTTGAAACCGAGCGCCGCCACTGATTTATAGCCCTTTCTTTGCCCGCTCTCCCTGATACAGATAAAATATTGAGAAACTTGCCAGGTAAAATTATAAAGGAAGTTCAAAAACCTTGTCCGGCTATAAAAATACAATACACAGAAAATTTTCCTGCGATTTAATTTCCCTTTCAGAATCGGTCTTAACCTAAAACTCGTTATATAAGGTGATGTTTAGTAGTAAGCAGTTTAGAATTTTTCATACTCTGATAACGCTCATCTTGTTAGCGAAACTATCGTCAGGTCTTTAAAAAGATGTGTTGTGGTGATTTGGGTTCTCCAAGTGTACCTATCAGTGCTCATCACAGGTTGCAGTCTTCACATAGTGAACATCTTCCTTTTGTAACTTGGCTTGGGCAAGTTTGTGAGACAGGAAAATCGGGCCAAGTTTTCCGGAAACATTTTACGTTTTCTTTAGGAAAAAAATTTCATATCCGAAGATAAAACTATGACAAACAAATTTATCGCTTAATTTCACGTTATAAAAGGTAAGTTAGACGCCAAAATTTAGATCTTTATGTTACATGAAAAAAAGTTATAAGCATTTAATTTTAAAATGTGTTTGATGCCAGATCATTTCTATGAAAATTCATTACCATAAGGCACTTGCTACGTTTAGACTTTTTTTTCAACCGGAGATTGTGTAGGACTACAACTTAAAATTATTTTCAAATATACAGGATGATCCAATAAAGTATGACACCTTAAAGTTGAGTTTTTCCTTACCGAACACTCGGTATTTGACAACGTTTTTTAATTCCATGGGAAAATAAGGTTAACTTATTCCAAAGATCACTATACTTACCTATTACGGTTTCCCAGATCTTTCAACGACTGTGAGTTTTTAGAAGAAAAAAAAACTCCCTAATCTATACCCAAGTGCAGCGGTTCTGGCGCTATTCACACTTTTATTATTGTTTTTGTATAAGTAAGAATTTTTCATTTTTAACTACAAATTTCACTTGCTTTGAAATTCAATCTAGAAAGTAATGTAAGGTAAACAAATGATAAAAATAAAAACATAAAAACTAACAGTTATTACAATAAACATAGTTCTCCAAATGTTCAAACGGACGTCCATCCTGTTTAATGCTAAGTTCTTGTCGAATTCCAATATGAAAATGTGCCAGAGCACCATCCAGTTGTAGCCACATCCGCCTTATAATAGACAGTGGGACGTCTTCCAAGAGTTCAGACAAACGTTGACGAAGAAAAACATCTCTCCATTTGGGTGTCCATTGAAGAAGGAAGGACATATTACTCTTGGCCTTAATATTCCACCCCACACATTAATAGACCAACGATTCTGGCGGTTAATACTGCGGCAAAAATGTGGATTTTCATCAGCGTAATAATGAAAACTATGTCTGTTTAGCAAGCCGTTACTATGGAAAGTCGATTCGTCTATAAACAGCACATAATCGAAAAAGCGTTCATCCTCAACCAACATCTCAAATGCCCACATACAGAAATCAAGTCGTCGACTGAAGTCAGCATCTGAAAGTTCTTGATTTAATTGGATATGGTAGGGATACAATTTGTATTTTCTAATTATGCTGCCAATGCTCTGTCTGCTCAATGCCGTTTCCTGACTTTGCGCTGGCTTATGTAGGGATTTTCTATAAGAGACCCAATGACCGCAAACACATTTACTATATTTCCGGTAATTGGACTCTGTTTATTGGTCTTTTCATGTGCTACGCTTCTAGTTCTTCGAAAAACTTCTAACAATCTTTTAAAATTTCTCCTGGATGAATGATTTCGTGCTGGATATTTTTTTTGCGTAAACTCAGTACACAATGTTCATGACATTCACCAATAGTTAGAATCATATCGATTCGTTCCTATATAGTATACGTTTTCATTTCAAAAACAATAATTTTAGAAGTGATAAAATTACAAAAGAGAGTAGCGATATAATTGAAGAATTAGAAGTTGTGCAGTAGGTAATCGTAGGTAATAACAAACGAGAATTGACAAGCATTAACAAGAATTGACAAATATCACAGGCATATGTACAATCAAGTAACCATATACGTTTCATTCATTTCAATATCCGATGCAGAGAATTTGTTATCAAGAGAAAAGTCTTATCTATACAAAGCAGTAGCGGCTCGTGCCTTAATGCATTGGGGTGCGCAATCTGTAACCAAAATTGAAAAAGTCTGGACGCAGCAAGTGCGTTATGGTAGTGAATTTTTATTAAATGCTTCAAATTTGAATAACTCAAGTTTCTATGAACTTAAAAAGTTGAATTTTGGTGTAGTAGGGTCTTACCCAGGGCAACAAATCCACCAAATTTCATTAAAATAACTTTGTAATTTTCGGAGAAAAAAAAATTTTTCGAAAGAAAACTCAACATTTGAAAAACTTAATTTTCTATAAGTTTATAAAGTTGAATTTTGGCATGTGTCTTTATCAAATCCATATATCAACCGAATTTCTTTAAATAAGTTTGTCATTTTCTGAGAAAAAATAAAATTTCGAAAGAAAATTCAAAATTTAAAAAACTTAATTTTCTACAAACTTAGAAAGTTGAATTTTGGTGTGTTATAGGGTCTTACCCAGGGCCACATATCCACAGAATTTTATTAAAATAACTTGGTAATTTTCGGAGAAAAATTTTTTTTTCGAAAGGAAACTCAAAATTTTCTCGGAAAATCTTGTCCGATTTTCCTAACTAACGAACTCATTCAAGCCATTAATAAAAGAAAGGCACTTGCCGAGTTTCATCGAAATCGGTTGATTATTTTTTAAGTTAGCGGTTGGATACACGCGCACACACACACACACACACACACACACACACACACACACACACACACACACACACACACACACACACACACACACACACACACACACACACACACACACACACACACACACACACACACACACACACACACACACACACACACACACACACACACACACACACACACACACACACACACACACACACACACACACACACACACACACACACACACACACACACACACATATATATATATATATATATATATATATATATATATATATATGAACATATAAAAATTGAAACTGACCCCAGATAGGGGTTCTAGGGGTCCTAGTTCGCGCTCATTTGAAAAAAATTTTGCAATGTCTCACCATCGATACATCTCTATTAGCGAATTTTTTTTAATAAAAATTCACTAAAAAAACCTACTTACTAAACTTAATAATTATTAACTACCTACCAAGTTTTCCTCTAGTTAGTTATACGTTATAGTGGTTAGAAAGTCCCTTAAAAAGTTAACCTTTAAATTTACAATATTATCCACTGAATTAATCACAGTATCACAATTATTTTGTCCACTTATTAAGCAACCCGAAGTAGTGGCCATCATAATAATAATTGTCTTGTTAGAACATGTAAACAACAACGAAATGATCTAATTAAAAATCAATCCGACGCGAAAACAAAAATTACTAGGTAGTAGGTACACACGCTCTACGATCGGTGATCATTTTGCACTGAAGTATCGCATTTCCTGGAGAGCGCCGAAAAATACACACCGCCGCCTGACTGCTTTATATGGATATGGATGTATATAACGTCTGCAACGATTAACACTATACTTATGACTTATTCTGATTCTGTATTCTGTATTAATGGCTGTCGACTCTCTGCGATCCTCGATATATTAATATTGTTTGTTAAATGCAGGAGGTAAAAAAGTAAATAAAAGTTTATTAAAATATACCATAGCAAAAATATTATTTTTTCCATGGCAGGCAGCAGTGCGCGCGCACGGGCACACTTGTTGAGGAGCCGCCCCTGATACGAAGACGGTTACAGTTAGCCATAAGTAAGTTTCATGTAGTTTTTAAGGCAATCGAATATCGCTTTATATTAACCTATAAAATACAAGCTGTTTCATTTGAAATGAACACAATAATCAACCTGGCATGTGTAAACAATAATAGAAGTGTAAATTGCGCCAGAACCGCTGCACTTGGGAATAGAGAACTCAAGTATCATATGAAAGGAAATTATTATCTCTATGAAATGCAGGAAAAAATATAGGGTGTTCCATTTGAAATAAATGAAATAATCTGCTTTGAATGTGCCAATAATAAAACTTGAACTTTTGAACGCCCGGTCGAGTATTGCCAATTATTGACTTCAGTAGTTGATGAAGTACCAAATCCACCATCAAAAACTGGTGAGTTTTTTCTACGATATCATCTGACAATGGAGATAGGATATTTTTCGAACACCTCACATTCGTCGAAAAATCAAGATATCTGGGAAACTGTAATAGGTAGGTATAGGGATCCTTGGAGTAAGTGAACCTTATTTTTCCCATAGAATTCAAAACCTCGCAGATACCGGGTGTTCCATAAGAAAAAACACAACTTTGAGGTATCACACTTTTTTGGATCATGTGTATGTTTGAAACACAATCTCCGCTTGAAATAAATTCGAGATAACGAAAAATATGAACGTGAGAGCCCGTGGCGTATGTGGTGGGCCACCGTATGTATATATATATATATATATATATATATATATATATATATATATATATATATATATATATATATATATATATATATATATATATATATATATATATATATATATATATATATATATATATATATATATATATATATATATATATATATATATATTTGTGTGTGTGTGTGTGTAAACTGATTTTAAGGACAATTGGCACATACGTATCTTCATTTAGTTAAGTCCGCGGACGAGTTCGTTAGGCAACCCGATCGGACCAAAATTTTTTAAGAAAATTCACTAAAAATTATAGCGACAATAAAATATCATGAAATTTAGTTATTAGAGGATATTTGAGGAATTAAAAGAGCGAGTTGAATTTTTTGACCTATATATTTCCGGCATCACATTGCGCAACGTTGCCCTAATTTAACCGACCCCCTATCCATACCGCTTCGTTTACGAGATCCCCACGTTTGAGCTCGAAGGATTAGCACCTTGAATAAACATATAAAAATATATAGCGGACCCTGGAGACATTAATTCGCTTTGATTTAATAGTTTTTATTATTTAGTCACTCGACATAGGTAATTTTCTCTCAGAAAGCTATGCATATATGTTTTGACTTTTCACTTGTTTATGCAGAAAGACTTACGGGTCTAGACAAATGGTATGCATTAGGAGTGAAGTCGAAGAACATAAAACATCGTTGCTGCCATTTACTCACACCTAGGCTATCCTGGCTCGCTGGCGCCGTGTGAGATATGGAGCGACAGACCAACCCCCAATAGCCGGAAGTCCGGTAGACGACTCCCACCTCCTTGCCAGTCTACACTCCAGGAGCCACAATGGTTCACCACATCCTTTTACTTCCGCATATGCATCTACCCGTAACTACTTGCAGTGCTCATTGATATATTGAACCTTATACCTATTGTTAATGCTTTCCAGTATGTTTTGATGTAAGCGTAGACAGGTGGTATGATTTGCCAGGTTTTATCGACATTCTAGCTTATCTAGTAATTTCGGTAAACATCTAACTTTGAAACTTTTAAATGTGAGACCAAAAAATTTGTCATTAGGGACATGACTAAATTGATTAATTAAAGAATGTTGGTAAATCTATTTTCTGAAAATAATTTAAAATATCTACGAGGAGGCATTGGAAAGTATTCAGTCTACAAAAAATAAAGTTCGGGACGCACCAAGTGCGTCATAGTAGTGAATTTTCATAAGAATTTTACACTATACAATGCAGCACATTAGTAAAATTAATACTTTAAATTTAAACAGACCTTAATGATCGGTTTTAGAGGCCGTAACACGCACTCATTTTTTTTAGGTTTTGCCGCCGATATCTTTCTATTATCAAGAAATATTTTAATCTTTTGTTCAACGATGAACAAACTTAATTTTTTATGAAGCTAGAAAAGTAAATTTTGGTATACCTAGCTAGGTACTGTGAAAAAGAAAGTATCCGCGAAATTATAAACGTGGCGGATATTTTTCCTTATTAATCGTCTGGATGATTTCGATTTAGTCAACTTAATCGAACCGGTTTCTCCAACAAAGTTTTTTTAAACGAATTCTCTATTACTGAATTTTCCTAATACAAATTCACTAATATCGACAATAAAAAATGTCTGCTAAAATTTATGATGTTAGACTCAAAGGAGACAAATTTATCTATGCGTTTTAAAGAGCGTTAAAAAAAATGCGGTCGAAACGTATGAAATCTGGAAACTACTGTTTCTACCGTGAGAATAGAACCCCGTTCGAGAACCCCTGTCGCGCGACTGTCAGCAGTATATCTAGTGAATACGTTACCCCTCAGCCACCGAGGCTAGGTAACAGGTGTTTGTTCGCGCGGTGTAATATCCAAAGCGTATAGGTAAACATATAATTACAGAATTAAAAAACTGTTTTAAAATCATTTTAATAGAGACGTGAACCTATTTTGTTTACAATATTTAATTCATGCTTTCGTTTTTCAAGTTTTATAATATGCGGTGGTAGTTGCGGTTAACTCTCTTCAGGAAGGGGAGAGCCCATGTCAGTTCCACCGGACGCGCCTGGCAGGGGGCTTCTTCTGCATAACCTTTGCCGGCCCGCGGTCGCGGGACTGGCTGAGTAAAACGATCGGGGGCCTCCGTCATATTTTGGAAGGGGTGGACTTGACAGCCGTCGAGTCGGTTCTAAGCAGGAAGGCAGAGGAGAAAGGACAAACTCTCGCTTTCTAGATCGACAAGGCGTCTTACAGAACGGTTGAAGGAACCTCCTTCAAGGCATTCTGGGGCCTGGGAAGGGTTAACATCCGCCTACTGGTGAAGCAACTAGGGGTTAACGCGACTTAGGTTCCTTCAGGTCAAGCTCATACACAGTAGGGCAGTCACGGCCGGACTACTGATGGCTCTGAGGAACACGGATGTGGCCCTCATCCAGGAACCGTACTCCTAGAAAAAAGAGATCAAGGGACTCAGCGGAGCTGCTGGAAAGCTCATCTACAGCAGATCCAGCGAGAACCCGATGGCCTGATTTTTTGTCAGGGAAGGGATAGAGTTTCTGCATTTAATGAGTTTCTCTTGGACCTGGCAACGATCAAAATTCGATGTGGAGGAGCGGATGGGCCGAGGGACATTACTGTCGGGTCAGCCTATCTGTGAGGGGACAGAACGGACCCTCCTGCACCCAAGGCATTGGAGCAGCTGATGGTGGGTAGCAGTGCGAGTGGATGACCATCATCGGCATGGATGCGAACGCGCACCATGAGTTGTAGGGAAGCTCGGACCCAAACTCTAGGGGTGAGGCACTTTTACAATTCTTTATGAAACCAAATTTGGACGTATTGGATAGAGGTAATAAACCGACCTTCGTCGCAATACGGCGTGAGGAAGTTTTAGATCTAACAGTTCCCACCCACTTTCTGGGTGACTTTGTTCAGAACTGGGCTGTGTCTGGGAAAGTGAGTAGCTCAGACCACAGATACATTAGCTTTGGAATGGCCAAAGTGGAAAGACAAACGGTACGGTACCGGGACCCCGCAAGGCGAACTGGGAAGCCTACAACTCAATAGACCTCGATATTGCAACAGCCCAATTGCGAGACGCAATCACCTCGGCCTATAACGCCAACTGCCCTCTAAAAATGAGGGCCTCTACCAGGAACGTCCCGTGGTGGAACGAGGACCTCAGGCAAAGGAGGACGCAGGTTCGTAAGCTGTTTAACGCGGCCAAAAGGTCGTGAGCATGGGATAAATATAGACAAGCCCTATCGACCCATAACAAAAGACTGAGGGACGCCAAGAAGGAGTCGTGGAGGAGGCACTGCGAAGAAGTAGAGAGCATGTCCGAGAGTGTTCGACTACACAAGATCCTGTCCAAGAGCACTGAGACCAACATTGGCTCCCTTAGAACATCCACTTGAGGCTCTACAAGCTCGGGGAAGGAAACTATGGAAATTTTACTCCATTCGCACTTCTCCGGCTGTAACATAATAAACCAATCACCTCCGGACTGGAAACACTCAGAAATAGAGGCGCCTTATAGGCGGGCCTCTAGAGTAGACTGGACTGTTGATAAAGAAATGGTTATTTGGAGCAAAATCAGATGGGCGATTAACAGCTTTAAGCCATACAAATCCCAGGGATTTGATGGAATAATGCCCAACATGCACCAACAGGGATAGATATTCTGGCGATATACGACACGAATTGACTTACAAGCTCCTAGATATGTGTCTAACTCGTTATTTTCCTTGATTACGTTAAAATATGAGCAAAAAATCCATTATAAATCAAAATTGTTTTGTGTAAATATTAAATACGTTAGACAATTAAAGTGTACTACGGGATATACCTGCCAGTACATACATGTCTAGCGTAGCTAAGTGGGCTAAGCCCTATACATTGGGTACTGGAATGGTACATGTTGAGTTCTAATCCTAGTTAGTGACTTTTTTTAGTCTCATTTCACTTTATCGTTATCTAATCAGATTGTTGTTATTCGAATGGATTTTTTAGCAAGTTTGTGTATAAAAAATAGCTTGATAAAGAGGAAATGAAAGTTTTAAGACTTAGTTCAATTTGAATAGCATATCTCGTTGTTTGTCTTTGCCCTAACTTAGTGAAACCGTTTCATATTTAATACAGTCGTAGACTTTTTGCGTAGCTTCACAAGTGCCTGTTTTAGTGAATTTTCTTAAAAAAATTCACTAATGAGGAGATCCCGATTTTTTTATTTAGAACAAATTTCTTCAAATAAGCGCGAACTAGGCCCCCTGGAACCCATACCCAGGGCCAGTTTCAATTATATATATATATATATATATATATATATATATATATATATATATATATATATATATATATATATATATATATATTGAAACGGACCCCGGATATGGGTTCTAGGGGGCCTAGTGCGGGCTCATTTGAAGCATTTTTTTTAAATTCAAAACATCAGGATCTTTTCATTAGTAATTTTTTTAAAGAAAATTCACTAAAAAGCGAAAAAAGGCAAAAAGTGAAAACAAAAGGGAAATAGAAGTTCAAAACTAGGAAAGATAAAATTATTTGAGGAGGATGTCTCTGCGATTCTAGTTATTTTTTGTTCTTAATTTTTATTAAATAATTCGAGACTTGCTACAACACTAAATTTATAAAAGTCTGTGGTGAATGAAAGAGTTGAGGCATCCTCCGAAGTCATCCCATAGTCTTTTTACATACGTAAACTATTTCTATCGGTTAACCTATGTTCCTATCGAGCGCCAGTTCCTAGTTGAGCCCCAGCTTAATAGTTCAGTTCTACCAACTCTGAAATGGAGCTCCAGCTATATCTTAGCAGTCTCAACAGCTTTGAATGGTTACATTATCCTGCAACCAGAAGTTGAAGCTGTAATACCACACCAGCAGAAAACAGGGTAAAGAGAATTTTCCTAATTTGAGTGATGTTCTTGATTTTTCCTTTTTTTATATACTTTTAAAATTTTAAAATTGTTCAAAAACAATAGCTTGCCAAGAAGTCCATTCCAACAGTATTTCCAAATACAGTGGATTACAAGAGAAATAACAGCGCAGCCGATGATCAAGCACAAATCTACCCGCCGTCAGTCCCAGGGAAACCAATCTTTTGACTCGACAGTATGTTCAGGAACAATAGCTTGCCAAAATTGCTTTCTAATAGTATTTATAAAAATACATAATTTTGGTGTAATGGACCTACTAATTAACAATATATGTCAAAGCTGGATTAAGGCAAGGCAATGTCTCTATATGTCAGCACTTGTTCTGTAATTAATTTGTCAAATATGCAAATTGCAAACAGTTGTGTTATTCAATTAGTCAAGATTGGAACCTGTGATGAGCACTGATAAGTACAATTTGGAGAACCCAATTCATCACAATACAGTTTTTCAACCTGACGATCGTTTCGCTAACAAAGCTAGCATTATCAGAGGGATTAGTAAACTAAGTCAACAAAGACTAGAAGTATTATTTATATGTTAGTTGCCGAGCAGTTGCGAACAGCGTCCTCTAGGGAAGTATAGAGACAAACCCCCACTGTTGAGTCTTAAATCTCTATAATTAAAACTGCATACCTGCCTCTGTTATGCTGTGGGACGTTATTAAATATTCCTTCTAAGAAGGGACGCTGGTTATTAAGATAACAGTTTGAACAATGGACTACATAGAACCGGACCTACAATTTTTTTTAACGATATATATATATATATATATATATATATATATATATATATATATATATATATATATATATATATATATATATGAATATATATATATATATATATATATATATATATATATATATATATATATATATATATATATATATATATATATATATATACTGTCGTACGCATCTAGCTGGCGCGACTGCTGAGCAATACATGATTTGTCAATAGTGCCATATCGTAGTTGCGCTAAATGTTCTTTAAATCTAGTTTCGATAGTTATTTTAGTTTGCCCAACATATCTAAGTTCACAATCCTCACAACCTATTTCATAAATGCCTGACACTCATGTGGTTTTATCCTTATCCTTTGTGGTACTTAGCAATTTTTTTAATGTATTTTTTGTAAAAAATGTTAGCTGCAAATTGGCTTTCTTAAGACTGCTATTAAAACCTTTTGTAATTTGCCGATCAAATGGTTTTGTCCGGTTTATATTTTCTAAGAGTCGTAAATTCTGTTAACATTTTCTTTGTTTTATGTTTATTGACTAGTTTCTTTACTCAGCAGACAAAGTAACCATTATACTTAGTTACATTTTTAATATATTCAAGTTATCTGTTGTATATTTCTTTATTTAAGGAAAACGGTATTAATCCATGAACTAGAAAGTTCAAACTAGCTGTTTTTTTGTGGATAACTATGGTGTGAGTTAATCGAAATGTGACTCACAGTAGTGGCTTCCTTTCTGTGGGTGTCAAATTCTAAAGTGTCTCTATTTCTAATGACTACTATATCAAGAAAATGTTATTTATCATTAATTTCTACTTCATGCGTTAATGTAATGGAGTCAAATTTAGTGTTTAGTTTGGCAATGAAATCATCTACTTTGTATACATTTGTTTATTTACATCATTTCAAGCTACATGTAAAGTGCCATTCCAGTTAGTCTAATACTTCTTGTATATTTGTTGGGGAAAAGAATGTCCGTTATGGCTGATTTACGAACTCGTTTCCGACATCAATAAAAGGAAGATATATGCCAAGTTTGGTTTAAATAACTATCTTAATGGAAATTCACTAAAAATGAAACTCGTAACAGTTTCTCAAATGGAAACGTCAATTTTACATACTTAAGATCAGAAGCGAAGAGCTCAATGACATTACTTTTATGTTTTAATTGACTTTGCTGCGTCAAATTCAAAAGAGTCTTTTTACTGTGATGAGGCTAGAAAAATATTATATTATGTTTTAAGTAAACTATTAGTGAATTTTCTTTAAAAAAAAATCACTAATGAGGAGATTGCGACTTTTGAATTTTGAAAAAATGTTTATATATTTATGTGTCACACCGATAACGTAAAAAATAATGGACCGATTTTGATAAAACTTGTTGCGTACCTTCCTTTTGCAAGTGGCTTGGATAAGTTCGTTAGCCAGGAAAATCTGGCTAGTTTTTCCCGGAAACTTTTGCGTTTTGTTTCGGAAAATTTTGTATATCTCCAGAAATAGCAAAGTTAGTGCAACCCTATTGAGTACGAGGGTTTATATCATAAAAAGGAAATCATGCACCAAAATTTGAATCTCTACGTTAAAATAAAAAAATAGTTATAAGCTTTGAAGTTTTTGTTCTTAAAACGTCAAAAAGTCGCAGATCAAAACGTCAAAATTGACATGTTCTAAATAAAGAACTTGAAACTAACATGAGGGGCGATGTAGCAGAAATGTTGCAAGAAGTGTGTTATATGAAGCCTTAACTTTCAGCTTCAGCCACCATTATCCTTCATTTTACTTAAATGTTAGCAGAAAATGAATTTCAAATAGACTTTTTTCTGCTGCTTTAACTGTGGTTTCAACTATAGGGTTATAATACATGAAGAAAAACTTTGTACCTACCCCTTGTTAAACACATTGCGCCCACGAAGCAGTGTGAGGTTTGGCATAGTTAAAGTGCTTATAAACAAGGAGAGCATAAAGATAAAATGTATGTATATGTGATTAATAGATTAAACATTGCTCATTAGTCGAACGTCTCGCGACAGTAAAAACGTTGATGAGTTTTTCGTTGTTTTAACGAAATAAAAGACCTCCCTGACTGTGCTGCGTACACACAATCCTCCCAACTGACCTTCCTGACCTGCCTTGACATCAGTTTGTCTAATCAAAAGCTAAAATAAAATGGCAGGGTAGATTTTCCTTCTCCTTTTAGCTTTTAACTAGGCAAACTGATGTTACGGCAGGTCAAAAAAGTCAGTTGGTAGGATTTTTTGTAATTTTTTGCTTTTACTGGTGGCTTGGATAAGTTCGCTGGCCAGGAAAATCGGCTCAGGTTTTCCCGGAAAATTTTTGGTTTTCTTTCTAAAAAAATTATATCTCCGGATATAACAAAGTAGGGGCAACCAAATGTGGTGCACGCATTTGCATTATAAAGAGTGAACCATGTACCAAAATGTAGGTCTCTAAGTTTAAAGACAAAGCAGTTATGGGCAGCTAAAGAAAAAAATTTGGAGTTTTCCTCAAAACGTCGAAGTCTCAATTTGAAACGTCAAAATTGGCAATGTTTAGGCAAAGAAGGTGAAACAAATACGGATTGTAAAAAGAAAATATTGCAAGAAGAGTGTTCTGCAAACCCTTAAGTTTCAGCTTCAACCGTCATTGCCCTTCATTTTACTAAAATATTTACATAAAATTCATTTCAAATATACCCTTTCTCTGATGCTTTGGCTGTTGGTTTAGTTAAGTTAATGCCTTCGCTGTAGGTTTAGCGAAGTTTGTGGTTTAACGGTCTATAATTTTTAGCTAATTTTGGTAGAACAAATTCGTTAAGACATTTTTGTATTTTTTATCGAAATATGATGCATGTTTGTAAGAAAAAAATCTGGACGCAGTAAGTGCGTTTTGGTAGCGAATTTTCATTAAATTCTACAAATTTCATAACTCAATTTGCTATTAACGCAAGGTTTGTTGGCTAGGAAACCAACATTTAAGTTTAGTTTCGGAAAATTTTTGTACATTGTGAAACAATAAGTAATTTTGATAAAATATAATACATTGTTTTTACTACATAGGCCATACCGGTAATCAGATTGATGCCTGCTCGCATTTGCTATTAGAAACATTTTTATGAAAATTCACTTCCATAACGCATTTGATGCGTCCAGACTTTTTTTTCTTTTTTATTCATTTTGTTTGAAATGTCATTGAGTGGGATCCTCTCAATTAGGGTGACTCCCAGTGCCTCAATATGCTATGACCCGCCGCCACTGAGGACATTTACGATATTTTATAGTAAAGACAGATTCTCTGAGAATAACTTGATGGAAGCATTTATTGCTTTACTTTTGATGACACAAACTACACTTTGCTTAAAGGAAACAGGAAGGAAAATTTGAATTATTAACTGCATACAAAAGAGAAAGCGCACAGCGTTCGTATACATGTTTTAGAAGCAGTGCACATCAAGTTCGTCTCCTAGTAAATATGGAAATCCCCTGAGGAAAGCATGTGAAGTACATACGCGTCTTGTAAGTTGCGTACAGAAGCATCCCTGTGCGGAGCCTCCAGCATAACATATTAGGAACACGTGGGGTTGAAATGAAACGCCAGTGATAAATGACTGGAACCTGGTTCACATGGCAACGCACTCCCAAACATCCGACTATTGTCAAATACATGCATTACTACATTCATTTGTTAAATAGGCGCAAAGTTCTGCACTGATCCAAAGTATAGTGTGTGATGCGAAATGCGGATCGCCATACCTTTGTGTGCATGAACAAAACAAAAGGGCAGCGAGATTTATGTTACCAACATAATGTCATACAGATTTCATGTTAAATATCTGATTTGAAAACATGTCAAGATGTTTGAAGAGGGCAAGATTAAATTTTCAATCGGTTGAACTTGGAACATAAATGAATAAGTTAATAATACTTAATAAATAAATGCTTGCTAAATTGGTTATCATAATTGAGGATTAAAAATACTAGTTTAATGAGATTTGCACAAGTGTTCAAAAAAACCGCATGATTATGTTAATAAGCGATAAGTAGTTGTTGAAATTACTTGTAATAAAATATAAAGGAAACACGGGTATGATGGCAGACATTTTTTAACCTCTGATAACTTTTCTAAAATGTTGATTAATTAACATATAAATGCAACTGTATATGCAGTGGAGTGTCTACTACACTTTGATACATAAGTCGTTTCTTGTAGTTAATTTGAATTGAAGTAAATTAATTCCTTAAGAAATGTGTAGTGACCTGACCTGACCTAACCTGACCTGACCTGACCTCGCCTGACCTTACCTCACATGTGTTGCTATGATGGCACATTAATAAAAAAAAGTCAATTGTGTTGTTTTTTATATTGTGTTATCTTTTATTTTTGTAACTTTGCATTGTATTAGTATATCGTGTTATTTAATGAAAAATTTAACTTTATCTTGACTTTTCATTCACAGAAAAACATGTTTTATTATCCTTCGATCTATGGGGGCAAAGTGAAAGAGATGTCAGTGACATAAGATGCCATCAAACGAAAACAAAAATCAGAGACATGCAGCAGAAAAAATACAAATACATAAATTAATAAAAATTGGATCAAACGCATAAAATAAAAGAGTCTGGAAACAGCAAGTGCGTTATGGCAATGAATTTTTAATAACTAGATAATAGGTCTTTCTTTAATGAAATTGGGCATCAAATTTGGGTATCGGTATAACCTTTATAGTAGAAACAATGGACTATAAATAAATATATATATATATATATATATATATATATATATATATATATATATATATATATATATATATATATATATATATATATATATATATATATATATATATATATATATATAAATAACAATTAAATTGTTTGAAAAAGCACACAAATTAACAATTAATATAAACAAAAGCATCTCTGAATGCGCCATTTTCATGTGATCCCCTATCTTTCAGTAAAAACGCCATATCATAATATTTTATATGCGCCAAAAATGTGAAAAGTTACAAAACAATGAATTAACTCGAAAACGATGAATACTGTAATTTTTATTTTCCTTCACAAACATGTATTACAATTGATGTAAAATGCAATAAAATAAGGGGTGTTCGATTAAAGAAAGAAAATTTGTACCCCAAGGACTTATGGGCCACCCTATGATTATTAAAATAATTTTGTAAGATGCAGCTCCAGACACACTATAATTAACGTATACAATTATTTTCTTATTTTATATAACAACGTGTGTATTGAGCTTTATCCCAGAAATGCGTCACCCTGTACATGTGGGTTCCAGAGGGCCAATTTCACATTCATTTAAAGAAATCGCCTGACAACTCAAAAGTCGCGGTTTTCTCAATAGCGAATTTTTTGTCTGAAAATTCACTAAAAATTACAAATTATTGAACCACATTCTCTATAACCAAAACTATTGCCAAAGTATCAAAGAAAGGGTTTATTTAAACACTCTTCTTGCAACAGTTTCTCTGCATAACCCGTATTCGTTTCAGGTTATTTGCCTAATTGTTGCCAATTTTAACGTTTCAAATCGCGACTTTAACATTTTTAAGAAAATCCCAATTTATTTGAACGCCTATAACTTTAGTGAATTTTCTTTAAAAATTTACTAATGAGGAGATCGTGGTATTTGAATTTGGAAAACAATTCTTCAAGCGAGCGTGAACTAGGCCTCCTAAAAACCATATCCTTGGTCAGTTTATATATATATATATATATATATATATATATATATATATATATATATATATATATATATATATATATATATATATATATATATATATATATATATATATATATACAATAGTAATATTAAAGTAGATGAAACTACATAATATCATAAAGCAATTTAAATTACATATAGGGATAATCAGATGTACAGTGTAAATTATTAAAATTTTTATTTCAAAATTTGGATTGTTCATATTTCTTTAATTTTCAAAAAGTATGGATACAGTAATAGTAAATCAGTGTTGAAAAGAGTTTAGGTGCAAAAAGTGCGTTATGGTAGCGAATTTTTGTAAAAATATTTGAAATAGTTATAACTCAGTTCATCATTAAACTAGAATCTTCTGTTTTGATAATCAGTAAAGCCCATAGAAAGGCAGCGTTGGTATTACATTTGGAAAATAACTGCAAATTTATTTCAAAAACCTTTTTTGCTACTTTGTTTGCAGAAACTAGTTTGATTGGGCTGACTAAAACAAAACCATCCAAGCAATTAAAAGGAAAAATACCTGCCATATTTATGATTTGGCAGGTACATTCACTTTGTAAATAAATAATTTAATTTTTGGTTCGATTGAGTTGACTTAAATGGATCATCTGAGCTATTAATAAGGAAAAATATCTGCCACGTTTATAATTTGATAGGTACATTCCTTTTCGACATAAAAATAAAACTTTCGGTAAATTTGCAGTTTGGCACAAGAGGGACTTTTAGAAAAAAAAATGAAAAACGTGCTTAGAACCCTTCCTGGATGCACATACCATAAGAAACATTTCTTGTAAATGGCCGCCAGGAAAGTTACAGGACCAGAAGTGAATAGGGGTGCTGCGCGGGGAAGAAGATAAAAAGGAAATTTGAGCGGAAAGTTAGAAAAAACCAGCTTAGTTGGACCTCTATAAGCTACCTTTTACCAATTTTGCAGCTATACTTCCTTAAAATCCTATTTACTTCGCCCAGAACCCTTATTCACCGCAGATGCTGCAACTTTCTCGGAAGTTGTTCCGAAAACATTTTTCTTGTTTATGTTGTTTTTATTTATGCATTGAGGGTGGTTGTAGGCATGTAGGAGGGGAAGGAGCACCCCCGCGACGAAGCCGATAACCAATATTTTCACTTTATGTTTAACTTGTTACCTCATTTCATTTGTTTAAAATACTTTTCCAAAAATGAATTTGAGGTTGCCTCGTTTGTCAGTCTCACATAGAGAGCTACAATATTTCATCATTTAAAAAGTATGGATACAGCAACAGTAAATATGCGATGAAGAGGGTGTGGGTGTAGCAAGTACGTTGTGGTAGAGAATTTTCGTAAAAAGATTTCAAATCCGATAGCTCAATTTCCCATTAAGCTATAATCTTCAACCTTGAGCCATAGCAAAACTTATGTAAAATATCTTTTCGTTTGTTTTGTTTGCAAAACCTATTTAGATTGGGTTGACTAAAACAAAACCATCCAAGCAATTAATAAGGAAAAGTACCTGCCATATTGATAAGTTGGCAGGTGCATTCCGTTTGTAATTAATTAATTTTTTCTGGAAAACTTTTGTGGCCCTAATGAAATTTGTAACACAATTTTTTAAAGCGACTTGCAGTATTCACATATATTTACCAAATATGTACCAAAGTTTAATTTTCTAGCTCCATAGAAAATAAAAATTAATCGAGGTCCCAGTAATCGCTTACTGGGACCTCTAAAACCAATCTGCCAGATCCGTTTAAATTTGAAGAATTTTAATAATATACCTTACTAATAGTATACAATTCTTATGAAAAGTCACTACTATAATGCACGTGCTGCGTCCCGAACGTTTTATTATACAAACTCGGATACAAAATTTGATTGTCCTATATATATATATATATATATATATATATATATATATATATATATATATATATATATATATATATATATATATATATATATATATATATATATATATATATAGGGTGGCGGATTGAAAACGAAACAGACTGATTTGCGTCCACAGAAAAAAATTTTAAGAAACGCTGTAATACGTCAATTTTAATATTGACGGGGACATGTTTTGACATAAAACTCAACTTTGTTACATCAACCCCTTAAGGGAGGTGATAGCAACCCTTATATTTTAAATAGGGAACATGGGTCGAGTGTTACATCATTTGAAAGCTCTTTCTTTTCTGAATTCAGCACACTAATTTTGTTTGAAGTTTTATCAACTCGTTTCAAAATAATTCACAGTTGGGGTTGCAAGAACGTATTTCATTCATTCTGATAAGAAATGCACTAATTAGTCAACTTTTCGTTAAAAAAAACTAAAAAAACAAAACCAAACGTTCAAAAATGTTTATTCAGTTAAGTAGTAAGTGTTTAAATTGTTGACCAACAGCTTCCATACAAAAGTACAAATTTTGTTCAAAACGAGCTCTGACATTCTGGAGTATTTGTGGAGTTATTAGACGGTATTCTTCAACCGTGCGTCGTCATAATTCTTCCAGAGACTTCGGTTCTGTTGCGAAAATTCTACTCTTTAAATGGCCCTATAGAAAGAGGTTTAAAGGAGTTAAATCCGGTGGTCTAGGGGGCCACTCAATAGCACCTCTACGCCCAATCCATTGCTCTGGAAACTCTCTGTTCAAAAACTCCCTAACACGTTGTGAAAAATGCGGAGGAGCTCCATCTTGTTGAAACCCTAATTGATTTTCTTGATATCGATCATCATTTTCAACAATGTCAATTAGCAGAAGGTAAACGATATCTTCTAGTAACTCCAAATACGTTTCGCCACTCAAATTGCCATCAAGAAAAATTGGTCCAATTAAACGGTCTCCAAAAATGCCAGTCCAGACATTTAATTTCTGTGGAGTTTGAGTGTGGACTTCGTGAAAATGTCTTGGATTATTATCTGCCCAATAACGACAGTTATGACGATTGACTGTAGAGTTTAATAAAAACGTACACTTGTCTGGAAAACAGATATTGAACAGAAAGTTCCCGTTATCAGCTATTCGTGCAGTCATAAGTTCACAAAACTCCAGCCGCCGATCAAAATCATCTTCATTCAGTTGTTGTACAAAATGAATTTTATACGGGTGAAATTTATGATGCTGCAATATTTGCTGAATAGTTCTTCTTTGGATGTTTGAAACAGTGGCCAATTTTCTCGTGCTCAAAGTTGGATCTCCAGCAATTTGTCCTAAAACTTCAATCTCAGTAGTCTCATTTCTAACCGGAAATTCACGTTTAGGATACCGTTTTTTGTTGGCTACTGAACCACTTTGTCGAAACTTTGCAACTAACTCCAAAATGTATTTTCTGTTAACATGTATGTTTGGATGTCGTTCATTAAACAAATTTGCGGTACGGTTGGCACAGTGATCGTTTTTGAAAAAATTAGTAATTATTTCAACTCTTTCTTCTACAGAATACACCATTGTGAAATTAATTTTCGGTAGTCCTATCAAGTATCAAACCGACTGATAAACTGAAATAATAAACCGCATTTCTTTCATTCCGATAAGAAATGTTCTGATAGTCAATTTTTTGTTTACAAACCAACAGAACATTGACTATCAGCACATTTCTTATCGGAATGAGTGAAATGCGTTTTTGCATCTTCAACTGTGAATCATTTTTAAACGAGTTGATAAAACTTCAAAAAAAAATAGTGTGCTGAATTGAGAAAAGAAAGAGCTTTCAAATTATGTAACACTCGACCCATGTTCCCTATTTAAAATATAAGTCTTGTTATCACCACCCTTAAGGGGTTGATGTGACAAAGTTGAGTTTTATGTCAAAACATATCCCCCTCAATATTAAAATTGACGTGTTTCAGCGTTTCTTAAAAAAAATTCTTTGGACACAAATCGGTATGTTTCGTTTTCATTGCGCCACCTTTATATATATATATATATATATATATATATATATATATATATATATATATATATATATATATATATATTTATATATATATATATATATATATATATATATATAGATATATATATTATATATATATATATATATATATATATATATATATATATATATATATATATATATATATATATATATATATACATCTACCAATTGGTATACTTGAAGACATTTTTTATTTTTTCAAAATTCAAAAGTCGAAATCTCCCTATTAGGGAATTTTTTCTACGGAAATTCACTAAAGGAAAATGAGGAAACCATATAGCAACATGAAATAATGTCATTTTTTAAATAGACGGGCAGATTTGGCACATAACACATAATTTACATGTGAACATCTTAATTTTCCTACTGACACCTGCACATTCATTGTGGCACCACGACTTGCATTCTTGACACTGGTTCTTTGGACTTTCATAATGGAGATGTATGAATTGCAGTATATGCAAGCTGCATCATATTATTTTTCTGCATTGCGAAAAGGATCTTGGATCTTAGTGTCTCCTTCTTCCTACATTTTCAACACTTTTTTTGTAGAATCAGCGCATTTTCGTTGCTCCAAAGCTTTTTTCTTTACATTTTGTGGTCTCAATGTTAGGCGTTGTATTTAATAAACCCTTTTCGTCGCCCTGTCTGTTTCCTTTCTGGCGAGGAATCATTTGGGAAACAGAAGGCCGAGCAATTAGCTTTGTTGTTTAACTCCCCCTTCTCATGAGATGGATGTTTCATCATTGACTTAACTGGTTAGAAATTTTATTCAGCCACATTGCTTGTTTCCGAAAAAAGAAACTGCCAGTCGGAAAATATGTCAACATTGAATGGGCATAAGCCTGCTTTAAAACCATGAATGGCATTAGCTACTATTTTTGCTTGAGTTTAAGCCTCATCATGTAGCAGACAAACTCAAAAGTGTGTTACTGTTCGACCAGGGTGGACGCGCAATCATTTTCCTACAGCTTGATTCTAAATGTATTTAAGGGGCAATACAAGCTGATATCTAGCGGTTACACCCGATTGGCAGTGTGGTGCAAAACATAACAAAATTATGCTTATATCCTTTGCAAACTCTAAAACGTCCAAATGCTTGTGGCTGGCATGGCCGTCAAGAATTACTAGAAACTTCCTGTAATCTGAAGCTTTCACATGCCTAATAAAATGTTTAAGCCACAATAGAAAAACCTGCTCCGTCATCCAGTCACTATCCTGGGAACGCATTATCTAATAGCTCCTGCTTCATATTTTTTTTTAGAAAAATGATAGCCGAGGGTATGTTATTTCCAAGGGCACTAATGAAGCATATTAGGGTAAAATGTTGTCCCCTTTCTACACTCTCGCCAATCTCTTTCCTTTTGCTGTTAAAAATGTATCTGTTTTTAACTGCACAGTTGACAAACTAGACTCGTCCATGTTGTATATGTGGTGTGGCTCAAATTTGTACTGGTCAATTCACATTCTGAGGCAAGTGAAATATTTGCTTATTGTGACTTTTTTGAAAACCTGAGCTCTAGCCAGTGATGTCACCTCGGTTCGTCTTAAACTGATTGACTGATGCCTTTTAAAAAAGCATAAAGCCAGTCCCATTCTGATAAACTCTTTTCTCTGTTGAAAGTGTGCTTTAATTCAAGTTCTGCTGCTAATTTAAAAGCGAATTTTCTCAAATCAGAGCACGTTAGTTTGAAAAATCTGGATTCTAAAGTCTTAAGATGATTCACTAACTCCATTTTAACTTCATCGGGGAAAACGTCCACCTTCAGAACTCCTTTTTTGCGTCACGGGATTCTATTATTGTCCTCTACTCGTCTCATCAAAGTTCTCCTTGAGGCATTAAATGTTTTGGTGGCCAACGGCCATCCCATCTCCCTAAATCTAACTGTTCTGATGGCTCCTTCTCCAACCAGCTCTCTCTATTAAATTTACCTGAATGAAAATTATGAAAATATACTTTAGTAAGCCAGTCATCAGTATCTGACAATTTTATGTCGTTAATCAAATTGCGAAGTCAAAAGTTCGCTCGTGTTACTCGGCTACACTACCCAGATGATTATTAATTGCACAACCTGTGGTAAATGTCAAAAGTGTGCCAACATAGCCGGTGTACCATCACAGTTATAAAAATTCTTTACAATGACAGTCTGATGCATCAAGACTTTTGTTAGATTGAATTAAGAACGGCAGTTTAATAAGCTCATACGAGACGGGACAATTAAGGGAATTGCCAAATATCAATGTCTTCAAATAAAGAATCAGAACACACAACTAGACATCAGGAAATACAGACATGGCTCATCCTAGAGGAACCCCACCCACTACGTGTGTAAGAACTTCTATTGAGGCACTATTAATCTTACAAAAGCCATTTGAAGTCAGAGACACCGTAACGCCTGGGGCGTTTCAATTAAAGTTCATACTTACTGAGCTCCGCTCAACGCAATCCACTGCATGCTTACGTAATTTCATGGTGACATGTGTGTACGGATCAATAAGATTGGGGTTTTTATAAATCATAGTTAATATTTCATTCAACATAAAATATTATGAGTGAGGATTGGAACCTCTCTTAAGCACTGATAAGTGTAATTTGGAAAACCCAATTCATCACAATACATTCTTCAGACCTGACGTTCGTTTCGCTAACAAGGTTGCGTCATCAATATAATGAATCAACTAAGCCAATAAAATCCAGAACTACTATTTATATTGTTACGTTTTCCAGGGTTCTAGATTTGGTTTAACAAAACACAGCTTTTCAAACTACTAATTTGTTATAAGCAAACATTTTCCAACACCACCATCAACTAAAATATTTGTCTATATTACTAAATGTCTATAATTTACTTTCGCCTCCATTATTTCACAGTGCACTGATTCACTGAATACTGACTGCTTTATCTGCAACTTGGTTATTTTTACTCTCCACAGTGGTTCCAGACCTTTCTACATTGTGTCACACATGTACGTCTCGTTCCTTATAGAAATATCATTCCAGACGGTTCGCGTCCTCTAACACACTCAACAAGTTGCATGTGACCATAGAGGTAATACTGTTTTATGGACAAGACTCTCATAGAGAATTATGTAACACTGCCCCCTTCTTACATTAGACCGTCCCGGTCGAATTCTGACATTTCTTGGTATGGCATGAGTCTGTGCATCTGGACCACCTTCATCTTGCTCTTTGGGATCATCTGAATACGATAGACAACGTCATTGATTCGTTTGACCATCTTTACGGAGCTTCCCATAATTTCTGTAGTTTTGGTGATCGTCCCTTGCGTCGTATTGGATTATAAAACCACACCCGATCTCCTTCTTTGAAACCAAACGACTTAGCTCGCACGTCATAACGGGCCTTCATGCGGTCGCTCTCTACTCGTATATGCTTTCTGACAGGTGGCCTCCGTTCTCTTAATCATATCGAAGCTCTCTTTGAGCAAACTTCTTGTGTTGCACTGGTTCTTCCGCTCAATTAGTCTTGTCCTGCTGTTCTTGTTTCAACCAAAATTTCTGCAGGACCTATTCTTCTCGTCGACATCAGCTCTGTACCGACACATGTACTCATTGCCTTTTTCTGGGTTTGCTTCACACCTGCGTGGCCTATACATGCATCGCCTTCTATTTCTCCTATACTTCGAGTAGTTGCTTCTGGCTGAATAAGTGGGTCGTATTTTCGTCTCTCAGCTCGCTTCGCTGATATGGAACATTCATTACTGGCGTTAACGTTGCTATTTTGTTCGCTGGTGATTTTACGCACTACCAGGTTACTGCCAGATGGCATTGCTATTTCTTCACCGCCGATATTCAGGATGTTAGTGCCAAGATCAAGTTTAATGCACTGACCTTTGAGAATGTCCAATCCAATTATAATAGGATCTGATACGACAGCGACTATAGTTCTCTACTTTGCCTTCCATGTCCCAATTTGCAGCTCGATGTCAGTTTCGCCAAATACTCTGTACACTCTGTCTGGCTCTCTTACTCGCCATCTTGGTACAATGTCGCGGAGAATAATCGTACTAGGTGCGCCAGTGTCGACAACCATCTGTATCTTATTGCCGGTCACGACGAGAGCGCTGCCAGAATCGCTAACCTGAGAAACAGTTACCGGCCTTGGCTTCACTATCTCCCAAGGCATTTGCGCGGTGAGCTCTTATTGGTATACCATGAGACGTAGGCTTTATCTGTTCTACTATATTTTCCAGCAGCTGCATGACGTTGGACAAATCTTTTATATTTTTTTCTCATACCTGGAGACTGCAAACTCTCACATGACTTTCTGAGGCTTGCTTTTCCAGTTCGCAATCCAAGGAATGCGCCAAAGCATCGTTCAAATTTTTGTATCTCGCCATCCTCGGGGCCTGTTGGGATACCGATAAGTACCCCATGGGAGTGGGCCATCAAATGTGGGGACTTTTATTCTTACAACGGGGCTATATTAAAATTTGATGTTTCCTTTGGCCAGGGTATCACACTTATTTTCTAGGTTCTAGGCATTTTTTGTTGTAATTCCGCTTGATCCTCTTGCATAGTGGTCTCTTTTCCGCTGTTTCTCTTTTCCCTCTTCGTTTATTTTTCTCAGCTCTCCTTTCGCTTGTGTATCTCTTTTTCTGGCTTCTTCATCTCCTTTTCTGACCTCTGCATCTCTTTTTCGCATATCTTCTTTGGTTTCTTCATCCCTTTTTCTGGATTCTGCTTTCATTTCTTTAATCAATTCCAATAGCTGGGTATCCATATTGGCTGTCACGCTACGTGTCTTAGGCATAGACGTACTTAAAGCTGGTAGACTTTTTTCTGTCTCTAAAAAACAACCAGTTATTTAATTGGCAACTGCCATGATGATAAGTACAATTTGGAGAACCCAATTCATCACAATACAGTTTTTAGAGCTGACGATCGTTCCGCTAACAAAGTTATCGTCATCAGAAGCATGAATAAACTAAACAGTTTAGACAACCTTCAAATGAGATTATTTTTTTGCCACTCCTTTTTCTATTGGATACTTTAGCCGCTGCCTTCATTTACGATAACACTCGATATTGCCATCATTACTTTCCTTTCTAATAATGTTTGCAAACTAATCCATTTGAAATAGAAATGGTTTGCTATTGGTAAGCGTAAAAACGAGCTTAAAACGCATTCATTATAATAAATCTGCCATATGCTTCACAGCCGGGTTAGTTAGGATGCGGATATCTAACTCAAACTCGAGGATGTCGCGGTATCAAATCCTAAAGTTGTGTAACCTGCCTGTTAAGTTTTTAATTTTTTTAACGCTCTATGATCAGATTACATAACTGCAATCAATTTTTAGCGAATTTTTATGTAAAAAATGTATTAATGAGACTTTAAATTCAAGTTTGAATAACAGATCAGGTTGTTTTTGTTGCTCTAACTTGATTAAACTATTCCATACTGATACAGCCGTAGAGACTTCTTTTCTGGTTTCACAAGTGGCTGTTTTCTTCTCTGTCACCGGTTTCGCTTTTACGGTACCGTCAGACAAAAAAAAGTTTTTTTTTGTAGAGCCTAAGAAGACTACATCTGTACTTAGATCAGATTGTATAAATTTTAATTGATTTCATTAGCGAATTTTCAAGTACAAGATGTTCTTGTAATAGCAAAATTTTCTTACATTATTTTTAGACAATTTGCATGAAAGGAAAAATTTCGTTTAGTTTTCCTGAAAGAAAAATTTGTTTCGAATTTTTGTGTGAAAGAACTATTATTATTATTTATTATTTATCTGCTAAATTGATTATACATCACATCATACAAATAAGCTGGATACTTGTGCTTGTATATAATGTAATCTTGATTGTTAGGGAACTTTTTATGGAACATTTTTTTAACGAAATTCCAGAAAAATTATATTGTAATGAATATAATGCACAATATGTTTAAGGAAATTTTTCTGAAAAACATTTTACAAAATTTTACCTTAAATTTTTTCAACCAGTTTTGTAGAAATACTATTTTTAGCGAATCTTCTTTGAAAAAAAATATCGGTGTTTTGTCACCAATTTTTAGCATATTCTATTGAATTTTTTCTTAAATTTTCGTTGAAAATACCTTTTTATCGAATTTACATGGAAAAAAATCGCTTATGACAAGATCACCCTTGTGAGACTTTTAAAAATCTTCTACAAGTAATAATCAAAAAACATAAAAAATATATATAATATATATTAATATAATATATATATATATATATATATATATATATATATATTAATATATATTATATAGATATAATATTTTCTCCTCAGATAGCCAATGATAATATAGGAAGGGCCGCTCTACTGTCTCGGCCTTGCATAGTGTGGTCGAAAAGATATCAGAAGCCTTTGATAACAAACAATTGCGTAATTAAGTCTTAACGATCTCAGTAAAGCGTTCGATACAGTGTCGCTATCAGCCCTGCTACATAAGTTTAAGTTTTATGGAGTCAGGGGTATCCCACACCAGCTGAGGAAATCATACTTGCGAGTGAGAACCCAGTGTGTGGTATGGAACAATGCCCCCTCACTCCTTCCATGCAAAAAAAACATTTCCGGAATGTGATTTCTGTGCATGTTAATCCTCAATAGTGACGTTATCAAATCAATCCGAAATATTTTGTGTTCATATTTTTTCAAAAACTTTCCTGTTTTATGGAGATTTTAAAATAGCATACAACATTATCAATATATCTAAAGGTAATTCACTGTCGATGATTGAAAGTAAATTTGGAAGTGAAATCAGGTGGCTAGTAAACAAAATCAAACAGATTTTGACATTTATAAAAATTATCTCTGTCAGTGTCAGTAAGATTGTGTAATTTGTACTTGCTACACACGCACTCAGTTCTCAGCAAACTAATTTACTGACGGACTTTGTTTTACTCTGGATTTTTGATACAATGGAAAATCAAGTCAATTACACTCATCAAGAGTATGCGAAGATGCATCTTATTTATGGAGAGACTCGATACGTGCTGTTTAGAGGTGGTGTGGCTTACAACGCCAGACGAGCGGCAAGAATTTACGCGCAGCGCTACCCAGACCGACAACATCCATATTACGGCGTGTTCATAAGAACTCATAACACCTACAGCACTGGTAGAATGCCTGGCATCGATCGTGTTGATCGAACTGGACGATCGCGAATTTCAGACGAGGATGCTGCTCTGGATGCTGTTATCGAAGAACCTGGTACTTCGACGCGAAAAGTACGGAGACGAACTGGCGTCTCAAGGTCTACTCTACTCATATAATTTTTAAAAAGTATGGGTACCATCCTACCATATTCAGAGGTCAAGTTTTGGAACCGCGTGATTACGCAAGGCGCAAGCGATTTTGAGAAATTATTTAAAGAAAAATCAGACATCCTCCCAATTTCCTCAGTTAAGTTTTACAGAGTGACGAGTCAGCATGTAAAAAAGATGGATACATAAACCTTTACAACTTTCATAGTTGGAAAATTGAAAATCCACATGAGTTCAGAGAGGATCGGTCCCAGTATCAATTTAAGATAAACCACTGGGCCGGTATTTTTAACGGAACACTTTTGGGACCCATGGAACTGCGTCCTACTTGAAATGGTCAAAGATATTTGGCATTTTTACAAAATAATTTACCATAACTGCTGGAAGACACCCCATTAGAACTTCGGAGGACAATGTGCCTTCAAAATAATGGATTACCAGCCCACTATGTCTTAGAAGTAAGGCAATACTTGTGGCCAGCTCGCTCACCGGACCTGAATCCACTAGATTTTTTTACTGGGGATGTTTAAAAGATATAGTTAATGAAAAATCAATAAGAAATCAAGAGGAGCTAAGTCAAAGAATCAGGACAGCAGCTCAAGAAATTTCACAAAGTAGTCTAAGAAGACTAAGAGAATCGTTCCTAAGACGATGTCGTTCATGTATAAGACAGAATAGCCGTCAATTTGAGCATCTGTTACAAATAAAATAATTTTTGTAAAAGTCACAATCTGTTTGTTTTTATTTATTAACTACCTGATTTCACTTCCAAATTTACTTTCAATGGTCGACAGTGAATTACTTTTAGAGATATTGATAATGTTTTATACCATTTTAAAATTTCCATAAAACAGAAAAGTTTTTGAAATTATAGGCCAGTAAATTTTACAAACATTTTTTTCAGTACGGAGGTTTATTCCAAATTTAAAAAAATTGGGGAAGATTTTTAATTTTTTTTCTTCGAGTTTTCTGAATAATAAAAGCCTGGACGAGGCAAGTGCGTTATGGTAGTGAATTTTCATAGAAATGATCTGGCACAAAATATTTTATAACTTTTTTTTCTTGTAACATAGAAATCTAAATTTTGGTGTATAGTTTACTTTTTATATCGTTAACCTACCTACCAAATTTGGTTATCATAGATTTTTTATTTTTTAAGATAAAATTTTTTTTCAAATGAAAACTCAAAATTTTCCCGAAAAACCTCGTCCGATTTTTTGATTAACGAACTTGTCAAAGCCATTTACAAAAGGAAGGTACGTGCCAAATTTTATCAAAATCGGCCTATTATTCTTTGAGATAAAAATTTTTTTCGAATGAAAACTCAAAATTTTCCCGGAAAACCTCGTCAGATTTTCCTGACTAACAAACTTGTCAAAGCTATTTACAAAAGAAAGGTACGTGCCAAATTTTATTTAAATCGGCTACTTACTTTTTGAGATAAGAATTTTTTTCGAATGAAAACTCAAAATTTTCCCGGAAAACCTCGTCCGATTTTCCTGACTAACGAACTTATCCAAGCTATTTACAAAATAAAAGCACATGCCAAGTTTTATCAAAATCGGCCCATTGTTTTTTGAGTTATCGGTGTGATACATATATATATATATATATATATATATATATATATATATATATATATATATATATATATATATATATATATATATATATATATATATATATATAAACATATAAAAATTGCAACTACATCGCGCTCATTTGAAGAAATTTTTTCAAAAGTCGAGATCTCCTCATTAGTGAATTTTTTCTAAGAAAATTCACTAAAACACAATAATTCAGATTGACTCGATAACGCCATTATTGAGGATTAACGTGCTCAAAAATCACATTTCGGAAATGTTATTTCTGGAGGGGAGGGGGGTGCAAAATACCTTGAAATTTTACAATTTTCACTTTTTTTGTTCATAAGACTGTCAACATCTTGAAAATCGTTTGAAAAACTTTTTGAAGATCATATAGGGTTTTTCTGAAAGGGCTTGAGCTATCCTATCTTCGTGTGACGTTTTGTTAACGACTTTTGGTACACTCTGTGTATATGTATCTAATAATAACGCCACAGTGGACAAACCCTGCCTCCAGAAGTCTTTCAATTGTGTGGGGGGAGCTTACATACACATATAGACAAAGGACACCATCCATAGCTCATCAGATGCCGGCCTTTCCACATTAGAGTAAAAATACCGACTGTCTGAATACGGGACTCGAATCCGCGACCACCTAGTCTAATTCGAGGGGTTACTCACCTCGCGAACTGAGCTATTCAGCCTGTTGATATATATATATATATATATATATATATATATATATATATATATATATATATATATATATATATATATATATATTTATTTATTTATTTATACAGTGAACCTCGGTGCTTCAGGGGTAAGAACGTGTGCCTCTTCAGACCGACTGTCTGAATACGGGACTCGAATCCGCGACCTCCTAGTCTAATTCGAGGGGTTACTCACCTCGCGAACTGAGCTATTCAGCCTGTTGATATATATATATATATATATATATATATATATATATATATATATATATATATATATATATATATATATATATATATATATATATATTTATATATATTTATTTATACAGTGAACCTCGGTGGTTCAGGGGTAAGAACGTGTGCCTCTTAACCGAAATGTACTGGGTTCGATCCCAGCGCACTCCTTTCACTTTTTCAGTACAAACTGTAACATTAATATCAACCGAGGTTCTGGCATTGTATTTGAGCAAGTTGAATGTCTGCACGTTCCGCCCTTCGGAGGGGGCGTAAAGCAGTCGGTCCCGTGCCCATGCGATGTTAGGCACGTTAAAGATCCCTACCCTCCTTACAGAAAGGCAGGGGTTCGGCAAAATTCCCAGGATAGTGAGGTGAAACTGCTACCTGGCGTCGGTGATTGGCGAAATAGGCTGACGTTAAAGAAACAAAAACACACACAGATATATATATATATATATATATATATATATATATATATATATATATATATATATATATATATATATATATATATATATTTATATATATATATATATATATATATATATATATATATATATATATATATATATATATATATATATATATATATATATAGATAGATAGATAGTTGCATTTTCGTCGGGTTCTGGATAAGTGAGACTTTAAATTTTAACAAAACCACTTTATTTACACTCAAAATATGGATACAATAAAATTTCTAGAATGTCTCTCTCACAAAACACTTAATTTACTGGCCTTACAATTACTAATCTGCACACGAGTCTCTACACTGGTACTACCATCGCTACTCTATAACGCTTCACACTGGTTACTGCTTCTTCGAGTCACTTCAACATTATCTAATTGAACTGAACTGTCTGTGCTGGCTTACTTCCACCTTTATATAGCCGTCGCACCTTCCACCTCGTTTCTCGAGTGTTCAATTCCAGAACGTTCCAGGACCTTCTTTTGCAAGAAGGTTTGGTGAATACAGATCGGCCCCGTGTGTATACAGGGGGATGTATATACAGTGATCCAAATGTGGTCATCACTCCTATGTTACACAAGAGGTGTTTCCCGTACTATAAGATCTCTCTGCGTATACAGGCTGTAAGGGTTCTTTGCGTATACAGGGTGTATATACAGGATGTTCGGAATGCGCAGATCTCGGTTATCCGTTCCGACGGGGTACAAGTTGGTAACTGCGTTATTTTTGGTCCTAGAGGGTTGAGACTTCGTCTGGGGGGGGGGGCACCCCATGCACCCCCGGGGGTGGGGAGGCGGTGTTGCCAGATTGTGCAAAAATTTCCATATGTTGGGATGTTCTGGAGATGTGGCAACCCCACACCTACATCTATTGACGTTCTTTATATATATATATATATATATATATATATATATATATATATATATATATATATATATATATAACCAAAAATGTAGATTATTTTTATGAAATTTGACTACGATAACACACTTGCTGCGTCCAGACTTTAGATGATTATTTTAAGGGAAAGTACACAAACCTAACGCAATAATAGAAACCCTGCATTATAGATACGTTGAAGGTGAGTTAATTTTGCTGCGTATATCTCCGACCTTATCAGGGCCATATATAAGGTAGAAACTAAATTCGGAAAAGCTATTAGTCACGTCTTCAATTTCTCCACAATTTATATCAATTTATCGAGGTGATAGTGTTATTGATTAAAAGTTGTGCGTGTGCGATAAAGGAGATTGTTTAAATTAGAAACACAATTTCCCATGAAATTGAAGTCTTGAAATGCGCGCACGAAAATAAGTTTGTTATCGGAATTCCCAATGCGCATCGATATAATTATGCTGTCTAACAGAAAGAAATGCTGTTGCTGCCATAAAGCAAATCAGATGACAGGTCTATCGACTAATTCATTCATAACCATAAACGATTTTTTCTGGTTTGCCCAGCTACGGACTTTAAAAGTAGCCCAAATTATTAAAAGTCTGGAAGCAGCAAGCGCGTTTGGTAGTAAATTTTCATTATGTTTTTAATGGCAAATATGTCTTTTTAGTGAATTTTCTTTAAATGAGCGCTAATTTGGCCCCCTAGAACACATGTCCGGGTTCAGTTTCGATTTATATATATATATATATATATATATATATATATATATATATATATATATATATATATATATATATATATATATATATATAAGGGTTAAAGAGTTAAGGGCAAAGCCGCAAGGAGACAGCGCATACACGTGTTTCAAGCTTATTAGCCATCATCAGTACGGTATAGTACAGAAATGCCGTGTTATATATATATATATATATATATATATATATATATATATATATATATATATATATATATATATATATATATGTATCACACCGACAACTCAAAAAATAATGGGCCGATTTTGATTAAATGTGGAAAATGCCTTACTTTTGCAAGTGGCTTGGATAAGTTCGTTAGCCAGGAAAATTCGCCGAGGTTTTCTCGGAAAATTTTGTGGTTACTTTAGAAAAAAAATTAAATCTCCCGAAATGACAAAGTGAGGGCAACCAAATTTGTTACGCCGGTTTATGTCGCTATAGGTAAATTACCTACCGAAACTTAGCTTTGTAGGTCAAAAGACAAAAAAGTTATAGGCATTTAAAGCAAAATAAATTAGGGTTTTCCTCGAAACGTCAAAGTCGCGATTTAAAACGTCAAAATTGGCAACACTTGGGCAAATAACTTGAATCTAATACGGGCTATAGAAATAAAATGTCTCAAGAAGAATGTTTTACAAACCCTGAAGTCTTAGTTTCAACCGTCATTGTCCTTCATTTTACTCAAATGTTTCCAGAAAATTCATTTCAAATAGACCCTTTCTCTGATGCTTGGCAGTAGTCTTAGCTATAGAGTTTATCGTTTAATGGTATATAATTTTTGTCGAATTTTCGTGCAAAATCAATAAAGCTCAATATATCCGTTATTATACAAGATATGAAAAAAAATTGTATACATTAATTATAGGGTGTCTTGAGCTACATCTCAAAACATTCTTTCTACAATCACAGGATGGCCCATAAGTCGTTGGTAATACTTTTTTTTTTTTTTTTTTTAGTCGAACACGCCTTATGTTATTACATGTTTGCATTTTCCATTGACATATAATGCATGTTTGCATTATGTTGCATGTTTGCGTTGTGGTAGCGAATTTTGATTCAATACTTCATACCTGAAAAGCTCAATTTGCTATTAACCTATAAGGTTGACCAAGAAACGGTTTGTTTCGGAAACATTTTAAGTTTACTTTCGGAAATTTTTGTACATTTTCAAACAATAAAGTTATTTTGACTAAACATGGCACATTGTTTTACCTATATAGGTTATACTGGTAACCAAAATGCCTGCTTTATTTAAAAAAACACACATATTTGCTATTAAAAACATTTTTATGAAAATTCACTACCATAACGCACTTGTTGGGTCCCGAATTTTTTATTGTTATTACTACCACTTGGTAAAAGCGTTCCATACCAAACACAGATATAGATACTTCTTCTCGGGCTCCACAAGTGCTTGTTTCTTTCTACAATCACAGGATGGCCCATAAGTCGTTGGTAATACTTTTTTTTTTTTTTTTTTTTTTTTTTTTAGTCG